>JAZGUH010000512.1:0-1210527 GCA_037893225.1 Hippasteria phrygiana | reverse complement strand
AACATATCAAGCCGATGAAATCTAACTGCGTTTGACATTATAGCCTGTAACCGTTAAAACGAGCCTGGTTTTCAAGAACTATCCAGAACCACCTCCGCAGACTCGCTCCATGCCGTGACTCACTGGCTTTATACTGTGTCATTTCTTACCGGTACTTTAAAACATTTTCCACTTGGGGGCCAAGGGATAGTATGATGTGACTCATCGCCACCTCATGCCACTGATTTGTAATCCCTTGCCGGCTTATAATGGTCGATTTTGGGCAATTCACAGGCAATCGGGTCCATGCATAAATATAGCATACAACATTTGTTTTTTTTGTTGTAATTTTCAGAAATGAATGGATTTGAGTGGTTGGTATTTTATAGAAAATAGGCCTATACTGTAACACTGACCTGTTTACAGTTTTGTGTGCACAGATGCTGGAAAAAAAAAGAGAACAAAAATGTTCTTGTATAGTCTGGTTCCCTAACCCTACTTCAGACAAAACGGAGCAAGTTATAGACGTAATAATGGAGATCACTGAATCCAACAAAATGATTCGAAACACGCAATAGCCGTACCACGTAATGACGTCACACCGTGTTTACCTTGCATTCGTGAAGCCAGGTGGGGACGGCCAGAGAAACCGTGTAGGCCCTATAGGGCCTACTACGACGTGGAAATATGTTCTCATGTCTCCCCTAACCAAACGTGGTAGACACTGATTTTGTCGGGGGGGGGGGGGAAGAAGTGATAAGGGACGCAATTGATATATTTACTTTTTTTTTTTTTTTTTTTTTTTAAACCTCTGGGTTATGGGCCCATCGCGCTCCCACTGCGCCACACTGCTCTCTAAGGTTTGCTAGGGAAAAGCTCTTATAATTTCGTATCACTACGTAGGTCTAGTTAGAAAAGATGACGCAACAAACGTGAAGGCAGTGAAATTGTACGTACAGTCATGTACTACTGATGACTCAAATTGACAAATTTGTTGTGTCAACCAGCTAAAGCCGTGTTTCCATTGGACTTTTTATTCCGCGGCCTCGCGGAAACTTGCCGCGACATGCCTTCGCGTAATTCTACCGTGCGTTTCATTTGGACTTTATATTTAACGCGACAAGAACGTTTATTCGCCTTCGAGGCTGGCACTGTCACACATTGCAAGCCTGATGACTTTCCGCGGCCGCGCGGATATCTTCCGCGACCACTTTCGGCCTGGTTGTTTTACATCAAGGTCGCGGTAAGTTGACACCCTGTACAAATAAACGCTTAACACTTTTTGAACACTTCAACGCGTTAATAATAATACTTTACACGTAAAGGTATAGGAGGCGTTGCACGCGATTAACACTAAAACACGTTAAAATAGGCGTCTTAACATAGCATCTTCCCTGGAACCCCTTCATGTCTGACGCTCTGTTGCTTCATTGAGCCTATTTTATCGATACTATCATGGAAGATGTTCCAGTGGCATGGGCGGCGATCCCAGGGGACGGGGGGATGCCCCCCCCCCCCCCCCCCCAATATTTTTTTTGGGAGGGGACGGCTATGGCAGTGTCCCCGCAATGATTTCCCCATGATCATATACATTGTATGGGTCATTGGCATTTATATGCACCAGAATGCACCAGAATACACAAAGATGTCCCAGGATGCACAAGAGACGCCGACTACAAAACAAATTATTATTGTTGTTGGTTGTGTGCTTTTTCCTCCGTCCCCGCAACCTTGACGAGAAATCTCCGCCGCTGTACAGTGGCCTTTTATCATTAGTTCCCTCCATCTAAACTTTCATGACGTGAACGCATAATAATAGACTATTATAGTTTAGCTCATTTTTAATCGGACGGAGGAGCGACAAGACAGAAGACGTAAACAGGAAGAACTATACTCCCGGCCGTCCACCGTTTGTCGCCCTCCGGCAATCTCCTGTCCACTCAATGTATAAGGTACTTAGCTCAGTTATAATCCCCGTGAGGGCATTACCCCCCGTTCGGAATGCCTTTTAGGGATTTCCCCATGTGTACAGCATAATGGACCGTATGAGTCGACTCAACATATCAGCACAGTTAAAAGAAGACAACATCATGCACACAACAGTTTGCTTTTGCTGTAATTTTCAGAAATGAATGGATTTAGGGGATAGTATAATGTCTGTGACTGATCTGTTGAAATATGTCTTTTCTGCGTATAGATGCTGGGCAGACAAAGAGAAAAATGCTCAGCCTATGATTTCCCGAACATACTTCAGACAAAACAGACTAATTGATAGACGTCAGGGAATTACATGTATCACGTTGGGGAACTAGACTATTTCCAACCATGGTTGGCCGACCATCGCCTGAAATTGATCATCCAAACAATTTCAGATTTTCTTGAAAATGACGGCACACCAGGTGCCACTGCACAGGGTACTTGGGACTATTATTTCTTAATAATTCCGTAGGTTTTGTTTTTAATGTTTGCAAATGTTGTATATTACCTTTAACATTAGCTAGAAAAAAAAAGGACAAAGCAGGGAACACGAAAAAGTTGGTTATAAACAGAACATTTACCGTGAGATGAAGTTTAAATAATAATTAGAGAACACCAAACTGGACAGCGTTTTATTAATTTCTGCTGAGACATGTTCTGCCTCCTCCCTCCCAATTTGAATCATATCCAGAGTGACAGTGAGTGTCTATAGTCAAGTGTCTGGAGACGCGCAGCCTTGTCCCTACGCTTGAACGTACACATACAGTACATACATATTGCCAGCATGCGAGACAAAGTCGCGTGCACACCGTACCCAGGCGACCTTTGTCAAGTCATTGACCCGGGTGTCTGGGCAGGTTTTCCTCGCCTTCACGGCATCGGCAGCGAAGACAGGTGTCGTGCCAAAAAGTGTCCCCTGCGAAAAAAAAGTGTCTGCTTATTAGCATATTGGCATCTGGTTGGTCTAGCGCCTATAACGTCACATTGTTTACGGAGGCTTGCCAAATAGAGTACCGAAGTCTGACGTCAGTTGGCGTGACAACTGGTTCCAAACAACATGTAAATTTCGACTGTTCCTTTGTTAACAGCCAGTCATGCAACACATAACAAAAGTATTCCGGTTCCAAACATTGCATTGACGTCATCACTTCGGTGCTCTATAGTGTCCCGTTAAGCGCGCATCCTATTACGTGGCTTGCTGTTGAGCTCAGGCTGTCAAGACGAATGCTTTCCTTTTAGTAGCTGTGGTTACTTAGGATTCGTAGATTTTTGTTGAAATAGCTTTTTGTGATAGTTCAACTTATATTTGTCCAAAATCTTCAGTTTGTGTTTTACGTTCGTGACACCATGGAGTGTTATATTTTTTCATGGCGACAGTGACAGTTGTCGAAACACATGTGTATGACCATATGTAGGAATGAACGGTAGCTAAGGTGAGTACCATGGATGAAGGAAGTTCTTCAATGGTACTATAGTAGCTAAAACAAACGTTGATAATGTTCAATTTACGATTTATTCTCTGCAAATTTACGGTTTTTGTTCTGTCTGACCCTGCCAAATAGTCCGTTCCTGCCACATACTGTCCATTCTCGTCAGTTATACTGTCCATTTACCGATCCTGCCAAATACTGTCCGATCCTGCCAAAGTGTCCATTAAAAGTTCTTGCCAAATGCTGTCCATTCCTGCCAAAAAAAACCCACCCTTTTCTGCAAAATACTGCATGTCCATTCATATGCGCTCTCCTTTTCTCTGCCAGACACTGGCTGCCCCTGCCAAATACTGTCCATTTTCTGCAAGTTATTACATGAACACATAGGCCTACTACTGTATACAAGTATGCATGACTGCGCGCTCTCGGACCGTGCACTATTTCACAACGGACACCATTTGGCATGTAATAATACACATGTACGTGACAAATAGCGTCCGGCATCTACCGCGCATGCCCAGCGGACGCTATTTTGCAGCGGACACTTTTTGGCACGACACCGGTGCTGTTGGATAAACACTCGCGGAGTCGATGTAGGATCTGACCCGATCAATTGCGTTAACTCCGGTCCGAGTCGGTGAGCACATTGCAAATTTTTTTACCGGTATTTGAAACTCAGTAATCGGTGGAAAAACCTGGATAAAAACGCGCCCTCTAGCAAGTTCTTGGTTTATTTACATTCATTTTGAAACTGATACCGAAAATATTGAGATGAATTTGATTTGACATGTCTTTCTAAAAAGGACTGAGGTTTTACTTTCGATATTATAATAATGAGGTGGTCATATGCACCCTCTTCAAACTAGTCTCTAGAAGAAAAAATAAACGTGAAAATAGAATATACTCGGATCAACCTATAAAGAAAAAACAACACAAAGCAAACAAACAAAAACAAGAACCCCCCCTAAAAACATTTTACTACCAAAAAGGGAGGAGGCTAATTTATTTTTCTCTATTGCACAGCCATATTTTGGTTAGAAACAGATTGGAAACATCCCCTGGTACCTCGATGACATCGTGCTTTGACTCATGGATATGTAGATTTGCAACGAGAAGGGGGGGGGGGGGGGGAGGGGTGGACCCCCCCCCCCCCCCCCCCCCCTGGATCCGCGCCTGACAAATACACCGGTTATGTTGTTCTGTCGACCGTCTATTCACTTAATACGGTTGCAACTGTCAGATCGCGAGTGGTGAAAAACAAAAACAGTACCGCCGCGAGCATCTTTTGAGTGCTGAAATTGAGTCCTTCCGCCACGATGACGCCAATCGGAGACCAAGGGCAAATGAATAACTAGAGTATTATTGCCCTGATCAATAATCCAAATCACGTCCGCAGTGAGGTCAAGGCTGTTAGACATAACTGGGGTGTTGGGATGCATGACACGTCTCGCAAGCCGCGTAAACACAGATTCGCTGCGGCTGTGGAATAACTCTGAACTGTTACAAGACTGCATGGAGAAGAGAGGCGTGGACATTTTCAAAAGATCATTGACAACCCCTAAAAAATAACATCAACAACGAGCAAACAAAACTGAACAAAACGAGAAGTAAACACAGATAAAACATTACAAAATGTCAACATGATTTAAACTTCGTCAAACAAACCACAAGGAAAACTGACTGTAAATTTGAATCAATTTTCGATGTGAACAAAATAAAATAACTGGGGCAGGCTGCGAACCTGCGACCTCCGGAATACCGCACCGGCGCTCAACCAACATTTATTTTTCCCATTGTCAGTGGTCTCCCAATTTGTCAGTGTCTTTATTCTGTTAAAATAAATATTCAAATTTACCTATTTCAAGTTAAATAATCGTATCCTCATTAAGAGATCCCCACAATGTCACTTTCCAAGTTGTGTCGTAAAAGTGGGCGGGGGGATAGCGCGCGCCGTACAAAAGCACTGGCAATTTGGGAAATCGTCTAACATAGAGCAAGATAGCTCAGTTGGTAAAACGACATGCTGGAGGTCTTTAGGTTCGAATCCCGCTCCTGCCGGGTTTTCTTTGTTCACTTAAAAAATCGGTGATTTAAACTAAACACTTGTTTCACATTTGTCCTTCAATGAAATGTAATGGGTAACTTATTAAATGTTATGGTTATGTGACTGTTAATTATGTTTCTAACCCGATTATTCAAATATGTTTTTTGAATTTGATGGGGAAAATGCCTGCACATTTGAGGGTTTTGGTTTTGTATTTATATTTGTTAGTTTTTGTTATGTATTTTGTCATTTTAAAAAATATTTTCATCATGTTTTATGCCTAGTTTACCCTTTTCCTTTCCGCTTTGTCTATC
Source organism: Hippasteria phrygiana (assembly GCA_037893225.1). Taxonomy (NCBI): domain Eukaryota; kingdom Metazoa; phylum Echinodermata; class Asteroidea; order Valvatida; family Goniasteridae; genus Hippasteria; species Hippasteria phrygiana. Next base: position 1,204,783 of record JAZGUH010000512.1, on the reverse strand, counting down.
GTTATTTTCAGCGAGTATATTGATTTTTCTGAACAGAGAAAAAAATAACAAATTAAATCAACCCGTTTGTATTTCTGATGTCAATAAAACGTTGAAAAATTGATCATTGGGATACCTTTAAAAAGCGAAAGAGTCCCCTCAAATTTCAATTAAGCGATACTAGCAGGCCTGGTGTATAGAATTCAGCTGCACTTCATGAGGTAACTCGACACTGCATGATTTTTGCACATGGGGATGATCTAGAAAAAATTGCTTTCACCGAAATTAACGCTAAAAGGGGAAATATCTTACTATAATTCCTATTTTCCTTTTTTTCGTGAAGTTAAAGCAAATATGTATTATTATACGATTACGTCAAAAACAATACCATTTGAAAAATTGCATTTGTTTGAAAATGCAATAAAAGCATTACCCACCAAGCCAAGGAAACATCATACATGATACATTTCCAGTAACCCGTGAACAGAGTGCAGTTGCTCTTTGAAGGTCACATAAAATGGAATTTTAAATACTTAAGCCCACAGCACGCACCTGTAGGCCTACCGGTACTGTACATAAACTTTACAATCACTTATTAGCCATTTCACACTATACTCTTTTACCCAGGTAATTGCGGGGTTAACGAAAAATGTAACCCTGAGATTACCCGAGTTTGCCCTTCTGGAAGTGTTCTTCCCTTTCAATATCTTGGATATTATAATTTGGCAACAACAAAAATAGTTCGTTGCCCTCTCGATTTTGTGTGTGCAGGAATTTTTCAAATCTCACCTTTCCCCGCACAAAATGAACAAGTTTTATTAAAATCATTGTCTTTAAATACAGCTACGACGGCACAATCGTGCATTTCGCCATCTCACTTTTAAATAAGCCTAACTTTTTGCATCTCGACTTGTAGTTACACGACATTGTTTTGATGTTTTTATTGATAAAAAAAATCGACCGACCGCCCTCCCTCCCGATTTTTCCCATTTAAGGGCAGCACAAGTTTTTCTATATTCTTTTTGGCCTTATGCTAATGTTTTAGGAGCCCAGGTGTGATGTCACAAAGGGACAGCTTCAGTATTCTGGCAGACTCGTGCATAACAAATGAAAGATTTGTTTACTTTTCCCGGGGTCAAATTTTATGAATGTCTTCTTCCTGAGTTCTTATTAGCAGCCAGTCATTAAAATATATCCAAAGTTTGGTTTCTTTTGTTGTTGTACCATGGAGGTACCTAGGCTGTAAAGTGAGTACCTGGATTGACATAATTGCAACACCCCCTCACATGTCAGAAAATATAGCCTGGACACTTTGATCCTTATTTCAACGAATTCCTAAGACAGTTCAATCGCTGAAGGCCATTTTACGCAAACTACCTTTAAAGAGGAAAGAAAACCAAGTTGCATTTTCCCGCTTTATTGGCTTTTCTGAGAGCTTGTATATTCTTCTGACCGAATACAAATTGGTAAAGAACGATTAAAATTTATTTCATTGGAAAAAAAATGACTAAAATTGCCCCTTGGAGTTAGCGTTTGGTCTCAATTCCTGCAAAGGTCATTAAGGATGCAAATGTATGCATATGACCTTATGGCGCGTGTGCACTTTGGCCTCGGTGGACCAGCAGCGCGGCCACCGCATGCACCACGTCTGCAGCGTGTTGGCACTATCATCCGCGTGTGTGTTATGACATTTTCGTCGTCAGCTGGTCGTACTTTCTTGGCAATTTGTTGAGTTCAGAGCTCGAATGTATTACAGTTGACGGTATTATGCAGCTGAAAATCTTCAGAATCTACGCTATACTCCTCCCACGAGCCACCAGATTCTGCCATTATTCCAGAGCGAAAATTAAAAGTACGTGTAGGGCCTACGTCTGTACGTATCGCGACGTCACTGTATGTTTTCATTTCAGTGAACATTAATTAAACTGTTGCAAACTGCTGATGACTGACTGAATGGAGCTGAAATATACAAATCAAAAAATTAGCTGGCCTGACGTTTCGAACTTAAGCAAGTTCTTTCTCATAGGCAGTTGGAATTTGGAAACGTCAGGCCAGCTATTTGTTTTATTCATTTCATTGAGACAGATACAATGCAGTTACCAGACTATGTTCGCGGCGCACACACAAATCCATCCACATTTCTGCGTTTTCGCATCCCTGTGGAGACATGGCATTGTTCTCCCCTTTGTCCCTGTACTTAAGCAAACCCCCATAGTCTTTGTACACAAAATTATTATGTGGAGACAACCTAACCCATAGAATTGCCTAGTGGAGACCTATTCAGTCCCTTTGTCTCTATTGTTTTCATGTCTCCACAGGGTACGGTATATCTCTCCATCCACACAAATTCCAAACCCAAATTTCAGTGTCAAAATATGGATGAATAAGACACGAGTAAGCTTCCTGCTCCACAAAGACCCCATTAAAAAAATAATGAAAAACTCATCAGTGCAACGTTCATGCAATAATGCACCGCCAGGAACATTAAATATAGGACAAAACTAACACATAGTACACACGTACACGCATAGAAACACAATGGGCACTCGCATAGTGACGTCATCTATCTCCACGCAGCTACGTCACACGATTGGATTGTAAACACGCGGTTGACCCCGAGCTTTTCTGATTCTGAGCGAAAGAGACTCCAAAGTAAAACTTCTCTAAAATTGCCAAATCCATGCATAAACTCTTCAAACCTACTTTGTTAGGTTTGGGGAGGCATAAGCTCTCAGAAAAGCCACTAAAGTAAAAAAATGCAAATTGGTTTTCTTTCCTCTTTAAGAATGATTTCCATTTTGCGTGAGCTGAAACAGGCGCTCCATGCATCATTCAAATCAAGTTGCGTTACACGGTGCACAAATCCAAAATGTTATTCTGAGTTTATTTATCTGGCGCAGATAATCACAAGATAAATTTTTCATGTCCGTAATTTGTGGTGTATAATCCTAAAAAGTAAATATATATTTAAATTTAAATTGAGGATGTGCTAGCATTAGATCAGTTATGAACTTTCCAGTGAGACATAGTATAAATTAAAAAAAATATAAAAATAGAACGATAAGTATTAGATTTAATGTTTCCATTCATGAATTGGAAACCAATGGATTGGTTCTCAGTAATTCAGCTATCGTGTAGATTGACTATTTCTGCGGTTTTCCCTAGCAAAACCTGCATCAGTTTTTCCCACTAACGAGGATTCGTTAGTTTGGGCCTATATGAATACAAAAAGTCTCTCATAAATCGATTTACCTTTGAAAAACAAAAATATTGCATCCTGTCATTACTGATGTTTCCTTTTTCCCGGTAATTAAAGAGGTTAATTTTCCTCTAATTGGCCATGAGCCCTCTGTTTGGCTATATATAAATGCTCTTCCTGCATGGACTTGTTTTGCACTTTTTGTGGCCGGTGCTTCCTGTGTCCTTTTTGTGCGAGACATTGATCATTGTGGGTTCTTTCTTATTGATGACCTGCTCTGTTTTTCGTAGTCTTTGAGTCTCTTTGTATTCCTGTCTCTTTTTGTTCCTCTCGTTATGGTCTAAAGTCATCTTTCTATAGCGATATGATGGAATGACGTCATTGAATAATGTCCTTTCCGCGGTTGTACATGTTATCCTTTCCGACTGAGGACTTGGAATAAAGGGTTACATAAGAAAACAATACAACTGAGGACCTGGGTCACAGTCCTCAGTATAGTTTTCAAGTACAAACCTTATAGGGCATGTCAAGAAAAAGTACAAACAATGGGAACAATGGAAGAGACCAGCTATCATAGTCCTCAGTTGTATAGTAAAACTCGACTGTGTGTTCGCATTGTATTTGCCGTGGTCGTGTGTTATTTTGTTCTTGTGCGGTGTAGTTTTTTAGTGGGCATATACATTTACTGATAATTCAACAAGAATAAATCTTCGGACGGAAATGATATAATTACGGGCAAACTATGCATGTTAATTAATTGCGCAATATTTGGGTTCTAATAATTTTTCACACGCTTTGGTGTTCCCAAGTTCCTCCATGGTATGACATGAAGTAAAATGTGTCTCAGCACCATTACGCTTTTAGGTCAGTTCAATTTCAAAAGTTCTAACTTGATATCTTTCAATCATACATTTTTCTTCGTGACCAGTATTTCCGATTCAGTGAACCTTTGATCTTTCTAGGAATCCTGCTACAATAGTTGAATCACCATTGCAGTCTGTGAATGACGCTGCTGGGGCCAGGGTTATAAGGCCTCGTACCTAAGGGAGGATATAACTTATGACAAGAAGATCGGGAAAACATAAAGGTCAACTGAAATCAAAATCACATCAATATTTTGTGTGTGCAGAGATCAATGGTTCTGACGAGTGTAATCATAATAACAAAATTCGCTTTTAGAAGTATTGACATTTGAGGACATTTTTACTGTGACATCACTCGATGCTCTTAGGCCTAGACATTAGACATTTACTTGTACAAAAATAATTGACTTGCTGTAGTGATGGGAGATCTAATTTTCTCTATTAGATGACAGCATTTCAGACGGGAGGATTGGTTATGGTGCCCTATCTTTTTCTGAACAGTAAGCTTTCAGACTGAAACTTGTCAATTTCTTGTTTCGATAATTACCAAAGCTTTATCATACCCATAACCGTGTCTGGGCCTAGACGGAATTGTTTGCGCGTGAAGACTATTATAGGTGTTTTTCCTAGATCCAGTACGGTAGCCTGCCCTGTCCATAACAGCGATGTTGATGATTCACCGCGGCTTGTGACATAATCTGTGAAGGGGATGGATTGGAAAATAAATAGTTCCGGGAATCGAGGGCAGAGGGAGGGGAATTCATTAATTGTGGAAGCTAATTGACCAGTGTCCGGAATACCGGAGTGAGGTCTGCCTTGTCAAGGATCGTGAACTTTGTTTTCCAAGATCAATTCTCGGTTTTTGTTTATTTTGTTGTTGCTGTTTTTTCTCTCAATTTGATTTTAGCGGGGAGCGCACAGCTTTGAAGCATTATGGAGGAGGTATGCCATGACGTAATAGGGCTCAATTTGCGGGTGGGGGTGGGGGAGGGGCATCCGGGGAGCACCAGCTTTTCAAGGGGGAATTACAAGGAGAAACACAACTGCTAGGCTGCAGTGGGGGCGGATGTAGACCCGGGGAGGGGCACATGTCTCGGCTATGTAGTACCCACGCCCATTGCAAGCCCCGCTCCTCCCACCCCGTAGTTACGTCACTGAGTAATATGCAGAGCGGCTTGCAGACTGATGTGTGTGTTCTTGATTTCTCTAAGGCATTTGATAAGGTCGGGCATCGCAGACTTCTGGAAAAAAACTCAAGTGGTATGGCATCACTGGTTCTCAACACATAATTGGATAGCAAGCTTCCTGAATAACAGATCCCAGGCAGTGCTTGTGGATGGTTTCACCTCTGACACTGTTCCAGTCATCTCTGGGGGTACCACAAGGGTCAGTATGCCTACTTGGGCCTTGCCTCTTCCTTTTTTACATCAATGGCATTGCTAGTTGTCTCACTTCAACAACACGTCTCTTTGCTGATGACACGTTGCTGTCACTTGCAGTAAAGAATGGAAGTGACGCAAATCTTCTTCAGGATGATCTCAATTTGTTATCTACCTGGGAAAAGACTTGGCAAATGGAATTCAACCCAGAAAAGTGTGAGGTAATTAGTATCACACGCAAGAAAAAACCCATTACCTACAAGTAGGCCTACACTCTTCACGGTCATGAAATGAAACACGTGCAATCATGTAAATATCTGGGTGTCACTGTTACACATGATCTAAAATGGAATAAGCACATCAATAATATTACATCAAAAGCCACAACCTCTTTAAACTTCTTGAGACGTAACCTCAAAGTTCGCAACTCACACATTATAGCAATTAGGATACAAATCTCTTGTCAGGCCTCTTATGGAATACAGTTCAGTAGTCTGGCATCCATACACAAACAATCTTATTAGTCAACTGGAAATGGTGCAGAGGCGTGCAGCAAAATTTGTTCTGAATCGTTATCGTCAGACCTCAAGTGTTGGAGCAATGCTGAAATCTCTTCAGTGGCAAACCCTTGATGATAGGCGTAGAATGGCAGGAATCGCGATGTCCTACAAAATTCACTGTGGTTTGGCTGCTGTCAACATGCCAATTGAGTCCAAGAATTTAGATGCTCCGACCCGATCGGAAAACTCACTAGCTTACATAATCCCATCTTGCTCCATATAATATTATCGGATGTCTGTTTTTTCACTGCAACTCAATAGAAAAGCTCCCCGAGTCTGTTGTAGAGGCTTGCAACCCTTCCAAGTTAATAAGCAAATATTAGTTAATGGATCTTCAATGTCAAATTAGCAGGCTATGCACTCCATCCACACGTTGGGCACCCATTAATGTGCCTCAGTCTTCAACTATATGAAGTTGGCGCATAACCTGGAAGAAGAAGAGTGTGGGAGCTATTTACCTTTAATATCGAATGTGAAATCATGGAAGCCGCTTTGTGGGACACGCGTAAACACCCATACGTGCCGATATTATCATTAGGGCCTATGCCTTGCCTGTGCCAAATATGGCGGCCTGTATTACTGTTGCTATGATGACAGTTGATGTTCGATATGGTTTATATCTCCCCAAATTCAAACTTACAATTTCTGTTTGGTTTTTTTTATTTTTAAAGTAAATTTGAGAGTTCTGTCAAGTAGATTTTTCGAATGTCGATTTTTCTTTTAAATAAATCATAATTTCCCAAAAAACTGCTTTCCTCCCAAGAACATCAGGTTAATATCAACTCCCGCCCTTTCCCACGTTTTTTATATCAGTATAGTTGACCTTACGTTGGATATTTCAAGTAAATTTACCAATAGGTTGTTCATAATCATGTCGTATATAGGCGTAGGCCTCATGTATGCTACATTTACGTCCATATACAATATAAGCCATAAGCTTTTTATCTTGTTCTCCGACTCATTGTATTTCGGTGTAGGCCTATATTTTTGCTTGCACATTGTGAGATACAAACGGAACAACCCCCCCCCCCCCCCCCCCCCCAACAAACCAATAATTGGGACACCACATAGAAGTGTTCCTATAATTGTGGTTATGTAGGCCTACATTTCGTACAATTAGGAAGCTCCACTGGCATTTCAACCGACAGCCAGGCTCACAGACCTGAGGAAATCCACTCGTGCTGAAATCAGCCTTCGGATGAGCGAGCCTAGTATATGTGACCTGGCAGCACAAAATGAGCGGAAAGTCGCACTTTGCCATTCTGAATTACAAGCCGAAACAACAATTTATCACTGAAAAGTCAATTTGGGGATTTTTCAATTTCTGCATTTGAAAACTCCAATTCTATCATATGCCAAAGTTTTAAAACTGAATTCAGTCTTGAATTATTTTTGTGGTGATTTAAAAAAAAAAATTGATCTCAGGTTATAGTGTGCACATGTGGCAAACTTTCAGCTTCATTTTCTCCAAGCAAGTTGTTGTGACTCTAAAAACTTGTAAAGGTTACTGCGGGACCCAGGAATAAGATACTGCAACACACTTACATCAAATTGAAATACTACGATCTAAATGTTTTAACTTTTGCTACTTTCCACCTGTTTCGTGCTGCCAGGTCACATAATTATGGACTCCCATCTTGAAAATCCTCTACAATATCGCACTTGTGCAATCGTCCTCGGACCTTCTTCCTCGGAATCGAAAACAACCGCCGTTTGGATCGGAATCGCGCCCCAAACGGACAAGCGCTATGCCAATGGCAAAACCCTCGTCTCCCGTTTCATTGGCGAGAATGCAAACAATGCAAAAAGGACGTTCGCCAGACTGTAACTAGATATTTGATGCGGATATGAACTAATGACTATTATGCATGTATTGTATGGATAGCGGCTCCCCTGCCGGGAGATTGAATTAGTCCAATGAATAGGGGTCGGCTCAAGAATTAGAAATAACTGTGCGAGCTTAAGCTGGCACAATTATTTCTAATTGTCTGGTTTGTGGCACCTTTTTCCCTTTTAGGATCAATCTTGTATTGTTATCTGATTCCGGAAAGTGAGGCATCGATATCATTTTGTTATTTTTTCATCAAACCCGGCACTAGTGAGGCCTATTTGGATGTCACTGTTAGAAGAAATGGTGCTGGCGTTTTCAAACTAGACATCAAACTTAATGGGAAAGGTATACATTTTAAAAATTGAAATCACCCAATATAAGGCTAAAAGTCGCAATCGATTACGATCAGAGCAGGCGCGGTTCTAGAGTCAATGTTTTTTTTTTTTTTTGGGGGGGGGGGGGGGTGGCTAGACCCTTTGCACGTGACGTCACCTTCTCGCTCTTGCTACTGCTGTGCCATTTTGGGAGTCGAAAAGCAGCATATATGTGCAGCGCGTTTTTCGCGCGTAAGTATTTTGCGCGTATCAAGTGGAACGTTATAATATTATATGATACGGCTGCGTGCAAATTTTAACTGAAAAAGAAAACAACGGCGGACGCAACAAAAGCTTGTTGCAATATGGTCAATTGTTGACTTTGATGAAGAATATTACGGGCTAAGCATATAACTACATTCTCCGAAAAAGCTCCAACTATTTTTATGCTGTCTAGGAAATGCGACGTCCTTTTCTGGAAAATCATCGACAACTTTGTCGGGATGTTGGAGCAGTTCCTGTGTCATGTCGCGTTCGATTGATTTTTATTATATCCTAAAAAGTCAAATTTCGTCTGTTTTCTTGGTGTGAAGTGAATACACACCCACATCGTCTTCTTTTCCAAAATAGTTGAGATTGGTTTCATGTTCATGTATTACAAGCATGAGTGCAATCCAATTTCAACTGTGGGGGGACATCGCTGTAGTCAATAATTAGTATGCACTGTGAAGCGTACACGGCGGGCGTCTTGGCGCCCCTAATGGTGGGGTCCCACCAGGGACTTGCACATGGCGTCGAGGGGGGGGGGGGGAATACCCCCGGAAATTCCAAAAAAAGGAGAAACAAAATAAATAAGAAGACGAGGTGCGAAGTCAATGTCGTACTCAATTGAATGTATATATATTTAAAACACTCGAAACCTGCAGAAAGGGGCCTGAAATACAACGGCTTTATACAACAGGCCTTATCGCGGTCTTGAACAATATTTGTATTTAGTGATGTCCAGCACCCCCTCTCCTTTCGATTTGTTTTCCACGGCCGGTGATTTCTCCCTTTGCTGCTTTCTGGTGAGTGCTTAGTTTGCTCACATCTAGAAAAAATCCTGGCGATGCCCATGGGCTTGTCTTATGGTCCATGGTGGGGCCCGGGGAAAAGCCCCAGGGGGGCAGATGGAAGATCCCCAGGGAGCGGAGTTTTAGGCATTTTTAAGGTGTCAGGAGCGCGCTCATGATGGCATATAGTGGATCATTACAGTACAAGCTTTCCAAATTCAAACTGTTGATATTAATGTCTAAACTTTTGCGATCGGTGATGGACTTTTGCGATCGGTGATGGACTTTTGCACGTGATCGTTGATGTGGCGTGATCAGTTATTCACACACACACACACACACACAGGTGATGGACGGGATTTTTGCGAGTGCACATCAATTTGTTTGGGGCCAAAACCGCTCCTATTATTATAGGCCTACTAGATTTTGCGCGTGTTACGATTGTATATGGAGCGCCAAAAGTGGACAACCGTATTTTCCCATTTTCTGCTAGTAGAATTTTAGGTTTTTAGAAATGGCAACACCGGTAAAAAAAAAATCAAATTTCTGCTTGGATTTAATTTGGATTTTACTTTCACGACTGTCTCGCCGCTTCAAAAGTGGACAACTAAAAATCTCAGATTCTTACTGACAAAAATCATGATGCTACAAAAGTGGACAACCCCGTTTTCCCATTTCCTGCTAGCAGAGATTTAGATTTTAGAAGTAGCAACACCCGTTTTTAAAAGTTTCAATTTTCTGCTTAGCAGCAATTTGGGTTTTACTTTGCGACTTTTCTCGACGCCTCAAAAGTGCACAACTAACAATCCGTAATTTCTGTTAGTAAATTTTCGGGTTCATTCGCTTTTGGTCCAATGAATGTCAAACTTGACCAGTTACATCTCTGGACCAAGCCTCATATAGGGTGTACACGTAATTTGGCCGATGGTCACCTAATGGTCAGTAGGGGTCATTTTCTTCAAAATTTCGAAATGCTTCTTCTCCCACAGTCTTGACGTCAAACGCGGAAGCGGGATTATGATTGGTGATCAGGGCCTTATAACAAGGTCCAATCAGCCTAGTTTGGTCTACTGAAAACCGCGATTTTACACACAAAATGTTGCTAAAACTATGATTTTTAACCTTAAGAGTACTGGCCTTCTTTTAAAAAAAAATTCAATATTTTGTATCAGTTTGATGTAGAATTGTTTTCTTTCTTATATTCAGAGTGTTGTTCCTCTTTTGAATGGTGAACGAAAATGTACGAGACGCGGTTTTTGTTTCCACAGCGGAAAAATCAGTGACTGTGTGAACGCTTGAAAAAAAGCGCGTACAAATTGATATGGTGATCAACTTCTAGCTATATAATTTATATCATTTCCCTCATCATTCTGGTCATGTTGTGAGACAACACACGAATTCCAAAAACATCGGGCCTAAAACAATTCTGTTTAGTCGGCTTTTGAATTTTTTCATTTTTTTCCGAACAAACAAAATCTAGCGAGAAGAAATCCGTTGTATGTAAAAGATCGCCATGTGAATTTTTATGATCAGTATTGCATATTTGCATTGCCCTGTGGAAACATCGATTGTCCAGAAATCTTAAACGAAAAAGTGACACATGGACTACGAATTTCTGGCCATAGAATTTTTAGGGCTTGATTTATACAAAATATTGATTTAAAGTAAATATTTGTTTTAAATTACGCCCGTAAAAACAGTTTAACTTGGCATCTAACAAGATCGCAAAAGTTCATCAACGATTCGATGGTCACATTGCCTCTTTGGCGTTCCATAAAATGTACCACTGGCAGGTGGACACATTTACCGTTGGGCAGGGGGACAGAAAAACCTAGACGGGGACAGATTTATCTAGATAATTCTGCCCCTCGGACACATTTGTCGGATCGCGACCTGATAAATCTCGGGGGGGGGGGGGGGGGGGGGGGGGGATAGCCCAACGCAATTATGTGCACGCTACATGCATGTACACCGTATACATGTAGCTATCCAAACATGCACACAGCGAGACCAGCCAAAACTTACATTGTACGTCTTCACAGCTCGTTGGCACGCTTGCATCGCCCGGTACGCGCTTCGCTCGTGCCCAGCGCCAAGGTATACGCGCTGTCCACAAAGCACGCACAAGCCCCGTAGATATTGCTGAGCGCTACCTCCGCCCAGTCTGCACACTTTCCGCTATATGAGATACACGAGTTGAAAAACAATGGGGGGGGGGGGGGGGGGGGTTATATTGTGTCCCCCACCCTTCAAAACGTGGGGGGGGGGGGGGGACATGTCCCCCTGCCCCCAGGATTGACGCCCATGATTACAAAACAAAACAAAGCGGAAGCGCCTGTAGAAACCGCAAGTAAGCACCGCGCTTGTCAGCTAAGCATTTTCGTATACTTGTTATTCGATAATCTTGGTTCGAAGACCCTTGCATTTCTATTTACCGAACAGGATCAATTACGATCTAGCTCAATTCCAACGTGAAATATGAAATGGGTCGCAAAACATTTAACAGTAGCATCTGCAGCGGCGGCGATTTCTCGTCAAGGTTGCGGGGTGGGGGAAAAAGCACATATCCAACAGCAATTCTTTAGCGTTTTCGGTTTCTGTTTTCTGGGAAATTTTTTGAAAATGTGTGCTAATCTTTGTGTATTCTGGTGCAGTGTATAATGACAAGGGGAAAGTATTGGTGCCTGCCATAGCCGCCCCCTCCCCCAAAACGGGGGGACGTGTCCCCCGTCACCCCCCTGGGATCGCCGCCCATGAGCATCTGGGCCAATTGCTCAAAGTGATCATGCACTATTCATTTGAATTTTTAAAATGATAAATGTAGATCCAGTATTTTCCAGCATGTAAATAAAAAAAAAACTAAAAATCGCATTTTATTTTGGGGGGACTAGACAAAAGTTTTTATTTTTATTTATTTAATTATTTCTTCTCTTTTTGGGGGGGGGGGGGGGGGGGCTAAAAAAACAGCCCCTTACCCCCCCCCCCCCCCCCCCCCCCTCCCCCTCGAAAAAACCGCGCCTGGATCAGATGTGGCATGGTATAAGGTTGGCGACATTTTGAATTGCAAAACCCACCACGGGGTCCACCCGATGTTCCCCAATACCGATGTTCCCCAATATGTTCCCCAATACCTATGTTCCCCGATCCTTGGTGTTCAGGTTAGAGTTAGGGACTGGGGAACATAGGTACGGGGGAACATAGGTACGGGGGAACATAGGTACGGGGGAACATAGGTACGGGGGAACATAGGTACGGGGGAACATAGGTACGGGGGAACATAGGTACGGGGGAACATAGGTACGGGGGAACATAGGTACGGGGGAACATAGGTACGGGGGAACATAGGTACGGGGGAACATAGGTATTGGGGAACATAGGTATGCACCCCCCCTTGCGGTTTTCCTGGGTCCAGATCTGAATTAGAGGATAATTAACAGATACCAGAGAAGTTGTCAAATTGTTCAAGCGTGGAAACTTCCACTGTCGGTGAGACCAAAACTCCACCCGCCTCCCCCCCGCGGCGGTTCGTGAGCACATTTCGTCACTGTTTTCACGAAGAGACACACATGTGGATTTTGAAGAAAAATCGTTTTCGAGATAATCGCAAGAGAGGTTTCTCCTATTTTAAAACTGCAAAAAGTACTACTTTGCAACCACTTTGTGCAGTAAGGAAACATTCAAATGATTCTATGAGAGGTGAATTTTTACGTGAAGCCGGTAGTTAGAATTAACACGGTGGTTAATTAGCCTACATTAATTAGTAAAGATGCGTGTCCCTTCGTGAAAACGAAAATTCAGGTTTTCTTACATTGTGGCCTTTTCTGTTCAATGTGTTTTTCTATATGGAAGGGGCGCACATGTTTACGTGCGCGCAGCTGAGAATGTAACATAAGATGTGTGTCTCTTCCTGAAAACGAAAATCTCGGTTGACCTACTTTTACGCCTTTCCGTGCAATACGTTTTGTACGCGTTCAAGGGGCAGGCATCTTTGCGTCTCTTCGTGAAAACGCAAAATGCAATTATAGAGATGTCTGCCCTTTGCATAATTAATGTATTTTGGAAATTAATGATGTTTTGCTCACAGAAGCATGTCAAAATTGTTAAGTAGAGTGCTTTAAAGCAAAATAGTGAAAAAAATCGAAATCGAACAAATTGTCATTTTTGACATGTGTGTCTCTTCGTGAAAACGGTGACGATTTATTTGTAAACTGAATCATTCACTGGCCAATTAGGCCTACAGTGATACAATGATATCATTCAAATATGGTGGGTCTGTTAGGCTATTTGTGAAAACCGAATCCGGATATATCTTGAAGGCACACAACCCTGAATTTCCCCAAATTTAATCCATTTCCTTGGTTACCTAAACTGTTTCTAAGGTCTGAGTGTAAACATTCCGGCACAATGTGTAATATTAACGGAGAAATGAGGGGAAAAGCCGAAGGACTGACATCATGGCGCCCATACGTAACAAAATTGAAAGCGCCAAGCAGCGGCGGCGATTTCTCGTCAAGGTTGGGCGGGGAGGGGGGGGGGGGGGGGGCGGAGAAAAAGAGCGCACAACCAATAACAACTTTGACGCGCTAGTTGTGCAATGACGTCACCCTTATTGTATTTGTTTAATTTCTTTTATTGTAATCAACCACGTACGAATGGGGATGCTAAAAAAAGGTAAACTTTATACTTAGGCCTACCTCTTGAAATACAAACAACAAATATTGGATCCATTCCCGACAAATACTTTTTTTTCGGAAAAACGCACAATCAGTGTCTCCTGGGAAATTTTTGAAAATGTGTGCTGATGTTTGTGTTTTGGTGCACACTGGTGCATGTAAAAGTCAATGACCAATGGCAAAATATTGGGGGGACACTGCCATAGCCGTCCCCTCTACAAAAAATATTAGTTGGGACATGTTACCCCGTCCCACCCCCCCCCCCCCCCCCCCGGATCGCCGCCCATGGCGCCAAGGACCAATGGTCCGACTTTTGCGAACCAAACTGGCGTCCCTGATTTCCAGACAACGGCGCATCAACCCTTTGGATAACTAATTGCATGCTGTTGGAATCTCCCGTGAGAGAGTTGAGAACATTCTGAGTGCAGAACTTGGAATGTCAAAGGTTTCTGCTCGGTGGGTGCCGCGTCTTCTGACCCCTGATCAAAAGCGCACCAGGCTGGTCATGTTAAGGGATAACTTGGAGCGTTTTGACGCAGACTAGATCCAGCGAATTTCATCGAACGTTTCCTAACCCAGGATGAGTGCTACAGTGAAAACACACGCCTGCATCCCCTCCAAAGAAGGCCAAGGTCGTTTCGATGCCAAATTTTTTCCGTTTTACGAAGTCGTCTACGAACCACCAAATATACGGCCTTATCTGGAAACAAACAATGTAACTATTTATCACAAGGGTTGAAATAAATGCTTGCTAAGTTTCATTGATCTGGCATTACTCCTTCAGAGTCAACCTACGAACTTTTCAGCCGACCCTCGTATATTCTACTTCTGATTAAAGTTCTGAAGTTACGATCTTTCCAATGATAGGGATTTTCGAACGAACACTTTTTGTAACCAAATTGGGCAGTCTCCCTTTAATATATACCAAGTACATGTAGTTGGTTTTCGCCTTTGTGTGGCATTCACTGCCATTGTTAAGGTTCCCGTAAATCGAAATATAAACAAAGTACCGATTTATAATTCTGAAACAATGATGAAAGATAAAAAAATATAGATTTCTATGTATTTTTCGTTTTAGTATTGAGACCTATGACAGTTTTTCACGTAAACAAAAATACCCCTTCTGGCTGGGACATTAAAGGGAAAATGATATAACTGCATACTGCCGTCTCCGGATATCCGGGCGTACGTGGCAAATGTTTTTTTTACTGCCTATGACGTCACAGAAAGGGGTATTTGCAGGGAAATGCCCACGAATTTCCTAATTGTCGATAAAGTACAAAAGCGGAAAACTACATCAAAATGTCTTTATACATGTAGTCATTGTTTCAGAACTAATAACCGTGATTATATTTGTCCTGTTTTGATTTCTAACACTTGGAACTTTGAGGGGAGTTTGGAGGACTATCTCAGAAAAGGAAGAGACTTTTTGGTAAATTTTTATGTTGAATATTTTGAGGACTTACGGTATAATGTGCATTACGGATACTGAAATTGTCACTATTTCACTGTGGCTTCAAAATGGTTCAGGTTCCCAGACGCCACCCATACAAGGAAGCAGGAAAAGAACTTGACAGATAACGGGCTTGCAACACACAAAGACGGTTTCCCCCAAAATGGCAAATTATCGTAAACATGTTTTACATGTTTATTATTGAGTCTGTAAGTCTGTCGAAATTCCGGGTACTCATTTAACCAAATCACGGTTGGGAGAGTTGCTTATATTTCCTTAAAATATTTAACGGAGTGAGTGAATTAAACAAGAGTTTCTATTGGTTTCACGCATAAATACATACTCATAGGTATTTTTGTGCAAAACGGGAAGCGTACAACGACATTTCGAAACATTTTCCTGAAACCTCAAACGATTAAGCTGCATGGCTCAATAAAACAAGTGACATGATCGGAATTCAGCTTATAGAACGCCGACGAAAGGTCCCGTGTACAACCGCAGATTTAAATAGTTTCCACTGCTACTTGTTCGAAGGTGTTTGGAGCATTATTTCCTATTTTGCAATTAATGTTTTGTCTTTTTAACTGTGGACATTCTCAAAGTGGTTTTTGGCTGGAAAATCCGAACGCGAACAAGTTACGTACCGATATGCCTGTCCCACAATATGGCGGCCGACACAATGGCGAGGTTGTTGGTATGGCGATAAGTGGGTATTCGATACGGTCAATAAACTATATTGCCCCTCGGATTACTGATGTACCGTACCGTAGTTGTCTTCCAGGTGCTCGTTAAATAAAATATAATATATATTTCTTTTTCTTTTCCAATGAAAACCTTATTTCAAAATTCCTTGAAGAACAATACAAAATATACAAAATTACAAGAATAATAGAAAACAATTGATAGCAAATGACAATTATTATAACATTAAATTTGAAGCACTTAGGCCTAAGTGACAAAATACGTTAAGCACAACAAAGATAATTACTAATAAGAGAAATAGAAGAATGAAACTGTGCGAAGTCACCGTGGCTCGCCTATTGGCTGTATACTACTGCCAAACCGGCTAACCACAGTGATGAAGCAATAGAGTACCGAAGTGATGACGTCAATCAATGCAATGTTTGGAACCAGAATACATTCTAAACTGCATGTGTTTGGAACCATTGCCGCGGCAACTGACGTCAGACTTCGGTACTCTATTCGGAAGTCAAATAGTAAAAACAAATATGTATATATATATAATATAAGAAAAAAATAAGTAAATACAAAAATAATATATATATATATAAAAGGCCCTATAGCCTATACAGTTATGCCCCAAATTATTCATACCCATGCAAAATTCGGGGTATTGTGAATCATTTTATTTATTATTTCTACTTTTATGCTAATGCTGTGAAACCAAAATACATGTATATGTAGATTTGTACATGCCAACTAAAAGTCATAATAAGTAAAGCCTATATTAAAGTCCCACCAATCCAGCTTTATGTAGGCCTATGAGAGAAAAGCAAACTACCAGATTTTTCATAGGGTATATGAATAATTTTCAACTGTGTATATATATATATTACAAACTGAGCGATCGAATAATTTTACAAAGTTTAATGCCCGACTGATGTTCATCTACTTAATTTAAATGTATGTGAAGCTCTCAAGAAGAGTTCGACGACCGTCTAAAATCCATTAGGCATACAGTGTACAGTGCAGTTCATTGGGTTAGAAATAACACGTAGGGCAGGTTCAACAATAGGACAGGGACAATTTCGTTCCAGGGATGTCTGCTTTTAATTCTAAATCACACTCCCTATGTATTAATGTACGTATCTCTCCAATGAATACCAGACACTCGGGAAAGACTTACAGACAACCAAACCAAAAAACGGGCTCCCAGAATTAACTCAATTGTATACCCGTAAAATCTCAGCAATTCTCGTGCGTTTGCAGGGGATTTTGCCTGGTGTTGCAGTTTGGTGGTGGGCGTATATAATGCATGAAACAGGTACATGCACACATCCTACATATGCACCCATGGGGTACCTCTGTTGTAGACTTTACTTTCATTCTTTTATTCTCCTTTGTCCCCATTGAAATCTCAAAATCCATAGCATTAACTTTATGGGGTACCTCGATTTCTAAAGACTCCCTCGTGGGGTACCATTGTCCCCATTGTTACCCTTTCTTTCCGGTACCCCGTAAGGAGACTAAGGCCAAAAAACAATTGTTTGGTTGTCCTCCACACCCCTTCGCCAGTGGGGGGGGGGGGGGTTTACTTTCCCCGGAAGTCCAACTTCAAACCATACACAAAGTAAAACAAACACACAAATGTTGTTAGGCCGATAAACAGTAATATACGTAATATGGCTGCCTCTTCAGCGATGGCCGCCGGGTCCTTCACCGAACAACACATACCGTAGCCCAAAGGCTGCCAGTGCTGACACTGTCTCCTGGGGCTCAATGTCACTCTTTGGACCACTTTTTGGTGGACGCGACCTTTGTGTGTTTCAGCTGTATTTGAGCTAGCTCAACATTCGACCAAAAAACCTCACGAAGTTTTGATGTGGTAGCCACACTGCACATACAATCAAACAAGACTTTTACACCCAGTTTGCAAAGAATGCTGAGCGTGTATTAAAGACGCCATCTTGGCTTCCCCTGTGCATACACACGTTCAGTTGATGCATTTAAAAAAAAAAAAAATTAATAACAAAACAATTCCAAACTAAATATTAAAATATATAGTGATTAAAGAATATAATTAGAAAAATGTTGAGATTCTATTTGTTCATAAGTTTATTTATCAAAATACGATTTCATAACATTTTAGCCTCGTGCGTTATACATGTGTGCACTGTGGCCACTCCTTGGGATTTTTCCCAAGATCTTGGGAATTTTGGTGGGAAAAATATGGATTGCACATGCGCATAGTGCTTATTCCGATGCTCTTTGCACAGTGTTTTCCCATCGCCTTGGGAATTCTTGGGAATTTTACTGGATGAATCTTGGGAATTTGAAATTTGATGAGAGATATTTATTGTGCGAAGTCACACACTGATACTAGAATATGAACTTTCAAACTCTGGAGTAAAAGGTAGGGTCGTGTTTGTGCATTACAAATAACAAAATAAAGATGGAAACGAGATTGGAATGAATCAACCAGCGAAATCAATTCGTGTTTTGGGATAAAATTGAAAAACAAAAATTGAAATATATGTTCTTTTTGGCGCGGGCCGAAAAATAGGGGCGGGCGGTCGAGGACAACCAAACAAATTTGTTGGGCCTAATACAGGAACACGTCACTGAGTTAGCTTCACAATGGCACGAAGCACTCAAAAAGATAATACTACTGTATTTGTGTGGGATATTCCGGATTCGCATGGTTGCAGCATTTTTTCTCAATTTCAGCTTAAGATAAATATTTAATCGGTGAATAATTATTATTTAACATAACGTTTTAATAAGTGAACCACACAATCAGCATAAACTGGCTTAAAATTGGCAGCTGGAAATACAAGACAAGTCATAAAAATAACCGAATGTAAACGTTTCCCATAATTGGTTTTAAGAGTTATTGACGTAAAAAGTCACAGGCTTCTTTGAATATACAAATACCATCAAATTCACCCAACTTTATTGACCGGGTGAAGAATAGAAATAAGAAGTAAAATTTAATAATGGAAGTCATTTTCGCATTCTGGTGAAATTGGCGAGTACCGGTAGTATGCATGTCACAGTGATATTGTTGCACAACAACTCCTAAAACAGGATCTTAGTTGAACAATTCTCCAGTTTTTCGAATGGTTTTGTTCTAAACGAAAACTTGTTATTGTGGCTTTTACATTCATGTGCTTTGAAGGTAACATACCCAGAACTTCTTAATATTGGTTTTTTTAATATTAAAATCACCCAATACAAGGCTAAAATCCACTCATTGTAAAGGGCTGCAACAGAGGTGGTTGGGTTGGCCACATTTTAGGTTGCCAGCCCTACCACCCTTACAGTTTTCCTGGCCCAGATATCTAAATAGAGGATAATTCTTTAACCCTAATAATCCATACAAAGATCCCAATTTTTCAGACTTATAAACCCAGGCGGGGTAACTTCCACCGTCGGTGAGACCAACTCACCTCCCCAAATGGAGGAAATTGTTGGGTTTGATTAATTTGACTGACCCTGCATTGTGGCTATAGAGAGGAACAGTTAGTGACAACACAATTGCATGAGGTCTAAGTTCGAGTATTGTGTATTGTGCATTTACGAAGCTAAACCACTAGGGAGACGTATTAGTCACGGGTTGTGATTGGAATTTTGTTGTTTATGAAACGTCACGTTGCTTTATCATTCCGTGCTGTGCAAAGGTTAAACGCAATCGGAAAATTGAAGAAAACAAATTATACACGAAATGGTTTCCCCCGACATGCACACTCACCAGCAAAAGCGTTTCATGTTTTGTCAATGCGCAGTTCAAAAAACCCTACTGCATTTTAATTTAAACTGTGCGTTGAAGTCGCCTTTACGCATGCGCAGTTTGCTGTTACTCGACAATGGAGGAAGGAAACACTACAATTTAACATGGCTTTTGTCAACACAAATTCAGTTTTGATTGGTCAGTTGCTTGTTGCGTAATAAGATTTGTGTAGAACAGTAATTCTCTGTTATTAAACAATATTTCATTGGTGTTGCTGTATATTTACAGCAAATATGTTATAATTATTTCTACAAAGTGCATGTAAAACTACCGGTAGGGACATGTATAGGTTACTGTACCATAATTGTATGTCCAAAATCTGTTAAAATTGAAAGACGGTGATAGATTATTTTTAAAAAGGTGAAAAACCTGATATTTTACGGATATTTTTTACAGTGCATGAAAATCACTGGTACCCTATAAATTTCATCGTTCATAAATAGCGTAGTACCAGCGATACCCAGCCTCTGACCCACGCACACAAACACTGCAACAAAACGAGGGATGTTCGCTACCGGACTGTGTTGTATCGTGTGAAAGCCTGCGATGAAATCGCACGCATCCTTGGGTGTCAGACACCCGACGCCAATCATCGCAAATGTGTTTCCAGCGCTCGTATGAAACGGGCTTATATCGACATCCTGCTAGTCCCTATGGGACACCTTACACTGGTGTTCCAGTTTTCAATGATTTGGCAGGAATGCTTTCTTTGAAAAGAGATAATTTCGCCAACAACATTTGCGCAACTGTGTTAAATTCTGACCGATTGACGCACGGAAATAAATGGAGCATTACAACCTCTTTATCTCACTCATGTGTGGTATGATGTTGGTCCGTTATGGAAATTACATTTTTTATCAGTCTAAAAATAGGTGTTTCTTGGTATCAAACATAATTCGGAGGAAATAAGCGAACGACAACGCAAACTCGGGACTCTTTTGGCACGGGTTTGAATGATTAGTTATAAATAGAACATCAACATTTTCTTCTGATTTTTTTAACAAGTGGGTCAGAACAGAAACAAATTAACCCCAAAAAAAATAAAGAAGAAAATAGAAAACGATAAAACCAAACCAAACGTCCAAACAAAATAAACGCAAAGCAAAAGAAAAATGAATATCTCAAAAGATATCTTAATTTATTTTGTTAAATTTTTGAAGACGTAGAATAAGTAAAACGAACTCAAATGTTTTCCCGTAATTCGGATATTTGCTTACAATGGTTTATAAGCGTATGACAGGCATGGACTCATAACTTATGTGCTTTCTTTCAGTACTAAACCGTCAAATTAAGAACAAATATATAGAGAGAATTATTCAGGTTCATTTTTTTAACCAGTGCTGAAAATTGATTATCTGCCACAGTTTTGGCAAAAAGTAGGCCTGTATAGACGAGCACGTAACAGAAAGTGAATGGTGAAAAAAAGACAGTTAACTAGTTAAGAATGAATGCGTTCTTGTGAATCAATATGATTTGTTCCCTTCTTTATTTTTACTACAGTGACTTACTGGCTTTAGCTTCTAATGGACATGCAAGTTCCATAAACAAATTAACCTTAGTGTTGTCACGTCTTTCGAAATAGCGCCTCTAAGGCGGATCGATCTTTGCCAACAATCTTTGCCAATAATTTCTAAACATTCGCAATCGATTTTGATTTTGTTTCCTTCGAAGATCGATTTTAATACTGAGAAATCCTCAAAGCTGCAATTGGCGAGATGTTTTGCGAGATGTGGAGCAAGCCGCCGGTGTTTGTAAAATAGATTAAGCCTAGGACCAATAACAATTATTTGCAAAAGAAGATGAACATTATTTGCAAAACAAGATGAACGAAATGTATATCAATGTGTACAATTCGATATTCAAAGAGTTGTGTATGGAGACTGTGCTGTGAAAGGCCGAGCTTGATGAATGCTGGCATTTCGTCACAGCTTTCACGACGAGACGAAGCGTGCCACCCTTTAAATCGCTGAAAATCAAACAGTTTTCACAAAAACGCTCTTTACAATCGGGACCAACCAGGCGAAATAATCTAACCAAACCGCTTGGTAGGCCCACTTGCGTTACCTTTTAATAAAGTAAGCTTCTGCACAGTTTCGGTCAGTTTGATATTTGGCCAGTTGCCAATACTGTAGTGGGCTTGAATATTGTAATCAATCAATCAATCATAGATCTACATGTATACTGATTTCTCCCAATTGTAAGTGGCCAAGTTTCCCCTCACAATGCCCCATAATAGGCTATCGTGCATTTTTCTTTTAATCTTTCGTAATGCGCTCTATATTCTAAGCAAGCCTCTCGTGGCTGGGTATTCCTAAGTCCATTTTTGATCCAACAGCAACAAAAGGCAGCCAGCAGCTCGCCGGCAGCGCACCGCGCACAGACGTCCGAACACGGCCCGGACAGCTGTTAAAACATCCTCCCATACCACGAACTCCGGACAAAAAGCTTCCACTCGTTATTACCGAGATGACAATTTAAATGGGCTTAGAAGAGAGACTTCGATTGTGTGCTGTTTGTATTATTATTGTCACAGTGGAAGAATTATTATGGAATTCTGAAGAGAGGCGGAGTGCCATTGTTTACGTGATGACCACGCTTAATTGCTGACCACTGCTTATAATTAGGCGTGTGGCTTAATTGTGTCCGCAGCGGACCCCAAATTGACCACCCCGCATAATTTGACCAATCGAGGTACAGGAAGCGGGATTTCATTCCTCCGTGCGCGCACGTGTCCACTTTCAACAGAGGAATCCCACAACGACGAGTTTAGCGCCGATCTGCGCACTTTCGCGTTTGAAAACGAGGATCTCAATGTCACAGTAAACAACTTTATGCTGATCGGGCGCCTGCGCTTCCTTTTATGGCCTGATTAATTCATGCATGAATGAATGTGCTGAAAAGCGTTGTTTTGTTTGCCACTGACATTCTCGCTTTCAACCCGGAAGTGCCAGAAGGGGCTAATGTGAAATTCCTCTATACACCGCTGACCATCATTTTGGCTGGAAATTAACCTTTATCGCCCACATTACCAGTCAGCTTGAAATGTACGCTTGACTGGTTTACTTGAATAGCCACCATTAGCATCACTACACTGCGGTGACAATACGTGGGAAAAGGTCTGTCGGCCTACAGATTCAGAATATTTATTGTCATCTGTATAAAATACATTGAAATTTAGTATGGTCTTGCGAGCATTAGAAATTAGTCTATGTATAACAATTAATAAAAGAATAAATAGATAGTAATAAACAAACAACGCAAAGAACAACGCTTAAGAAAAACTTATGATTTGACGTTAATTTAAAAATTAGAATTACGATAAGATAAAATTACAATAAGGTAGGAATAATAGGCCTATTAAGATCAAAATTACAATTAGGGCCTACAATTATACTGTCAATTACACTTGATCATTCAATAAACGTACTGCACTTGGATAGAAACTGTTCAAAGTTCTATTCGAATCAGCTCTGATTGATCTATACCACTTTCCTGTTCTCATCAATTCAAATAAATCATTCGCAGGGTGGAATACGTCTAAAATATTTGACTTAGATTTCTTTAGGACACGTGCTTCATAAAGTTTATCCAATGCAGGTAACTCACAACCAATTATAGCGCTGGCAGTGTTTACTACACGACTGAGGCGTTTCCGGTCATCCACTGTGGCGTTTCCGTACCAGACAGGGACTGAGAATGTCAAGACACTCTCAACCACTGCCCCGTAAAACTTCACTAACAAATCCTGGCTGACAGTGACACGGAAACTCCTTAATCTTCTAAGAAAAAAACATGCGCTGCGGGGCTTTTCTAACAATGAAATCAACATGGGTCATCTATTTCAGATCGTTGGATATATGTACTCCTAGAAATTTAAAAGAGTCAACGATTTCGACTTTAGATCCATTTATACTTAGTGGCTAAATATCACTGGGATTTCTTCTGAAGTCCACAATTATTTCCTTGGTCTTTTCGACATTTAACTCTAAATTATTGTCGTGACACCATTAGCCCTTTAGAGGTATGGCGGACACAATAGGAGGGCGCTATTATATTTGGGTATAAATACACAGGTTTTACCCAAATCAAATAGCGCCCTCCTATTGTGTCCGCCATACCTCTTGACTTCATCACGATATGATGATTCGTCCTTGAAAATACAGGCCTGTATAGATTACTGTCCGTTCTCGGAAGGCGCTCGTAAATGCAATAACGCAAGCCGTTTTTATCCACGCATACGGTCGATTTACCACTGGCCATTTTGCGGAATATTCACGTCACCAAGGTTAAACCTGACAAACGAGCATTTAAACCTGAAGGGATACCACAATACTTTTTGTTAACGGGAATTTATTAACTCTTAGTTATAACGCTAAGGCAAAATAAACAAGTAAAACATTTGTATTTTCCCTCCAACTACCTTTTTAGAAAACGACATCACAATAACATTTTTTTTTCCCACTGTCGGATAACAAAATAATTTAGGCCCCATAGTCTTGTGTTGGAACTAGAATCTTTAAATTATAAATTTAAATCTATGACGCGCGTTTTGCTTTTCTGGGAACTTATGTTAATTGCAAAAACAAATTAAAACAATAATCACAATTTATATGGAAAAGGCACGTATTTCCGACACCTAAGCGAAATCATGCTCTTTAAAACAGGGAAAGGGTCCTCGCAAATTGTCACCTTAAATTAATACAAAATGAATGGCAAGGCGAAAACTTAATCAAGATTATGACCAAAATTATCATGAAAAGGAGAATTTTAAGGACGTCCTCGTGGTTATCGTCATTGCATAATCATTGTCATCATCATCATCAAAATACAAGATTTTCGGGAACAGATGACCCTAATAGATATTTTTTTCAACCATTTTAGAGTGGCGTCATGGTCCTGGGGCATTATGTCACCCCCCCCCCCCCCCCCCCCCCATTGAGGCCTTTCCCCTCCGCCACGTGTGCTCCCTACGCCACCTTCTTTAAACTTTGGGGGAAAGAAATACTTGTATTGATGGTAACTATTTTTACAGAAATGTAAACTTTTCAAATAACATCGCATAAAACCTTAAAATCAGAAATCAACTAAGGACAAATTTTGTCGGCAAGTTATTTTATCTGGCTGCGAAATAGTATCAATTTGGTTACTAACATCAGGTTTGGTTAAAATATGGCAATAACTGAGTCTGTGGTCGAGTAATGTTCAAAATGTCCCACCCCCCCCCCCCCGCTTTCGACGGATTTCTGAAATTTCGTTGTGACAGCCCCCCCCCCCCCCCCCCCCAAACCTCCAGACTCGAATCTACGCCTTTGGTAACATTAATTTTGTTGTGCCGTTCCAGAGGACTAATGAAGACCAAGTTATCAGCAAAATGATTGGTGGTCTTTTGCATAGATTTGGCATTTCAATGCGGACGTGACGTACAAATTTAGAATTTTCAAAGTAACCCATTTTGCAGTTTTTATTTATGTATTTCGTTTTATTTTACAAGGAAAACCTAACCCGGATAAGGTTTGTGGAAATGCTGATGCCACATTCAATTCAAGCTAATTCCCCGTGTGGAATGTGAAACCAGAATGGTTTTTCCCCTTGAAATAAAGTACTCACATGACGGCGTTGAGTATTTCGTGTGCAGTGCCGCATTATTAGACCCTTTCGTGAAGAGACGTTCTGTGCCAAGTGTTTAGATTCTCGTTCGTCTAAAATTAAATCAGTTAAGCTTTGCAACATTGAGTCGGGCAATTTTTGGAAATTTAGAAGAAAAAAAGAATTTCTTCTATATTTCTCTAAAGAGGAAGAGTGACTTGGGAAGCTTTATTTAGACGGGAGAGCACCCTTAAAGACAAAACACCAGGGCCGGATCATCCAATAGGCTTACTTTAGGCAGCCGTGCCTAGGGCCTATACGAAACACTTAATCCGGTCCTGCGAACGACTGATGTGAACTTGATTCGTGTTTGGTCGGTGACTTCTCTTTGAAAAGATAGATTTCTACGGAAAATAAATGCTGACATTTTTATTCAGCTACTATTGCATTTCGACACAGTGTCTTTAGCAC
This sequence comes from Hippasteria phrygiana, assembly GCA_037893225.1. Taxonomy (NCBI): domain Eukaryota; kingdom Metazoa; phylum Echinodermata; class Asteroidea; order Valvatida; family Goniasteridae; genus Hippasteria; species Hippasteria phrygiana. The sequence continues at coordinate 1,178,952 of JAZGUH010000512.1, read as the reverse complement.
ACACAGCTACAGTCATTATATAGAACATTCGCAAACATAAAAAGAACTAAACTACCGAATTATTATGAAATACCTTTCTTGACTAAAATAATAGTCTGAATCTTCCTGTAAAATCATGGCACCTGGTGTGCTGTCATTTTCAAGAAAAGTGGAATTTTTGTATCAATCGTTGGAAATAGTTCCCCGACCTGATAATTCCATAACGTCTATAAATTGCTCCGTTTTGTCTGAAGTAGGGCCAGGGAACCAGACTACAAGAGCAACATGTTTTCCCAGCATGTATACATATATATTTTGTATTTTTTCCTTTAAATCGCCAACAGCGGCGGACCGCAAATAACAGGGATTTTGTATTATATACAAAATAAATATAATAGGCCTACATATAAAATACTGTATAAAAATAATGAATAATAAATAAACAATAAAATAAAAAGATAAAAAGACAACAATTCACACAACTTGAAAACATCAAACAATATGCACGCAATACTTTAAACAGGATAGTTTTACAGCGCGATAAAATACTGCAGAATTTGCCGTGGTTATTGGGCTTAAAAACATTAAAATACCGGTACATCATTAATGGACACCATAACTGCAATCACATATCTTCCTAATCCCCCTTTTCCATTTTGATCAGAATATCACAGGGTTTCACACTGTATTCTCGCCAATTCGTCCTCGATTTTGAGCTCAGCTTGTACTCTCTATTATATTGTTCAATAATATGCAGTTTGTTTTGGGGCCGTAACCCAAAATGTATTTTGTGGTTCAACGACAACAATGCTGAACCACAAACTGCAGCCGTTTGTCCACACGTCTACGGGGGCTGCAAAGCCAAGGGGTCCTTGTGAGCGGCTTTCTTTTTTCCTATTGTTCAATTGACAAATCCGTCTGGAACTCAATGTCAACTGAACTTACAGAAAACGCGCAAATCGGAATCAAAATTCCAGTTTTGGGTGGAGTGGGCGTGTACCTGTACCATAATAGCCTGGAAACTGGTGGGCGTTAGTAGTACGATGAATAACAGATCCCTCATAAAGCTTATTACAATAGCAAGCAAATGGGCAATTGTTATATTAAACAGGGCAGGGCGTACAGTTTATAGGCATTACACCGGGGTCATCGATTATCGCAGGTGTAATGTACACTGCGTTTATCGTACGGGTGCACATTGTATGTACACGTACCCCGTTGTTGGTCCATATTACGTTTGTTACACATTATTGTAAGCCTTCCTTTGTGGTACGTAAATATATAAAGGTTCGGGTCAGGTTTTTCGATAGTGTTATGATGCACCGTCACTATACAGTGATTCATGCAGTACGTCGTGGCCTACCACCATTGTTGCTCGGGTGTTGGCCCCAATATGATTATCATCCATTTTCACGATAGTCGATCATTCATCGTCTAGTACCATCACGATTCAGCAAAAGTTCATTTTATTGTGAACCCTTGATCTCGTTTCTTGTGCCCTTGGAGGTGTTAGTACTTAGTAGTTAGTATATTATATTAGCATTAGACCATGGAGGTAGCTACCTCCATGATTAGACAAAGCAATTTAGCGTATATCTGTTTTGGAAAGTAGTGACATGCTTTATTAAACAATAGTGCCTATTTAAAAAAAAGTTAAATCACTTCCCAAGTTTATTGATTCATAAATATTTAAATAATGAGTTTAGAATTGTGAATTTGTATTTGGGGGTTTTCCACGTGCCATCATTGCCTAGCCTATGGAGTGTAGTCAGAAGATATAGAGTGTAGTCAGAAGAAATCCCCAGTGAAATCATTACTTGTAAGTTGTAGTGATATCAGTTTCAAGGTCCACCACTCCCAATTTTATGTTGCGAATTTCATACTTACCATTTGCTGTTTTAATACAATACACATTTACAAGTAACAATTCTATCAGATCCCAAACAATTTGAAATGCAAACAAATATTTGAAAATTCCACAGTACATTTGTTTTAATTCCATAATATATTTTTACAAATTAATATTAAATAACCTGTTCTCTGTGAAAAGGTCCGATGGAGAAACATGATTTCAAAGTCACATGGTTTGGAAAAGGATAGAGATGTCAGGTTATCAACAGGGCTTAGACCTAATTAATGTCTTAAGGAAACCCAACCTTGCTGCTATTAGTCGACTACGTTTTTTTGGTATCTTGAAACATTTCATGCAAACATTTATCCTAAACTTGAACAGTCTTGAAAAATCGTTTTCGTTCTGGCAGCATGAGTGCATGAGTGCTATTTTTCCGAACCACAGGACACAAATGGAGATTCATTAAATTAAATTAAATTCAATAATGGTTTATTAAAAACATGTCTGGCGGTGAAAACTGAATTGTACATGTTAACATCATGGATGATTTCTTTTTAATTTGCTTTAACAAATAAAAAAAATACCCAAACCCAATATAATTCGTTTAACAAACCACACGCAAAGGAAACTGACTAGGTAAATTTGAATAATTTTTCAAAGCGAACAAAGAAACCTGGCAGGAGCGGGATTCCAATTACATGCGACCCAATATACTCAACAAACTATAAAAAAGGCACAAAAGTTAAAACACGTGTACATTAAAAAAGCTTGCAAAATAGTACAAACTGATACAGCAGAATTAAGCAATGAATTTAATACAGCTTCACATTTAAGTTGTGACCTAAGCCAACAAAATGAGTCACAAGTCGCCAGAGTTTAACTTTTGAGCTCAGTACAGGCCCTTTAAACATTACCTATATAGTGGAAAATAATATGAACTCTCAAGGTTTTCACAATGTCCGTATTCATAAGGTCGTTTAACTCAGTGATAAAATGTCCTTAATTACAACTCATTTCGTATGATCCGGTCACAATGGTTCAAATCATCACAAATGCCTGGCACCGGGTATTATCTGTTTTCCAGCGAGCCAACCTTGTTTTCAAGCTTTTCCGAGAACTCGGACATTCCAAACAAGGCTGACTGACGTCATCATTCTGCCCCAGGCGGTAATCTTGTTTGCGAAGCAACTTCGGCCCCCCTTCAGCGAGCAAGGTAGATTTAAATTTATGTGGGTGGGAGCAAGTGATTTCGGGGAAACGAATCGAAGGAGCTCGGGCATAAAATGCTGGGGAATTGGATAGAGTCATTGTTGGACACGCTTGGCCTGTTCATAAATCTGACCTTTAATTTTGCCTGTGATACAGTCCAGCATAAGCGGCCATTGCAGCAATGCACGAGCTCCCCAAACCATGCCCAAACCATCCTTTTGTCAAGGTATTTAATGTGACTGAAATCTGAATACAATAAATGCTTGCAGACGCGACATGTCGACAATACAGGAAAGTCCGCTGCCAGGGCTGCATTACCGCCATGCATGAACGCGATCCAATTCGTCTACAAATCATTGGATGGTTCAATTCATAGAGGCAAAGTTAGGGTTATGGCAAGTTAATCCAAGCATAGAGCTATGATCCAAGGGTGGAGAATGAAGCGTGATATCAACACTGGCCGGTTGCCATTAAACTTTCACAGAGATGGAATTTGTAAATTGAATTCTGGCTTCTGGCCACTGTACCCCGGGGCAGACGAGCAGCTAGAGGCTAGTAGACTGAACCACGGGCCTTTAAGCCGGACACCGCGAACAACAGGGGGGGGGGGGGGGGGGGGGGGGGGGCGGGGGGCGGCTGCAATAGTTTAAAGAACATGTCCTGTTGATACCTCCAGAACTCGAGGGTCCATGGCCAAAGGAAGAGTAAGGGGAAAGGGCGAGGGATGCGCCATGTCAAAACTTGAACTGAAGCAGGTATATTTTTCTAAACTTTGCATGGTTAGCCTTTTGTGAGGGTGAGAATTGGGGGGGGGGGGGGGCGTTTAAGCCGCCTAATACAAGGCTAAAAAACCACTATAGGTAATAAAGGGTTACAACAGAGGTTGGCCACATTAGTTTGCCAGCCCTACCTTACGGTTTTCCATGGTCAGATCATAACAGAGGATAACTCTTAAATTATCCTAATATTCAGACCTATAGACCATGTTGTATATATATATAGGCCTACAACGGAGGAGCAGATATGCCCTTTTTTTGCTAGTCAAGCTCGTTGAAGCTCTCGTGTTACCATATTGCTTTAATATACTAGCGTCAAGCTGTATTTGTGGAAATTATCGAATAGATAACTAGATAAACAGATAAATAGAAAAAACCAGCGTCTATTTTGAAGAAAAATACAAACCCTTTTCTCGGACTGCATATCATACTGATTGAGATGTTCGTTGAAATGGATTAAAAACTGAAGTTCCTGGAACGGTGTCGCATTGTGTCCACGAGGACCACCACATACATGAACGTCCCTTCTGTCAGAATGGAAAATTAATAATTCATTAGTATGGTTTACAAAGGCAGTTTATTCTGAATTTAAAAAATGGCTTGTCATCAAATGGAAATAATTTATTCATGAATTTCCTGCCGTAATGCGCTATACTGCATAATGGCTGACATTACATTTAGTACAGTGTTCCATTGTGTAATTTAACATGCACAGGACAAAATACAGAGGGTTTGCGGAATTGCGGTATCACCATGTGAAATTGATCAGGGCTGTTGTCCAGTCAACTAGTCCACCACAAGTCCATCACAAGTCCCTGCAAGTCCATCACAAGCACTCCAGTCCTAATTTCAATCACAAGCTATTCAAATGAGCTTTGACAAAGGCATTCCTTTGTCATTGTTCATCCAGTTACTTGTGACCGGCTTTATGAAAGGACTTCTGACTGGACTTGCGAAAGGACTTGCAGGGACTCGACTATAGAGTACTGAAGTGATGACGTCAATCAATGCAATGTTTGGAACCAGAATACATTCTAAACTGCATGTGTTTGGAACCATTGCCGAGGCAACTGACGTCAGACTTCGGTACTCTATACAGCACTCTAAGAACCGGTTTGTTTTAACTCGACGTTTCGAACAGTACGGTATGCTCTGTTCCTGATGACGAACAGATGCTGTTCGAACTGTCGAGTTAGTTAAAACAAACCGGTCCTTCTCAGAACCACACAACTCAAAAGAGATCAATTTCACATGGTGATATCGCAAACCCTCTTTAATTACTTTGTCCGCCATGCAAACCTTCAAGTCCCATTTATATGCACAGGAAACAACAAACCTGCACTGCAAAAACTGAGGTGTTAAAAATAACACAAACGGTGTCAAATGCTATTCTTTCCCGGTATCTATATAGGACAACACCCATGGTGTTATTATATTGACACCAAATGTTGGTGTTAATTTATTCCAACACCAAACATGGTGTAACTGTATAACACCAGAAATCGGTGTTAATTTGCAGTATACTTGGTGTTACATGAACTCTAAAAATTAAGAGGCATTTTTTTACTGGAAATTCTAGGCAGAAAGTAAGTGCTCAGTGCAACTTTATAGAAATGAATTATGTGGGAACCAGACTAATTGAAATACACTTAATATACATTATTATGGTAGGGTGTACAGATGCTACGGTAACCTACTGACACTACAAAGTGAATGTTGTCGTAATTTAGCTTTATATTTAGCATTTTCCGCCATGCTGAAGTCATGGTTTCAATGAACAATTTCAATATTTGAATACGAAGGCGATGTAATGCGATTCTATATTTTTGTTTACACAAAATCTAAATTTTGTTGTGGAATATTGTTTGAATAATTACACATTATGGTCAAGACATTTTATTTTTGGACGAAACACCACAATTTAACGTGACTTTTGTGAACTAAATTTCCTCACCATACTACACGAAGAAATGATGCCGTCCAATCGGATTGCTGAATCTCGAACATGCGCACGTTGTGCAACCTTTTAACACCAGAACTATTTAACACCAAGTTATTCATGTTTCTGCCTGCACGTTTGAATAAATTGGTGTTATTTTAACACCAAAAGAATCACCAAAACGTTTACACCAGTTTAGTGTTAGCAATTTAACACCAGAGTTTTTGCAGTGTGTGAAAAGTCTGAGCTCAATTCATCATCCGAGTCACGAAAAGCACGTTCTGCTGTAACACTGATTTTGTGCAAGTTTAATTTGCCATAATATTATTAGGCTGATTTCGATTGTAGAACTCGAAATATGCCAGCACGTTTTTGGGGGTCTTTACACACAATTTTCTCGAAGTTGACAGCATTTCGGATGGAAACATTTATCAGCAGGGACGGTACCGGTACCATTTTTCAGATTATTTTCATCATCTATATCATACGGTCATATTACATCTGTTTATCATGTTAGTTTATGATTGTACGAAATAAACTTACGTAGGACGATTTATAAATGGCAAGTGCTCCCCACCCCCCGGAAAATAAAACGATCGACGTTCTAATCATCGGAAATGGTCTTTTGGCGAATCCGCATAAACAACTCTTAAAATTCTGCCTCGGAAAGTGCGTCGATCGCGATCCGAGTCGGTCCTTTGTCGTGCAGAAGGAATAAACGCAGGGACGGCTACAGCTGGTTGATGAATAGGTGAGGGGGCGGCGGATCATACGACGGCAAAAGGCGTGGGCACAGATACGCTCGGCTTGCAAGCATGCCAGGCGGCCGGCCACGATTAGAAACTAAACGACAGCATGTGATAATGCTCCAGCCGAATACAGCTGTTAATAAGCTTACAAACGGGGATTGACTGGCGTTATTTAATCCCCGTTAGTTGGAAATTTCCAAGTAGGGTGTGTACACAATTGTGCATGCATGGCTGGCAAGCTCGAAACTCATTTCGAATTTGTAGATTGAACAGTTGCGTGTTTTTTTTTATGTTTACAGGGCCAGGGAAGCCTTGTCAGTTTAAAAGCTGCTTTCAAAAAACGGTCCTGCGTCTTTTTTGAGCATTGATTTAAAAGGTATGCCCAGTGTTTCCCGAGAGTCTTTATTGAGCATGCAGTGCTAAACACCACGCCGGGAAGCCAGCAAAAATCTCTTCTAATGTACATCATTCCCGATGACAATTCCTTCTCAACTTACCGTGAGCGTAGAAATTTCAATTGAAACAAAAAAATGGGTACAAATAGAAACGCAAAGGTATTATAAGAAATGTATTAAACAGACAAGACTGGAATGGAATTCATTACGTGTCCAAATTGGTATTTACTATTTCAGGGCGAGGGTTTTCAAGAATGAATTAAAATGTATCGATTTCAGTTTCAAGATGTCAGTCTAAATCGTACAGCCAACAGCTGGGTGGTTGAACCATTTGCCATTGTTCCTGCAGCATTGTCGCATTGTTTCACTTTGCATTATATTCATTTATTTTCATAAGACAACAGATGCTCATGAAATCATTCCTTTCATAAAACGAAACTTCAAAATCAGATCTCAAAACAATCCAGACTAATTTTTTTTCTGAATTAAAAATCTGCAATAAAAACAAACTAAAATAGGATACGGAACTTGAAACAAATCAGACTTCAAGGAAACAGTTCAGAATTGGAATTTTCTGAATTAAATTCTAGAATTGAACAAATACTTAGAATTACGTGCTATAGACTGAAGTTGCAAGTTATTATACATAACTAAATAAATTAGAATTATACTGGTGGGTTTCATAGTAGCCGTGGGGACTTGAATTGATACATACGCGACCCGCATCAGCAGAAATGCAAAAAATAATACTGATTACTCACGAGAGAGATGAGCCTGAACCTACATGAATAATGCACGGTGTTGGCCTATGGCCAACACACTATTGTTCATTTGACAATCTGCAGGCACAGTTACTGACGATGTTGCAATATGATGACTTCACTCACGCGACATGTTGGGGCGCGTAGGGGGGTGGGGTTGGGTGAGCGATCACATGAGCGAAATATTGCGCAATGCATCTCGACAAAAAGTGAGTGTGGTAAGGTACGTCTGAGCTTCCTTCCTCCATGGTCTGAGTCATTCAGCGTTGAATAGACTCAAGACGTAATGACGTCACACTTTGTTTACATGTGCGCTTTCTTGACTGGCGTCCCGACCTGGCTCCCATATATAGGCGCATGTAAACAAAGTCATGACGTCATTACGTCTTGGATCGTGATATGAGGGCGTGGGGGAGGGGGGGGGGGGGCGGGGGCGGGGGGGGGGGGGGAGGCGGGGGGGGGGGCTACACTTTTATTTGGAACTATATATTTTTCTTCGGGTAATAAGTGGGACACGAATTCAGTAAATGGGGCGGGGGGGGGGGGGGGGGGGGGTATGTTTGAAAGGGTGGATGCCGGCCGCATAAGTCACTGACTTCGCACATCTTCCCCGTGGTATGGAAGGTTTGCGGTAACACCATGTGAAATTTTATCTCTTGCAGTTGTGTGGTTCGGAGAAGAACAGGTTGTTTTTACTCGACGTCGTTATCAAGAGACTGATTTCACACGGTGTTACCGCAAGTCTTTGTTAATGTTTACGATGCAAACCAACAAGTCTCATTTTCCCCATAACTTCTTTTTGGATTCTATCTGCTCCACCCCATCTACCCATCTACCCCTTGACTTTATGTTTGATTGAATACCATTTGCTTTACCAAAATAATCGGGAAACAATTTCCAAATTGATGATGGTGATGTGTATTGTTCTGCCTTCACTCCGGATAAATCGCTGTTCTATTTATGGCTTTCCCTTGCATTTCCTACAATTTCGCCTGGAATGTTCCCGGTTCCCAACTCTGGATTTCTTGATTGGCTGACTATTTAAACCACTTTGAATCATATAATATTCTTGTAATCCGTACACTTCACACATTGTCTGCTAAATGAGCGGTGATGCCACTGTCAAATGCAATGCCGTGTGCTAAAACGGGGGAGCAAACTGCAACGTTGTGATGAGTTGTTGATAAGTTGCGTTCAAAAATTAAGATAGGCAAAAAGAACTCAGGCCCTAGGGCAATAGGCTGGCAACAAACACAAAAATACGTTTCACAAAGGTTGATTAAAGTTAGGCAACACTTGTATTTTGCCATATGTCTAACGGAGGGACACAAATGTTGCCTTACTTTGAGTATTTATATCTACCAATAATTGATTATTTTTTACCCAATATACAATACCCATACCCCACACCCATACAATACCAATACCCAATATGTATTGGTTATTTCAACCAATCCGTTTTTATAATAGATTATTAAATTGATCGATTGGAAGGGTAAAATCAGACATGAAGGTCTGGGCGGTAACGGCTGCATTTTGAAATGAATCACGCTGGTCTTTAGTCAACAACCTCTCCCCAGGGAAAAAAGAAGAGGTGTTTGACCTATCTACGTCACTCGCCACTTCTCCTGTAAATCACTATTTCCATCCGCTGTGCGTCGATTAAGACGTCACGGTGATACCGAGAATTCGGGGTCTTGAACGGGGACGATCGCAATTTTTTGCTCTGATGATTCATTCCGAATATACAAAAGTCACCCGTTAGTAAGAGAAATTAGAAACGTAACGTAACGCATTCATAAACTGCCGCTTTTCATTATTTGAAAGTTACACCTAGTTTTGCATGCAATTTGAAATTCAGGGGGCCATATTGCAGCCAATCTATTTTCAAATCAAACATGAAAATTAACATTCAATAATCACAGTCGAAAATTGAACCAAATACACATAAGATAATCCCATTTTTCATTCGGGAGGGGAGGGGGGGGGGGGGGGGTTCACCGTTGGAAATTTTTAAACACAAGTTTTTTAGTATAAAATAATCCCCGAAAAAAAGCGCGGGGACTTGGACTCTTCTGACTTATTAGTGGCGACATTTTTTCTGAACATTATTTATATATTATATATCAGCTGACATAAGGTTTCCCCTTTATTCTTCAATTTTAATCCGCCCTTTTTTTGGGGGGGGGGGTAGGGTCGGGGGTTCGAACCCCCCAGCACCCTCGGTGCTATACGCCACTGATATTGGCAGTGCAGAGTTTTTGTTTCACGAAAATTGACAAGCAATTACAAGATTGAATTCGTTGTCTTGGTCGTTAGCGCTAACATCAGTTCCATCGATTTCGAAATGTTTTGTTGTGCAATACCTGTGTTGCGTGAGTGAGAATACATGCGGTAAATAGAACGCCACTCCAGCTCCGCTCGCTAAAATGCTTAATGTCTTCCCTCAAGTCATGTCGTGAATGCGTGAAGTTGATGACGCTACATGCCGACTACAAACAACGCTTGTTCGATCTTGTTTGCTTGATAGACCAAAATAAATCATGTGTCTAGTCATAATCTGGCCATTCGCTGTTTACGTGGCGTCTTCGGTGTAACATGAAATTTAGTCACGATTGCAGCTGCCTTAAGTGATCGATGATATCGATAATTGGGAGAGTGGCCGGACACGTGAGAGGGTTTAACCAATAATAGGGAAAAGGAGTCGGATGTTCATGGGAGTCGGTATTCATATGACATCGGACTATGAACTCTAAATATTAAGGCCAACAAACACATTGTTGTGTTGCCCTCCGCGACCGACCTTAAAAGTCACAAACGTCTGGTCGTGTTTAAAAAGAAAAATTATTTAAAGGAATTTTCAAAATCTCATCTTTTCCCGCACAAAATGAACAAGTTTGATTAACTTCATTGTCTTTAAAAACAGCTACGACGGCACAATGGTTTTTTGACCTATAATGATCGAACAGTTCAAATTTGTGCACAACAATGACAGTTGATTCCTTATCACTTTAGAATTGGATTTGTAAATAAAAGAATAATATAAACGACAAATTTGATAAGACACGTCTGAAAAAAACAAGTTTTATGTACAGCTTGATCAGATCTGTTTTACACTGCTTAAAAGGTCCCATTATTTTCAGATGCTATATATTATGACTGACCTTCCTTAGCCGGGGTTCGTCACCTCTGCAGACTTCAAATGAGAAACATGGGGTTCACATCTCAGCCAGGGGGGTATATTTAACTCCGTGTGGCTTTCCTGTTCCTCAGAAAGTTTCCTTTATTCTCAAATCGAACATGCCCTCATTTATTCCGCTTTGCACGTTACTACAACCTTCCAAATGGGCCTATACACGAAGTAACCTTTACCATCAATTTTTCCACAATATTTCTATATTTATTGCGTAAACAAAGAGTCATCGTAAATTCAGCAGTCCAAGCTTAAGTGCAGAACAACACGGTAAATTGTTTACATTCAAATGTTGGAGTACCATATTTGTACAAAAATAGAAGCACATTGCTTGTGTAGGTGCTAATTAGGCCTACGCCGAAAACACTTCCTTGTCAGGAGTGGTTTTAGACCTCTTTTTTTTGGGGGGGGGGGGGGGGACAAAAGCATTTAGGTTGGCATTCCGTTTTTGAGAATTTGAATTTCAAATACTTTTTCTTACTGCCGTCACGTTACAATTCTACGACAGTAATTCTATTGTTGCTCAGATGCTTCTTTTTTTCGATATTTTTTAAACTACATTTCATTTCATTTCATATTGGTTTATTGATCCATTCTCACAGTTAAAACTGAATTATAATGGATTTACATAATATAAATGACAATTAAAAATAAATTAAACTATTAAAAAAGGCACAGGACGAAGCACAATATTATATATTATTATTTAACCACATTATTGCTCCATGTTGTGTAATTTAATTAAGTATGGTATTGCACTGTCCTGCATTCGTTTTGTTTTACATCGGATTTCGGGAATTTTTAAGTTGTTTCTTAAGACCCTAGTATTATTTTTGGGTGGAATGAACTGTTTAAATTGATTTGTTCTCTCTGATGTTTTTTTTATAAAAAGCCACACACATATATAGAAAGCGACTTCGTGTTTTGATATTTTAAATCCTAATATGAACATTCCATTTACAACGGGCCTCTCCTATTAAAACTCTTCTTAGTATGCAGAACATGTTCATATTGCACAAGTACAAGTGAGCATTACAGTTACTTGTGTTACTCATCGTTGCCAAGTCACTGCGTTGTTGTTAGGCACAATAGGCAGTGACGTTTGACATAATTTTTATGGGACCATGACGAAGCAGTTAATTAACTAAAAGGCTGTCGATAGCAACCATAATACTAAATAGGACGGCCCATCCATAATTCCCTGTAACGCCTTAAGTTACACCATTACACTAAGCTTAGGTTGCAACGCCGTCCATTTAAAAAAAATTGTACAAATATTAATTTCAATTTGCCTTTTAATTCATACGCCGCATGCGGCTCCAGCGCTATAAACATTTATTGCACGAACTGTGCTAGCGCTCTGCTTCGCTATATCACAGGCGTAATAGTGATCCTTCGTTTTGAACGTACGTAGGACCGTAGCGACTTAAGGACCTCATTATCGCCCAATGAGAAGCTCTACACCATAGGCACCACCCAATTGTGACCGTTGTCTTTATTGAGCTTCATAAATATGCATGTTATACAAAAGAGCTTTTCCAAGAGACGCATGCATGCCACCAGTCAATCACGTACCACCGGTACATGACATTGTTCAACTGAAACGCGTAGCATTGTGTATCACAGATTAGGAATTTGGCGCGTAAAGAAATGGGATTTGAATATAGGTTTGGTTGAGTGGCTGTCAACACGAACCTGTTTATTTTCATTAGAGAAGAATAGACAAATAAGGTTTCACAGTTTAGGAGTGCAAGTTTTATCCGTTCTCAATTTAATCGTTATCCACAATGTTTAAAATTTATTGTTTAGTGGTATTTTTTTCTCATTTATTTTGAATAAGATTGTCAACCTAAGCCGACTGCAGACAAATTATGCCACCAAAAACTAATTCAAGCAAAACAAGAGCATTTTTTTTAAAAAGGAAACAAAAGGAAAGGAAAAAAAATAGAAGAATAAAAACAAGGACTGAAAAATAACCGCCTCAATTACAAAACCGATATAACTTTCTATTTTTAAATGGATGCTCACGGTGGCTTTAGTGTTTTTTTTTAAATGTATTTTCATTTGTTTCGTTTCTAGCTATATTTCTTTTTAACTAAAGAGCAGATGCAAATGTCATAATGCAAAAAATGTATGTGTGTCTCTGGGGCGGGGAGGGAGAGAGAGATGGGTCAGGCATAGGTCCGGCCTGACATCAGAACAATAGGCCTTTTCACACTAGACAAAATCTCGGGGGCGGCCCCGGGGCAACGCGGGGGTGAGAATGTGCGACGTTTCACACTAGCCATTTTCGCCACGGGGCCGCCCCCGAGATTGGTCTCGCCCCAGGGCGAACTCGCCCCTGCTCCAGGCCAGGGGTGAGATTTTTCAACCCGGGGCGAGACCGATCTCGGGGGTGGCCCCGGGGCGAAATGGCTAGTGTGAAACGTCGCCCCGCATGCAGGGTTTCGTACAACCCGGTTGAGAAACAGGTGGTCTCGACAAAATAATTTCAAAGGTCCTGTCAAAGCTCAGCGCCATTATTCTGAAGCACAATATGTGGCAGAGGCACCCCCCCCCCCCTTTTGTGCTGGTCATTGTGTTCCCGGAATCTCAGGAATTATTTTCAGCGAGGAGGAAGTTAGGAATTTACTGGCCATCTGGGGGTCGATTAAATACAAACTAGTGTGAAACGCTCATGCCCAACCCCGGGGCGAGCTCGCCCCGGGGTTGGCTGAGGTATAGGTTTGCGCGAAACGAGTGTGAAACGACGCGGGGTTGAACTCGGGGGTGAAAACGCCGGGGCGGCCCCGGGGCGGCCCCGGGGCGAGGGGTTCGGCGCTTTAGTGTGAAAAGGCCTTATGCCTGACCAGCAGGGTGGTTATGACCAAACCAAATGTCACCTCAATGTGAACAAAACACCTGAACACCATCAACGCACTGCTTTCTATGACCAAACAAAATCTCATCTCAATGTTAACACCAACCTGAATATCATCAACGCGCTATACATGCTTTCTCTAACCAAACCAAATCTCATTTGAATCTGAATATCATCAGTTCGGTGCTTTCAATGACCAAACCAAATCTCATTTGAATGTGAACACCAGCCTGAATATCATCAGTTCGGTGCTTTCAATGACCAAACCAAATCTCATTTGAATATGAACACCACACCTGAATATCATCAGTTCGGTGCTTTCAATGACCAAACCAAATCTCATTTGAATGTGAACACCAACCTGAATATCATCAGTTCGGTGCTTTCAATGACCAAACCAAATCTCATTTGAATGTGAACACCAACCTGAATATCATCAGTTCGGCGCTTTCGGTGTTCACATTCAAATGAATTTGCTGGAAGTCGCAATTTCATCGTGGTATACAATGTACTGAACCTTGGAACAATTTTAAATGGATCATGCATCTTATCCTGGCAGGGTACAACGTCCATGGCCCTCGGTGGGGCCTTGTTGTTAGTTATGTACAACGAAATGCTGTCCCACGAGGTCCCATTGCCAAGGTTCAGTACATTGTATACATTGGTCATAGAAAGCACCGAGCTGATGATATTCAGGTTGGTGTTCACATTCAAATGAATTTGGTTTGGTCATTGAAAGCACCGAACTGATGATATTCAGGTGTGGTGTTCATATTCAAATGAGATTTGGTTTGGTCATTGAAAGCACCGAGCTGATGATATTCAGGTTGGTGTTCACATTCAAATGAGATTTGGTTTGGTCATTGAAAGCACCGAGCTGATGATATTCAGGTTATTGTTCACATTCAAATGAGATTTGGTTTGGTCATTGAAAGCACCGAGCTGATGATATTCAGGTTGGTGTTCACATTCAAATGAGATTTGGTTTGGTCATTGAAAGCACCGAGCTGATGATATGCAGGTTGGTGTTCACATTCAAATGAGATTTGGTTTGGTCATTGAAAGCACCGAACTGATGATATGCAGGTTGGTGTTCACATTCAAATGAGATTTGGTTTGGTCATTGAAAGCACCGAGCTGATGATATTCAGGTTGGTGTTCACATTCAAATGAGATTTCGTTTGGTCATTGAAAGCACCGAGCTGATGATATTCAGGTTGGTGTTCACATTCAAATGAGATTTGGTTTGGTCATTGAAAGCACCGAGCTGATGATATGCAGGTTGGTGTTCACATTCAAATGAGATTTGGTTTGGTCATTGAAAGCACCGAACTGATGATATTCAGGTTGGTGTTCACATTCAAATGAGATTTGGTTTGGTCATTGAAAGCACCGAACTGATGATATTCAGGTTGGTGTTCACATTCAAATGAAATTTGGTTTGGTCATTGAAAGCACCGAACTGATGATATTCAGGTGTGGTGTTCATATTCAAATGAGATTTGGTTTGGTCATTGAAAGCACCGAACTGATGATATGCAGGTTGGTGTTCATATTCAAATGAGATTTGGTTTGGTCCTTGAAAGCACCGAACTGATGATATTCAGGTTATTGTTCACATTCAAATGAGATTTGGTTTGGTCATTGAAAGCACCGAGCTGATGATATTCAGGTTGGTGTTCACATTCAAATGAGATTTGGTTTGGTCATTGAAAGCACCGAACTGATGATATTCAGGTTGGTGTTCACATTCAAATGAGATTTGGTTTGGTCATTGAAAGCACCGAACTGATGATATTCAGGTTGGTGTTCACATTCAAATGAGATTTGGTTTGGTCATTGAAAGCACCGAACTGATGATATTCAGGTGTGGTGTTCATATTCAAATGAGATTTGGTTTGGTCATTGAAAGCACCGAACTGATGATATGCAGGTTGGTGTTCATATTCAAATGAGATTTGGTTTGGTCCTTGAAAGCACCGAACTGATGATATTCAGGTTGGTGTTCATATTCAAATGAGATTTGGTTTGGTCCTTGAAAGCACCGAACTGATGATATTCAGGTTGGTGTTCACATTCAAATGAGATTTGGTTTGGTCATTGAAAGCACCGAGCTGATGATATTCAGGTTGGTGTTCACATTCAAATGAGATTTGGTTTGGTCCTTGAAAGCACCGAACTGATGATATTCAGATTCAAATGAGATTTGGTTTGGTTAGAGAAAGCATGTATAGCGCGTTGATGATATTCAGGTTGGTGTTAACATTGAGATGAGATTTTGTTTGGTCATAGAAAGCAGTGCGTTAATGGTGTTTAGGTGTTTTGTTCACATTGAGGTGACATTTGGTTTGGTCATAACCACCCTGCTGGTCAGGCATAAGGCCTTTTCACACTAGAGCGCCGAACCCCTCGCCCCGGGGCCGCCCCGGGGCCGCCCCGGTGTTTTCACCCCCGAGTTCAACCCCGCGTCGTTTCACACTCGTTTCGCGCAAACCTACCTCAGCCAACCCCGGGGCGAGCTCGCCCCAGGGTTGGGCATGAGCGTTTTACACTAGTTTGTATTTAATCGACCCCCAGATGGCCAGTAAATTCCTAACTTCCTCCTCGCTGAAAATAATTCCTGAGATTCCGGGAACACAATGACCAGCACAAAAGAGAGGGGGGGGGGGGGCCTCTGCCACATACTGTGCTTCAGAATAATGGCGCTGAGCTTTGACAGGACCTTTGGAATTATTTTGTCGAGACCACCTGTTTCTCAACCGGGTTGTACGAAACCCTGCATGCGGTTCGACGTTTCACACTAGCCATTTCGCCCCGGGGCCACCCCCGAGATCGGTCTCGCCCCGGGTTGAAAAATCTCACCCCTGGCCTGGAGCAGGGGCGAGTTCGCACTGGGGCGAGACCAATCTCGGGGGCGGCCCCGTGGCGAAAATGGCTAGTGTGAAACGTCGCACATTCTCACCCCCGCGTTGCCCCGGAGCCGCCCCCGAGATTTTGTCTAGTGTGAAAAGGCCTATTGTTCAGATGTCAGGCCGGACCTAATATGCCTGACCCATCTCTCTCTCCCTCCCCGCCCCAGAGACACACATACATTTTTTGCATTATGACATTTGCATCTGCTCTTTAGTTAAAAAGAAATATAGCTAGAAACGAAACAAATGAAAATACATTTAAAAAAAACACTAAAGCCACCGTGAGCATCCATTTAAAAATAGAAAGTTATATTGGTTTTGTAATTGAGGTGGTTATTTTTCAGTCCTTGTTTTTATTTTTCTATTTTTTTTCCTTTCCTTTTGTTTCCTTTAAAAAAAAAATGCTCTTGTTTTGCTTGAATTAGTTTTTGGTGGCATAATTTGTCTGCAGTCGGCTTAGGTTGACAATCTTATTCAAAATAAATGAAAAACATACCACTAAACAATGAATTTAAAACAAATTGTGGATAACGATTAAATTGAGAACGGATAAAACTTGACTCCTAAACTGTGAAACCTTATTTGTCTATTCTTCTCTAATGAAAATAAACAGGTTCGTGTCGACAGCCACTCAACCAAACCTATATTCAAATCACATTTCTTTACGCGCCAAATTCCTAATCTGTGATACACAATGCTACGCGTTGCAGTTGAACAATGTCATGTACAGGTGGTACGAGATTGACTGGTGGCATGCATGCGTCTCTTGGAAAAGCTCTTTTGTATAACATGCATATTTATGAAGCTCAATAAAGACAACGGTCACAATTGGGTGGGGCCTATGGTGTAGAGCTTCTCATTGGGCGATAATGAGGTCCTTACGTCGCTACAGTCCTACGTACGTTCAAAACGAAGGATCACTAATTACACGTGTCTTTAATAAGGTCGACCCACGGTGATCCAACGCACTACGCGGAAATTCCAGCTTGCAGGTCTCGTTCAGTAATCAGGTCACAATCAAAAATAGGGGGACGGCAAGGCGGTAGCTGGACTCCCAAAAATGGTCACCCCATCGGCTACAATAGCCATGACGTCATGCATGTAAACAAGCCCGTGGAGACGTCACGTGTTCGGTTGGGAGGCTGTCACCAGACGAGCGTGTGTGTGATGCTTGTGTTGTGTAAGCCCGAGTGCAGTCGTTAACGAGTTATCGTGTCGTGTAGACTGCGTGGACGGTTCTCTGTGCATGTGCCACATTTTCAACGAGACGTGTTGTGTGTGTGTCAGGCTATCATTTCAATTCGTGCGCACATGGTACGTGTACTCGTTGTGCGATACAGTCCGCGCGCAACCCACGTTCAAAACAAACCGCTCTTTTGAAACCGAAACTGATTGAGTTTGAACGATAAAAAATAGCAACGGCCGGACTAACATTGTGTGAGAGGAATTATTATATGCCAGGCTGGGATATACCGTGGATGTAATGAAAGCTGGAGCTGTGGATCTGAGTGGATCGTTTTGTCCACTATAAATTGTTTTTCGCATTTCGTTCTGTTGGAACTTGGATCTTACATTGGATTCATCTTGTGCTGAACTTGTTTTCACAATGGAAGGTGATCGTGTCTTCATCGCCGACTGCATCAAGAAACGAAGGTCAAGACATGTGAGTACTCCCCATGGTCGCATATATTTTATAACGCAGGGTGGGTGAGATTGCAACAAGTCTCCATTGGTATAGGCCTGGATTGGATAATGCTAATGCTAATCGGTTAGTTATTTTAATTAAAATTTATAACAAATTGATTGAAGTTCTAGCCTTTATGTAAGTATAGTACGGAAATTGAACATAATTTAACTCGCAATTGAATCAAAAAATTTCACTAGAAAATATCGATAACGCTTGCTCTATGGTTCAGCCTACCCGCGTGTATGCCCAACAATGATTTTGTTTATGATATAAATCTAAAACTTATGACTATTTTCGTAAATTAAATGTTACTATTTGAAAGAGCAATTCAGTTTAATAGAACGAGGTAATGATTTTAAATGTTTAATCAAAACACTATACTGCAGTGGCCATACGAGCTAAAATTGTTTAATCGGTCATAAATAGCGGCCCAGCTGGTACTATCCTGTGTTCATTCGCTAAGCACGAACACCAACACACATGCAGTCGGGCCCAATAATAATGATATATCTACGGGGTGATATATTTACAGTCGGCTAATGGCATCGTTGAGTGCACATGTTGCAAGTGCAACCCTTATTGTAGCATAGCGCCTGTAGGCCCTGGGGCCTGGCTTAAAAATTCACCCACGCTTAAATCTCCCGGCTTGCTAGCTTGCGTGGCGCGGCACGTAGGCCTATATTTATTGCGCATGGTAACCCAATACCGGCATATTGGGGTTTGATCGGAGTTAGGTGGGGGGGGGGGGGGGGGGGGTGACTTCATCACCAGCGGAGCATAGCTGCAGCTGAAGATTATCAACAGCCCAGCACCCACGTTGCTTTTATATTAATTTGCAGACTCGAACATTTTGTACGGCGAGGAAATGGGAAGTTTGGGGGAGGGAGGGGGAGGTTTTCTTCTTTGAAATCCACATGCATGTGGATTATCCCGAGGAGGGGCGAGAACAGTTTTGTGTACGTGGGGGATCCTTACATCCTCCACTTACCCCACAGCCACGCCCCCGTACAAGCCCATCAGTGATCGCCTAGCACTGTAACCAATGTATTTCCAGCCAGCATCATACAACGGTTTTCAATTTCAGCCATACGTTCAACCATGGAGGAAGCCTTCCTCCATGGTTCAACCATATAGAGCAAGGAACACAGTACAAGATTTCCAAGATTTGCAAATCAATAATTACAATTACCATTGATCACTGGAGACAGGGATGTTCGTTTGCAAAAAGTGACCCACGAAAACGTTTGTTTATTTTGTATCATTTCGTCTCATTAATTTATCTCTATTTGTGTTAATTTCTTCTACGCAGGGGAAGGTCGAGTTTCTCGTCAAGTGGAAAGGTTGCCCGAGCAGGTATATTCTTATTAAAATGACGTCAGCAGTGTCGGATCAGGGAAGCTTATAGGGGGAGCCTGTAGTACACAAAACAAACCACAGGCGGGGAATGTAACCGAGGATTCTCCAATACGTCGTGCAAGTGCAGCGCCCTCTATGACCTCGCAGAATCCTACTTTATCTAGTATTCCAGTACTAGCATTATTTGTTTTTACCAACCACGCCCCTCGATAGCCATCCTTGATCCTTCACAGATTGACACTAATGGGGTATCTATTGTGTGGCTATGGTTGCGGTTTCAACCATTATTAGCTGGCTACGCTGGATAGCCGCAGACGTAGACGGCTGAAATATTCTAGTCGGGCTATCGACAAACGTGATTGGACGGTAAAAGGTGTTCATTTTCAGCCACATTAACTGATGATCAACCATTGTAGTAACTTTTCACTACTGAGCTTGAAGGTTGTAACGTCGCAAACATCTGTGGAATATTAAATTTTGTTCGCGTGACAAGACATGTGCATCACCTATAATAGCACGGCTGCCCGAGATCTAAACGTAGCCCCAACCCTGTACCTAAATAGGCTAAATATAGCCTCACCCATTTGCCTAAATTGAACTCGAGACTTAATAAGGTAGTATACAACATTTGCAAACATCAAAAAACAAAACTACTGAATTATAACGAAATACCGTACTAGACTGTAAGTAAAAAATCAGTCTCAAGCATCCTGTGATATCATGGCGCCTGGTGTGCTGTCGTTTTCAAGAAAAGTGGAAATTAATTTTGTTTTCCAACAATTGTCGGCGACAATCGTTGGAAATAGTCTAGTTCTCCCACCTGATAATTCCCTGATTCTATAAATTGCTCCGAATTTTCTAAAGTAGGGTCAGTGAACCAGACTACTAGAGCATAATTTTTGTCTCTCTTTTTTTCCCAGCATCTATGCACACAAAACTTTAAACAGATCAGTGTTACAGTATTTGCTAGCACGCTATACAAATACCCCCAAGTCCATTTATTTCTGAAAATTACAGCAAAAGCAAATGTTGTATGCTTCCTTTAAACGATCCCAGCTCCGGATCTGAATGTAGCCGAAGCCCTAGTTGTAGCCCAAATACTGTACCTAAATGTAGCCCGAGCCCTAAAAGTAGCCCCTCCTTTTAACCTAAATTTAACTCGATCCTTAAATGTAGCCCCATCCCCGAATGTAGCCCAAGCCCTAGCTGTAGAGCAAACCCTGTATCTGAATGTAGACCAAGCCCTAGCTGTAGCGCAAACCCTGTATCTGAATGTAGCCCAAAAGCCCTAGCTGTAGAGCAAACCCTGTATCTGAATGTAGCCCAAGCCCTAGCTGTAGCGCAAACCCTGTATGTAGCCCAAGCCCTAGCTGTAGCGCAAACCCTGTATCTGAATGTAGCCCAAGCCCTAGCTGTAGAGCAAACCCTGTATCTGAATGTAGACCAAGCCCTAGCTGTAGCGCAAACCCTGTATCTGAATGTAGCCCAAGCCCTAGCTGTAGCGCAAACCCTGTATCTGAATGTAGCCCAAGCCCTAGCTGTAGCGCAAACCCTGTATCTGAATGTAGACCAAGCCCTAGCTGTAGAGCAAACCCTGTATCTGAATGTAGCCCAAGCCCTAGCTGTAGCGCAAACCCTGTATCTGAATGTAGACCAAGCCCTAGCTGTAGAGCAAACCCTGTATCTGAATGTAGCCCAAGCCCTAGCTGTGGCGCAAACCCTGTATCTGAATGTAGCCCAAGCCCTAGCTGTAGCGCAAACCCTGTATCTGAATGTAGCCCAAGCCCTAGCTGTAGAGCAAACCCTGTATCTGAATGTAGACCAAGCCCTAGCTGTAGCGCAAACCCTGTATCTGAATGTAGCCCAAAAGCCCTAGCTGTAGAGCAAACCCTGTATCTGAATGTAGCCCAAGCCCTAGCTGTAGCGCAAACCCTGTATCTGAATGTAGCCCAAGCCCTAGCTGTAGCGCAAACCCTGTATCTGAATGTAGCCCAAGCCCTAGCTGTAGCGCAAACCCTGTATCTGAATGTAGCCCAAGCCCTAAATGTAGCCCCACCGTTGTACCTCAATGTAGCCCGAGCTCTAAATGTAGCCCCACTACTTTACCTAATTTATTCCGGGGTCTTGGGCTACATATCGGTCTCCGGCTACAGATGAAATACTTCCTGATGACACAGTAATGATTGTAGTCAACTGTACATGCAGTTACAATGTGTGTCGACTATGGCATGTCAAACGTTGCAATATTCGATAATCTACGTATTTTTGTGTGATGTTCAAATATATATGTGCGATGTTTGTCATTATGTGCGATGTTCAAATATATATGTTCGGTGTTTGTCATTATATGTGCGATGTTCCAATTTATATGTGCGATGTTCAAATATATATATAACGCCCCTTCCCGCATTAGGGCGACCGGTCTATGGCGTTTCTGCATGTTAAAAAATGTCACCTAACCCAAACTTTTCCTATTGCTTATCCTTTAAGGCGACCGTTAATCGGTCGCCCTAAGGCGGTCGGTCGCCCCATACCCAAAGAAAAACGGTAACCGGTCTCCCTATGCTCGAAAACGTCATAATATATGCGATGTTTTGTCATATATGTGCGATGTTTGTCATTATATATGCGATGTTCAAATGTATGTGTGCGATGTTTGTTATTATATGTACGATGTTCAAATTTATATGCGATGTTTGTCATATATGTGCAATGTTCAAATTTATATGTGCGATGTTTGTCATGTATGTTCGATGTTCAAATAATATGTGCGATGTTTTTTTATTTATATTCGAAAACGGAATTGTGGGATATAGTATGGTTTCCAGACCGAAATAGTATGAATATTCCTAATAAGTCACATCAGGGACCAGACTACTTTGGACTGTCTATCTGTTGCACTGACTTGGCTGAAGCTAGCCCGCGATTCAGCCCGCGATTCGCAATAGGGCCCGCGATTCGCCCGATCAGAGCAGCCGCATATTGAAAACTAGAATCCATTCGACAAAAGGAGTTTTTTCTTGAGGAAATCGCTGGATTCAGGCAACGAATTTTTTAGAAAATGTCAAGAAATTACATACCAATTTTGCATGAAATTTCAGAATAGGTATGAGCAAAGCTGTACATATTATACATTTTGTACTTAACATTGTTTTATGGGTCTTTTTTAATGAATTAATTAGGCGTTTCGCGAAGGCCCATTTCAAACGATTCTCTATGATCAATTCCTTTCGGCTCAGCACAATAGCTTCTGTTTAAAAGAAAGTGTACCGCACATGTTTTTAAAAATTAATATTTTTCTTTCATATTCATAATTGCCACCTTCCTGGGCACACTTAATTTCAGCAAAGGGCCTATTCCAAGAAGGCTCCTGTTCCAATTAGCCGCTTAAAAAAAGTGTACACGATTGGTAATTCTCCAATTTTTATTTTGATTGAATTATTACAAATTACCTTTGTAGACTGTAAGTTAATAATAGTCTCAATCATCCTGTGAAATTATGGCACCAGATGTGCTGTCGTTGTCAAGAAAAGTGGACATTTATATCATCTTCTAACGATTTCCAGCTGGAAATCGTTGGAGAACTGCCCTGTAGCCGTTAGTCAAGACGCGATGCTACCTGGACAAGTGGCATATCCGGGCCCAGATAGCCTGCCACGCCCGACAGTTTAAAACAAGCGCCGTTTTTCACTCGTGTTTTCGCCATCTAACAATGCAAAACTTTGAACAGGTCAGTGGAGTGATTTTTCCTATAACATACTAACCCCCAAATCCGCCCATTTCTGAAAATTGCAACAATGACCAATCATGTACACTGCCTTTAAAGACGGATCATTTTCATGAAAATCTGGAAATGCGGTATTCGGAGTTTCGTGTGAAATATGCCCTCTTTGAAAGAAAGTGTACCGCACATATTTTTTTAAATTCTTATTTTTCTTTCATATTCATAATTCCCACCTTCCCGGGTACTTTCTCTCAAAGACGACATTTCACACGAAACTCCGAATACCGCATTTCCAGATATTCATGAAAATGATCCGTCTTTAAGCGGCTAATTGGAACAGAAGCCATTCTTGCAATAAGCTCTTGCTGTAATTAAGTGTGCCCAGGAAGGTGGTAATTATGAATATAAAAGAAAAATATTAATTTTTAAAAACATGTGTGGTACACTTTCTTTCAAACAGAAGCTATTGTGCTGAGCCGAAAGGAATTGATGTAGAGAACCCTTTGAAATGGGCCCTCGCAAAACGACTAATTATTTCATAAAAAGATACCCATAAAACAATGTTAAGTATAATATGTTCAGCTTTGCTCATACCTATTCTGAAATTTCATGCAAGAATTGGTATGTAATTTCTTGACATTTCTCGAAAATTCGTTGCCTGAATCCAGCGATTTCATAAAACAAAACTCCTTTTGTCAAATGGATTCTAGTTGTTAATATGCGGCTGCTCTGATTTGGCGAATCGCGGGCCCTATTGCGAATCGCGGGCTGAATCGCGGGCTAGCTTCAGCCAAGTCAGTGCAACAGATAGACAGTCCAAAGTAGTCTGGTCCCTGATGTGACTTATTAGGAATATTCATACTATTTCGGTCTGGAAACCATACTATATCCCACAATTCCGTTTTCGAATATAAATTGAAAAACATCGCACATATTATTTGAACATCGAACATATATGACAAACATCGCACATATAAATTTGAACATCGCACATATAAATTTGAACATTGCACATATATGACAAACATCGCATATAAATTTGAACATCGTACATATAATAACAAACATCGCACACATACATTTGAACATCACATATATAATGACAAACATCGCACATATATGACAAAACATCGCATATATATTTGAACATCGCACATATAAATTGGAACATCGCACATATAAATTGGAACATCGCACATATAAATTGGAACATCGCATATATAAATTGGAACATCGCACATATAATGACAAACATCGAACATATATATTTGAACATCGCACATAATGACAAACATCGCACATATATATTTGAACATCGCACAAAAATACTTAGATTATCGAATATTGCAACGTTTGACATGCCATAGTCGACCGCAGCGAGATTCATATTCTATTACCCCTGGGTCTGTGCAGTGATCGCACCCAGGGGTCAAATTGACATCAGTCCATTCGTGAGGCTGTGTGTGGGATAAAAGAGGGCGGCATGAGTTTGATAATGGAGCTATGTAATACACTAAGACCAATCGCACCCAAAATCATTTTGAAAATGAAAAGTCCCTCTCATGTTCCACACGAAGTGATAACTGGAGAAGGTATGTCTTCATCTTTTATTTCAATTACCACTGAAATTTTCAGTCTCGTCTGAACACCCCCCCCCCCCCCCAAAATAAAATAATAATAATAATATAGGGTGTCCCGGCAAATTTGCGAATTATTCTGATTATTTTCGTTATTGGTCATTCAAATTCGCGTGGTTTTTACACATCTGAACACATTCAGGTTTCTTTTTCACTGTTTGGGCATTCAGTTTCAATGTTTAAGCACCCAAGGTTTTGTTTCTAATGTTCGTTTTCGTTTAGGGACATTTTATTTCGTTTTGGTGCATTCAAGACTTCATTTGTTGCATTCTTACATTGAGTTTTGTGACATCCTTTGACGGTTGAAGCATTAATTAGCGAACGTCGGTGTGCATATGACGTATGATCATGCTTTTCTTTTCTTATTCGTTTGTGGGCAATCATTTTCATCAAATGGTCATTCAAATTAAAAAGATAGTTATTTCTGAGGTTTTTGTAAACATTTTGTAAAATTTATAATGGCAAATTTTGCAACATTTATAATGTAACATCTGAACTGATATGAGGGATGGATGATGTAAAGAACTAATGAAATGAAAAGGGCTGAGGAATTTTCTTTTTCACTGTTGACCTTTGTTTGTTTTAAAGTTTGACAAAAAATCATCTATATGTTGACATGTTTACGAAGCCTCTAACTTTTTAACTTTGTTTACTGTTCTTTTTGGTTCTAATACACCCATTGATCTCTTCATGTGCAAGACATCGGGGCATGTATGTTTGGCATACTCTTGGGTAATTTGTTTTCTTAGGTCGATTCCATCGGACTATAGGCTCGCCATCTTATCCATCTGAAGACTTAGCTAAGAAAGAGAGGTGTGCTTCTACGGATTGAAGACGTCAGATATGATTTACGTTGAGATACGTTATAGGAATAAACGGACATGCAGGAATGTGGACATTACATACAGGAAAGAGAGATGCTTGAAAAACGGTGGAATATGTTTGCCCATTAATGAAAATGAATGCCCGATCAACCCCTTACTGCTGGTCCACGGGAAATTTAATAAACATTACGACACTTTTAATTTAATTTGAATGCATCTTTTACAGGGACGAGTGAAGCTACGACAGAATGCTCGGATAGTGAAATTGAATGATTATTTTTGATTGTCGAATGACAATCTGCGTGATCATTCAATTTCAATCTAAATTGAATGAGCCTGCCGTTGAACTGAACAAAAACATGGTGAAATTGGCCCGGGAAAACCTATAATAAGTGGTGATATTTCCCGAGAACTGTGTGGCCATTAATAACATAGGGAAATCCTCCACCACAAAATATATAAAGGACCATATTTTAAGGCACCCGTGTGCCCGAAACCCATCGGGATGAAGGCCCACAATCTCAGGCAACAAATACTATTTACATTCTTACGCTCCGTCATTTTCATACACGGCCCTCAAATCACTTCTAATTGGGGAAATATTATTACGTTTTATGATAACCAGCCAGGCGGAAAGACTCCTATTGAGGGACACGCACCCATTGTTTGCGTGGGATTCGTGGGACGGGACATATGCTCGTTTAGGGTCAAATATAATATGGGTTTCAAATGTGATTGATCGGCTATCAAATCAATTACAATTTCTGGCATGAAATTATCCGTTTAATTAGATGGCAGGAAATAACATGATTAATAATGATTAGAGTTTAAAGAAGGAAGGTCATCTTTCAAAAATAATACAGAAAATGTGCCCTTAAGAAATTGCCGGTCAGACAAAATGTTTTACATTTTGATATGACTATCAAACCAGAAACACCGGTATTGCGAGTGTATGTTTTTAAACATTCTTTTGATGTTTGTGCAGGTAGTGAAACCGCGGGTTCCACAAAAATGCACTGTAGGCCTATAGTGTTGTAACTCGAAACACTGAAGAAATCAGTGCAGAGAGCATGATGAAGAAATGTTCAGTTTTGCGGAAGGATGAATAATGACATGCTAGAGGGAACCCCACCCTCCCCCCCAAAAAAAAAAAAAATAACATAAAATAAAATAAAATAAAATAAAATAAAATAGGCAGTGACTGAAAACCGGTTACATATGTCAGCCCGGGCGGGATGCGAACCCAGGTCACGGAGGTCAAATGTGAGGAAATGGTTTTAATAGCCATGTTTGATCACGGACGTTCAGCACAGTAGCTAGACCATCGAGATATGGTCTGCGACTAAATATCTGGTCCATGGTTTGACGGGCCACCGTTTTCACATAACATGACATCCTTTGTGTAGCATATATTTTCATGGTAAATGTTCCACAGGCTTGTTCGGTCCGATTCCTCATGGTGTTTGAGCGTGAAACTGGGTTTTCCGCCTGTTTCCACCAACATACGTCTAGCTGTACCTAGATGTAGAACGAAAACCTGTTCCAATAGCTTTTTCTCTCGTTCTGTCACTCTATGGAATTCTGTGCATGTTTCCCTTCATCTTACGATCTTTTCTGCTTCAAGGAGACTCAATTCCTCCCTTCTACATCTTTGATTCTTCTACATCTACATCTTCGCTCCGTACCTCGATTGACTTTTAGCCTTGTGCCGGTTTCACACTATGCTCTTACCCGGGTAATTGCCGGGTTAACGAAAAATTTAACCCGGCAATTACCCGGGTAATGTGGAGCGTTCACACTACAATTCGCCGGGTTAGAAATTATCCGGGTTAACTGCCCAAAAACGCTCAAATCGCCCCCTGAGTACCAGTATTTGACAACCGAGTTGGATTTTTTCCAGCATTTTGATCTGATGCAAACATGACTCATCACCGGGGAGGGTTTTGGCCACGACTCTTCTGCAAACAGCCTCTCATACATGTTGCGGAGGTGTGAGGAACAGCCCAGGAAACGGGCCAAACAAATAGATTGGGAATTGATTCAATTAGAGATGACTTTTGGTGTTGCCTTGGAGCAATTCACCATACAAGTGATGAGATAGTGTCGGCGTGGGTTAACTTCACGATCATTTGACTTGACTGATCACCCACTCATCGGTGGCATCAAGTATTCAAGTTCTTGAAATGCCGGGTAATCTGGGCGACGGAAATGTTGGTCACCACCCCTCCCCCTTATTTCTGGATTATTTCCTGTTTTTCAAGACTGTAATTCTGTAAAGGTGAATTCACAGAGGTCTGATTTGTGCGCCTGTTTTCGGTTCCTAGCTGGGATGAACAGGCCACATTTTTCACCTCCGAGACCTCGCCAAGCCAAATTGTGACCTGTTCCCACAAAATGGGTGGAAAGTAGCAAGATTGTGAAAATTATGGTATTTCCTGGAGGTAAATACCGGTATTGTGTTGCGGTATCTCATTCCTATTCCCCGATACTACCTTATGGAGTTGTCAGAGTCTTGACCAACGCATACTATAGGCTAACATGAGTGTGAAAATACATCCCCCAAAATATTTGGGATACGATAGAATAGGGTTTTTCAAATGTACAGTTTTCAAAATTTCACTTGGTGCTACTTGATTCTCATTTTGTGCTGCCAGGTGACAATTTTGGGCAGGGGAGTTATAATGGCAGTCGAATTACGCGTCGATAAACACAATCTATAAAGAGAAACCTGTTACGGGAAATCTGAGAATTCGGGCATGTTAGGTTTACATATGGGGCATTCAGTAACCCTCTTAACAGCAATTAAGATTTCAGCCATGGATGTCAGTATTTTTGATGTTGCGCATCTGCAAGGAGAATAGCCACAATGATTTATATGTTATAGTACTTGGGATGGTTATGTAATTGAACAAAAATATGGTGCGTTACGTATGGGACTGCAAAGGGACTAGGGTTGCAAAATTCCCGGGAATTTGTCAGAGTGGAAAGTTTCCACCGCGAATTTTGGGAATTAACTGGAATTAAGGAGAATTTTCAGGAACTTTCAGGAACATTAGGAATTTTCAAAAAATAAATTCAAAATTGAAACGGGAATCACTGTGTAGGCCTATAGATTAGGGTACAAAATAACTGAAGTACTTTATAAGAACATATACATGTAATCATAATAAACAATTTAGGGAATGACTATAGTAATAACCAGTCTCATCCGTTTTATTAAAGAAAACGACACTTGTCTAGATCTTGCTGCATTATCAAGTTTTTGTTCCCTAAAACATCTTACACTAGTACAATGATTTTTAAACAATAACTACGGATTCCAGAGTGATAATTATTATCTTAAACCTTATTTAATAAAGACTATTCTACTTTAGTATAGGACTACTTTCGCACTTTCAACTTTTCTGTTTACTGGCCGAGTAATCTTGATTCTTTAATGTTAAATTTTCGTTCAATGCTGGCTTATAAAACATGTACTATGCAATCTTTACCACAAGGCTCGCCCCTCATTTCCAGTACACTGGTTACCCTTTCCATTGTTTACCAACAAATGCATGTTTACGAGGATTTTAATTATATAGAAATATAGATTTTATGCCAAAATAGCATGTTTTTGACGCTACCCCTCCCGTCTCGTATTTTAGACAATTCTGTTGGTAATTTTCTTTGACATTTTGCATGTAAAATTTCTTTAAATCATTTTCATTTATTGACATGTCTTTAAAATGTTTGCATTATAGAATTACATTTTTAAACTAATCATCACTATTTTTTTCGTAAATTAAAAGAAACAGCAAGGGCCACTCCTTTTTTATAAATATATAAATAGTCCTCACTCGCATGGCTCCGTCTTCCTTTTTTTTTTTAAGAACATGTTATGTTTTACACGTGGCCTTGTTATAGCAAATTTAGGAGGGACCACAAGAATCATGCATCGAGTCGATGTTGCCTGTTCAACATGCAACATTAAGATGCTGGAAATCCCAAAATATGCAAGATGCCAGACTTGGGAAATCCACCATTATGAATAAATCTTAGTCATTCTTTTTCAATACTGAAACAAAAATTGTGATAAGAACATATATAGAAACGAGCCCTATTCCTACTTTATAGCTCTTATCCAATTGTAAACATCACTTATAATTGGGGAAAGATTAAAGATTTTTTTAATTTGCTTTCTGGATGATTAAATATAGGTTTTCCCGGACAATTTCGCAAAATGTGCATTTGAATTTGTAAAACTTGAATTCAATTTCGCGCTGATTTTGAGAACGATGTATATCCGGGTTTCATTTTCGCACAAACTAGCATTCGATTTCATTTTGTATCATTCAAATAAATAGATGAATGTGCATAACGTTATATTTAAACGATTACAAATACGTGATTAGGCTTTCGGTTTGACGTATGCGTTGCCGATTCTTAAGAATATGCAATCTATTTCGCAGCAAATCCATTTGACATTGTTACACGGACTGAATTGAATGTTCTTTTTCATTTGTTATAATTTGAATTTGCAAATTCTTCATTCAATTTAAATATAGTATATAGGCCTATACAATTCATGATACAATTTTGATTGATTCATTAATTAATCAATGTATTGATGATTAGTGTATTTGTTCTTTTTCTATTGTTGGTTCTTTGTCTAAATTGTATTTCAATGTCTTTCTGTATTTCTTAAAGAGTTCTCTCTCATTTTATCAGTTCGATTGTCTATCCGTCAATGACCTGTCTACCAAGACATCAAGGGAGATAATGTCTGAGAATGGTTGTTTCTTTTGTTAACACATCAATGAATTCCAATGCTTGACCAGGCGTGCATTAAAAACACTGCGCGGGAAATCGGCTGCACATTTGGCGAAATAGATTGATGATAAATTACTGAAGGAAAACAGGATTACGGATGTGCATTCGAATTCGCGCTAAAATGAATTATCAAAATACTAAATTCAGTGCACATTCGGGAAATCGTACGCTGATTTTTTACGACTGAAAGCACCTTTATGGAAATAGAATTATCAATTGTTAAATAGAAAACGGGATTGTGAACGTTCATTCTATTTCGCACGAAAACGAATGCATCTTTTACAAATTAATGTGCACATATTTCCGAAATCGTCCGGGAAAACCTATATTGCAAAAAAAAATTCAAACATAACAAATGCCAATAATTGAGAATTCCCAAAATTCCCAATATTCCTGGGCCCTTCAAAATTCCCGGAAACTTTCCGGGAAACTTTCCAAAATTCCCGGAAACTTTCCACTCCTTTGCAACCCTAAAAGGGACCTTCTCTTGGACTTGCCCTTGACCAAACAGCTTCAACTGGCTACAAAGGATTATAATACCGGTGGTCAATTTTCCTTCAAATTCTTACATTATATTACCCGTGATAGTTACAGATATTTGTATATTTTTATGATTTAGATAATGGGATCGTGTTATAAACGGATAGCCAATAATTGGGTTATTTACGTCAGAATTGGTTGCGGCCGTGTCTTCTGATCTGATGTGCTGGCTCTTTCGAGTGATAATTCAGAACATGATTATTTGGAAACTTGGATTATATTTCTGGGCCGTATGGCCCAATGTATTTAAGTGCATCTTCTCCCTTTGAAAATCCTCCGTCGCCCACATCTCGCCTAATAAAGCCCCGTGAATTGCCCGATATCTGTAAAAACATAATTTAGTCTGTACAAACACAATTATTCAAGGTGTTCTGCCTCCACCCGCCTGGCGGATGTGGGGGTTTTCACGCTCGGTAATGCTCGTTCATGCATAGCGGACCTGCTCTTTCCTGGATAATCCGTACCATGGCTGTTGCAGGTAGACTGGTGCCCAGTCCCCCCATTATTCTCACTATGGGGACCAGGTGCGGTGAATATTAGCGTACATCCGGGGAGTTCCTCCCCTCCAGGTGTATGCTAAATAGGATGTTTATATTGATATACCCATAATGCACTACGATGTTCTCGATACCTGCCTGCAATCGATGTTCTCGATTTACCTGGTAAAAACCTCTGCCTATTTGCCGTGGGTTGCTCATTGAGCCTTGTTTTCCATTAACATTGTAGACATTTTCAGAATTAGAAAGAAATTACCACCATGAGCCGGTCCGATTGCGAATTACTTTGAGTTGTGTTTACGCTATGCTGTCTACATTCAATCGTTTCTTGTCGATGGATTTCATTTTCAAGAAGACGACTTTACTGAATGTTGATTGACCCTTTGGAGGAGGGGGGGGGGGGGGGGGGTCAAATAAGCGCCATTGCCTGTGATAGTCATATGCATCCACAGACATTATATTTGAATTTCGAAAACAAAATGGAGTTAACGTAATTTCTGCTTTTAATCGTGAGTGGCTCAATGGAGTTGAAACTCCCACCTTTGGGCGATTTTGTAAAAAGTTTCAAACGGGATTTGTCGTATTGTGTCTTCGTCCCCGGTGTAGTTATTGCTGGCAATGCTATTGCCTGAATCGACCTTCACTGAACAGTTTTAATGTTGTTGTAAATGTGAATGGCTTAGCAACTACGCAACTTGAAATAGGCTAAGGGCGTGTGGGCAACCTCGTATCTCGACAAAAAAACACATTTACGGTTGCCACCAGCAACATCGTCTGCTTTATACTATAAACTTATTTCTAGCTTTCGATGTGCACCTGTAGCTTGTTTTAATGAAAGTCACCTTGTTTGTGAATTTTAAGTGTAAAAGGAGTGTATTTAAATTTTGTCCTTGAGTCTTGAGTGAACCATTTAAACTATATGAAGTTCTTTTTTATTTTTTATTATTGCGCTTTTAAATCAGTTTTAAAGAAAATATACATGTAATACACAACATTTATATAGACGTCAAACATTCTGTCATGTCAAGCAAAAACAACTCTCCGGATGTTTGAGTTTGAAAGTCCATAACCGAAGTGCCCGCAAGTTTAATTTAATGCGGAAATTAATTTACTTCAACAGGCTCTTACGTCGCTGTAAACGGGCAGGGTTGGAAAGGTCACTGCCTGCTCGTTGCCGCGTAAAACAAATTCAGCTTGATTCATTACCATTTTCACCGCTGGTGTTTAACAGGTTTTTGTTCAGTAAGGTTCACAGAAACAAATGATCTATGAGAATATGTGGATATTTAATGAAGAAGATTGGGATACATTATTGAGAACTTGGACAGAAAAGAAATTATGAGTAGTTCCAGCCCACAAGATCAAGAAATAGTGCTTGCTGACTGTGACGTCATCCGCAGTTAAAAATGCTTGCCACAAATGCCCCGATATCCGGAGCCGGTCAGCCGTGTGCAAATTTCACGGTGCATGGGCGTGGCAAGCAGTGGTAATAATTCGGCCGATGACAGGTCACTTTTTGCAGGCTGGAGCACGCCTCATTATTTTTTCTGTTAGACTACTGTTAGTTCTACAATAGCAAAACTCCAAAACTCCACCCCCCCCAAAAATACCCACCAAAAACAACAAAAACACAAAAAACAACACAAACCCCCCCCCCCCCCCCAAAAAAAAACAACACAAAACAACCAAACAAAAATAAATCCACAAAAACCCCAAATGAAATCTTTGTTATGTAGTCATTGTTATGAACCTAAGTTTAATGTATTTTTTGCGATCGGCAGTATGGATGTGATCGTCTCACATGTCATTATCAAGGTTCAGCAATATATCAGGGATTCATTTTAGCCACGTCCATTTTATACTTTGCACCGTCTGTCGACACTCGACATCGTATCAATCCGGCGGAAGTTTGTTGTTGAACCAAATAAAAACTCGTTTCAGTACAAAATCATACGTACTCGAGTCATTGTCAGTTCGGGGGAAGATTGTATTTCTCGACTAGAGTGGTGTTAATATACCCATGGAGAAATAAAATGATATACCCGAAGTGGGAAGCGAGGCTAGGAAAGTGTATTTTTAATGGCAAGTGAAATGCTTTCTAGGTTGCTTCATTGTGATTAGTTTCTATAGCAACAGTGTCGTCTGCTTTATCCTTGCTGAAACTGATTGATTTCTAGCTTTCGATATGCACTTTTCTAGACTAGCTTCTAGCTCAAAAACTGCTGAGGAATTATAGTGCTCTTCTATCAAGTTCTGTGTTGAATGAAACAATCCACCAATTTCTATTTTCTATTAATCATTTTTATCAGAAAGTTACAACTAAAAACAATGTTCCCTTTTCCCCTCTACGCAGAATGAACACGTGGGAACCTGAATACAACATTCTGGACCCCGGATTGATCCTGGAATTCGAAGAAAGGTAAGGCCTTTTTTCCCCGCCAGTGACAATTCTATAGTTCTTCCTTGTTTACTCGAGGTGAAATAAATGCCGTGCACGACGGGCGTCCCTAGAATTTCCCCGTCCGGGAATCGCTGTTGAACCTTGCCTGCGGTCTATCCGGGACTCAAGGAGGCCAATAGTTTAAGTACAATAGCAAATGGCTACGGATAATGGTAGGTCCGGGCATCAGAGGTCCGTGATTCAGTGCACACTTCCCGCAGATTCTGTTGACACTTCCCGCAGATTTGAGTGGGAGTTTTTCTGCGTGTACCAGTTTTGGTGCCTCACTCGTGACATCGACAGCTATAATTAAATAACAGAGGTGGTGCACGGCATTTTTCACCTGATAAACGTAATGTTCAAAGGACGTGAACCCATATTTGCGAAGCGTTGATGAACTCTAACGGATCATATCGCATAGAGCATGGAGGAAGGAAAACCGACTCATCCATGCATAGAGTCATGCACCCTGATTTTCTGCTGGTATGCCATGCGCCAGAGGTTCTAGTGACTGCAGAATCCTCATGCCAATTTCACTGAAAAAGTAACATGATACATTGCAAAGTAACTGAAATTTTAGTGCTATCAGAAATACAGAACACGAAATCTAAATCACTTATGTTAACAAAAGACGTCATAGCACCAGGACATAGAAGTTAGCGAATTAAGTAAATTTACCGAGATGATTAACCAAGGTCTTAAAAATATGTCAGTGCGTGCTTGTCACTCATTGTAGCCTTTCTGTAGACAGTATCGAATACCAACTACCGCCAAAGCAACAACAGACCGCCATATTGTCGAAAAGTCCTGATATGTAATATCGGCACTTGTTATTGTGCGCGTGTCCCAATGGCTGCCATGACGTCGCCATGAGCAAGAACAATAGGCAGCCATATTGTGGGGCAGACATATGATAATACCGGCACGTATTATTGTACACGTGTGTCCCACAACATGGCTGTCATGATGTCATGTTCGATCCGGTTTTTAACTTGCTTACTACTGCTGTAAAATAATTATTCAGGAACACTCCTCACAAAAACGTCAGCAATTCCCCTTTATTCTAGTGGACGACAACAATTTCTTGACTAGGTATACCGGTAATGAAGCAACATACAGCTTTGCCATAACATCGTCGATATCATAGAAAAAAAAGTCGCACACATGAGTTATGTTGCGTCAGCACAAAAGTGTGAAGTTCACAGAAAACCGAGTACGGTCAGTGCAGTGATTATGCGCAGTAGAATTGATTGATGAATGATTTGTGCAACAGTGGTGGAGTTTGTTCGTGCGTAACGGCCAAAAGATCAATATTTGGAACACCCCGTGTCTAGTCGACCGTCCCAAGGTGCCTGTGCATAGTAAACGTGAAGTTACAGACCTTTGTAGATTCAGCACTTTGGTGTTGGGATCAATCTCATGCAGCTGCTCTAAGCACAAACATGTGCTGAGAATGAACATTCTTCCTTGATAAAACAGGATTCCCGATCAAATTTTCGAGTGATGTGTATAGAGTACCGAAGTGATGACGTGTGCAATGTTTAAACCAGAATATTTTTGTTATTTTGTGTCAATGTGTTTGCATGACTTGCTGTTAACCCCTTGAGCACGGTATTTTACGGGAGACGTCGGGGTGTCGCGGCGGTTCTGGCAGCCAAATCGAACCGCTACAATGTGTTTGTGCAGTCAAGCGTATCATAAACAATAATCCAACAATGGTTTGAAACTGCACAAACAGCAGCAAATGGCGTCATCCGGCCTGGTGGCACTTTTTGTTTTGACGCCATATGGCGTCATCCGTACGCAAGTGGTTTTAACAAAGGAACAGTCGAAATCCCCATTTGTTTGGAGCCAGTTGTCGCGCCAACTGACGTCAGAATTCCGAATCGGTGCTCTCACTGTGAATTCCTTGGATGTGATTTCCTATTCAAAATGTAGGCCTACATGAGGATTAAGAGGATGTGATTTTAACAATGAGGGTCCAAAATCACATCCTACTCTATTTAAAATCACATCTGAAGCCTGTGAACTATTATCCCACCCCGACAAAGAGTACATTGTGACTTCTGGGTTTAACAGCTTAAACCGCATTGTGATTCTGGACTCTGGATGTGATTTTGGACCATTATTGTTAAAATCACATTCTCTTAATCCTCCTGTCCATTCTGAACAGGAAATCACATCCAAGGGGTTCATAGTGTCTATTTATAAGCATTTTCGCAGATTCAACTGCGCGTGCCCACATCAGATTTAACGATTTGGTTTAGGGAGATAAACAAAGCAGATAAATGCACACAAGAGGGATGTGTTAACCGAATCAGCATTCTGCAATTGTTCATCTTATCAGAAAGAAGATGGAAACTTTTGTTCGCACAAAAGTTTGAGGTTGAATTTGAGGTTCTTTGGAGGGTTTTTAAATCCCCTAGCGCCCGGTTGACACAATGTGCGGATTGAAAATGTCCATTCCAATCCATTTTTGAAGTATTGTGTACGTTATGCTTGGCTGCACAAGCCCCTTGTTTCCGGTTGGCTTGGCTGCACAAGCCGGCATGGCGCCCCGGCGCCCCCATATATTTATATATACCCGTACGCAAGGGGCTAATTAGGGAGTGATATAGGCCCTTGGCTAGAGCCTGGGGTGACCATTGTGTAGCGGTAAGGTCTTCCTTCCTCTGCTGTCTACATTGCCAGATCTGGAAATCTATAAATAGTTACGAGCCCCTCGGGATGAGCAGCAACGCCGGGACCGGAGAAGAAGCGTAAACGGCAATTACTTATCGATGCATAGATGTATCGAGAAATATTTCCGCCTGAAATGCTGTCATTTTCGTGACAATTGTAAAACGAGGTAGCTTATTTCGAAGCCCATGAGAACGTGCACAAAATCATTCTTAAATTCTGCCATTAAAAAAGTATTTACGGAGAAATGAGAACAACTGGAGTCGCACATATAGTGCAGCCTGTGCGCAACCACCAAGGGCACGATTCCGGTGTCCGCCCGATAGTCCGAAGGTTCGATTGTCCGAAGGTTTATTAATCCGAAGGTTCGATATTCCGAACGTACAATTTCCCCATAAGAGGGGGTTCGTTAGTCCGAAAATGAAATAAGGTTCGTTAATCCGAACATTTGATGCAATAGTCCGAAGGTTCATTGGTCCGAAGGGCCGACAATCCGAAGGTTCATTTATCCGAAGGTTCGGTAGTCCGAATTAATTTAGAATAAGGTTTAATTAGTCCGAAGGTTCAAAAGTCCGAAACGAAGGTAAGATTCAATAGTCCGAAGGTTCATTATTCCGAAAGCACACAAGGTTCGATAGTCCGAAATGAAAATAAGGTCCGATAGTCCGACCATCGAACCCTATCGTCCATTCGGAATATCGAACCTTATCGTCCATTCGGACTATCGAACCTAATTGTCGATTCGGACTATGGCACCCTATCGTCTAGTCGGACTATCGAACCTTCGGACTGTCTAACCTTCGGACTATTGAACATTCGGACTAACGAACTTTCGGACTAATAACCCTTCGGACTAAAGAACCTTCGGACTATCGAACCTTCGGACAATCGGGCTGTCACCACGATTCCAACAGTCTGACTTCTCCGAACCTAACTGGTGATTTTCAGACAAACGGCGCATTTTCAAGGGATAGTCGTGTACATCATTATATTCTACTTTTGAATGATCTCTCCAACCATAGCAATTTTAGGACAAACGCGTTTTTTTGCCCAGTTGGGCGCCTAATTCTTGTAAAGTTGACAATAACACGTTTACATTTAACTGTCGATTTTCATAAATACTTTTCTATTGTTAGGTTACTCGTGGTTTTGCATGCATGTCTTGTTTGGGGCCAAATTTGAGGCTACATTGCCTGATATCGATTTTTAGCCAATACTTATCATTTTTACGGAAAAGTAGCCACATTTTGATCTTATATCTTTAAAAAGGCAAAAATGAAAATCAACAGTTAAATATGAACGTGTTCAATTCAATTTGACCATGGATAAATAAGAATGCATCCGTCATTGCACTCAGCGTATAATTTGATCTGACAAAAAAAGCATTTGGTCCATGGCTCTGATATATTTTAAAGCTGACGGGGGACACTATAGTGTACATGCACGCGTACTTTGGCCTTGTTTCGCAACAGTGTCTAAGCAGGGTTGGTTTTAATATTTCATGCCAATTTCATAATGTACAAAGAAAATACATGTATACAAATACGATAATTGCACGAAGGAACCAAATAAAAATCCTATGGCTTAATTGTCTCCCTAAAATGAGGTACAGTGTAAAGACCTACAGACCGTATCGATTATGCCACGTCATGGCAGCTATATTGTGGGACACACGAGTACAATACCGGTAATGCATCCCATTGTTATCATATGCATGTCCCACAACATTATTGTTGCTATGGCGACGTTAGTATTCGATGCGGCCTATAGTGAAACATGTTTACAAGTGAAAATGAATTTTGCAAACAAAATGTATTAAACCAATCGCTTTTAATCATCATAATTTCATAATGTAAACAGGAAAGGTTATAACTTATATGGCATTAGGTAAGTAATTGAACACAAGAAAAAAAGAAAAATTGAAAGAAAAATTACCAACATCCATTCAAGTTCTTTTCTTCAGATATTTACATGATGGGTGAAATTCCGGGGCACTCAAGGAGGTGATTAACAGGAAGAAGGGAATATTCAGAAAGGGAAATAAAGCAGAGCTGAAGGAAACACAGAAAGAATTGAAGTACATCATAAAAAAAGAGAGTTTATAGAGAAAAAGTTGAAGAACATCTTACTGACAGTAACATGCAGCAAGCCTGGAACGGTTTGCGTATGGTGAGCTGCTATTTAAAGCCGGGCAAATCTCAACAGCTTCCTACTGTATCGGTAGAATATGCTAATCAGCTTATTTGATTCTATAATAGGTTTGACTGCCGTGGTTTTTCGAACAAGCTTATTGATGTTCAGAAATTATTATCTAATGGAGATAACTCCGACCCGTTTTTAACTGAGGATGATGTACGTCAGCATTTTTAAAGGTTGAATCAGTCTGTCTGCTGGTCCAGACAAACTGTCTCCTTGTCTCCTCAAAAAGTGTGCTGGACAATTATCATATATTTTGACTTATATTTTTAATCTGTCTTTTAATACCCAATCCATCCCGAACATTTGGAAACGGTCATGCATTATTCCAGTTCCTGAAAAGTCAGTGGTCACGCCGTGCAATAATGATCTCGGACCAATTGCGTTAACTTCAGTTGTTATGAAAACCTGCGAGCGTTTTGTTTTGAATTATTAGAAATCATTGATTACTTATTTTGTTGATCCATAGCAATTTGCATATACCGAGGGACGTAATACTGAGGATGCAATTTTGTTTTGCTTAGATAAACTCTATGCTCATTTAGAACGTACTATAGGTTTGGAAATTCTGCTCGCATTATGTATTTTGATTTTTCGTCTGCGTTTAACACGATGCAGCCTCATATTCTGGCCCAGAAACTGCTTGATGTGTCAGTTATTCCCCACACTGTTGTCGAGTTTGTTTTGAATTATATTACTTGTCGGTCACAATTTGTACCGGTACGTCTTAACAGTTCCGTCCATTCTGATATTATTGTTTCCAGTACTGGCAGGAGCGCCACAAGGTACTGTTTTGGCACCTTTTTCTGTTTACAGTATACACTGCAGATATTCGCTCCAATAACATGAATTGTCCAGTAGTCAAATATGCCGACGATACTGCTCTTATTGGTTTGATAGAAAAGGATGATAATTCTTTTTACATGGATCAAATTGATAAGTTTGTGGAGTACTGTCAACACAATTGTCTAATGCTGAACCTGAAAAAGACTAAAGAAATGTTGGTGGACTTTCGCAAAGCACATACATAGGGCTGTACCGGATCCAGTAACAATTAATGGTTGTGAAATAGAGCGTGTCGCCGAGCATAAATACCTTGGAATAGTATTTGATGAAAAGTTAAAGTGGAGCAACCATGTGAATCATATTGGGAAAAAAAACTGAACTCCAGAATGTACTGTCTAAGGAAACTGAACTCGTTTGATGTCAGGAAGGAAATTAAGTTGACTTTCTATAACTCGGTTATATGTAGTGTGTGGACTATTGTATGTTATGTTGGGCTGGGAATGCTGATAAGACAGTGAAACAAGTTATTGAAGACTGCACCATCAATAGACACGGTCTACAATGAACGGTTGCATAACAAACTACAGCTGGTGTGGGAAGACGCTGGTCATCCTCTCCACAGCCGATTGGCAAGTAACATCATCACTCGCATGAGCGGTAGACTGAGACCAGTGGTTGCAAGCACAAACCGATATCCTGTTTTCTTCACTGCCAGGGCCATCAAATACCACAATGATATTTTTACAAGATAAAGTTTTTTAGAGAATATATCTAGTTTTAAAGGTAATTTTAAGGTAGAGTTTTAATACAGTTTGAATATAACCTTTTTTGAAGTCTCCAGAAGTATGTGTTTTTTATAGTTTATCTTTTAGTGTTTGTGTTTGTGTTTGTCGGTCGGTCGGTCGGTCGGTCGGATAAAAAAAGTGCAACAGTCCCAATATTCTACTTTCGTGACAAACAGACCGATCCATTAAGTCCCGCCCACTTTCCGTATTGACTAATCACAGTCGTGACTGTGGTTCCGAAAAAAATGTCCGACAACGGTGATTGGCGAGCAGCCCTGGACCCTAAATTCATTGATAAAAATTGGCCAACTAGCTTAGAAATGTTGATTATAATTTAAAGGGACAGCAGTGCATGGAAACAGCATCAACAAGAGATGACATTTTTGGGTCAGTTTTTACATCCAGAAACAGCCCAAAGTTACATCGATCCGGTCCGTTCCGTTTGTAAGACTAGAACATTTTCGGCATGTTTTTTTTTCATAGGATAAGAACGAATGCTTCTTTTAAAATATTTTTGTTCTCCCTGTCAAGGTAAATCACAAGATTTTGGTCCAATTTAAAAAAAAGGAATTTAATTTAAAAGAAAGCATCATCTTTCATCGCCATCCTACACGGCTAAAGGGGCGTGGCCCGGTTGAAGA
Organism: Hippasteria phrygiana; assembly: GCA_037893225.1. NCBI lineage: Eukaryota > Metazoa > Echinodermata > Asteroidea > Valvatida > Goniasteridae > Hippasteria > Hippasteria phrygiana. The sequence goes on along the minus strand of JAZGUH010000512.1, from coordinate 1,137,726 downwards.
CCTTTACAGGTTAGGCCTATGATAGAAATGCTCCAAGGTTCCTCTTGACATTAAGCTTAAAAGGGTAAGTTCCAAGCTTAATTCCGTCCTTGACTATTTTGACCCTCATATTTCTAAAGGACATCTCACTTCCTCTTATCTAAATGTTTTTACCAAACATATTGGCCAACAGAGCGTGCAAGTTCTGAGCTTCATGCTCACTTCTTATATGAACGTATTGATATACGCTTTTTTGCAAAAGAAGTTAGAACTCTAGTCTCGGACTCCTTAGCTTGTACACAATGTGCACAATCGATTCACTGTAACTTAGTAAATCGAATCAGCACAGATCCAAATGGGTCAAATTAAACTTGACTTAAGGCTCTGACAAGCTGACATTGCGTTCACATACACAGCATCTGACAGCAAACTTCACTGCGTCACGGTTAATTTTATGATTTATCAGAAAGCAGTCGGTGCAGCTCACTCAGTGCAGCAATCACAAGATTTTAAGTCCAAGCCATTTTTCCCCTGTAAAAAAAGCGCTGTTCGACTTTTTTTTTACAGAATATTAAACATGACGTTGTTATTTTAAAAAGACATGCTAATCGAATATTACGCTAAACACGTTTATATTTAACTGTCGTGTTTCATAAATACTTTTCTATTATTATGCTACTCGTAGTTATGCATGCATGTCTTATTTGGGGCCAAATTTGAGGCTACATTGCCTGATATCGATTTTTAGCCAAGACTTTTCATTTTTACGGAAAAGTAGCTACATTTTGATCTTATATCTTTAAAAAGGCAAACATGAAAATGAACATTTAAATATGAACGTGTTGCCAACTACAGAAACAGAATCGCCGATTACCGTGAAATCTGCGCCATGCTAAACAAGGTAGCTAGCTACGTACGTTATTCCTCTCGGCACTGCAAAGAGAAAAAACTAGCCAGACCCACAAACCTTGTCTACATTACATTGTCAACTACTGTTGCGAGATTACGCTGCAACCAGCCGGAACAAAACGCAAATAATATTATCATTGGCTTTGATTCCATTCTTAAATTTTTTTCCAGTCGGGAGTCAAAGTTCATTGCAACTCATGGTACCCATAGAGGCAACGTGCCAACCCGATGCTTGTAAGTCTCTATAAATATTCACAAATTGGCTCGGCAAATATTGGATGAACTGAAACGGGTACCTGCCGCGAATGGTTACAGCGCGTGAGTTTGTATATGCCGGCAATCGTGGACCTAGGACAAAATAATTTGGGCGTAGACAAAGGGGTCCACGTTTGACCTAACGTCCACGATTGAAAATCGTGTACAAAACCAATGGGAGGCCTTCCGAAAAAGTTAGAGTATAAACAAAAGAGGAACAATGGGAGGTCCACGATTGCACCCGTTTACATGACTGTGTGTGTGTATGGAATGGCCCTAACAGTTCGTGAGTGGGTTAGGCTATACGAGAGAGGACTTGGGACAATGGGGGATTAGGGATAACAATGACACCGAGGACTTGGGCCGAGTCCTCGGGAGAATTCCGTGTACAAACCTTATGGGAGCTGTTCGGAAAAAGTTAGTAGTACAAACAAAGGGAACAAAAGAAGGGTTCCATTCATGGTCCTCATAAGTATAGGAAAACGCACATGTGTGCGTGCACTGTAAAAAAACACACCGTTTTTACGGGAATTTCCTGGCAATTTGGACGCAAGTATCATCCCGTAAAAAACGGTGCAAGCAGTTATCTGTAAACTACTCATGAACACTGTACGTTACTGTCCAGACGGGTTGTGAAAATAATTCACTAAGTTACTGAAAGATTGGTGTAAGTAATTACAAATTTACAGAAATGGGAACCACACTAAATAGACGTAATTTATTATACACTACTACTGGTGTAAAGTATACAAATACTACAATAATCTACTAAACACTACAAACTGAATAGTGTCGTGCTTTAGCTTTATATTCAGCCTTATACCGCCATGATGAAGTCACCGTATCCCGTGAACAATTTCAATATTTGAATACGAAAGGAGATGTAAGGCGATTCTTGACCTCTGTTTACAAAAATCTAAATTCTATTGTGGAATTGTTTAAATAATTAAATATTTTTGTCAAGAAACCGTGTTTTTGGACGAAACTCTACAATTTGACATGACTTGTGTGAACACAAATTTCCTAAATTCTGTTTGGTCAGTTGCTGCGTTATGTAGAAGAGCATTAGATTTTACATCCAAAATCCGTTAAAACTAAAATACGGTGATGGTCTGTTTTTTTACAGTGGGGGAAACCGATATTTTTCGTAATTTGTTTACAGTGTGGGCTCTCGTAGGGTTTCATTATTTGGAAATTATAATTCTATCAAAACACGAAAATCACTTCAAAACCCCATTATATCCAAGGTGGCCATTTGGGTCAGCTGATAATACATTAATTAATAAGTATTTCAATAACGAAACACGCATTACACAATCGTTATAAGCCGATATTACCTTCATGGGATTATAATTTACACAACCAATACGCCGTCTCTTGATGACGTCATTACTTATCTCCGGCCTGACGACGTACGGCGCTGGTGATTAGATCTTCCCGAGGTCATTAAACCCCGTCCCTATAACATATCACGGATGTTATGTCGTTTCCATTACATGATCGCAACATGGAGCTATGATCGCAATGAGGCTTGTGTCCACGTGGGGTCACAGAGAGCAGGTAGTCTGAGCATAGAGCTATGGTCTGAGTGCCTTGAAGCATAGAGCAAGTTCCTTGCTCTATGCTTGAAGGCTTGAACTGTTGGAGGAATTAATTGTCTTGTTGCGAGTACCTGATTGTGTTTCGATTGCTCTTCGAAAAATCACTCCTTATTTACTTAAGAAAGAGCAATGCACGCTTGATGTCGCTTGCATCCAATTCCTTGACAGGTTATTTCTTCCCTCGAAGAAATATCACGTGTATATGTAGTAGAACCAACTTCTAAACTTTTGAGACAAATAGACAGACTGACGTTTCCTTCCTCCATGGACGTACTAAGCGCGCACACGATGTTTTTCCCTGGGTTTCTAGCAAAAGGTGATCAGGGGTAATAAAACCACATGGGGGGGGGGGGGGGGGGGGGGCTTATCGCTGTGTTTATTACACCCGATACTAGCGTGAATTTCAGTCACTATACGGGCTCATTGGTAGTATTATACCTCCATTATGTGGAGACGGAGGTCTATCTCTTAAGATACCCACGAAGCTGGCTAGTTGTCGTTTTATTAGCACCCTTTTAAGCCATCAGTTCCGGAGCTATAGCCATTTTCAATTCTAGCCCCGAAAATGTGTGGGGCAAGCTTCGCTTTCAGCCAAGCGAGGCTTAGCTACTGACCTAGCCCACACTGAGGGAAGTATATGTACCGTCACCCCATGAACACATGTTACGTAACATAGCTCCACTGCGACTCCAGAGCTAACCATCATTATTGTATGAACGTGAGCACATTTTATAATTATGTTATCACTAGCTCTACAGAACCCCCGTTGAGTTCATTAATTGGAAAAGGGCTAGCTCAAAAGTTGCCCTCCGTCTGAACATACCCAAGTGAAGATAATTAGGTGAGTAGCCGGTCACGTGAGAGGGTTTTAACCAATAATAGAGAGAAGGAGTCCGATAATAATATAGGAGTCTGATTTCCATATGACACCGGCATTCACAAGGGAAGAGCGTGTCAGAGGTCATGACGAAGCCTTGGGACATTGTACTATCTGATTCAAGGCTTTTAGTTCTTGTCTCATAAGATTTCCACAAACGTTTCATATTTGAAATCTGACCAAAATAATGTCCGGCAATTGCTTCGCCGGCAGACGCCATGTTTGATAAAAGAGGCGAAGTGTACATACAACGTTATGTGACCGGATTTTGTGTGTGGCTGCAGCGATAGAAGATATTTAAAATGATATTTAAAGTTTTCTGCAAATATAACACAATTACTGACCAGAATTAAGTTTTGTAAAATAACCGAGCTACTAAACGTCTGCAGGCGAGCTGCTTACAACACACAACATCAGCGAATGCGAACGGTTGATGACGAACCTGGAAAAAGGTGAACTGATGATACGCGTTCATTCGTGCGTAGGGACCAGCATAGATTTTGCATTGACATTGCTTGGATTTAACCTTATATGCCCCCAAACCATTTCTGTTAAGGGAGGAGCTCCGATGTGTGAGGGGTAAAATAGTCTCAAGAGTCTGACAAACTTTTGAAGCCCTTTTCAAGCTAGACAAATATCGGGGTTTGACGCGGGGTGACGCGGGGTTGAAAATAATGCGACGTTTCACACTTGAAAATGTTCAACCCCGCGCCATCCCCACGTCAACCCGAGATTGATTTCGCCTCGGGTTGAACTCAACCCTCTTCCTCCAGACCAGGGTTGAGATTTTTCAACCCGGGTTGAAACTCTCACTCCGGGTTGAGAGTCGTTGGAATTTACGCTGTTGTAGGGTACAAATGTCATGGCATAGTGTGCGCACACATCCTCACATATGCACCCATAAAGGGGTACCTCTATTGTAGACTTTACTTTCCTTCTTTTATTCTCCTTTGTCCCTATTGGAATCTCAAAACCCATAGCGTTAACTTTGTGGGGTACCTCGATTTCTAAAGACTCCCTCGTGGGGTACCACAGGGTTTCCCCTTAACTTTTTTTTTCACTAGCCGGCCGGACCAGTAATGTTGACTTTTTACTAGCCCGCCAGCATTTTCACTGGTCCGCATGTTTTTTTCACCTTTTAGGCTACTTTTTTTGTAAGTAACCTGACCAAGTACACTGTATTTACAAACATTTATTACAAGCTGAGAGTAAGCCTGTTCGATATTTTTTTCATATCGAAAATCGTATCGGCCCCTTAAAAAAACCCCGGAATATCGGGGAATTCGATATACCGAAGAATATCGCGATATATGTTACTTTTGGCCGCATTACGTGTGGATTTGTCCCGTTTACTTTGCTCGAAATTCCAGTAACTCCACGGCCTGAAATTTTAGCAGGGCGGCAGACACAATGCGAGCGCGCGCGTACGGTACGGCGACGGCGTGGAGTCTGGGGCCCGCTTAAGGTCCCCGGGAAATTTTGGATTCTAGATTGCTCTATGGTGCAATCTGAGGCATTTCCTGGCCACTTTCTTATGAGTCTGAAATTCTAGCGTACGGCAAATACTTCTACAAATCATAGAACGTCAACAACTTTGCACCCGACAATAACATTAAGATCACTTATTTTAATTTTTCACAAACGTCGTATATATATCACATTGAAATCACTTGCTTACAAATCACGGTGTCGCCCACTAACCCGGCTTTGAAACTATAACTACGCATGCGCGTCTTTTTGACTAGCCTTTTCTCAAGACGCAGATTTGCACAGTGATCGTTATACACGTGCGCTTATTGCTGCAATACATCCTTTCAGGCTTTAACAGAGGCTACTTACATTGTTTGCAATAAGGTCAACCCCTGTAGCGCATCTGCGCGTGCGCGTTGCTTTGTTGCTAGCCTTGGTCAAGTGCAAGCAACCGCACTGAATGCCACCGTCTTTCCCCAGTGTACAAGGCACACGCAGTTTAGGTGTAGTTACGTGTAGCGAACTGCGTCGCGTCTTCAGAAAAGATTAAAACACGTGGCGCGCATCCATTGTACATTGTGCAATGTCATGTCGTCTTCACAAAATATACGACACGATCGTTTGTTGACAGCTCGCCCATGGTATTATCATCTGTGTTACTAATCAATAATGCTGAAATAGAAACAAACGCTAGTCTTTCTGGAGTGCCATAAAGTAGCCAACTGAAGGTAAATGTCGTAAAACTCCAAATACTCAACGAGCGAAGGGAAGCCTTGTCAAACCTGCCCCCCGTTTATGCCGCTCAATCCCGGCGGGCCCGATCCCGGTGGCCCCGATCTCATGATGCCGTGGTGACTTCCGTCATGTATTTTTGTATTCCTCCGTTCTTCCGGTAATGAAAAAGTGACGTCATCACGATAACATCGAATATCGCGATATTTTTCTGCCGATATTTCGGTATCAAAATAAATGGATATCGAACAGCCTTAGCTGAAGTGAGAGTAAACTCCACGCAATCGGGGATCGCTGTTGACAATCTGGCTCTGAAGACGCGCGCGCTTAGCTTATCTTGGCATTTTTTTTCACTAGACCGCCGGACTACTTAGAAAAGGGTTTTGACTAGACCGCCGCTGTTTTGACTAGAATTTGTCTAGCGGACCAGCGTTAAGGTCGAACCCTGAAATAATTAAAATAAACCATTGTCCCCATTGTTACCCTTTCTTCCCGTACCCCCGTAAGGGGACTAATGTAGGAACAAGTGCTCATGCTCATCTCCGGGTTGATGTCACCTCGGGGCGAAATATAAAGCTTTGCCCAGGGTTGAGTTATTAAAGGATGAAACAGTGAATACAAATTGGGAATGGATTTTAGCCTATCCAAATGCTCTTACCCGGGTAATTGCCGGGTTAACGAAAAATTTATCATGGCAATTACCCGGGTAATGTGGAGCGTTCCCACAACAATTCTCCGGGTTAGAAATTCTCCGGGTTAGAAATTCTCCGGGTTAGAAATTCTCCGGGTTAGAAATTCTCCGGGTTAGAAATTCTCCGGGTTAGAAATTCTCCGGGTTAGAAATTCTCCGGGTTAACTGCCCCAAAACCCCACTTAACCCGGGTAATTTCTAACCCTGCTCGCGAGGTGGGTTAACCCAACAATCTCGGGGTTAACGACGACCTTGAGACCATTCTTTGGGTTACCATCGGTACTGTGAATGCTCGCCGGGTTTTCTTCTACCCGGGTAGGTGGGTGCGCTTCGTCGTGTTTTATCAGCCAGCTTTGCGAAGTTGACGTAATTAATTAATTTATTATACCCAGCACGATATTGGGCAAAGGGGTACCCCCCTTTTGTCCCTTTATTACCCTATACACTATCCAGACTATTGTTACCTAACACATCCCCTCTAGACATCTGAAAAGAATTCCTGAGATTCCGGGAACACAATGACCAACACAAAAGAGGTGGGGGGGGGGGGGGGGGGGGGTTCCATCTGCCCCATATCGCGCATCATATGTTGATTTTGCATGCGTGTGGCAAACTGTTTATCTCTCGAAACGAAATCGTGAATCATGATGTGCGCGCCCCCGCGTTGGTGTTGCGAAAAGCTTATTCAGCTGTTGTTGCTTAACATGGAACTCACATTATGGACTTTCGACTGGTAAACCGTTCCATTTAGGACGACGTTTTGTGCTAAGTATTTTTTCTGCCCCATATCGTGCATCATAATGGTTACGCGTGCACGCTGCCAACGCTGATCTGATTTTTTTTTTCAATTTGCATTGCATGCTCTCGCTCTCAGATCACTTCGCTCTTTTAAGACGAACCAATGGCTGGGGAAGAGGTCAAGGAATGCACATTCTCCGGGTAAACATTTGCATATAGTGTGAATGCGGCTACAAGAATTGCGGGGTTAATTTTGTAGTGTGAAACCGATTCTCCGGGCTAGTTTCTACCCGGGTAATGACAACTACCCAGATAATAAATTACCCGGGTAAGACTAAAGAGGTTACCCGAGGATCCTGGAGAAATGTTTAGTCCGTGGCAATTTGGGCTACTATACAAAGCGATAAACCTTTAAAAAATGGACGTCCGAACAAACAGGAACAAAAAGGGAAACATGAATAAGAAACATGGACATGGTAGCATTAATTTTGTTTTGAAACTAGTCAACATCTGTTTGAAAGTTGCGGTCGTAGGCATAATACAGTGGGATTCTCTTTGGCCCACTTTGAACGAAAATGCCAGCGTTCCCGCCCTATTTTTTAGGGGGGGGGGGGGGGGGGGGTCCTTGGCGGGTTTTTTCTCTAAAAAATCGAATAAAATGTTAAAGGGTGGAAATTCCTCCATCTTTTTTCTTATCGAAATTACAGCAATAATTATATAAACCTACTGCGTGAGCCAGTCGAAACAATTATAATTATGACAATCTAAATTAGTGTATATGATACACTCACGACGTTGCTTAAAAAACCCTTGCGTACGGTTGACACAAATACGTGCAGGTTGAAAATTGCCACCTGGCCGGTTGACGTCTATACACGCCATTTTCAATCCATTATTGGGGTATTGTGTACGTTATGCTTGGCTGCACAAGCCTCTTGTTTCCGTTTTGTTTGGCTGCACAAGCCGGCATGGCGACCCCCATATGAAATCCGGGGTCAAGGGGTTAACTTCAGAGGATAGGAAGAGCAAAATCCCACAGCTACCCCTACAACAGAGCGTGCAAATCTCAGTTATTTGTTTTCGCTTGATGTGTACGTCTTGGTACGTTGTGTGGAATTTCCCAGCAAAATTTGATAACAATGGGAAGCCGCACACGTTGCAGCTCCTGTAGACCTATGGTATTCCTTGAAGTACCGTATTCTCGCCAAATCTCCTTGATTTTAAGGTCAACTTTGCACGATGTATACAATTCATTCCTGCCGAGATCGATATCATTGACAGAGAGGGAACACGGGATAGAATAGGCGTGATTGGTATATTTTCCCCTCTTCAAATAAGAAAAATAGGAACAATGTGGAATATTCCGTTCCATAAACATCTAGTTTCCCACGCTTGGGAATCAAACACAATGGCCTGACTTCATCCTTTCCTTCGCTGAAGTTGACAACAGGCGCTTTGCAGCCGATAAAATAGCGCGAGCGCATCAAGGACAGCTGTGTTCGCGTGACTGCACCTTTCAACCTGCGGGCGGTCACTATGCCGGGCGGCATCATCGCTTAATGAAAAGAATCCGATGGTATAATGTGACAGCAACTGTTGTTTAACCGTCGCGCTTACAACCTTACAAAGGCTTTGTGGTCTGACGTTTTTGTTGTTAAATGCCCGAACTGCCAAATCGATTGCCTTCTATGTCCACAAGGCTACATTTCAATATACCGGTTAATATTGGGCGAAGAGACAGTGTTTATTTTAGGACACGGATTCTCCAGGAAGCTTTTTTTCCCGTGGCCCAATTTAGGTACAATACCGCGCTGAAGTAATAATATTTTGTTATAATAACTTGTTTAGAACGCTCGTTTCAAACTAAATCACAGCGTTTACAATATTATGAGCCCCTGCTCACCACGCCCAACAATTATTCCTGAAACATCCTTATAGCTCCTGGGAAGTATACATACAACCAGACACTCCTTCACTGGTACCCTTTTACTCCTGGTTGGAAAGAAGCAACTTGCTCAAGTACACAGTCACCATGACCCCTGCTTCCAAGTTCTTGAGTCCGGTTTTGTACACCATGAGGTCAAAGCACTTCACATTTAAAATGCCTGGAGATTAAAGAATCATATGCCCCCTTTTTAATACCAAGCACATTAATATCAAATTTCAACATTGTGAAAGTTCGAATGAACTATATATATATATAGGAACTACATTAAGCCGGAATGGATACGGGAAACGTAGCTTCCCTGGATCTACATTGTAATGCCTGAATCTGAATTTATGTGAAGCGGACAATAAATATCTAGCTCATTTTTTTGTCAAGTAAAAGTTTCTAAAAATCTTCCAAAAACCCTTCAACGATGTTCTCAAGATATATTAGTGGTATTCGCAAAATATTAAGATATACATGTATGAGATTTAACCCATGATATGCATTTCCGGACTACCTGGATTGTAAAATAGGGGAATCCCTAGAGTAATAATCAATACCGGTAGTGTCGGATAAGCCGATCGCAATAGGATTTGTACCAATATCCACTTGCTTCATCCCACACAGGCAGTTATATTAACCATCAGCTGCTTTCCGGCTCTATATGGTTTGAGAAACTTGTTTGCCCTCATACCTCGGTGCTCCTACCTACACAGAAATGGTACAGGGGACATATGAGATTGGATCTACCGATCTTCTGTAGAAATGTGTTCCAAACGAGCTATTCGGTAAGCCAGACATGGAACCTTCTCAAAGGAAATGTCGAAAATGTGTTTGTACACAATGCTGTGGCGACACAGCTATCGTGTCTTTGATGACGCCAGGCTTTGGCTCATGAATATGCAAATTTGATCAAAACCAAATAACACCAAATATTGCAAGTGTTCCATTGAATAGAATAAACATGGCAATTACGCAGTCCCATTTGTTCTAATGTCATAAAAACCCTATTGCGTGGTCTCTTTAACTCGCTACAATGCACAACAAATTTTGGCCTTCAAAGTGTTCGGGACCGTAGTTAAAATGTGGGGAAACGTCCAGTATTGCAGTGCGATAATCATATCGTGTTATTGTATTGGCATATACCCCATGCACTCTCTCTCTCAGTTTAAATATCTTCTCGGACACCCATCAGATAAAAATCTGTTGCATTCATCACCGGCTTATTGGAGCGCTATTTGAGCCGTAAGTTCCGCTCTGCGCTGATAAAGATGCAGTACGCGGGAGAAATGTCAAGTTTCCCGATGCCTTCCCCAAGAGGATGCGTTTTGTCAGTCCAGCTTCCCGTGTTTTTTTTGCAGGGTGATACATAATGATTATGCACATAGCCCCATACTGGGTAAGAAAAACCCGATACCCCAATTTCCCCCATGATTAAATTGATGTATTGTTAAGTTTCTAAGCAAACCAGCACCGTGAAATCAGCTTATCGGATTTTATTTCTTTTCACAGTCGGGTACCACTGAGTTCCAAAACGCCGGATACACAGGATTTCTTTTTACTAAATACGTGACCGGATCCTACGAAATGAGTCTAAAGGTCATTTTGTTGACTTGGTAGTTTTTGCTTGCATTGGAAAGAGCATGCGTGGCTCCTCATTTTGACGTATCACCCAGTTTGACGTCCTGATAAATATGGACATTGTGTGGGTGAAAACCTTGACAATTCCGATTGATTTCCACCGTATTTAGTCATATTTAAGGGCCTGTAACTCAAAAGTAACTCTGGCGACCTGTGACTCATTTTGTTGGGTTGGGTCACATATGGGGAGATATTTGTGTTCGGTTTTTGTTGACTCATCCTGTAGGCGGTGTGTACAGCGTGACTTTATGTATGATTGCGCAATTCTGATTAGTGTAGTTGCGCAATTTCTAATAGTTTCTTCCTCGTTCCTCCTCATCTGAGTTCAAAATTAGACTTCGAATTCAGATTTTAATGTGCCAAAATCTTAGAATATTGATTTCCAAACCAGATTTACTGAATACTGAAATCCGAAAAAGTCAATGATTGAAAATCTGAAATACAATCTCAAACTCAGAATTATCTTTGAAAACGCCATATTAACACAACAACTGTAGGTTTTATTTTGGCACAAATGGGCTATAGATACTGATCACCCTAAAACCCGGCAAAGATATGAACTTCCAACAGAAACTCACACTGGAAACCGCAATGCGGGGAGAATCGAAACATGAAATGATGGCGAAGGCCAGGCTATTGTTCATGTTGTTTGTTTGTGTCCCTCGCTAGTCAAACATTCTATTTGTGTTTGTCGAAGGAAAAAGTACACCGATGGATTTTTTTCAGAATTCACCAACGGAATATTCCGTTTGCTGGTCCATAAATAACAACATGCGCGTAAATCACAGGGGTGGGGGTATACATCACCCCCAGTTTTTGACTGGGAGGGTGGACCTGGATCGTCCCCCAGATTTGTGTGGTGAGAAAAAAAAATGCGTACCGATTTCGAGGTTATCTTGTTACTTTCCAACAGTCAAAATGTATTAAAAACGGGGAACAAACAGTACGGGTACAAAGGCTTTTTAAAGGTAGTATATACACTGTTATTCTCCTGTGTAAAAAACCGCTGTGTAGAAAAGATTTCAAGCAACCATGTGTAATTATTAAACAAGGTTGTGTGATCATATCCATGTTGTGTAAATGCTAGGTTGTGTAAATGCATATAAATCGATATTGTCGACAAAACTGAATTTAAACAACTGTTGTGTAGACTTTGAAGCACGTGATAAGAAATAAACCAATCACGAAGTACGACCAATTAGAAATGAGAATATTTTGTATTCACAAAAGTCAAGTTAAATTGCCGTGTTTAGTCCAAAAATACACTTTCTTGACCATAATATGTTTTATTCAAACAATTCCACAATAGAATTTTGATTTTTTGCAAACATAGGTGAAGAATCTGATGACATCTCCTTTAATTTCATTTTCAAATATTGAAATTTTTCATGGGAAGCCATGACTTTATTATGGGGGGATACGCTGAATATAAAGCTAAAGCACAACATCATTCACTTTGTAGTCTTTAGTAGATTATCGTAGCATTTGTACACTCTAACATAGTAATGTATAATAAGTTACTTCCGTTTAGTCTGGTTCCCACTTCATTCATTTCTGTTAATTAATAGCAACCTACACTGTAAAAAAAACTCCCGTAAATTTACTGTGCAAATTTGTAAGGTTTTGTACAAATTTGCTTAAAAAATTAACCAATTCCTGTGTAAACCATTTACACAACTAATTGGGTAAAATGAATTTTACACATTATTGTGTAGAAATACTACACAACTGTTGTTTACAAATTACACAACTAGGGTTGTGTAAACTGTTTACACAACTTGTGTAAGATTTTACAAAACCGTAATAACATTTGCAAACATCAAAAAACAAAACTACTGAATTATTACGAAATACATGTGCCGTACTAGATTGTTAAGTAATAGCAGTCGTGGAGTGCTCAGTGCCGTGGCCTCAAGATCTTGGTGATGATACCACAGATTGTGAGTTCGAGTCCAGCGGGGGTCATGGTGCTTGTGTCCTTGGGCAAGACACTTTATCACACATTGTTCATAATAGGGGTAGAGGCTTATGCCTTGCCTTAGGACTAGTTACCTCGCCCAGCTCTATGTGAAGAGATCTGTGGAACATGAATCTTGTTTCAGTGTGAGGGAGCTGGTTTCTCCATTCTATCTCCCCTTAGTAGCCCCCACCTTAAGTGGTCTCGGCCTTGTGGTGATCGAATTGCATAAAAAAAATTAAACAAAGTCTGAAGCATCCTGTGAATTTGTGAAATCATGGCACTTGGTGTGCTGTCGTTTTCAAGAAAAGTGAACATTTATATCGTTTTCCAACGATTGTCGGCCGAAAATCGTTGGAAATAGTCTAGTTCCCCGACCTGATAATTCCGGGACTCTATAAATTGTTACGTTTTTGTTCAAAGAACATAATTTTTCTCTCTCTGTTTTCCCAGCATCTATGCACAGAAAACTTTAAACAGGTCAGTGTTACAGTATTTGCTAGCACGCTATAAAATACTAACCCCAAATTCATTTATTTCTGAAAATTGCAGCAAAAGCAAATTATGTATACTACCGGTACCAAAATGCACCGTTGTGTTATCTGGCAAATAGGGACATACATTAGATTTACACAACCTACACATACAATTCGCAAAATTTTGCTCATGCATTTAAAAAAAATTCTATATTTGAATAAAAACATGTACTGAATTCCGTAGAATACGCATGCAGATGTACGTTATAAAAATAATCTTGTTTAAAAAGTTGAACAATTTCCTTAAAAACTATTTTGTTTCATGTTTTTCTAATAAAATCGTTGTTTTCCCAATAAAATCTAGCATAAAATCAGTACAATAGTCTGGTACAATGTAGCCTATACATTTATCATTGTCATTTGTATCATGAACAGCACTCCCTAACTAGTGTCATATTTTCTCCAGTCGCCTCCCCACCCTCACTTTTCGAATTTCTTTGGCCCGCCGAGATTTTGGTCATCCCCACCCCCCCCCCCCCCCCCCCCCCCCACTCGCGATTTTACGCGAATTTACGCCACTGAATAAACATATCCAAGAAACTTTGCACATTCAGTACTCTTTTAGGCCTAACTGCTTTTTTTTATCAGTTACTTGTTCATATCTGGGACCAAATTTAAGGCTATATTGCATATAATTTCTAGCCATTTTCCCCCAATCTTCACTTGTGCTCATAAGGTACCGGTATATAAGCACAAAGATAGAGAAAAAAACAGAAAAGGCAGGCACTGCGTACACCCACCCACAAAACTTAGCCAACATTTTGTTTGGCCCCTCCCAAACAAATTGCAAAATTTTCTTTTGGATCCCCCTCCCCCCCAAATTGTGTTCTGGATCCGCCCTTGGTTACACATTCATGTGTTTCTGTGTTTTATTATGTCTATGCAGATTAGCTGAGCAGTACAAGAAGGGAAGACCCGGCCGTAAACCAGCTAACCTCAAGGTAAATAATAAATAAGGTGTTTCACTTTTTAAAGTGTATAGCTATTTTTGATACAAGTTTGCCCCAAACAAGGCTATAAGCCACTCGAGGTATGGGGCTACAAACAGAAAAGGAATCAAAGATACAAGAGGTAGGAATTAATATTTCTCTTGAAGCAGGAAAGATCGTAAGACAAAGTGAAACATGCAGCAAACAAAGAATTCCGTAGAGATACAGAACGAGGAAAAAAGCTATTGGTGCAGAAATTTATGTCACCGGTTTTATTTCTTCAGAAAAACATGCCAACGACGGTTTTCTCGTTATACTAACTGATTGCACCTATACGGTACGCCCACACGGTGAAAATGTGATGACACGTTGTTTCGTTAATGACATTATCATGGGAAATAATAGTCGGGCCTACAGCTAATTGCATTTCACATGATAATGATATCAACGAAATAATGTGCCATCGCATATTACCATGTTGACGCAGGTCTAATCAATATGTAGGTACCGGTATGTCAACAGGAGATTTAAATCCTTATCTAGTCCTCTACCTTTCCTGAATTAAATACCTACACAAACGAAGAATGAAAGACACTCGGCCGTTGTAATTTTACGTATTAAGCCAATTAGAACCAATGTTTACAAACTTATAATATTAAAAATGGAAATTCGACGATTTGCTTTGATTTTCGCAGCCACACTTTGATCGTTGGCGGCGCTGTAGTAAGTTTGAATTTTGATGAAGTAACATACATGCACAGCCCGCAAAACGATATCACGACGTTGGACAGACGTACGAAGACATGACGTCGCGCGTTCTTTACATACCTGCTTTAAGAGCAAAGTGAGGGCGTTGTCCCAACGTGCTCACATCTAAAGCACGCACGTAAACAAAGCTTGACGTCATTACTTTGAATGCATTGTCTATTGACCTATCGCCGTTTACGAGTTAACCACGCCCCTTAGACAACAACCCTATGGGAATTTTGTGTGGTAATTTTTGTTTTTCTCAGATTTTGCCCGTTCCACGTGGAATTATAATTGATGTGATTGGACAATAAGGCCCTGTCCGAATTACTTGGCTGCGGCTTGAAATTACACACGAGTCTATGGGAAGTGGCTGCAGCCGCTACTATAGACATGTGTGTAACATCCAGCCGTAGCCAAGTAATTCGGACAGGGCCTAATTCACAAGCTGCGTTGACGCGATTCGACCGCGATCGGTCAATCCAGGAACTACTGGTTTTGCTGCGCTACTGCTTATTTTATTTTTATTTTTATTTTTATTTTAATTTTAATTTTAATTTTTATTGTATTTTGAGGCTAGGACGACACACTCGTTTTTTTGCTGCTTTTCAGTTGAAAACCTATAGGGGGGGGGGGGGGGGGGGGGGGGGGGGGGAGGGGGGGGCTTGGGGGAGTGGCCCGTCATGCAGTTTTGACCAAGTGCTACGAACTTGAGTCATTCAACGCTATGAATATGAAAGTATGAATCCATATTCGCAAGTCGCAACCCCCATCCCAATTTCTCAGCGTTGCACAACGCGACGTTAATGCATTGTAATCAAAGTAGGCCTGTGGCACATTACTCCTTGTTTTGTTGTCTGTAAATATTTATTTTCTCTATGTGAAACGTCTGTATATTGAGGATGTCTATGTGAACATGTAAATTCGTATGATGGCGACCGTTGGTCCACACAGTATATGCAACACCGACCGAGCCACATTGAAGCAGGTAGACTTGAACCAAAGCTGTATACCTCGAGCCTACCTCCATGATAAATCCAAAGGCTTTTGAGCAACAGCTGTTTCGTGTGTGGCCTTGGGCATATAATCGTTGGATTAAGCTAATCCTACTGACGTGGACATCCATTGAAGCAAATAAATTTGTCAACGTGCATGCAATTCAGCTTAATTGAGCGGATACAGATTATTACACTTTTTTCATAAGCATGAATCTGACAATTTCGGATTCTGACTTCAGTTCTACATTATTAATTGCACGAAAGCGAATATTTAGGCTTTCCCAGTCGAATCCCTTTTTTTTCCTGAATGCGAAATCTAACCAGACTGAGTATATGATTATCCATTAGAAAATCTACACCCAGCCATTTTTTTATATGCAATGATTGACGCACGAGGCAAGAGTGAACTTGTCTAAATAATTACGGTATGTTACGTGTGTTACGTAATCTCTATACATCTTTTCGGTTGGAGTGGCCAATCCGCTTTATACTGACATCTCGATGTTTTTAAATAATTGTTTTCACTAGTAGCAGGAGTCTGATTTTCGAAAAAAAAAAGCAGCTCGTTTGTAATTGTTAGTAGTATGCTCTTCAATAGCCGCCATTTTGACTTGCGCAAAAGGCACGTCTTCGCTATAGCGCATATCACGTGACGTTGCGTCATAGTTGTTAATTGGTCTTCAGAGGCTTGTGGATGAAAGTCGCACTTTGACCCAGTATTTTGACTAGCCCAAAAGGCACGTCTTCACTGACTTGCGTCTGTTATTGTTATTAGTCGGTCCTAATTTAGTTAAGATAGGCTTTGTGCACATAATCGCACAGCCAGTGGCTAGACGAATGGGGACTTTTGTCCAGAAATTCAGCCGTCCTACAAGTACACACAGCTATACCCAGCACGATATGGGGTAGCTAGAGGGGTACCCCCCCCCCCCCCCTTTGTCCATATACCCTATACACTCTCCAGACTATTGTTGCCTAACACGTCTGAAAAGAATTCCTGAGATTCCAGGAACACAAAAGAGGGGGGGGGGGGGGGGGTGGTTCTCTGCCCCATATCGTGCATCATAGCAACCAAACAAAAAGAAACACCCGAAACAGACAGAAGGGGTTTGATCTTTGTTTAGTTTGCTGGATATGCACAAGGAACTCGTTTGACCCGCACGATTCTCAATAGCTGTTTGTGTCGATAAGGCGACACAACTGATTCTGCAAGCGCAATATTTAGCCATTTGGGTGAATGTGGACATTATTTAGTTCAGCCATTGGCGCAAATGAAACACCCATTGCGTAAAGAAAAGTGAACTTATAAAAGGGGCTTCAATTCGCGTGTCCCGTTGAAAAAATGGGGGAAGTGCGTGAGCCGTCCAAACAGATTGAAGCGGCTGACTGTGTATGTCTGAAAATAGGTCGGGGTCGTCATAAGTAGACTGGCAACCATTTGACCCGTTTTATAGTAGGGGAGGGATCTCTTTGTTTGTGACGGGCTGTTTTTCCCCCTCAGTCAAGCCTGAGAAATGATTTTCGCATTGGGTACTCGACAAAAGAAATCCACTTTTGATTGAAATGACTCAGTGGAACAAAAATCGATGACTCTTGGGAGGAGGTGGAGCAATATAACATAGGAGAATGATCATTTCTTCCTATAATAGGTCCGCCAAGCGGTTGTATTTGTTTTGTATTGAGAAGTTCACGTAGCCCCGGCGAGGATTAGGAATCGATCATTGTTGCCTATATTGACCAAATAAGGGATGGTTGCTTAATGTATGATTCACTTTATATATAGCAAACCCAAACAAAACAAATTCTCGAATTTCACAGGAGCCCATCTGCACACTTCCGGGTTGAAAGCGAAGCTCTCAGACTCAGTGCTTAGCTAACACAGTGCTATTTAACAAACTCACTCGTGCATTAATGAATCGCGCCATAAAAGGCAGCGCAGCGCATGTTCAGCATATTACGTTGTTTAGCTACCACTGAGATCGTCAGTTAGAGATTCGTCTATTTACAATTGCCTTTTACAATTGCCGGATTTATCCAAGTTTCGAAAGAAACAGGCCTTATATAAACTCAAGTCTTGAAGTGCTATTCTAATGCCATTTCAAAATTGATATATTTTCTCTGTATTGGATTTGTGTCTGTTTTCAACAAAAGATTAATGGACAGTCTAGTGGATTGGCAGACTGCAAAAAATGTGATTAACACCTTTCGGTATATGAAACGAATTGTTTAAAATAGATACCGCATGGCGTAGATTTAGCACCACGCATTTTGCAGTGAAGTCAGTATCCGTATTTTCGTTGTTGCCTGGAATTCGTAATGCGATATACGAATAGCGTAGCCCAGGCAAAATAGGTCTAGACGTTACAGTAGTCCAGATTGCCCATATATCGGCAAAGGATCCAAAAGAACGTGGGGCAAGCGACAAAAAAAGGGGAGAGTGGAGAAAACAGCCCATTTCAAGTCTTTGTTCTGGAGATGGAGCCAAATTCCCGCGATGCCCATTGTGTTGGAGAGAAACTGGTATTTCACCACGTGTGTTTGTGTGGGTTATGGCTTTGACACGTGTTTTTATTGGCCATGGATCTCATTTTTAAAGCCCCCTTTTTGCGATGCTCGCGATGACAGTGATCGTGACCTCATTGGGACAAGTCGGGGTCAATGCCTTTGATTTAAGGGTTTATTGGCAATTTGCTTTTATGGCCTCCGATGTCTCCGCACAGTCCAGTCGTTTCACCTTTGTCTTGACTTAAATTTATATACTGACAAATTTGATGGACTTCAGTCTTATGAAGCAAGACGGTAGGTTTGCGAGTTTTTCGGCCTCCCTAAAGTATAATAATTTATAGTCCCATTTCTTAATATTTGTCAGTTGTTACGGTTTTTCTAGCGCGTTGCTTGCTGTTGGTAATTGGTCACAGTCGGAAGAAACTTTTCAGGATTAATTACATGTTGGTTTTGAAAGCTTATGCCATTCATCCAAGGCATTATTTGTCGTCGTCGTCGATGTTGCCATTTACGACAAAGGACTTTAAATAAAGAGGTACATAAGGGAACGATACAACTGAGGACCTAAGGCTGAGCCCAAGTCCTCAGTAAAGTTTTCATGTACAAACCTTATGGGATAATGTCAAGAAAAAGCTTGTCCAAATATTAGGAACAATAATAGAAAACGGCAAGAGTCCCCAGTAGTATAGTAAAACTATGGGTGTGTGTGTGTGTGTGTGTGGGTTTGTTTTTGCATTCAATAGGGGACCTATAACAATAGAGAAAGGTCTCCGGCTGAAAATCATGTACAAATCCAATGAGGGCCCTTGCCAAAAAGTTAAAGTATGAACAATAGGAGGACAATAGGAGGTCTCCGATTGAAAGTGTTTACACACTTGTGTGAGTGTTTAAATACTAGGTACTAAATATCGGCAATCGTGGACTTGGGACAAAAGGGTTAGGGCGTAGACAAAGGGTCCACGATTGACCGGACGTCCACGGTTGAAAATCGCGTACAAAACATATGGGAGGCCTTCCGAAAAACGTTAAAGTACAACAAAAGAGGGACAATTAGAATGTCCGCGATTGCCGGTATTTACACACTTGTGCGTACACACACACACACGTATTCCTGTGGGGCAGAAAACACAATAGAACAATCAGCCCCACAGCGGAATCTTTAGAAATCCATCTTCCCCAGAGGAAAAACTCCATAGCGTTACGGAATTCAATAGGAACAAATTTAAGGAAAACAAAAGAAGGTGCATAAAGGTCTTCCCCATAAGTATGTGTGTGTAAGTGAGTTTGTATATGCCGGCAATCGTGGACCAAGGACACAAGAATTCGGGCGTAGACAAAGGGGTCCGCGTTTGACCGAACGTCCACGATTGAAAATCGTGTACAAAACCAATGGGAGGTCTTCCGAGTATAAACAAACGAGGAACAATGGGAGGTCCACGATTGCACCCGTTTACACAACTGCCTGTGTGTGTGTGTGTGTGTGGGGGGGGGGGGGGGTGGTCATTTATCTACACCTTTTGCTATAATGCTTTCCCGTTGTTGATTTATCAGGGTGAATTGGAACCCTTGACTTTTATGGACTGTCAATAGATTAATATCCAGGAACAAAATATATTCTGTACCCGCGTGCGGATCCTTTGACTGACAGAGGTCATCCGACACTCACCCCAGGCTTAAGCAACGCTGCCTCCACATATTTACACGTCTGGAGCAGAGGTCTTATTCCTTCCGGACCATAATGACGAAACAAATATGTAATACAATCCGTCCCATCGAAACGGAGTCGATAACAGATCCTTAATATCATGGAAAACATTAACATCGATGTCGCCTGGAAGAACATTTTTCCAGGACAGGATCCCGTGAGCGGGGGAAAACCCTATACGCTTGTGATGCATTCGGATGTTAGCAACATGCAGTATTTTTAAAGGGGTTCATGTCTCGGATTATGGCCGGGGTCCGTGCAATCCGAGCCGTCCAGGGATTCGAGGTATCAGTCATCGAGGAGTCCTCTTGCATGCTAAACCTGCCCCGTGTTAACGCAAAGCAGCACAACCAGACGGGCAGCCCCGGCGACGGCTGTCGTATGTCGTGGCTTCCGTAGACGTGTAGAATAAGGCCCCAACAAAACTTGTGCTGCCCTCGGACCGACCGACCGACCGTAAAAATCGACAGAATCAGGGTCGGCATTTGTTGTTTGTTTGTTTGAAAATAATAATCAATAACAACAACTCAGCCTCTCTGTCTCAAAAAGTGTTTGTGTTTGATGTGCCTTCTTTACTTTATGGGTATTTTCATGTAAAAAATGAAACCAGGGGGTTCGTCCGACGTTTAGGCCTGACACGCCCGGGTGAGCGTGAAGACGACTTCTATCCATCGCGCTCGTCAAAGCTCCATTCTGGGGAGGTCTACCAAGAACCAATTCAATGTCTTTTAGAGATGTATAAATATATTGTAGCGGAAGAGTCAAATGAAATCGGCAAAAACTTCGTCGTATCTCATTCAGTCGGTTTATATGAAGCCAAAAGTTGGAATACTTCCATTCGGAGCTCCTACCTTCACAGAAATAGTACGGGGGAATATTAGGTCGAATCTACTATACTCCATAATTATTCGTCATATTTTTGAGCAATCGAAGGGCGCCATCTTTAGCTGTACTAGTATGATTTCCGCCCCAAATCTGGGCACCAGGCGCGAGTTTGGATATAGCGCTTATGATTGGCCCTCGCTTGTTCAAGCTCTGTAATAATTTCTCATTTTTAAAGCGTATGATGCAGCTGTCTTTGTTCTCGTAAGTGGGTTTGAATAATGGATAATTGTTTAAAGAAACATAATGCATTAGTATGTTCTCGCAGTGACTTGGAACATCGCAATGCATTATGGGCATATCACTGTAAAAACCCTAATCACAACCCTACCCGCTACCGATCCCCTTATTCAAAGGGTCCTAAAACCAGTCTAGGGGTGCAATCAGATGGGAATTCACGGTAATAGACGTCAGTCAGCAAGTTGCCGTAATACAAAAATGCATTACATTTTTTTTAATCGGTGAAGAAGACTACCGGTATAGTATATACCGGTACTAAATCTGAAGCTTTACATAATATGCATCAGTGGAGATTTGATACATTCAGAGTGGTACCCTTGGACTGTAGCGCTTTGCCTGCCTAAAGGCTGCGCCATGTCCGGCGCCAGTCTGAATGTCCGGACGTCAGTGATTTGGGTTTCTGCACTTTTATGGTATAATTTTGTTTACGCTGAAACCTCGAAAATAGGTATAGCTAACCAACCAGAAAGATGACATTTTTGGGATTTCAGGGCAATGTCTGCCATTGAACAAGTAATGCCAGCTCCAATAACTATCCATCCAATGTGGTATAAACTCATTAGTGAACGCAGCATAATAGCAAAGTATAAAATTGTATGGTAACGTCGAATATGATGAAAACATGAAAGAGCCACCGTTCCAGCCGAGCTCGGCTTTAATGCGGAGGTGGGGCACGGCTTATTACTGTCTCGTCAGTTCCCAAAGGCAAAAAACAATCTAACTGTCAACACGTCTGTCCCTGGACCTGTGAGATATCGGTTGCTGGCGATTGGCAATATGCACGCGTGCGGCGCGCGCGGACATAAAAGGTAGCAACGCCGATTAAAGACAGTTTGTGTAAATCATCCGATGTACACAAATGGTGCAAAATATTGTGTGGAGTTAACGTGGGATATGTTGTGACATCGTAGTTTTATGAGAGGGATGTGTCTTCTGAGAAGGACCTGTAGAAGTGTATTTTGTATGCGACTCGAAACTTCAATTTTATCGTATGTATTGATCCAGTGGCGTATCCGGCGGGGGGAGGGGGGGGGGGGGGGGGTTGGGGGGGGGGGGGGGGGGGGGGGGGTTTGGGGGGCACCTCCCCCCCCCCCCGGCGGCATTTAAGGCGTCATAAAAAACAAAAGGAAATAATGTTTTTGCGACGGTTTTATGACGGTTCAAACGTTGTTTGCCCTCCCTGGCACAAAAAGCTGGATACGCTACTGTATCGATCGGAATAAACGGAGAGATTGTCGCGAAAAAACAACAACCTGTCGGCAGTCTTGTGCAGTTCATAAAGGCAATCCCCAGCACTGTACACCTTTTGCCACAGACTGGGATGTCTGCTGTAAAATGTTAATAGAAATACGAAAAATATAGACGGCTTTAAAATGACGAACACAAATGGGGAATAAATAACAGCTTTTGATGAATGTGTGTCTTTTTAAATTAGTAAATTATCAGGGTTGAGGTCGAAACAAAATCATGCCACTTGCCCCGCCTACAAAAACTCCGTGCTGGCCGTCACGATGTCAGGAACCGTGTACAAAGCTCAAGGTTTACTTGCAGGGGCGTGGTCAGTAATGTTTTATTCTGCCACTGTAAAAAAAATCCCGTAAAATCACATGTTTTCCCCCTGTAAAAAACAGACTATCACCGTATTTTAGTTTGAACGTGTTTTGAACGTAAAATCTCATGTTCTCCCACACGAATCTCATTACGCAGCATTTGACCAATCAGAACTGAGGAAATTTGTGTTCACACAAGTCATGTTATATTGCAGTGTTTCGTCCAAAAACACGATTTCTTGACTAAAATATTTAATTATTTAAGCAATTCCACATGGGAATTTAGACTTTTTGTAAACAGAGGTGAAGAATCGTATTACATCTTCTTTCGTATTCAAATATTGAAAATTTTCATCGAAAACCGTGACTTTATGATGGCAGGATAAGGCTGAATATAAAGCTAAAGCGCGACAATATTTAGTGTTTAGTAAATTACTGTAGCATTTGTACAAAATTATTGATATCTAGAGTAATGTTGTATAATATATCACGTCTATTTAGTCTGGTTCCCATTTCTGTAAATTCGTGATTACTTGCACCAAGTTTCCAGTAACTGAGTGAATTATTTTTTATACCCTGTATTTTTATAGGAATAGCATGGTTATTTTAAGGGACAGCAACGTAAAATAACCGCTTTTTTACGGGATTGCGCTGGCGTCCAAACTGCCAGGAAATTCCCGTTAAGAAACGGTTTTTTTTTTTTACAGTGATATGCACTATTGACGTCACGGTCAAAAAGGGTGTTTCTTGCGAACGGGTCTCGAAACATGATTTTTCCCTATACGTCTTACAATTTACTACCCCATAATTCACCGAAATATTCATTTCTTACCTATTCATCATTATTCAAGTGCCATTAAGGTGAAAAAGGTTTCCAACACGTGTATACGTGTATGTAGGAGCCTATAGGTATAAGCTCTATATATGACGACTGAATAGAAACGGAATCAGATCAACGCGAATGTGACCAATCTATACGTTTCGCTCCCTTGCAACGTCCGTTGCCGCACGTGCTCGCTAATCGCCCCCTCAAGAGTTGATCGTCCGAAAAATTAAACTGTCTTACTTCTGTTTCTCTCAACGTTGTTTACAGGATCTGAAGAACAAGAGACGGGAGCTTCTGGCCAAATGCAAGAAATATCAGCTCCTGTCAGAGCAGGCGAAGAAGCAACAGGCCAAGTACGACCAGGCCCTTCTCGAGAAGGAGAGGAACGATTGCCAGAATGAAACGGAAGCCCGTGATGACAACACTTCGGCCACTGACACGGAGACACCGGACGCCAACGATAACTTCGCCCACTCGGACGAAGACGTCCGTGAACTGCCCAAAACTGTCAAAAAACCCGCCTTCTTGCAACTCAACGAGACCCACTTCCCGGCTGGGAATTGCCGGGACGCCAGGTCGCCCGTCGCCGGTTGCCTTCCCTCCCCCACCGTACCCAGACCGCCGAAGAGTGCCACGTACATGGACTGCGAAACGCCCCTGGCCTCGCCCAATTCCGCGGACTCCAAGCCGCCCTCCCCGACCACCAACGCCACCACGCCGACCAACACTGTCAAGCTGGGCAAGTTTGCCTTGCTTCGGAAGTATCGCAACTCGCTGGAGGAGAGCTCCCACGTCAGCGTGACCAACGTGACAATCGGTGACGTAACGATTGCCATCACGGAGAGCAACACTCCCAAAGGGTTCTTCAGAAAGTACGAGCCTGAATCGGTTTGCTGGTGAAGAGGGCTATTAGAGATGAAATAATGGAGGAAATCATATGCGGGTGATGGTTCTTGACTGATATACCGTGACGTTGCAAAGTAGGCGTAACATGCGTAATGGCCAATACTTGCCGGAACGATTACCGTTATGATCGCAGCAGGACGGAATCCTGCTCGACTTTGTTCAGAGTGCTGGTGTGAGTCGAACTGCTCACGATGTTTCTCGTTATGTAATGAGAATGAAAATCACCAACTTATATGGCGGTGGTGTTGAGGAATCGACCACTTCAAAGATGACGACAGCGCAAGGACATGCGATAGACGATATAGAAAACTTAAACCCGAGTCCTGCGATCCCGAAAACGCTGGTTGGGAATTTAAAATGTGTTGATCTCAGTCTGGATCAGCGTGAATGAGACTCCAACTTTTAAATGAAATATTGAAAGGCGTAACAGTCCCAACGAAAGTGAAAACCACAGCTGGGACCCAAAAAAGGTCACACCTTGTTGATTGTTTTAATACTAGATTTGAATATACATTTTAAATTGAAGGATAAAAAGTACAGGTTTACACCTGTTTGACATTGGCTAACAGGTGCCTGTGATTTATAGCCAAGCTGTGTCTCAGTTTATTGTGGTCTTTGCGGTTATAAGCCATCCTGTGATCCCTTGTTAAACACGCCCGTTTCAATATCTTGATCTGCGCCTTGATCGCAGTGATTCATTTGGTAACAAATAGAATCCATTGCCTGGTTTGCGTCTTGGGATAACCAAACCAGATGAAAAACAGGATTTGACGTGTTATTTTAGCAAGGCAACATACTTGCACGTACATATTCGGTTTAAGTTGGAACTAGCTTAATAACGGGGAAACGTGAGTCACGCTTTATATATTGCACGTGATGAGTGAAGTTACCATGCCTGCTTCCCACGGTGCCCTTGCGGATGACAACGTGAAATCACGATGTGCTGGCTGGTGGCCTATTAGAAATATTATACGCGTTTCGGACATCAAAACTGAAAAGAAACCTTTACATAAAATGTCAAACTTTCCATAAGTTGTGATTGGCGATTACGGCTACTACCTGTAGAAATTAGAAATACAACTCAACGAATGTAAGGTGCATGTGCAGTAGGTTGGGTCACAGGCTACTTAGGGATTAACGTGGCACGAGTTTGTGCTCAAATCAATGGGGAAACTGGTTACCATATTGGGATTGTTTTTCGCTTGCGGATTATTTATATTCTGAAGGTTTTTCTCAACATTTTAACCCCCAAATGTATTTTTTTCGCCAGTGTTGGCCCGTGTAATGATGTGCAACTGTATAACCTCAGGTTCCCAGGTCCATGTGAATGTGAATCACCTGTAGAGGTTATCGGTCATTGTGTCATGATATGCATCAGTGCAAAAAGGGTCAATAATGGTAAAGATACTAGTATATTTTGAACATAACAGTTCTTTATGCGGGTGGGCATATAAAATTCATGTAACTTCAACACGAACTTTTATATCCATAATCCATATAATAACACTACGTACTTTTATTATTTTCTTTCTGGTAATGAAACCAAGGATTCCTTAAAAATGCCCTGCAAGCCTGAAGCTTGAAGAAACCTGTAGAGAGAAGACAATGAGAAGAAGTTACTTTTTTAGAGGTGGGAGGAAAACCCCAAAAGAATATTCTGGGGAAACCCACGGAATCAGGTAGGGACTGAAAACCCAATCCGCATGTGGACCAAGGCAGGAATCGAACCCTGGCCACAGCAGTGAAAAGCAAGGACAGTAACCACTGCGCTAACCCGATTCCCCGTTTTTAACTATTATTAGTTAAGGCTCGTGACAAACACAAGCGAAATCGTTCATTACACTGACAATTTTAAGCGTCCATTTGTTTTGTTTTGTTTTGTTTTTGTCGCAGCAGATAGCAAAAAGTATTCATTTTCCCGAGAATGGCGTTCAAACTAACTGGCCCAAAGTTAACGTTATGTTTACATTTACTAAAGATTACGGAAAGGTTGTAACACGCCCAACACGGTCAATTAAACGAATTCCGCCAGCTATAGCACGGCAAAGCTTGCATGTTTAATCTACATACTTTGCGTCAAAATAGCTCGAAAATTTCATGGGTATGCGTTGGTCTGCCCAAAGTGCTACACCCACCCCCCCCCCCCCCCCCCCCCCCTCCCCCCTCCCCCACCAAATTTATATGTATCTAACATCTGCTTTCGTTGTGACATTTTCCTTAATTAAATAACCGAACGAGATAAGAACGGGACTACGGTTTCCTCTTAGGAAGTTGTTCACATCAACACCGTCCAGGGTAGCCGTTCCCAACGGACCCTACCCGACGGAAGTGTGAACAATAGAACAATCAATTTGCGTTTGGTCTCATTACTATTTTGCAAACTGAAAGTCTCTCCGATCCGTCAGCTGTCGGGGCCGGGAGCAGGCAATGTATTCTTTTCACAGACAACAACTTGCTGCTGGCCTGGCTGTTTTTCTTGGACGCGTGCCCGCCGCATTAATTCGCGTCGGGACATGTCACGTTCCTGTTTGGCACCGGTTCAAATGTTCTATTATTTTATCCCCGGATCAAGTTACACATTCGGTACGGGCACAGAAACATTGGCAAGAGTGAAAGCACCCCGGCACTACCACATTTTTGTCCCAGAAACATAAACATTCGAGGCGCAAGTGCATGAGGTACTTTATTAATTAAAGGTAGTGTACACGATTGGTAATCCTCCACATTTTTGTTTTACTGAATATTACGAAATACCTTACTAGACTGTAAGTTAATAGCAATCTCAATCATCCTATGAAATGATGGCACCTGGTGTGCTGTCGTTTTCAAGGAAAGTTGAAATTTATATAGTTTTCCAACGATTGTTCGGCGTAACCATCGTTCGGAAAAAATAACGACTTTTGTAATACCGCCCTCTATTGACCGAATGTAGTTAGTCCGCGTTGCGTCTAAAATGGAATAACCATCGGAAAACGGGCGCAAGGTTGCAATTATAGTACAAGTGTGTGTCGCGTAGTGTACCGAAGCGAAGGGTTGTAACCAGTCGGCTCGCGTAGTTATGTGACCAATTGAAAACGATCCCGTTTACAAAAATTAGGCTTATTTTACAAGAGGGCGCTATAACAAATCCAGTTAACTGCCGCCCGACGGTTGAAAACGAACGCCATTTTTCTCTCGATTTTTTTCGCCATCCAAGAATGCAAAACTTTGAACAGGTCAGTGGAACGATATTTCCTATAAAATAGTTACCCCCAAATCCGCACATTTCTGAAAATTGCAGCAATGACCAATCATGTACACCACCTTTAAAATAAATTATTATTATAATTTTCCTCAATTGCCGGTTAGGGCGACACATAATCCTGGAAAAGAGTGGGTTAGGGTGACCTGGTCGAATAGGGCGACAATTTGGTGTCGCCCTATTGTGAAAGTCGCCCCTTTGGAGTGTTTTTTAGTAAGGCGCGTTGGGAAAGTGCTCTAAAAGGGCGACACTCGTGTCGCCCCAATAAGGTTATTTCGGGAAGAGTCGCCCATTTGCCGCATCCAGGAGATTTATTAGTATTATTATTATTATCATTATTATTATTAGTATTATTATTATGCCAATCCCTCTATATTTTTGGACTACATAGATTGGATAAAATCAGCAGAGTTGTAGTCGAGTCGCTGCAAGTCCTTTCACAAGTCCTTTCACAAGTCCAATCAGAAGTCCTTTAATAAAGTAACTGGATGAACAATGACAAAGGAATGCCTTTGTCAAAGCATTTGCACAGCTTGTGATAAGAATTAGGACTGGAGGGCGTGTGATGGACTTCCAGGGACTTGTGATGGACTCGACTACATCCCTGAAAATGACAGGGACATCACTACAGTGATCAACACTGTTGGATAAACCCGTCACAATAGGATTTATCTGCACTTGTTTCATCCCACACATGCTGTTGTAAAAGCTGTCTTCAGTAAGAGGATATTCCGACTCAATGATTTGTTGATTTTTTTTTGTGCCCCTCATATTTCGGAGCTCCTACCTCCACAGAAATGGTACAGGGAACATCAGGTTGAATCTACTATAAAGATGTGAATCACATACTGTACCTCAAGTGCATGGTACATTGGAAAGACTGGGTTGAGCAAGTATTTAAGGTATTTCTGGCCATCACGTGAGGCGTATACCACATCATGGTACCAAAGCATGGGCTTCATTCAGCGTGGCCCATAGACGCGCATGGGCATGACGCGCACGCTGCGAATCGTGTCCCCCCACCCCCACCCCACCCCCCCCCCCCCACACACACACTGTAAATTTCATGGAATTACATCTCTTTATAAAAATAAAATAGTCACTTTTTGTCCGTCCTCTTTCTGCGGATTAATTAATCCCTTGTTAGTTATTTTTGGTTCCTTTTAAAGAATTTTTCCAACTGGATTTGTCATGCAAAAAGACCTTTTCACGCAGGAGACCAGATAACGTGGAGTTATCGTATGGGGCAGGTTAAAGCAAGTGCGCTCACGCAGCACACTTTTTTTACTTGAATAAGCACTTCTTTTGCACTACACTACATGGCCCTTGACGATACGTGAAAAAAATCTATACGGTTTTCATGGGAGCACACTGATATAATAAAATGATCTGATAAAATCTCAGAAAGTGTTGGATAGTGTCTCCAAATAAACATCAGCCGTTCGATATTAGAGGAATACCAAGTCTGGTTAATGTATATACATGTAACAAACGTTTACATTTAATTGCAATAAATGTCCATTATGAAATTGTGAATAGAGCTTGATAATGTATTTTTACGTATCAGTTCTGTTTGAAAATGTTTATTTAGCATTTTGTTTCCCTTTCTAAATTCTAAGGTTATAATTCTGTAACCATCTCATATTATTAGATGGCTATTATTACAGATTTTGCACCAAGTGTACTTTTTCATTACCTGAATTATTTGTGTTGTTGCCAATTTAAGTCACTTAAAAATATTAAATGTTTTAATACTTCCCTTTAGTGTAAGTAGGCCCTATCTGCCTGTAAAGGTTTTTATCTTAAACAAAACAAAAAGATGATAGGAATTAAGGTTGTTTATCCAAGAACGTGTTTGTTCCATTATCAAGAGTTAATGTAAATGCTAAAATGACACTTCAGTATAATTCAGTATTAATTTCAGTAATAGATTCAGTATAACCTAGAAACCTAGCGATTAAACCAGTACTTTATGTCGTGTAAGAGGTCACGTAATGTTTTTAACAGCAACCAGAAGTAAGAGCGCCACGATTTATTTTCTTGTAAATATTAGCAGATATATATTTTTGGAAGAAGAGGATTTTTGACAGGTAAACATTTCAGGAATGCATTGTCAGTGGTTCTACCTTTTTTTGGAATGGAATTTTGGTTGCTATGCAGCCGCCATTATGGCCGGCGGGCATGCGCGCAATTTACAATGTCGCCATTAATAAACACGTCCCCAAGTGGAGAAAGTTGAAATAAAGTGACTTCAGGAAATTGCCGCCTATGTCTCCTGCGATTTTATTGTGCTCTGTCCCGTGATCTGCGTGTTGAATGTGTTTAGTTCATACATGGAGGTACCTCCATGGTTCAGATTACCTGGTCACATTGTATTATTTTGTTTTCATAATGTAACCGCAAAAAGAACCCTGCGGCTTTCGATTCTAATGTTCCCACGCCAGCCAGAGTATTTAATGATGTGATATAGCTTCGGTTACGATCAAAACAAATTGTATTTAATCTGAAAGCTTACTGTTTATAAAGATAGTACAAATCCTCCTGAGACATATTTCAGCTTGAAGAAAATTGTCATCCCAAAGAAAATTGTATCCGAAGACCTCCCAAAACGCTGTGGTTTATATCGATTTAAAACGGTCAAAATAAGCTGATATGAGCGTACACAAAATCCCTGTTAGAACAGTTTTTGAAATTGAGTTAAACTGCTGACTGGATTGACCTGAAATATACAAATCAACACATTTAGCTGGCCTGACGTTTCGAACGGTTTTGTCTCAAAGGTAAATGACATGCAGAAATACAAGAAGCAAACATGTGGGGAACCGACACACAAACATGCTGGGGGTGGATGGAGAAACACAAAAGAGCGTGGCAGTAGGTGAACGTCAAAGGGAGTAAAGGGAGAGGAAGGGACAGCAAGGAACAAAGGAGTGTGGTTTGGGTTTGGGTGTGGATGAAGGGGTGGGGGGGGGGGGGGGGGGGGGGGTGATTAAGATGAAAATAACGGTTTTCACTATTTTCTCCTGTCGATGACGGATTGAGCTCAACCATTTACAGGTTTGTTATTTCATGTACATGTTGAATCACACAAGGTATGAAACTGCTCTATACATTTTAGCAATAGAATGTCTCAATGCTAGTGTTTGCTATCGATGCAATCTAACATACGCGCATTTAAAAAATAATGTTTTGGGTATCGCCCAACACAATGCCAAAAGGACACTCAATTAATATGTGGGCTACAAAAGACAAGAAAAGACTGAAATCAAAGGGATTGAAGGTGTCTATTCACATTTCGTTTGAACTGTGAAAGATAGGTGGAAGGGAAGCAGGTTACAGGTAAGGTGTTCCAAAGAGAGGCAGTACGAGGGGGGAAAAACTTGAAGAGTAGGCCTACTGGTACAGTACCAGTCGTCAACAGTGAAAGGACGTGACAAGACAGCCAGGCGAACAGAGTGTCTGAAAGTTTGGACGGGGGAACTAATGATGAGAGACAACTGGAACACCTTACGTGATAGTATCGATAAAAGAGGCTCAATGAAGCAACAGCAGAGCATGGGACATGAAGAGGTTCCAGAAAAGGATGCTAGGTCCTGATCAACCAGATTTGAAACACGCTGCTGAATCTTATCAAAGAGGGACAAATAGCAAGCCGGAGAACCAGCCCAGATGTGGCTGCAGTATTTCATGACATGTCAGCGTGTTAAGTGATCCAAATGAACAAATCTCATGTGTATAATAACATAAGCTGAAGCACCAGAGTCAAGCTAACTCTTGCGCACGCAACCGGGCAATTTGTGTTTTGTTTTTATGCGGTAAAATTTAGCGAGGTCAGCTTTGATACTAAAATGTGACCAGATGCTACGAAATGAGTTTTGAGGACTTTTGTCAGACTTTGCTTCAGAAGAAAGAGCTTACATATGCCTACATGTTCATTTTGACATACCGCTCAGTTTTACTTCCTGATAATATGGACGTTATGTGGTTAATAAGCTTGACAGTTCCTATTCATTTCCAATCAGTAAAGTCAGGTATAATTTTGTGGACAATGGCATATCCAGGGGAAGGAGGCA
Organism: Hippasteria phrygiana; assembly: GCA_037893225.1. Classification (NCBI taxonomy): domain Eukaryota; kingdom Metazoa; phylum Echinodermata; class Asteroidea; order Valvatida; family Goniasteridae; genus Hippasteria; species Hippasteria phrygiana. The sequence continues at coordinate 1,105,808 of JAZGUH010000512.1, read as the reverse complement.
ACTTCCCCACTCCCGGCGGATTTCTTATTGTTATTTTGTTTTGGTCATGGTAAATATTTCGATTAATGGCATATTAGCGAAATCTGCTCATGAAAATACAATGCTTAGCGTTCGAGTTAAAAATAACGTCAACAAGAGAAACTGGACGCACGTTGTATTTGCTACCCACTTTCAAAACAATAGAGGGCTTCGCGAACTTGTGTGTTTCGTATACGCGTACAGACTGGTGCCTGAGCATACCAAGATGAATCTTGCGCCTTATTTATACGAACGGTATAGTCGGAAGTACAGAGCGCTCCGCCAGCCGCGCGTGCTATTTGGTATTTGAAATTCAGTACAATAAGCAAGTTCGGTATCTCAAAGGTCAAAGGTTATTCGGGATAACATTGCTGACGTATTGTCACGCGATGTTACGCGAACGCCCATTCTCATTTAATTTAACACGTGCGCGTTGTGCGACCACCTTTCGTGTCGCATGCGCGCGTTAGGTCAAGGGTCATTCGGGATAACTTTGTCATTGTGCACATGCGCAGTTTAAATACCGAACTGGCTCATTAGCCTAAATGATGAGTAATTCCAGTGGACGTCAACTATGTGTGGATGGACATCGGGCGAAGAAATTTAAGCACACTTGCCTAACAGATCTCATACATGAGGCCCAGCAGCACAAGTCCATGCGTAGGTTGTGTTGTTTATTTTCTCATAATGTAGGCCAGCTAAGTTGTTTGATGGTGGAATCCCCAACGTGGTGCACCTCGAGTTCGGCGTTTCCCTCGACTTTTCTCGTGCATTGTTGCCAAACCTCATTGTTGACAGACTTTAAATTTGTTCAGTTTTACCTTAATAAGGCTTGCTGTTGAACCTTTGTAAACAATTTCAGTCTCATAAAATTTAGTCCGAAAAAAAAAAAAACCGGCGGCGTTCGCAAATGGGGCACAACAATAAACAAGAACAAAAAAAATAAACCAAACAAAATTCGTTGCACAATGAAAATTGATAATACCTGGTAATGTAAAACAAAATAGAAAACAAGGTGTTATATTGACATTTTAGGCGATTCAGACGTAGAAACAATAAAGTCTTCATTTTAAACTCCCCCCCCCCCCCCCCCCGCACTGCTGGATACGCCACTGTTTGTAGAGCTAACAAAACAGTTGAAGGGGGCAGTGTTCGATGTGATTCACATAATACATGAAGTAACAAATCTGTGAAAGTTTGAGCTCAATCCGTCATTCGAGTCGCGAAAACAGTACAAATCTGGGATTTTGTACACGGTTATTACGCTGTTGAAATTGCAGTAAACCACATCGTTTTCGGAGGTCCTCAGACACAATGTTCTCGAAGACGGCAGTATTTCAGATGGAAATTTTCTCAGGAGGATTGCTACTGATATCACCTATATGCCTATAAACAGTTTAAGCTTTTAGGTTGAAACTAATAAAAACTTGATCATTACCAAAACCATATCATATCTTTAAAGGCAGTGCATCATTTGGAAACCTAAACAAAAGAAATACTGAATTATTATACTAGACTGTAAATATATAGCAGTCTCAAGCATCCTGTGAAATCATGGCATCTGGTGTGCTGTCGTTTTCAAGAAAAGTGGAAATATATATCGTTTTCCAACGACTGTCGGCCGACAATCGTTGGAAATAGTCTAGTTCACCGACCTAATAATTCCCTGACGTCTATAAGTTGCTCCGTTTTGTCTGAAGTATGGCAAGGGAACCAGACTACTAGAACATAATTATTATTTATCTTTACGCAGACTGCGGTTTTTCCAGCATCTGTGCACACACAACTTTAAGCTGGTCAGTGTTTCAGTATTTGTTAGCACCCTATAAAATACGAACCCCCAAATCCATCTATTTCTGAAAATTACAGAAAAAAACTAATTATGTATACTACATTTAAGGATATGGTCGCTTGTGACTCATTCTGTTGGCTTGGCCACAAATGTTTCAGAAGGGGCGAATACAGAACGTGGCAAAAAATGCGGTCAGCAAACAAGCCATGCCCCCATTCCGATCCACCAAAAATAGTAATGACAAATATAAATGTGAGGATATGGGTTAGTAACATACGGTTCCTATAAAGTTAGAGGGAGGCGGCCCCTTTAAGTGTGCCCTGTCTCCGTGCAGAGCCTCACAACGTACGAGCTGGGTGTGTGCACGCGCACGTGCGCTAGAAAATCGTCCGTTACATAGCCTTTTCCATGTATTAATTTCTATTCACTGCTAGCATAAACTGTTTCTATCATATAGGGCGGGCTCCACGATTTTGTTAGATTTGTGAGGATGTTTGTTGTCGTGCACCGATAAATATATATAGTAAACAGTGACTCCGCAAACGGGAATTACAATGTACATGTACATGATTGGCATGTAGGCCTACATTTCTATTTTCTCATCTGATGGTCATTAAGTGTGTGTACAATTATAATTATTATTATTATTATTATTATTATTATTATTCAACACACTACAGGACTTTTCAGTCTAATTGCTTTGTATTCTGGTTACATATGACATGTCTAGTGTAAATTGAGCTCGATATATGTCAATGTGAAATTTTGCAGGAAGCATTCAAATTAGCGAACGTGGGTGAGCATATGACGTATGGCCATGCTTTTCTTTTCTTATTTGTTTATAGGCAGTCATTTTCATCAAACGGTCATTCAAATTAATAAGATTTTTTTAATTGATATATTTTCCAATTGTCTTCCATTTTGTAAAATTTATAAAGGACAATTTTGTAACATTTATAATGTAACATCTGATCTGATATGAGGGATGGATGATGTATAAAGACTTTTATAGGAATAAACAAACATGCATGATTGTAGACATGAAGAAAATAAGATGCTTGGAAAAGAAGGTGAAATATTTTTACCCATTAAAATTTTCGAATGCGTCTTTTACAGGTACGAGTGAAGCTAAAAGACGACAGAATGCTTGGATGGTGAATTTAAATGATTATTTTTGATTGTCGAATGACGATCTGCGTGACCATTCAATTTCAATCTAAATTGAATGAGCCAGACGTTGAAATGAACGAAAACATGGTGAAGTTGGCCGGGAAAACCTATAGAATGGCCTGAGTGGAATGAAACAAGTGCAGACAAATCCTATTTTGTGTGTGTGATTATATATATCAATATTCAGAATATTACTGTACACTGTAAAAAAGGAAATTTCCGGTAATTTTACGGTTAATTCATTGTCAAACGGGTTGCCAACGAAAAACCGTAAATTACGGTCAGTTAGTTACGGGCTCCTGTAACTTCTGTAACTTCTGCACAGATTTCCCGTTATTTTAACGGGAATTTCCCTTAAAACGTCTCTTCACAGTAGGGTTGAAGCAAAAACGGTACAAAACCGTAAACAAAATACAGGAAGTGCACAGTAAATTTACGGGAATTTTTTACAGTGTAGGTTGCCAATAATTAACTGCAAATTAACAGAAATGAATGAAGTGGGAACCAGACTAAACGGAAGCAACTTACAGGGTGCATTCGAGTAGCTCACCCGGGTCGACTCGGGTTAGCCCCGTGCCGTTCGATTAGGTCTGACGTCATACCCAAGGCTGGAGCAGAGTCACTGGTGCAATTACGTCACACGCATGCGTAGTTAAGTCTGATTACCCACAGATTCTACTGGAGCGGGGAATTAGAAATGGCTGACCTCAAGGGCGATTGTGTAGTTAAGGACTGTTCCTATAAAAGAACAAAATCCACTTTAAGTTATTGGACTCAGCAAACTAGATTGCGACGTAGAGTTTTTAAAAAATATTGTGGGAAATTTGTGGGTAAAACGACAACGAAGATGACAAAACGCAACACGAAAATAAAGATGGCGAAGACCGCACTGATTCGCAAGACACTAACCGCAAAACAGTAACACGTAAGAAAATTGCATTTTCTCCCACAGGAAACTGTTCAGAATTACAAAAAATGATGTCATTAGAATTGAGAGGAGTATACTTTCAGTTGATAAATTCATTTTAGAATGATAAAAACAACCTTGACTTGAAAATGGATCAAATATAAAGAGGGGTCCGTAACTACACAATCGCCGACTCAAATGTTAGGTGACATCAACAGGAGAGGGCGTTTAAGCGTTAGCCCAGCTCCCGTGTCTAACCCGTCTGCCTTCACCCGAGTCGATCCGGGTAAGCTACTCGAACGTACCCATTATACATTACTATGGTAGAGTGTACAAATAACTGAATGATCTCGCGCTTTAGCTTTATATTCAGCTTATCCCCATAATAGAGCCATTGCTTCCCATGAACAATTTCAATATTTGAATACGAAAGGAGATGTATGCCTAATAGGATTCTTCACCTATGTTTGTAAAAAAGAAATCAAAATTCTATTGTGGAATTGTTTGAATAAAACATAATTATTATGGTCAAGAAAGTGTATTTTTGGACTAAAAAATGCAATTTAACCTGACTTTAACACAAATTTCCTCATTTATGATTGGTCGTGCAATTGTACGTGTGAGGGGCTTTTACAGGTTTGCCCGTAAAATGTAATGCGCAGTCCATTAACGGTTACTCACAGTGAATATTTACATGCTTTTCACCGTAAAAATTCGGGATTTTTTAAAGTGTAGCGATGCCCCTGCATTATACAATCCAGGTACTCTAAATATATAGAGGGACAGACATATCAGGCCGAAAATAGGTCAATTTTGATTGTGTTCTGGTTAAAGCTGATTATTGTTTAGCAGGTAAATTTTCAAGCAATTCTGGGCTAAGCTATGTGTCACAGGTTGTCCCAACGTTTAATGGGTTCCTGCTAGGTTCGTAGTTTTGTTAAAGGAACTTTGCTCAGAAATAAATCCACACGGACAGCAAGTTATTACGTTGATCCTCTTTCTCGGGATAAAATGTTGTAATTCAATATTCATCACCCCAAGGTCATCACAAAAAATATACAGTGCATACAACAATAGAATTGAGGATAAGAAATAAATCAAATGGTGCAGTTCAGTTCAGAAGCCAAATCAGTGAGTAATCCCAATTGAATGAATGTCTTGAATCGCTAAACAATAATTAAAATTTGACTACATCCATGAGCAATAAACTCAATCCGAAAAATGTAAAATAAAGAAGTACCTTGAATCGAATAGGCACAGGAATTACTAATTAAACAAGGGTTCATCCAGTTAGGATTAGCACTGATATGGTACACGATAATTCAATTAGAAACAAAATGGCAAATACATCATATTATAAATACAGGTTATGGATCTTAGCTGGGTTTTCTGGCGCTTGCATCAGAACTTGGGTGTGGCTTGATGGACTTGACTGAGGCTTGACACGGGGGTGGCTCCGAGTCCGAAGATCAGGGTTCAGGCACACAAACCGAGTTCCGATGATATCACGAACAGGGGAATGGGACAGGTGTGTGGGGAGGCGAACCGGGTCGGCTCCCCAAAGCATGACCTATATGGAAAGTACTCTCTGTATCAGCAGAGCACAATGGTGAGGGTGAGAATGGCTATCATTAGAAACGACTTTAGGGAAAGTACAACGTTCCTAATAGTGTAAACGGGCACTCAATCTGAACAGCCTTCTCACCAGAGGTCTTAATCGCTTCTGAATTATCGAGGATCAACATATTTGTATACAGAACTAAAAATCTAAAAGCAATATCTCTAACTAAAATATGAAACGCTTAAAAGAATGCTTACAAAAAAAGGAAAGAGGTCAAACTGCATATCTTTTTGGGATGTTCGCCCAGAACACATTTCCAGTGGAATGACACTTTCAGTATAACTATAAATTGATCAAAAGTTCACCCAGAACATGATAACCACGGTCAGTACTCCACACAGTGGTAAATACCATAAAATGCTAATCAAAACATCAGGGAATAATTGACTTAGCGGAAAAAACAATTGTGTTGGCCTATAGCGCATTGCGGTAACCTTACTCAAGGTCATCCTGGGGCAAGTTCCATGTGGTTGGTACACACTCGCTGTACACAATTAATAGTCAGCAGGATGTCACGGGACATAACAGAAAAGGAAGGTAATGTGTAGGCCTATACACACACAATTTGGAAGACAATCAAAATATTGGAAATCTCGTGAACAAGACCAGTTAATTTACGGAAAAACGTGCATGTATGAATTATTGGTCATGTCATACGAATGATCGAAGTTTTAGGCCACGAGGTATCATATAAAAAAGTATGCAACAAGAATATTCAAAGTAATCGGAAATCAACCAAGAGGAAAATATAATTGTGTACACGAACTGAGAGTATAGTGACCGATTTAAGTGAATACTGCAGTCATAACAGAATGGTAATCGGCAATCACAAATGGATCTTCCAATACTATCGGGAAATCAATGATATACAAAACCGAACATGATAATTTCGGTCAATAAATAACAGCAAAAGTGACATCGATCAAGAGTCGACCAAATATCAGCAATATAATACAAGTAAATACAGGGTACAAGGCAAAAAAGGTTAATAGCTGAAGGCAAACGAATGCTGACTCAATATACTCATATTGGGGTTGTTCCACCCATCTTGAGATTGTCTCAAACCGAGTCAACATAATTCAAAATACAAAGTGTCCTGCACATAAGTCAAATGGTAATAGGAAATACAAACTTCTTTTATACAATGAAAATAGGCTTACCTGTATCAGCAGAGCACAATGGTGAGGGTGAGAATGGCTATCATTAGAAACGACTTTAGGGAAAGTACAACGTTCCTAATAGTGTAAACGGGCACTCAATCTGAACAGCCTTCTCACCAGAGGTCCGAATCGCTTGTGATGAGAAGCCGGCAATCGGGGGGGAACATTATTCCTCGACCACGCGCTCTGCCCATTTCGGTGGAACAATCTCATTGGTCAAAATTATGAAACCAGGCAGATATTCCACCTTGGGATGGAGAGTGGCCAATCAGAAAGTTACTGACTACACGTGTTAGACATGGTCATAAAATGGCAGACAGCCATAACAGTTTTAGCCAGTGGCATAAAATGTAGCCATGTTGGCTGGGTTCTCTGGCCACATCCCCATCTGGTCAATTACTTATCTGTGTTGAGACAAAGGGGTCGTCTTAGCCACATATGGACTTGGTCAACTTAGGGGTAAAATCTGCTACTGGGTGCTAATTAAATTTACTGGAACATAGAGGTGGACCATGCTTCGAAATCGTGGGAACTTTTCCTGTCGGACCAAGTGTTAAAATGGCAGTAAGGGGGAATTTTAACAGGGGCTGACATTCTCCCCTCCTTAAACCATGGCGTCCACGACATGGCCCATCACAGGCAGGTGATGTTTCCTATGTACACATAGCACTTAGAAGATTATTCGTTACTTCTAAGGCCTTCTGCTGCATAGCTAGGTGTTGCTCGAGTAATTTGGCTTTAGATGCCTCAAAACCATAATATTGAGGCGGCCTCCTGTTGCGCACAGGTCTAGAACTCACGGTTGGGTCAGTGTCTGGTTCATCTGTGACGTCATCTGATGCTGGTACTTGGGGCTCAGGGTTCACTTCCTCCTTTGCCTCTTCGCCAATTTCATCGTCAAGGGGAGATGAATCAGGGGAAGAATTTGAAGCAGAACTTGAAGTAGAATTGTCAGCTAATAAAATTATCTCTTCAGAGTTTGAGTCGTGTGAACCTTGGGCAGGTTCGCTGTGTTCTGATATGGACAATTCAATTGGCACATCATTGGTAGGGGGTATGGACTCTGCTGGGGCTACCGCAGGAACAAACGCTTGGGCTCCTGGGTTGAGGGAAATTGACCGTCGTGGGGCTGGTATTGGACGAAGAACATAAAAGTTGTCGTCTGAGATGTCAGAGTCCAGGGCGTCGGCCATATCATCCACAGGGTCGGGAAGTGGCCGTCTCACAGGGCGTTTGCGCCGAGGCTTAGGCTGGGGTCGCACCTTCTCAACGGGTGTCCCATCATCTGAGGGGAGGAATCCACATGGAAGTAACATGTTACGATGGAGAGTCCTACTTGGGCCATCGTCAGTAGTCGGGCTAACTACATAGACGGGCATGTCGGGGCTCACTCTCCTTGTCACTCGGTAGACAATCTTGCTCCAGCGGTCGGAAAGTTTGTGTTTCCCTTTAAGGCCGACATTTCTGACGAGAACTCGGTCCCCTTCCTGGAGTGCATTGTCCCGTACTGCCTTGTCGTATCTGGCCTTGTACCGCTGTGCTGTCTTCTCCATGACGGCCGAAGCGAGTTCATGGGCTCGCCGGAGTCTCTCCTTCAAACCGACAACGTATTGGCCGTGGGTTTCCCCACTCTGTTGCCCGGGCAACCCAAACTGGACGTCAATGGGCAGGCGGGGTTCACGGCCAAACATTAAGAAATACGGAGAGACACCAGTGGACGCATGTTTGGTACAATTATAGGCGTGCACCAAGGGGCCAACATGGAGTCTCCACTTCTTCTTCTGTTCATCCTCAAGGGTGCCAAGCATGCTGAGCAGCGTCTGGTTAAAACGCTCACACTGGCCGTTCCCTTGAGGATGATAGGGCGTGGTCCTGGTCTTTTTGATCCCAGAGACAGCACACAACTCTTTGATGAGTCGCGACTCGAAATCTCGCCCTTGGTCAGAGTGTAGCCGTTCCGGGAACCCATAGTGGATGAAGTAGTTTTCCCACAACACCTTGGCTACGGTACGCGATGTCTGGTTCTTCGTTGGGAAAGCCTGGGCATAGCGCGTAAAATGGTCGGTTACAACCAGGATGTCCTTGGTGTTGCTGTCGTCCGGCTCCAAACTCAAGAAGTCAATACATACTAATTGCATTGGTGCATTAGTTTGGATAGATACTAGGGGTGCAGATTTCATGGCTCGACGTTTTCGGCGGACGCACCGTTCACACGTTTGGCATTTGTGCTCAACGTCGGTCGTCATATTCGGCCAATAAAATCTGGAACGGGCGAGGTCAAGTGTGCGCTCAAAGCCAAGATGGCCGACGTCATCATGAATGCCACGAAGTGCTGTGGAGCGGTGGGTCTGAGGAACAACTAGCTGAGATACCTCACGACCACCACTTGATGTACACCTTCGATAGAGAACCCCGCCTTCAAGGGTCAACTTGTCCCAGTGACGAAGAAGAAGTTGGGCCTCTTTCAGCAAGTCTGTTCTCTTGCCTCCTCGGGGATTCTCTCCATCTTTCATACACCGGACAACTTGGTGTATGGCCTCATCTTCTTCTTGTAGTTGTCGCCATATTTCCTGGCTCATCGCCGGCAGTGCAGTCTCGCCAGACAATAGGGAGATGAACTCGGGGGGTACGGCTTGTGGTGAGTCTGTAAGACTTTCTACGAGAGGCGGCTCGTCATCGTGGTTAGTGGCTGTTGCTTCATGTGCCAGCATGCTAACACTGTGCCGTTGGCAAATAGCTTGGAACACATCTCGGGAGCAGATACCGTCCTCGCTATTCATACGCTCGCGGAGTTGAGAGATCTTCCTCTCTGTCTCTACCGACTCATCATCCACTGTTGGGGGTGGCTGGGGTCTCCGTGACAACCCGTCCGCATCAGCATTCTTGTTGCCAGGCCGATACTTGACAACTTAATCAAAGTTGGCGAGGGCAGCTAGCCAACGGTGGCCTGTGGCATCGAGCTTGGCGGTGGTCAATATATATGTTAGGGGGTTGTTGTCGGTGAGAACTGTAAACGAGCCGCCATACAGATAATCACGAAATTTCTCCGTTACGGCCCACTTCAACGCTAAAAACTCCCATTTGTAGGCTGGGTAATTTAACTCACTCTTGGACAACCCGCGGCTAGCGTATGCAATGACATGAGGTTTGCCATCTTTTCCTTCCTGATAGAGGGCGGCGCCGAGACCAGTCCCACTCGCATCGGTGTGGAGCATGAAGGGTTTCTGATAATCAACAAAACCTAACACGGGTGCAGTCGTTAACTTCTGTGTGATGGTCTCAAATGACGCCTGGCACGCCGAGGTCCACAGTTCACCGAAGGGCTCGTTGGGACTGCGAAGTTTAACTCGGTGTTTCCTCTTCGTTGTCTTGCCACGATGCCGCTTCGTCAAGTCACAACCCGCAGTTAACTCGTTTAGGGGCCTGGCAATTGACGAATAATTCTCCACAAAACGGCGGTAATAGCCAGTGAACCCTAAATATGATTTCAGCTCCCGTGCTGTATTGGGGACAGGCCACGACCTAACTGCATCTATCTTGCAGGGGTCGGTGCTCACACCTTCAGCAGAAATGACATGACCGAGACACTTTACCGACGACTGGAAGAACTTGCATTTTGACGGGCTAAGTTTTAGCCCGTACTGACGGAGACGCTCCAATACTCCAAGTAGACGCTCTTCGTGTTCTTCTGCGGTTTTGGCAAAGACAATAATGTCATCGAGGTAAACAAAAACACCATTGTGATGGAGATCGCCCATACACTTCTCCATGAGGCGCTGGAAAGTGGCCGGTGCATTAGTGATACCCTGCGGCATACGGTTAAACTCGTAAAAGCCCAGAGGGCACCAGAAAGCCGTTTTGTGCTTGTCCTCTTCTGCCAACTCAATCTGATAGTAGCCTGACTTCAAATCGAGGCAAGAGAACCATGACGCACCATTCATAGCGTGGAGGGTGTCTTCTATTTTGGGGATGGAATATTGGTCACGCACAGTTCGAGTGTTGAGTTTTCTATAATCTATGCAAAGACGGAGGTCGCCATTCTTCTTCCTCACAAGAACAATAGGAGAGGCAAACTGGCTTTCCGAGTCGCGTATGATGCCTTTACCTTGAAGATCTTTCAAGTGTTGCCTGGCATCGGCATAGTCGGCAGGAGGAATACGGCGACAATTTTCCCGGAAAGGTGTCTCGTCAGTCAGTCGGATCTTGTGTTTCACTGACGCAGTACAGCCGATGTCTAAGTCGTCTTGAGAAAAGACATCGACACGGCGGCGCAAGAGTGCTGTGATCCGACTGATATCTTCTTCGGGGAGGGGTGACCCTTCAAAATTAAACTCAACACTCTCGCCAGCGGGACCGGACTGACTGAAATTAGGGGTAGATGGAGACTCCTCCTCTGAGGGGAACGGAAGTTTTTCAGCTATGTCTGAGACAGAGGCAAGTTGACAACGTGCGGGGACCGTGATACTTTGAAATGACGAATTAACCAGAACTACTTTAGTTTTCACTCTCCTCCCTGCAGATAACTCGACCAGGCTGTTTCTCACAGTGATGCCATTCGGGAGCTGAGCCGAATTTCCCTGCTCGACGAGAACTTCACGTCTGGACCGGGGATGGTTGTGAACCTGACCTGTCACGTGCACTTCTTCACCTGGCCCGATGGTAACAGCCCTGACGGATTTTATGGTACTCGAATTACCAGTAGACGGAGAAGTCAGGCAACACTTATATGCCGTCTCCCATACACGGTCGACCGAGAGTTTCCCAATGAATTTCTTTCCAGCCTTTTCCTCACATGGCCGCAACATGCCGCGCACGACACTGGTGTTAGTGCCAACAAGCAAGGGGACATCATCCATTCCTTGCCGATTAGGGCACACAAGGGCTAGGGTCGTGACCTCCTGTTGTGTTCCTGCGGAGCTGGCCGGAAACTTGAGGTTCAACTCGATGTAGCCCTGGTATGGCACCGGTTTTCCAGCCGCACCTATCACCGCGAGGTGTGACAGGGGTCGTAGCTGACGATGAGGCAGATGGCGGGCGTGAAAACCTGCAGATACACAAGTGACCTGTGACCCAGTATCAAGGAGACACTTGGAGGCGTGTCCATCGATGAAGACAGGGGTAATGGGCTGTTCACCGACGACACCCGGGGGGACATCGCTGACGTACTTGGAAGAAGAACCTTGATAATGTATCTCAGCACTTGTGTGTTTCACTGGACCCATTGGGCGGTTTGGGGCGGTTGTCGGATCCACTACAGCTGCCCGCTGTCGTTTCCCGACTTCTTTCCACTCACATCTCTCGCCTGTCGAGCCATCATCTTTTGCTGGACTAGGGGGGCGTTCTTCTGGGCCTCACAAGAGTCCATCCGGTGACCGTCCTCGCCACAGTTGTAGCAGAAGATTACGGCACGCTGACGAGGACGGGGCATGGCAGTTGAAGAAGACTGACGGTGCGGGGATCCTTGCCCTTTGAAGAAACCGTCCAAACGCCTGTGGAGGCGGTCTACAGCCTGGCGCAACTCTTCAATCTCATTGGGTGTATCAGGGCCCACAGCTGAAGTGGGATGGGCAGATACGGCCTGTATCATAACTTTCTTCGAAGGAGACTTCTGCGACGTGGTCCTCCGTCTATCTGACTTCTCTTCTAGCCTTTCCTCGGTAACCCGAACGTCACGGAGCAGCTCCAGTATGGTGGGCGGGTCATTCTTCTTCGCCTGCAGCTGGAGTGTATGAAGGAGTGGGTCATTGAAGAGGCAACCGCGTTGGAACTGGCTACATAGGATCGCATGGCTGCTCTCCTGCGTCACACCACTCGCCTCAACTACTCTCGTCAGCATCGTGTGAAGGCGCAAAAGGTACTCCGATGCCTTCTCCCCCTCACGCTGATACTCGCAACGAAACGTGGTCAACAGTTCATCCCCATCTGCGGTAGAGCCATAAGCCTTCCCCAAACAGTCCAAATACTCTGTGGCCGACCCAGACTCGCCGACAGCCCAGGCCACATCCAAGGCTGGAGGAACTAAGGACTCGGTGACCCTGCTCTTCTTCTCGGCCTCTGAGATGGTCTCATCCTTGAGAAGTTGCCTTGCAAGCCGCCGCCAGTTCTCAAAGTCGAGTTCGCCAGCGGGGATAGGTGTCCGACCGGAGAACAATCGTAACCGTCTGTACGATCTGCTGGCAGACTGTTTTTCCACGACATGGACAATGGCGGGTTTAGGAGGGGAAGAAGAATCGATCTCTGGGGGGTCTAGGCTAAGGGATCCCTTAAGGTCCTCTAAGGTCATATCATGTGAGGACAAAAAATCCTTAAGGGCCTCATTGAACTCCATTGTGCTCAGCTGGTACAGGTCAAAGGTTATTACAATGATAACACAATAATACACACTGCAATTGCAATAAATTGCAACAACAAAATGTGGAAAAAATACAAGCACAATGAAAACAAACGGGTTAAATCATAACACAAATAAAGCAAATTCAAAGAATCAACAATGATAATATCAACAACAAAGAATAAGGATCAACATATCGTGAGCTTCCGCTAATTGATTTTGGAATTTCCCTTCCGTCACCAAAAATAAAAAAACCGAGCGTACATAAAAATCAACCAAATAGCAAAGGAAATCAACAAGGGAAATAGAATAATTAAAATTTGACTACATCCATGAGCAATAAACTCAATCCGAAAAATGTAAAATAAAGAAGTACCTTGAATCGAATAGGCACAGGAATTACTAATTAAACAAGGGTTCATCCAGTTAGGATTAGCACTGATATGGTACACGATAATTCAATTAGAAACAAAATGGCAAATACATCATATTATAAATACAGGTTATGGATCTTAGCTGGGTTTTCTGGCGCTTGCATCAGAACTTGGGTGTGGCTTGATGGACTTGACTGAGGCTTGACACGGGGGTGGCTCCGAGTCCGAAGATCAGGGTTCAGGCACACAAACCGAGTTCCGATGATATCACGAACAGGGGAATGGGACAGGTGTGTGGGGAGGCGAACCGGGTCGGCTCCCCAAAGCATGACCTATATGGAAAGTACTCTCTGTATCAGCAGAGCACAATGGTGAGGGTGAGAATGGCTATCATTAGAAACGACTTTAGGGAAAGTACAACGTTCCTAATAGTGTAAACGGGCACTCAATCTGAACAGCCTTCTCACCAGAGGTCTTAATCGCTTCTGAATTATCGAGGATCAACATATTTGTATACAGAACTAAAAATCTAAAAGCAATATCTCTAACTAAAATATGAAACGCTTAAAAGAATGCTTACAAAAAAAGGAAAGAGGTCAAACTGCATATCTTTTTGGGATGTTCGCCCAGAACACATTTCCAGTGGAATGACACTTTCAGTATAACTATAAATTGATCAAAAGTTCACCCAGAACATGATAACCACGGTCAGTACTCCACACAGTGGTAAATACCATAAAATGCTAATCAAAACATCAGGGAATAATTGACTTAGCGGAAAAAACAATTGTGTTGGCCTATAGCGCATTGCGGTAACCTTACTCAAGGTCATCCTGGGGCAAGTTCCATGTGGTTGGTACACACTCGCTGTACACAATTAATAGTCAGCAGGATGTCACGGGACATAACAGAAAAGGAAGGTAATGTGTAGGCCTATACACACACAATTTGGAAGACAATCAAAATATTGGAAATCTCGTGAACAAGACCAGTTAATTTACGGAAAAACGTGCATGTATGAATTATTGGTCATGTCATACGAATGATCGAAGTTTTAGGCCACGAGGTATCATATAAAAAAGTATGCAACAAGAATATTCAAAGTAATCGGAAATCAACCAAGAGGAAAATATAATTGTGTACACGAACTGAGAGTATAGTGACCGATTTAAGTGAATACTGCAGTCATAACAGAATGGTAATCGGCAATCACAAATGGATCTTCCAATACTATCGGGAAATCAATGATATACAAAACCGAACATGATAATTTCGGTCAATAAATAACAGCAAAAGTGACATCGATCAAGAGTCGACCAAATATCAGCAATATAATACAAGTAAATACAGGGTACAAGGCAAAAAAGGTTAATAGCTGAAGGCAAACGAATGCTGACTCAATATACTCATATTGGGGTTGTTCCACCCATCTTGAGATTGTCTCAAACCGAGTCAACATAATTCAAAATACAAAGTGTCCTGCACATAAGTCAAATGGTAATAGGAAATACAAACTTCTTTTATACAATGAAAATAGGCTTACCTGTATCAGCAGAGCACAATGGTGAGGGTGAGAATGGCTATCATTAGAAACGACTTTAGGGAAAGTACAACGTTCCTAATAGTGTAAACGGGCACTCAATCTGAACAGCCTTCTCACCAGAGGTCCGAATCGCTTGTGATGAGAAGCCGGCAATCGGGGGGGAACATTATTCCTCGACCACGCGCTCTGCCCATTTCGGTGGAACAATCTCATTGGTCAAAATTATGAAACCAGGCAGATATTCCACCTTGGGATGGAGAGTGGCCAATCAGAAAGTTACTGACTACACGTGTTAGACATGGTCATAAAATGGCAGACAGCCATAACAGTTTTAGCCAGTGGCATAAAATGTAGCCATGTTGGCTGGGTTCTCTGGCCACATCCCCATCTGGTCAATTACTTATCTGTGTTGAGACAAAGGGGTCGTCTTAGCCACATATGGACTTGGTCAACTTAGGGGTAAAATCTGCTACTGGGTGCTAATTAAATTTACTGGAACATAGAGGTGGACCATGCTTCGAAATCGTGGGAACTTTTCCTGTCGGACCAAGTGTTAAAATGGCAGTAAGGGGGAATTTTAACAGGGGCTGACATATGTAAACAGTGCCATGATATTGACTCTAATTAGAAGTAAGGCCTATTGAACGATGACCACAGACACATAAACATACACAAATGTGTGTGATGACGTCTGGGCCAAACGCAATTATTCCTATGCAATAGTATTTAAGTACTGGTTGTAACTAAAAGTAGGCCATATCATTTGTTTATTTAATGTTTAATCATTGGCATGTTGAGTTTCCGACCAAGGGGGATACGTATGACATTTCTGAATAATGTACGTGACGTATCCCACATAGTTTTGGCAAATCAATTCGCTATAACGTTATTATTGTCTTGCCGTCAGGTTCAATTTTGGTGGTTAAGAAACAAACACAGTTGCATTCCATTGAATGAAATCAGCGATCGTATGTTTCGTTTGAAATGTATACCACAAGCCAGTCTTTTTATAGACTCATTATTACCTACAGCTAAATTCGCAGAAACGGTTCGTTGCGGGTATACTTTCCGCTGTAAGTCTCGGAATCCTGTATGATTATAGCATAGGTTGTAAAAAAATAAACACGTTTGATTGCTGTCATCGGCAAGTTGAGGGGAACCGTACACCAGCATATTTTTACAAAATCGGGCAGATAATGCATTATTGAAGGCCCCACTGAGTTTGTTTGTTTTATTTATTTAGGCCTTATTTATTTTAATTGTTTCTGGTAATGAAACCAAGGATTCCTGTAACTCGAAATCCCGAAGAAACATGTGGGAAGAAGGCGAAGAAATGCTCAGTTTTTGACGTGGGAGGAAAACCCCAGAATGATCAGAAAGCCACGGAATCAGACAGGAACTGCACTGTTATTCTCCTGTGTAAAAAAATCGCTGTGAAGAAAAGATTTTAAACAACCATGTGTAATTATTGAACAAGGTTGTGTGATCATATCCAGTTGACATTTCAGGAAACATAGGAAGATCATCTGTAAATTTCCTTGGAGTATCCTATTGGAACAGACTACCTAATAACATAAAAGTAACAAACGATTCTAGAACTTAAAAAAAATTACTGAAGAAATTCCTCTAATTTATTGAGCCTGTTATTGTATCTATCATTTATTTTGTTTATACTCCTCCCTATTCCAGCATTGTCGGATATGCACCATTGTTATTATTATATATTGTTTAATGTTTGTGTAAAATGTTTGATGTCTATTGCTTTTCTTATTAATGATTAATTAATTAAATGTAGTTTCATTTATACTGACCTCTGACCTCCCAAGGAGTTTGACCTCCTAAGGAGTCTGACCTCCCAATGAGACCGGCTTTGATAGCAATTATTTGCCATAATGTTAAATTATTTTTTTTGGATTATATTTGTATGTACTTTACAATGTGGTAAAATAAATTCATTCATTCATTCATCTCCTTTAATTTCATATTCAAATATTGAAATTTGTCATGGGAAGCCATGACTTTATTATGGGGGGATACGCTGAATATAAAGCTAAAGCACAACATCATTCACTTTGTAGTCTTTAGTAGATTATCGTAGCATTTGTATACACTCTACTATAGTAATGTATAATAAGTTACTTCCGGTTAGTCTGGTTCCCACTTCATTCATTTCTGTTAATTAATAGCAACCCACACTTTAAAATAAATCCCGTAAATTTACTGTGCACTTCCGGTAATTTTAAAGGTTTTGTACCGTTTTTGCTTAAAAAATTGACCAATTGCTGTGTAAACCATTTACACAACTAATTGGGTAAATGAAATTTACACATTATTGTGTAGAAATACTACACAACTGTTGTTTACAAATTACACAACTAGGGTTGTGTAAACTGTTTACACAACAGTTGCTAGGTTCATATAGTAAACAGCGGTTGTGTAAAATCGTACACAACTTGTGTAAGATTTTACACAACCGTAATAACAGTGTGAATACGTAATCCACACGTTGATCTGGGTGGAATTCGAAGGTGTCCGCCCGATAGTCCGAAGGTTCGAATGTCCGAAGGTTTATTCACTGAAAATTGTAATTAGTCAATCGCGGTGAAAAAGTCGTCAAATAGCGAGAAAATAATTAGCAATGCAATTAGTGATTAGTCAGATGACGATTTAGTTTAGGGTTGTGACGAATTAAAGTCCATGCAATACGAATCATTTAAATTGCTGGACGAATCATTTTAATTGCTTGACAAATTAAAATCAGTGAAAGACTAATTTAAATGACAGACTAATCTACCGAACGTCAAATGACAAATATGCATAGTCATGTAAATTGGATGTTACGAATTATTTTTGACATGACAAATTGAATGACTAACTTTTTACAACTTGACTTATTAACAGAGCGAGCCCGCCAAAATATACCGTAGTTCTTTTTAATTTTGACCTTTGATTGCAAGGTTTCCCACCCTGGGCGCGCTACGTGGGGCATTTCGCGACTGTTTCATGAAGGGTAGGCCTACAACGGATCGATGTTAGCAGTAAATGTCGGGGGCGCGCGCTACGAGGCTGCGCGCGCGTACAGCGTGTGACTCCTTTTCCTTCAGGAAACAGTCACGGGAAGCCGCGCGGTGCATTAGTCAACGTCATGCCGTAATGTATTAATATGCGCGGCCCGTTTGAAATAATGTGCGTACACTAGTGGTATTAAGTATTAGAAAACAAGACGATACATGATGTATATATTGCTGCGGGTGCCTCTCGGAATTGAGCGGGAAATTTGACTTTTATCCGGATCGTAAGTAAACCTCTATATATATTTTTCCTCGAACTCTACTTGTATCTCTGGTTGCGTATCAGTATTTTGGTAAGTCCAGTCAGTCAGTCACAACTCACAATTAATTAAAGGGATGAACAATGACAAAGGAATGTTTTTGTTTCCCTGAGAAGTGCTTGACTAAATTGATAGTGATAGTTATGAATGTGATAACAAAAATATTGAATTGAAATAGCGAAAGTTAATGTCAATAAGATGTTGCTTCTTATCAATGTGTTTATTATGCTTCAAAGGACATATTTATTTATTCTTCAAGAACTATATCCTACATGTAGTTAGAAACCTAGTTGCTGACTTACATAATCAGGCTTCGATTCGGAATAAATTTGAAACTGGCAGTATTCAGTAACGTCTGATTCAATATCTTAAAGATATTGAATGGGATACTGCCAGTTTAAATGTGTATACATGTATTAGGCCTAGGCCTAATTCCGAAGTTTTACACATATGTAATAGTCATATAGTGGAAGTTGTTCAAACCTATCGAACCTATTTTTCAATTCGGACTATCGAACCTTATTGTCAATTCGGACTATCGAACCTCATTGTCGATTCGGACTATCGCACCCTATCGTCTATTCAGACTATCGAACCTTCGGATTATTTAACCTTAGTCTCTTTTCGGATTAAAGGGGCTGTATCGTCGCGCCATCTCGCGTTAACGAATCAAATATTGGAGTGCGCCTCCTTGCGCTTCATTTCGGTTATGTGCTATTTTTAACCTCCATCCGTTTGTTATGGCTGTTCTGAGAATTGGCTTTTGGAAACTACACCCCCCTGGAACACGCACGCATGTCCAGCGTCTGCGTACTGACTATACACATACGTGTACAGGCATACTTATAAACAAGTAGCACACATCGTGGCACTCAGTTCTCTAAGAGTAAGATAATTAGAACAAACGTTTACATTTCATCTGTTTATTTCATAAAATGTAATTCACATGTGCACAAGTGCCATTGTCTGAAAGTTGCATGGAATTGGAGATTGGCGATATAGAAGTAGAACCTTACGCTGGAGAACCTATGACATGCAGGCCGCGCCTACGTGCCGAAACTCTTGCCAGAGAGGACGACTCGGCACACGGGGTGCTTGTCTATTAAGTAAATGTGCACAGCAAAACTGCAACGTGTCTTGTCGCTGTGGGACAGTTTGTGCTAATTTTTTTACACAAAATCCCACAGGCGGGGTATCCGTAAAAGGGTCTGTGTATTATGTGTACATTCATTTGGATGTATCTTGTTTGTATCTTGCTTGTAAACTTAGGTCGATACAAAGCTTCAGGCTTATTTTGACCCGTCACTTCAATAACAAAATTATCATGCTACTAAAAGAGGGGTAGTGGCTGCAGACAGTTCTTTAGCAGCGAAAATAAAAATCTAGAACTTAGAAGTACATTTTTTTGTTTAAACAGTTGATGAGATGGAGCTGAAACAACTTCACTTGGTCGCTATTCCACTGGCACTTGTCAACAACTCGCTGTGTGAAACAATATTTCCGCACATCAAGTGTACATGTAATGTATAGTCAACATGTACAGTACATACATTACATGTAGGAGTACATCCGATCCATGTACTCGGTATGTGAATTGTTCATGTCATAAAAAGTAATAAGCGAATAATTCGTGCAAAACAGGTGAAAATTAGGGTTGTTTGAATATTTGTCGGGGTGTTATTTCTTTGTTTCCTCGGTAGTCATCTTTATCATATATAGTGATGTGGGGATCTGTGCGCCAGTGGCGTAAACACGGGGAAGGAGTTCGGGGGCCCGCCGATTTGTATTTCTTTTCTGTTTCGTAAACAAATTTTAAAAGGGGAAATTGTACACAAAGTGATGTTTCAAATTTCAAGCGGTGTTTTGGGCGTGGGTATCCCCCGTTGAGAACAGTTCAAGATGCAGTACTTCGTTGACAAATTCAATAATCATCCCCACTTTTCGACACGGATTTACTCGCCACTGGTGAAATCTCATTTCATTGGCGTATATTATTTATTGGTAATAACTGTTATTATTGTGTTTATTATTTGCTAGTGTTAAAATAACTCTTATGATGTAACTTTCCATAAAGTCCTGCCGTCAAATGTAACACAAGGTCGTGGATTCAATATCGCCATCAGTATAGCTGTTTTACTTTGATTTGCTCATCATTGCACGCACAGCCGATTTTAGTCAACATTTATTTCGATACATAGGCCTACAACTTTATTTTTGTATAGGAAGGGGCTGGTACATTATTTATTTTACAATTATAAATACAGATTTACTTATTTACTTATTTTCGTTTAGTTCTGTCATGGTACATTTTGGCGTTTGGCCGGCGGGTGGGTGGCACGGACTATGCATGTTCGACTGTAGGCCTATCGTATATTGTTGGTGGCACAAACACATACAAAATACTTGTACATGCAGTAGGCCTATGTATCATAACTACAGGATAATTTTGATGGACCCTGCTTCAATTAACTTAACTACTGATGTCATCACTGACTATATTAAATTTTGCGAGGACCTTGTCATTCCAGAGACTGTAATTAAAATTTATCCCAACAACAAACAGTGGCTAAACAAAGAGCTAAAAGGACTTGTTAAACAAAAACAAATGGCGCACGTAAATAGAAATCTTGATGAAAAACGTCGACTACAGAATGAAATAAAAAAAATGCATTCGACATTCCAAGCGAGAGTTTGGCTTAAAAATCGAGAATAAATTTAGAAATAGCAGCCCTAAAGCTGCATGGGATGCCATGAAGGACATTACAGGGTACACTCAGCGCAACCAATTGAATGTGCCAGCTGGTGATCCTAAGCAGTTTTCTGATGAGTTGAACCAGTTTTATGGGCGCTTTGATCAAGACGGATTACATCACAACCTGACCCATGATCAGCTGTATATGGACTTAGTGTCAAGTTTAAACAACGACAACAAGTTGCAACTCTCAGCTGCTGCAGTTGAGAAATCCTTTAAGGCCATTAAACCAAACAAATCTGCTGGACCCGATGGGATCTCAGGGAGGATCCTAAAGTCTTGCTACAAGGAGTTAGCGGGGGTGTTTCTACAACTGTTCCAGTGGTCCCTGGACTGCCACACGGTTCCAAGTTTATGGAAATCCTCTACAATTGTTCCAGTTCCCAAGAAACCCAACCCGATTGTTCTTAATGACTACAGACCAGTAGCCCTAACTGCCATCGTGATGTTTATGCTTTGAAAAAAGTGTTCGAGGCATCTTAACTGTGGAAACTCTGAACTTTATAGACCCTTTTCAGTTTGCATACAGGGAAAAACGTGGTGTAGCGGATGCCATGATTACATTTTTACATAATATTTATGACCACCTTGAAAAACCAAGAAATTATGTTCGAACCTTATTTTTCGATTTCTCTTCGGCCTTCAATACGATTAAACCTCATGTTCTCCTAAGAAAAGTGCAAAGTGTTAACCCCTACATCGCACTATGGATTAATGATTTTTTATTAGACAGATCACAGAGGGTCAAGTTTGCCAATACAATGTCAGATGTCATTCACATAAGTACAGGGGTCCCCCAAGGGTGTGTTCTGCACCCTTGTTATTCTTTTTTTACACAAGTGATTTTTATCTTGATGGGGGATCATGTGTCATCACAAAATATGCTGATGACACTGCCATGTCTGGATTGATTACCAATAACTGTGAGATTGAGTATAAGAATGCAATCAACAAATTTGTTGAATGGTGTGACCAAAATCATTGAATTTTAAATGTACACAAAACTAAAGAAATGATATTTGATTTCCGGAAAATAAGGATCATTACAGAACGTGTGGAAATCAATGGTACGCCTGTCGAAGTGGTCCATGAGTATAAGTACTTGGGTACATTGGTAGATGACACATTAAATTGGAATGCAAACACAACCAGAATTTCAAAAAAATTCAACCAACGGCTGTACTTTTTAAGGAAATTGAAATCTTTTAATGTTAGTCACCAGATTCTTAGACTTTTTTATCAGAGTACCATTAAATCCATTGTAATTTTTTGTTGTATAAGTTGGTTTAAGTCACTCACTTTGTGCAATCTTAAGAAACTCCAACGTATAGACAAACAAGCAGGGAAGATCATTGGCACTGATTTTCAGGGTATCCAAGAAATCGCACAGAATCATGTCACAAACAAATTCAATGAAATATTGTCCGATTCGACCCATCCTCTCAACCCCTTCATTATTCAGATCCGATCTGGTAGGGTACGCCAACTCGCCCTCAAAACAAATAGTTTGAAATCTTCATTTTTACCATGGGCTATTCAAATTTTCAATTTAAGTTTCACTAGATAATTATGGTTTGCATTTCCGCTCCCCCTTCTCCAACCCCATCTTCCGACTCCCTCTCTCCACTCATCCAACCCTTCTCTCCCCTTCTTTGCCCCCAAATGCCTCTCCATTCCCTTCCCCTCCTCATTGCCATCATCTACATGTACCCTTTCCCTCCCTTTCCTTCGCTCCAAACTGCCACCACCCACCTCCCTGCATAACTTTGTTTTTGCCATTCACTTCCCGTAATGTCCCCTCCCACTTTACTTCCCGAATTGATTGATTATGTATTTTGGTGTGTTTTGGTGAATATTTCATTTCAGTGACTTGTCTTAGTCTTTATAGTGCCTTTTTCAGTGACTTTTTTAGTGACTTTGTTTTTATATTTATATATTTTATCAGAGTTCATGTTTTTGAATGTTTTTAATGCTTCTTGATAATGCACTGGGAAGAAAATGTTCATGTTTTTAACGTGATCAAATAGAATTTGAATCTTGAATCTTGAATTGATCTGGCGCGCGCGCCCTGTGGGTCAGCGCGCCCTCTCCCTGTAGGTCAGCGCGCGGTCGTGGGGTATTATTTGCAGTTACTGGGTTCATCTGCGTTCATCAGTTCGGGATTCAGTGTACAGCCGCAAGCCTGTTATGATCGTGACGATACAGCCCCTTTAATGGGCCCTTTGGACTGTCGAACCTTCGGACAATCGGGCTGTCACCATTTCGAAACCGGGCGTGGAAGGTGGAGAGTGACGCAAATTCCATCTTTTGAAGGCGAGGAATCACAACTGCGCCATCTCGATTCCCCAAAATTATTTTTATGATTATTATTATTATTATGATTATTCTAATTAGCATTATTATTTATAATCTCCTGGATTGCCGAAATGGGCGACTCTGCCCCAAAAAACCCTAGTGGGGCGACACGTGTGTCGCCCATTTACAGCACTTTCCTCACGCGCCTTACTAAAAAACACTCCAAAAGGGCGACTTTCACAATAGGGCGACATTTATGTGTCGCCCTATTCGACCGTGTCACCCTAACCCACTCTTTTATAGCATTATGTGTCGCCCTATCCGGCAATTGAGGAAAATGATTATGACTATGACTATGACTATGACTATGACTATGACTATGACTATGACTATGACTATGACTATGACTATGACTATGACTATGACTATGACTATGACTATGACTATGACTATGACTATGACTATGACTATGACTATGACTATGACTATGACTATGACTATGACTATGACTATGACTATGACTATGACTATGACTATGACTATGATTATGATTATTATAATGATTATTATTATTATTAATATTATGATTATTATTATGATTATTAGTCTATTAGGGATATTAGGGAGACATTTAGTAGTTCATAATCATCACTTAGGGAGACAAGGGTACTTAGGGAGATATTTTCATGTCTCACTAAGTACCCAGCCCCCTTAAGGAGTGAGAATTTTACTGTCGGAACTGAGTTATATCGATAGAGAATGGTCCAAAACATTTAGTATACAAAAATTTGTGGGAGTAGGAAAGGGGATATTTGGGTTAGGTTACATCAAAGTCGGAACAAAAGTTGTGCACAAGTCTATGGGAATGTCTCCCAACTGTCCCATCTAGGGTTATTTATTATTATCATTATAATTATTAGAAATCTCCTGGATGCGGCAAATGGGCGACTCTTCCCAAAATAACCTTATTGGGGCGACACGAGTGTCGCCCTTTTAGAGCACTTTCCCAACGCACCTTACTAAAAAACACTCCAAAGGGGCGACTTTCACAATAGGGCGACACCAAATTGTCGCCCTATTCGACCAGGTCACCCTAACCCACTCTTTTCCAGGATTATGTGTCGCCCTATCCGGCAATTGAGGAAAATTATTATTATTATTATTATTATTATTATTATTATTATTCGTGGTTTTATTATTCCATTCTTTCACCGCCAACTGCGGAATTCCAGAATAGTTACATACAAATCTTAAAATATTAAAATAACCGTGACTAAAATAGCATTAAACTTTATAAATAACTAACTTGGGAGGGTGTGGAGAGAAAGATAGGGCTATAAAGCGGTATATACAAGTACATGTATATACAAGTAATATATACCCTTGCGATACAAATTGTGACATTATGTTTTATGCTATTCAGAATGTACATACTAGTTCCTTACCAATGAGCGCTGTTGTGGTGTCAAATTAGCCACCCACGTGACAAAAAGAACCACCAAATATATAATTAATTGTATCTGATTATTTTTTATTTTTTTCGTATTTAAAAACAATCTTTTTGTTTAACTGCTTGGCACTTAATTAACACGGGAAACGCCAACGATAAGGAATTGACTTCAGGAATAAACAAACAAACATGTGAGCGACTTGTATGCACTATTCAAGGGTGATACTGAAGTGTATTCCCATGACATCACGTCTGGGTCATTAATATGGATATGTCATTAGCATATAATTGATGAGATTGTTAAAGGTCGACAAAGGAAGGGTTCAAAGAGATACTGAATTGGATACACACGGGCATATTTAAAGTCAAGTAAGAGCTTATACTATTTCAGGAACCATATGAGGTTCAATTATTGAACCAACCGAACGACCTCAGCGCCAGAAAAAACACATGGTGGACTCAAGCAGTGGCCTATAACTGGAGTGAAACTTCTCGGGGAACCTAGGGGGCACACATTTTGTTTTACTGAAAGAACTGCGGCTTGTATATTTTTTGTTCAAAATTTCAAATGGGGCACATAGGGTAGCACGGACGTCAGCTGGGGGGGGGGGGGGGGGGGGCGTTGTTATGCCACTGGACTCAAGTGTTACCGTATGCGCATACTTCGGCGCTCAGGTTCTTTCCTCGCCATCTCCTTTGGTAACCCCAGTTCGATTCCCGTCCAGGTACACGTTACCTGGTTGCATGGGTTTCCCCAGGAATACCGGTAATTCCCAAAGGTCTTTCTAAAGCTACTAAAACTAGAAAGCCCTTCTTTGTCCTTTCTCAATGTCTAGGACCCGAGAGAGGGTAGTGCTAAATTCACTGATCAGGCTACCCAAGATAAACAAGAATAAATAGATAAAGTGGTGTACTTTGTGACACTATTTTGGTTCCAAGAGACCGTATTGAATACCCACATCGCCAAAGAAACAACAAAGGATCGCCATATTGCGGGACAGCCATAATGATAATATCGGCATGTATTACTCTATTATTATTGACGTACTGGTGAGGACAAAAAAGAGGGTATAACAAAGGGAACAATACTGCCCTCACGTTTTTTCTTTTGTCTGGAAGGTGTCCTCATGAGTAAACGTGTGCTTAGTCTATGGGGATGGGTTAGTGTGTAGGAACAATAGAAAGTCCTGACCAGGTTGGTGGGAAGAGTACTACAGTACGCGTGGTCCCACAACATGGCTGACTGGACGTCATATTCGATACGATCTATATACCGCAAAGAATCACGTCGTCTCCGTTATGCACTTGCAATCAAGCCCCTTATTATGTGGGGCTGACCTTTGCTGCAAAAAAGGACTTGTATATGGACAAGCCGAAACCCCTTTCAAAATTGGAAGGAGAAATTATGATTGGACGATTTCAAATGTTTTCCCGTGATGCAACATGGTTATCACCATTGTGGACGTAATGCGACGTAAGTTTAGCCATTTCAAATCAATTTCAATTCAAGAAACATTTGTTTGTACTCTCAAGCAACAGTATCTATCAAAAATTCATGGAGTGACACAAAATGGAGTCAAGCAATATGAGTAACAAAAATGTACATATTAAAGTGAAATAAAGCACAACATTTTACGGATTAGTAAACATGTAAGCAGAGCTATGATATAGTAAAACAAAAAGTTTTTCCCTTGACAGTTTCAGACAAACTTTTTTTTAAAATTAAATTTCACTGGCACCCTCATCTCAAGGTACCAGTAAAGTTTAAAAAGGGAAAAACATGTCTCAAACTTGTCGGGGAAAAAAATCTTAATTTTTATTTGATCACAGGTCTGTCTCCACGTTAACTGATCCGTAAAGCTTTTAGCTGTTTCGGTACTCAGCCGAAAACAGCTCTTGTTTTGTTTTGGTGTTTGTTTTAAGGCAAATTGCAGGAAACGGTAAAAAGTTCCAGTTAAAGTTCCAGTTTGATTCAGAGTTTCCCCATTGACATGTGCGCAAATCGAGCCGCGTTTATCCAAAAAGTGCCTACTGCACATGCGCTGTACAGAGGTCCGTTCTGACTTACCGGTAGTGATCTGTGATGAATTAAAATATTCCATACTTTACCCGCCACCGTTGAAGGAACTTCATAAATTTTTCATACAAAGGCAGTAGGATGTATATATTCTATTCTTGGTAACTAATGAAATGATGAAACATTCAGATTCCTGTAACTTCCCTATGCAATATGAAGGAAGTCACACAATTATTGCGCAAGTCCTAACGAGTTACCCGTTTCTTGTAACATGGTTATAATGCTACAAAAATGGGTTCATTCACAGACTTCAATATCCAATTACATTTCTCACGACGGTCCCAATATTGATACTTTTAGCCAGCCCTTTTTAAAGTTTTACATCCTCAGTTTGGCAAACTTTACGGAGGCCCAACTCTCCTCAGTAACTTATTTATTTTACTGTATTATGTAAGTGTTTTAAATGATTGTGTGTACATGTATTTTAAAATTAATCTATACCTATCCATCCATTGTTAGATGCTGAACGAAATACAATTTAAAAAATAATAATAATATAGGTTTTTCCGGACGATTTCGGAAAATGTGGACATAAATTTGTAAAGGATGCATTCTTTTTCGTGCGAAATAGAATGAACGTTCACAATTCCGTTTTCTATTTAACAATTGATAATTCTATTTCCATGAAGATGCATTCAGACGTAAAAATCAGCGTACGATTTCCCGAATGTGAACTGGATTTAGTATATTGATAATTCATTTTAGCGCGAATTCGAATGCACATCCGCAATCCTGTTTTCCTTTTAATTTATCATCAATCTATTTCGCTAAATGTGCAGCCGATTTTCCGCGCAGTGCTTTTTAACGTATGCCTGGTCAAACATTGGAATTCTCAGACATATCCCCCTCGATGTCTTGGTAGACAGGTCATTGACGGATAGACAACCGAACTGATAAAATGGGAGAGAACTTTAAGAAATACAGAAAGACATTAAAATATAATTAAGACAAAGAACCAACAATAAAAGGAACACACACATCAATGATCAATAAGGCCTACAGTACATTGATTGATTAATGAATCAATCAAAGTCATGAATAGTACAGGCCTAGGGCCTTATATATTTTATATAAATTGAATGCAGAATTTGCGAATTTAAATTATAACAAATGAAAAAAAATATTAAAGTCAGGCCGGGTCACAATGACAAATCGATTTGCTGCGAAATAGATTGCACATTCTTAATAATCGGCCACGCATACGTCAAACCGAATAGCTAATCACGTATTTGTAATCGTTTAAATATAACGTTATGCACAATCATTTATTTGAATGATACAAAATGAAATCGAATGCTAGTTTTTGCTAAAATGAAACCCGGATATAGGTCGTTCTCAAAAATCAGCGCTAAATTGAATTCAAGTTTTACAAATTCAAATGTACATTTTGCGAAATCGTCCGGGAAAACCTATAATAAAACAAATAATACAAAAACAAAAACAAAAAAATTACCAATACTGATCACCTGATGTCAGCCTCGTTAGATACAATCTCCTTGAACATTGAAGGGGGAAACAGGAATCGTTTGACAATTATACAATCTACAAATGTTGATTACGTGATTCATAAATATTTGGTTAATAAAATCTTGCAAGTTAAAATACTGAATACGACACGTGATTTCTGTATAAAGGATCGGGGAAAGTCAGTTGGACTTTGATTATTAGGAAATCATGAAACAGGACATGTTGTCGGTTTTGCAATAAGCCAAACCTGAATTATGTGCCTGGCTGCGCAGAAATGGAAAAAAATTGACAAATAAACTCTCTCGCTATGTAGAAAGTCGGATATGAGGCTACCAGTAAAATATATCTTTTTTACAAAAATCCTGTTATGTCTCAAACTAAGGAAAGAAAAAAACAAAATCATTTTTTTTTCAAATAAAGATCACGGTTCTGGCTCTCCGTTTGCGGATCTGTATTTTTGGGGGAAATGTGTGGGCAAATTGCGTAAAAAATATAAAACTAAATTATTTTGGTTTCCAGTTGCCCCATAGCTTCTGCACACAAAAAACCCAGTCTATCCAAAAGTGCATCCAAGTGAACGGCTTTTTGCACGTGCGCTGCACAGTCGTATTTCGAAGTCTTATTATGAATTAGGGCTAATTGGTTTTGAATTATTCAGATATGTCAAATATGATTTAGGCCTACCACGGAACTTTACACGGACGTGATATCAGAGGGGTAATTTTCAATTTACTTATAACATTTCTTCACCCAGGGTGTGCCCGAACAGTTTAAAACCGGTTTCCATTGGGTCCCTGCCTATATTTTTAATGACAAATTAATATCACGCAATGTCATACAAAATATTTACACACAAATAAGAATACTTACGCAAATAAAGCTATAATAGGGTTACATTTTTCGGCTATCCAGTGTCAGGATATTGCTGATTTACGGGAATTAATTGCAAGAATGTTAATCGGCTGTGCGAATAGGATGTTGTTTACAAAGGTTTCGAACGTTGGGATCGTCGGGCAACTTAAGCTGGCCCCATGGGCGGCCATCCCGGGGTTGTGGAAGGTCCCCTTATTGTTTTTGGGGGAGGGGACGGTTATGGCAGTGCCACCCCCCCCCCCCCCCCAAAATAATTTCCCCCATGGCCATATACATTGTATTGGTCATTGGCTTTTACATGCACCAGAATACACAAAGATCAGCACACGTTTTCAAAAATTTTCCAGGACACACGAGGGACACACGAGAGACACTGAGTACAAAACACTTAACAATTATTGGTTGGTTGTGTGCTTTTTCCTCCGTCCACTCCCCCCCCCCCCCCCCCCCCCCCCCGCTTCTCCAAACCTTGACGGGAAATCGCCACTGGCACTGTGAACTAGTAACAATGGATTTAGTGCCAAGTAACAAAATGTATTTATACACCGTTTTTCTTTTGTTAGATGTTCATAGTTTATTTTACCATACTTGTTCCCGTATGGTTTTATGTATGAACGCCCTCTATGAAAGATATCGCTGGTGGGGACGAGGTCGGTCTTTTGTGGACAGAGACAGTTTTTTGTTCTCATCTGTGACGTCATAGTACACGTGCTTGCCTGTTATGAGAGCCAAGTTATAATCCAAAGTTCTGTATTGTGTGTTCGACCGGGGGTGTCGGATTCATCTGATTTGTGCAAATGATAATGATAATATATCTCTATTTACTAGCTTGGAGTTGAATATCTTGGAGGTATGCTATTCCTTTGGAATCTAAGATGCTGCAAAGTTGACCTTGAACAACTGCAGACTTACAGGTCAACGGAGCCGCGGTTTTCCCTATAGAGAGTTTGACATAAGCGGTCCCAAACGTTGGATCAAACATGGCGGATTGTGCATCAGTGCACATGGACTATTGACGCACGCGGATGAGGAGCCATCTTTAGGCCAAAGTCAAAAGTTGTCGCAGCTCTATCTACGGCTCTGAGTGTCAGCAAGCTCATAGTGTCAAGATTATTTTACCCGTTAAAGGGAAAAGGGGTCAATTTTGAAACCAGGTTGGATAACAAAAATCTGAAGAAATTTTTTTTTAACCACAAGCGTTAAAAAGACATAACCTACTAGCTTTCTACGACTTCGCGGTCTCTTTTAATATTTACACAGACCTGTCGAAACTGAAACCTAAAGTTTGTGAAACTGCCATTGTGCAGTCAGTCTGTGCAGGATTATGTGGCCAGGGGAGCATTACGTGGTTCATTAATTCAAGGGTACGCTTGAAATCAATGACTCGGGGGTCAGTGGACTTTGGCGCGATACTTTTGGTGGAAACATTGCGACAGCTGATTTTGACCTTCAACATTCTCGCACTGTGGCGGGTAGTGATTGGTTGATTTTCCCCTGTCGACATTTCACCTCTTTTCCGCTAACCTCACCCAGTATTTGTTAATAACTGGAAATCAATCTGGAAATCGGCTGATGGAGGGGGTGCAAAGAATAGCCTGATGAACGAACTTTTTCAATGCAGACGAACGCTTTAGGAT
This sequence comes from Hippasteria phrygiana, assembly GCA_037893225.1. Lineage (NCBI taxonomy): Eukaryota > Metazoa > Echinodermata > Asteroidea > Valvatida > Goniasteridae > Hippasteria > Hippasteria phrygiana. Next base: position 1,075,010 of record JAZGUH010000512.1, on the reverse strand, counting down.
CGCGGCACAAAATGGTTCCAACTGAATGCAAACACTACACATTTAAACTGACTGTTCTTCAAGTTGATATTTGTATAGGCCTAAACGGACAGTTTTAAGTCAGGTTGCAAAATGTGGGCATTAAACATTTTTGCCAATGTATTGCTGAATCACCGGCTCTTCTGACAGTTTTATGAGTGTAAAAACAAGCCAACTGTGTGTTTCTCTATGTACTATACATGTTATAGGTTGAAACTGCTACATGCAGGCATCAGTGTATTCAATTACGTACATTTTCATTTCGTTGGCAGAGTGCTTATAAGCTCTTCGATGCCAAAATATGAAGTGACGTCAAAAACAAACAAAACACGAAACAAACAAAAACTGTTCTGACTAAGAAATGCGCAGGAATTAGAGAATAACATGAAAGCAAAAGTCTACTGAGGAAGTATTCGTTTCGTGTATTTTTTTGTTATAGTGCTTCGCTATTCACGGTGTATAGGGCCTAGTGCTTGCGTGGCATGGTAATAATTATCATGATAATATCAAGTATTTCATCATCATGTTTCGTACTTTCGTGAGTCATTTCTAAAGCTAATAAATTATCTGAAATGGGTGACCAAGCTTATTTCAGTGTGTTGCAGTATGCGTTCTATTTTGTTGCATTTCCGCTATGTCCGTTTATTTTCGCTGACCGATGATAAATGTCGAGTCACAAGACGACACGCAAGAGCGCTCCTAATCGCGACGGATTGAGGGCGCCCTGACCATCGCTCAGTCGGCACCATAATTCTGCAGTTATTTTGGTGTTGAAATGACAGTAAATGTTGCTCATTATGGCCATAAACCGTTTTCTCATATCATGCACTACTACGCTGAAGTCCACAAAGTGAGTAGGGCACGCTGGATGTGGATCCATCTCAATGATGCTCAGATAGTGTTTACAATTGAAATACGTTTCTGTGCACGTTTCCCCCTGTAGCGCCTGCAACATGATTGCATTGTGTTTCTGTGACGTGTAGGATTACGTACTTAGCCTCAACAAAATATATTAGAAACAACGGATATTGCTTATTTCTAAACATGTTTAAAAGTTAAACCTGTAACAGCGATAAAACGATGCTAAAAGCCAGACATCTTTAGATTGGTTTAACAGGGGATGTCCGTCGTTTAGATTAAAGTTACACATTCCCTAAATTCCCTTCGAAGACCCACGTGGCAGTTCTTGACTGGAACTTACGAATTAATTAAATACTCATTCGTTGAGGGGTCAAGTTCTTTTTTCGTTTTCCAAGTAAATCCCACGCCGGGTCAGGTTCAACATTTCTATGCGAGCCCCTTCATCCTACAACCTTCCCGTGACTCATCTTATTTTTCTTTATCTCAGAAATATTTGCGCCATATGTTTGTGTACAAAGTATCCATTGTTCACAATATATATAACAAACCCCCAGAGAATAGGGGCATTTCCAAGGTGTGCGATGTGGATCTTGTTCTTTTTTTTGGGGGGGGGGGCATCTCTGCAGATTTTACTAGACTGGCTACAAGCTTTTACTAATGGAAACAGGATTTTCTAGGTGCTTGTCACCATTTACACATTTGCAGTTCCAAATTATTTGCTAACTGCTAGCAATATTTTTTACAGTGTACTATTGCACATGTGGAACTGAAAGTGGTTTGTCAGCCCGCTCTCCTATTTCATCATACACTTCATGTACATTGCCGATTACTAACCCAATTTCAAAGAAAAGGAATAATTTTAAAGCGAGTGATGGAAATAAGTCCGCGCTTAACATTGTTTATTGGCTTACTTTGTTCAGTCAAGCATGAAACCACTTACGCAGAAATGCAGCCGTGTATTTTCAATCAAATATTTCACCATCAAGTTTGTTCCATGAAGATTTCTCTTTCATATGGTGTAAAAATGAATGTCGTAACTTCTAAAATAGCAAAGTTACGGCTGTTTTCTCTTCTGGCCCACTTCATCAAACAGGAAAGTTGTTTGTCACATGAACAAATGGCACTCCATGACTGTACAGGCAAACTTCAGATACAGTTTTTTTCAAAATATTGTACAAATGAATTTGATAGCACAATTGGCAAGATTCGAACAAGCTCTTTCTTTTGGTATAAAGATCATGTATGGACAAGCACTACAGTTGAAACATGGTGAATATATTTGTTGTTTAGATACTCTGGTGTCGAGTAAACTCGACATTGGTAAGGAAAATGGAAATCAAGTTCACTTTTCTGTAGAACTTCTTCAAAACCGCACACAGACGACTGTCACCTAGCGGCTATATTTGTTTGTCGATTGGACATGAGTGGTTTCCAAGAATAAATGTGACTTGGCAGCAAGAAATGAGCGTAAAGTCGCACTTTGGCTTTCTGAGCTTTAAGCAGAAACAACGGTTTTTCACTGAAAAGTCAATTTTGGGATTTTGGCATTTTTTACATTTGAAAAGTCCTATTCTGTCATATTCCAGAGTTTTAAAAACTAAAATTTAATCTCGAAAATGATTTTTTTGCGGGAGTGATTTCTTTTTGAACAATGTTATACTCTGCATAGTTCACAAACTTTGAGCTCCATTTTCTCAAAACAAGAGGTCTAGACTCTAACAACTTCAAAAGGTTACATGAGACACAGCAACACACAGTGAATCAAATTATAGCTTGTTGCTTGTATTTTAATTTAGGAAATAGATAATTTCACTTCTCAACTTTTGCAACTTTCTGCCCATTTTGTGATCCAGGCCACAAAATGTGGTCAGCTGTAATGTTGATATATTGATGTATTTTGGGCAAACATTACCCTCCTGACCTGGAATCAACTTTTTTTTTTTCTTTTTTTTTAATTCGGTCATGCCTGTTGTCTGATACTATCGAGATGTATTTCGATAGACATGGTTTTAACACTAGAAATGCTGATTCTTTAAATGTTGTCTTCCCTAGACCCAATGTTGAAAGTTTTAGGCAGTCGTACAAGTACGCAGGTGCAAATATCTGTAATAACATTCCTTCATCAATTCAGATGTCTCCATCCTTTTATAACTTTAAATGTTTATATAAGAAACTTTATTTTAAGTGATTTAATATGATTTGTTTGTATTGTTACAATTGTTGATTAGCTTTATATTGTGTTATTTGTCTTACTTTTTATCATTCTACAGGACATTGATGGAAAACAGCCTATGCTGATCTTGTTATCCTGTTTAAAGATATTTTAATAAATACACGTAGGTTGACCATAGATTACGCGTAATTAGGTACCGTATACATGTTATTTAGATGCATGGTACCGGTAACCGGTACTTTCGTGTTACGGTGTTTTGCGGGGGAAGGGCTTGGAAGCTAATAGCTTCAAGCTATGGCGTTGGTTCTGCTGAAAAGCACACGCTATAATTATTCAATTTCTATGAACAACTGCAATTTAACTACTAGCGTTTGACTAGGCCAATCTCGGAAATCTGAGGTTAAAAGTAGCATCCCCGTTACTGAGTCCACAGTTTAACCGGACACATAATCATCATGTTCTATTACTACGATATCAAATATAGTTTTGCCAATTGATGACTACCGGTACTTCGCCAATATAGAAAGATTAAAAAATTTGACCAGATTTTACCTAAAGCCCCAGTCCCACAGGGCCCCCGGTTCATGCCGGTAAATGCCGGTTCATGAACCGTGGTGAACCTGGCTGGGTGAACCGTGTGTCGAACCGTAGCAATGCCTGGATGGTCCGTGGTGGTCCGTGAATAACCGTGAGCTGCCCCGGCAGTTTTTGACATGTCAAAAACTGCCGGGGTGAACCGGGACGATCACCCGAACCGGGGTGAACCGTCGCTGTGCCGGGGTGCAACGGGGTGGGCCTTAGTGGGATCGTAGTGGCAACGGGGTCGTCCAGGTAGAACCGTGCCGAACCGGGAGTTATTTTTAACCCCATCAACGCCACGGATCTTCACGGTGCAACTACGTATCACCCAGGACCCAACACGGTTCGCCACCGTAGTGGCACAGGGACAAACCGTGGCGAACCGTAGCGATGCCGGGGAGAACCGTAGCGATGCCGGGGTGAACCGTGGTGAATCGTGGTGGTCAAGGGCGAACCGTAGCTAAACCGTACTGAAACCTTGTTCATCCGTAGTGCTGTCGGGGCGCTGTCGGGGTGCTGCCGGGGGTGGACAATGGTGATCCGTGTAAGAAACGTGGTGCAACCTGGACGACGGTCGTCGGTCGTGATTTTCTTCAAAATTTGACCAAGAGGTCCCGGTTCACCACGGTTCATGGTCCGGGGTGAACCGTGTAGGTCCGTGATGTATGGGACTGGGGCTTAATCCGGTCAAGCTGCAGTCTTTTAGGGCGGATTTATTTAGTGGCAGGGGTCTGATCAGAATATGGCCAAGTGAAAATAAAACAGTTAATCCTCCCCGCCCGCACTTGTTTTTGAAGCTGCATCCTTTCTATATTTGTTCCCTCCAAAAAAGCTAGATTTTTCATGTATTTCGCTTTATCTTGGCACCATTCTTTCGATGATCGATTTCATTTCCCGATATTTTAGACTTCTAACGTGGATATTTTGACTCAACTTACTAGCAGAATAGCTAATAAAGAGCCGTCATTTTGAACTGAAACGTTGGCGACCATTTTGAATTTAAATGCTCAGGGGCCATCTTGGGGAAAAAAATAGAAAGGCCCTCCGTCCTCCTCTTTTTTTTTGAAGAAAAAAAAACCCCAGAAGACCAACGTGTATTTTGTTTAAATTGGCCTTATGTTAAGTTTGCGATGATATACACGGTTGTGCAGCCCAAAATCTATAGCCAGGGCCTCTGGTGATATAATTAGGTACAGGATTGGGGCTAAGGTTGGGGCTACATTTATATGTACAGGGATGGGGCTACATTTAGGTTCGTGCTACGTTTAGGGTTGGAGCTACATTGAGGTACAAGGTGGGGGCTAAGGTTGGGACTACATTTATATGTACAGGGATGGGGCTACATTTAGGTTCGTGCTACGTTTAGGGTTGGAGCTACATTGAGGTACAGGATTGGGGCTAAGGTTGGGGCTACATTTATATGTACAGGGATGGGGCTACATTTAGGTTCGTGCTACGTTTAGGGTTGGAGCTACATTGAGGTACAGGATTGGGGCTAAGGTTGGGGCTACATTTATATGTACAGGGATGGGGCTACATTTAGGTTCGTGCTACGTTTAGGGTTGGAGCTACATTGAGGTACAAGGTGGGGGCTAAGGTTGGGACTACATTTATATGTACAGGGATGGGGCTACATTTAGGTTCGTGCTACGTTTAGGGTTGGAGCTACATTTAGGTACAAGGTGTGGGCTAAGGTTGGGGCTACATTTGGGTACAGGGATGGGGCTACATTTAGGTTCGTGCTACATTTAGGGCTCGGGCTACATTTAAGTACAGGGTCGGCGCTACATTTAGGGCTGCATGGGGCTACATTTAGGTACAAGGTGGGGCTACATTTAGGGTTGAGCTACAGTTAGGTGCCGCGCATACGGCATATTAAAACAGTCTGCGCACCCCATGCACGAGTATGGTAAGTGCTGATGATTCATGACTGATGAGCTGTTCGAGGAAAACAGATGCGACTTCTGTAGCCCACACTTCATATGAGGCTCAAAGTTACTAAACTCACTGCCCTCTACGCACTTTACTCAAGTTATTCTGAAAAGCCCACGTGAATTGTTCCTCTTTGCAAGGCATTCATCTGGAATTTATGTTGGAAGTTGAAACACTGGCTTTTATACGTTATCCCTAGTTTGTGTAGGGTAGAAGCCAAATCAGAATAACGGTGCGTCTGCGCGAAATAGAAAAAAAAAATTGAGAAACAAACTACACGTATTGCGATGTAATATGAGCGTATACCAGGAAACTGTTAGTTGTCAACTGATGAAAACAATATCATCACAGTTTAGTCGATGTACGTGGAAATGTACCGTAAACTTGCACGATTTTCTGTATGCAGTTTGAACACTAAGAGGAAATTGATTTTATAAACTGACCAGATCACGTGACCAGATGGCGAGAAAATAAAATAGAACCACCGCGTGTGGACCGCATTGGAGTGATCAGTGTACATGTATCACGTGGAGCAGGATAATCCATGTGTTCACGCGCGGCACGCTTGACTGGTTTACTTGAATAAGCACTTCATTAGTGTCCTTACACGTGGTACATGACGCCACGTGAAAATGGTCTATTGAATGGTCTGTGTTGGATCCCTCGTATTAGGCACTAGGATGATTACACCTGCAGCTAGCATAAACCGACTGGGATTTGTGCCAATTTTGAAAGGTTAACCGGCAGATCGGCGAAGTTCAGCCGACGCATCGCCCACCAGGCGCACGCTCTGCAATTTAGCCTGTTTTTCAAAGGACGAATTTCAACGAACTTTGATATTTAACCGCTTGTTAGTAGCTTGTTTATGTTCAAACTTCAATGGGGCAGGTGTGGATCCAGGCCAATGATTTTCGGGGAGGTGGGGGGGGGGGGGGGGGAGGCAAGGGGCTAAATATATTTGATGCAAAGTACATTTCTTTTTCGGTGAGCCTGACTTTCAAACAAAATTCTCATAAATATATTTTTTAAAGTTTTTGTGTAGATGTTTTAAAATGGATTTTGGAAAGTTTTTAAATAGTGTAGATGTTTCGACATTTTCATTTTCATTTAACATAACGTGACATTCTTACAAGGGACCAGTCGGAAGTCGCATTCCTCCGTTTTGAGCTACAGGCAAAAATCCATTGGGGGTCGAAATTTTCGATTTTCGTTTTATTGCTTAAAATGCTATCATACTGTTTTTGTTGTTGTTTTTTTAGTAAAATATAATGTAAAAAAGAGAGATTTCAGTAAGGTAACTTACTGATAATCACCGGAATTTGTGTTTAGTTTTCTTCATAAGATTCGTTATTTTTCGATTCGTGTATACATCACCATTTTTAAATGCAATCATAACAAACTTGGTATCAAATCAATTTAATGCTTGTGATATAAACTCTTCATTGCTTGGCCGCACTAGTGACCGCTTTTTTCACAAATAAACCAATGAGAGATACTTTTAGGAGATACCAAGGCTACCCCCTAATCGTGAGCCGTTCAGCGATGCGGAAATGAAGGACAAACTTTATCGCTTGATTTCTACAATAGTGCTGGATCATCTAATAAAACTAAAATTATTATAACTTTTTAAATACTGCTCCGATTTTAATAATTCTTTCATCATTTTAAAGCTTATGGTGTGTTCTTTCCAATGGTATATAAATCTAATTTTTGCGATGAGAGACTTCTCTATTGAGAGCGCCACATATTCATTTAAAAAAGAATCATTAAACATAAGAAGTAAGGGAACATTTCGAATTCTGGCTCAGCTTTTGTTACTCCCCTCCCATCCCCCGTAACCGCGCGAGCAACGATATAAAAAGGATATGCAGCGCGGCGATTTCTCCTAAAGGTTTGGGGAACACAAAGGAAACGTACACAACCAATCATAATTATTAAGCATTTTGTACCAGTACTCGGTGCCTCTTGTGTATCCTGGGAAATTGTTGAAAATGTGTGCTGATCTTTGTATATTCTGGTGCATACTGACGTACTGGTGCATGTAAAAGGCAATGACCAAGGGGAAAATTATTGGGGGGACACTGCCATAGCCGTCCCCTTCCCCCCAAAATGGGGGGAAGTGTCCCCGGATCGCCGCGTCCCCGGATCGCCGCGTCCCCGGATCGCCGCGTCCCCGGATCGCCGCGTCCCCGGATCGCCGCGTCCCCGGATCGCCGCGTCCCCGGATCGCCGCGTCCCCGGATCGCCGCGTCCCCGGATCGCCGCGTCCCCGGATCGCCGCGTCCCCGGATCGCCGCGTCCCCGGATCGCCGCGTCCCCGGATCGCCGCGTCCCCGGATCGCCGCGTCCCCGGATCGCCGCGTCCCCGGATCGCCGCCCATGAGACCATACATGAGAGGCTCTTTGGCACGGAGCCAATTTCATGCAGGTGCTGTAAACACAACGTTTGTCTAAGCACAGAAAACAAAAATTACGGTACTGCATGAGCAAAACCAGGTCACCAGCGAATATACCGTGTACTGTGTAATTTACTTGTGAATGGCTCTCATCTAGTTCTTTTTTTCGCTTAATACGTAAATTTGGTAAGTATTATTTGCCACTTGGCAAGTTCATGAAATCAAGTCCCATTTTGCGGAAACATTAATAAACCGGGTCGTTAAAAATCATTGAATAATGGCATGTGTTATTCTTGCTTTATAAATACTTCCTATCGTGGCCCTGAAGGGACATCACACATCGTAGATTTCTGTCGCACATTTTATCGCACAATTCTGCGATGTCGCAAATGTTATTGCCGATTTCTGCGCCGATTTCTGCGATGTCGCACATTTTGGGCCCGTTTGTTTTACACGAATCCCAGTACATTGGTATGATAGAATCTGCAATAAAAATCCACTTTGGGTACAGTATGTGAGGTACATTTACTTTTAAATCGGCAGTGTTGTCAACAAAATGCAGTTTTCTGCACTTTTGAATGAAAAGTTCTCATTACCCTTTAATTAGAAGCTAATTAGTGAACGTAACCGGTCTTCTCTAAATTTTGTTCATGTAGAATATATTCGTTATTTAGACTATGCTTAAAAAGCGTGTAATTTTGCTAAAAGCTTAAACATTTTTTTGATGGAACCCCAAGAAACTTGTATAAAAAGCAAACTTTGTTGACCACCTTTTACTTGATGCATTTGAGATTTTGAGTCTGCGGCTGAATACGCGGCTGAATACACGGCTGAATCCGCGGCCGAAATCTGCAAAGAAATGTGACTGCGATAAAATGTGCGACATCGCAAATATCTGTGCAGAAATGTGCGACTGTAACATGCAACCCCCTTCCCCCTCCCCCTCTCCCCCTATGGATGGAGCACTAGCGACGCCGCTGGTAATGACGTCACACTTCGCTTAAGTTGCATTCATGCAGCCAGGTGGGGCAGGGGAAGGAACAGAGTGTTGTGGTTTCATGGCATTCATTTCAGTACAAACAAGCTGGACTCCTGCCAATTTCTGCCTGATATAATGTTTCGTAAGGAAGTACCAATGCTTCCCTTTGGCACTTAAACAAAGTACCCTGAAAATAGCATATGATGCGCGATATAAGGCAGAGGGAACCCACCCCCTCCTCCCTCCCCCCTCCCCCTCCCCCCTCCCCCCTCCCCCCTCCCCCCTCCCCCCTCCCCCCTCCCCCCTCCCCCCTCCCCCCTCCCCCCTCCCCCCTCCCCCCTCCCCCCTCCCCCCTCCCCCCTCCCCCCTCCCCCCTCCCCCCTCCCCCCTCCCCCCTCCCCCCTCCCCCCTCCCCCCTCCCCCTCCCCCCTCCCCCCTCCCCCCTCCCCCCTCCCCCCTCCCCCCTCCCCCCTCCCCCCTCCCCCCTCCCCCCTCCCCCCTCCCCCCTCCCCCCTCCCCCCTCCCCCCTCCCCCCTCCCCCCTCCCCCCTCCCCCCTCCCCCCTCCCCCCTCCCCCCTCCCCCCTCCCCCCTCCCCCCGCCAAAAATAGGGTCGGTCGGAAATGAGAACCAAAGAAATAGAAAGGGACACGCCCAAAACGTTTTTAAAATACATGTAAGCGTCTCCTTCTGAATTTTCGATTTTGGGAAAGGTTTAAATTAGCACACATGTCGCTGACCCCTGACCGCAAAAAAGAAGACAAACTGTAGCTTCCGAAAGGGTGCTGTGCCCCAGTGCTTTCCGGCGTTATGAAATTGGTGTTGACGTGGGTACACTGTAAAACATTGCCCGTAAAATTAACGGTCGAAAGGAGTGCAGCAAGGTACCACCCGCCTACCGTATTTTGTACGGTCGAACCGTATTTAAATTTACTGATAAATTACTGATTATTTTACGGTGAAAAGCCTGTAAATATTGCCATTTTTACGGGCACCGTTTTTGTTTCAGAAAAAAATTAGCACTGGAAGCTGGGTTGACAATAATTAACTGCAAATTAACAGAAATGAATGAAGTGGGAACCAGACTAAATGGAAGTATCTTATTTACACATTACTCTGTTAGGGTGTACAAATGGGTCAGCACTTGACACCAAAATAACATTGTCATGTACTACTGAAAATGCACTAGGCCTTATTGAATATAGGCACAATGCCCTATTGAATAGGCACAAGGGGCGATGCGCGTGACGATGACATTTTGGTGGTTCTGGATAGTGCTTACCGTACAAATGCTACGACAACCTACACTAAACACTACAAACTGAATGAGGGCGTGCTTTAGCTTTTATGCAGCTTATCCCATGCCCACTATAATCATTTCTCCATGAACAATTTCAATATTTGAATACAAAAGGAGATGTAATGAGAATCTTCACTTATGTTTGTAAAAAAGAAAAAAAAATAATATTGTGGAATCGTTTGAATAAAACATATTATGTTCAAGAAAGTGTATTTTTTGACTAAACACTGCAATTTAACCTGACTTTTGTGAACACAAATTTCCTCATTTCTGATTGGTTTTGCAATTGCTGCGTAATGAGCGGCCGTTTTTGCCCGTAAAATGTACGCGCAGTCCGTGTACGGTTATACTCACAGTGAATATTTACATGCTTTTCAACGTAAAAAATACGGGATTTTTTTTTTACATTGTAGGGTGGAGGGCCTACGAAACACTGATGCCCAGGGCCTACGAAACACTTTATCCGGCTGTGGACACAAGTAAAGACACACATACAGAGTATGCGCATGTCCCTAACTTCCCGGTGTTGACGGACTGCGCACATCAAGAGATTCGTCTCCGCCTGTCACTGACGGTTCTCCATTACCTACAAGGTTGGGACACCGTGGAACACTTGCATGTGATTTTTCTATTCAGAATGGACAGGAAGATGAGGAAGATACGATTTTAACGATAAGGCTCCAAAATCACATCCAGAGCTCAAAACCACAATGGGGTTTAATAGCCTGTTAAACCAAGAAGTCACAATTGCACTCTTTGTCAAGGTGGGTCAATAGTTTACAGGCTTCAGCTGTGATTTTGTACAGCATAGGATGTGATTTAGCAAAATCACATCTTCCTATATACATTTTGAAGCAAGATATGGGACGGAGCCCCCCCCCCCTTGTGTTGGTCATTGTGTTCCTGGAATCTCAGGAATTCCTTTCAGAGGGGGATATGTTAGGTAACAATAATCTGGAGTGTGTATAGGGTATTCGGACAAGTGGGGGAGGGGGGGGGGGGATACCCCTTGGTCCCATGTCGTGCCGGTTATATCTTCCTCATGCCCCTGTCAACTTTCAATGGAAAAATCACATCCACGGAGTTCCTTGTGGGAATAAATATTGTTTTTCCTCAGGGAGGAAAATGGGAAACCCGCGCTATTGAATTCCTAGCTCCATGGAGCTATAAGAAACTTCCACGCTAGTTTCTAGCTCGCGGGGGTGTCCCTCCGTAGCAGTTTTGTTACTGCAGCGAGGTCCTCGGTTTTATTTACTAATACATAAGTGCATTCCATTTAATGTCACATTCCGTTTAATGGCTTCATTTTGTTCTGGTACATGGTTGTCTGTTTGTCTCCAGCATTCTTATCGTATTGGACTACATTTTGTATTTTTATGTTTGGTTCTGCGTGGTGAGCTCCCCGTTTGGTTTGAGAATGAGTGGGCGACATGATTGCCTGTGTGTCTATTTGGTTGTCGGGCAAGGCAACAATAATTCGCTGACCCGTGAGCTAGAAATGGCATGGGAACTACTCGCAGAAGCATTAGACGGTCTAGTCTTATTGTAGTCTGATGTTCAGCCACTAGATGTTCAGCCACTATCGGCCGGATAGCTGTGGCTATCTTCGCTGCGATCACTGACGTCAGTCACGTCATTGAGTGGCCCATGGGTTGAGTGCTGAGCGGTAGAGCGAACCCTACACTCTCCATGTGGCACTGATCCACCCGGACTTGTGCAATGATACACTGCGGGGTTTCTGTACACGACGTATGCGGAAAACGCTGATGCGGTATCGACTGATAAACACTATGGCGGTGGATCACAGCTATGGTGTGTGTGTACGAAAGGCTGCTCCGAGTACAATAGCTGCAATACACGACAACACCACCATGCAGGTTTCCAGTGATGACACAAACCGCCATGGTTTATCATCGACCGCAGACTGACACACATCAGAAACGCTACGTGACTTGACTAAACCGATGGGATCACCGAGTGACGGGATGTATTCCCCGGGGGCCGGCGGCGCGGAGGATCCCGTCGACCAGCCAGAGAGAAGCCCGTTGACCGTAGACATCCCGTCCAGCCCCGCCGGAGCAGCCGAGGGACTGGGCCAGTCTCTGAGTGATGTGTACATTGTGGAAGCAATTAAGGGGAAACGTAGGAGGAAGGTATATTTCTGACAACATTTCAGGAAAAAAGTCAAGGGTGTGGTTGTTTAATTCGAATTTAGGCCAAATAAAAATAAATTGTCTCCGCCCATTTCCTTTTCAGAGATCGCGTGCTTTTTTTCCTTTTCTACATACAATCCAATTATGCAAAAGGAAGAGGAAAGTCACATCACAAGGCCAAATCGAAAATCCGTTGTTTGTTTGGAATTGATTTCGAAATTGGTGGATTCCACTTGCGGCGGTATTTATCTTGAAAAAATGGGGGCGGCAACTTGGAAAAAAACTGCCTGGCAGTCACCGAGCAAAACGGGAGGACCCTTTAAAAAAAGAAATATGACGAAAGAAATATTTCGTTTTTGCCTTCGAGCTATTCGACATAATTTTAATTATTAAAGGCACTTTACTCGGAGATCACAGGATCATCGTGAAAAAAGAGGAATTGCGTTCACTCAAGGTCACTGTAGTTAACCAGTCAACCAATTCACTGTACACTGCAATCTCGGGGTTAATGCGAACGCCGGGCTGACAGACGATCTCCGGATTAGCGTAACTCTGAACCATTCTGATGTGTTAACTATAGCTCTCGAAATTTGAGTCGTATGTCAGAGTAAATTTAGTTCAGAAAATAAATTCAGAGAAACTGCAGTCTCGGTGTTTAATAATTGGGCGGCTATAAAACGATTAGACCGAGGCCTAAATGATAGCCACACCATGTTCATATGTGTAGGCTTGGGCTACATTTACGTGCAGTTGGGGATACGTTTAGGGCTAGGACTGCGTTTAGGTTTCCGTCATGGGGTTACGTTTAGGGCTCGGGATGCATCTAGGTAGGCCTACAAGGTATGGATGGCCCAGACTACATTAAAGGTACATGGCTGGGATTACATTTAGGCCACTTGCTATATTTTGGTACAGGGTTGGCTACATTTTGGCCTCGGGCTACGTGTGGAAATATGATCGGGTTGTGGCTGTCTATATAGGGCTGCGTTTAGGTACATTATTTTGCTATAATAGGTTCTGCACAGTCGATTCCCGTGTTAGCGTTATTTTGAAACGTTCTTCTGGGTTCACCATTCATAACCCCTGATATTGCTTCCTATTTCCGATGGGTTTACCACACAGACCCCTTCGCTTGGGAAATTGCGGGTGTTTTGGCACAAACACAAACACCTAAAATCAGACCTTTTGCTGTGATCATTTTAGGGATCAGTGGTATACCGAGAGTTGATGACATCATAGTGACGTCGTGATGACGTCATCAAGTATAAAATTACAAAAAGTGTGTATTTCAAAAAACGGCATACCTCTTTATCTGAATGACGTATGACCTTCATATTTGGTTATCAGATAGATCTTGTTTTGATGCACATTTTTGGTTTGACCTTTACTTTACCGGAAGTTCAAATTTTAAGGGTTATGACATCAGATTGGCAGTAGATAATAGAATCCGGTTTGGACCTTGGTCCTTAGTATGACCACTTCTTTCGAACAATAGGTTGGGTGACGTGCTCAGCTGTTGATGTAGTGATGTCATGGTGACGTTATCAAGGGCAACTTACATGCAGAAAATCTCAATAAACGAGCTTTTTTAAACGTCTTATTTATGAACTGCAGCAAAATGTTTCTACATTTGGTGATCAGATAGATCTTATCTTGATGTACATTTTTTATTGGAAGTGTTTTTGTTTTCGTTTTTTCCTTTACTTCCGTGGTTACCGGATGCTCAGGGTGTAAAATGCTTATTACATTCGATCTGTAGCAGATAGTGCCTGGTTAGTTGAAACTTGAAAGGTCATATCCTTCGAATAATAGGTTTGGTGATGTGCACAGATGTAATGACGTCAAGATGACGTCATCAAGGTCAAATTACAAATAATTTGAGTTTGAAGGTCATGTATCTTGAACTGCTGCACACTTAACTGGCGATCAGATACGTGTAGATCCTTTCTCTTATCTTTTATCAAACCGAAAAAGCCCAAACACCGCCTGTTTGTAACAACAAACTTTTATTGCTGGTTTGTTTTGTTTTCTGTTTGTGTTTTTCTACGGCAGGGAAGGGGAGGGCAGGATTCACCCACTAATCTCACATTTTTGGGGAGCCAGAGCGGTACGGAGGCGGAAAAAGAGTGCATTGTGTTTTCTATTTTTTGGCACGGGTATGTGCTGCTCCCACTGTGTCTGCTACCACTCAGCGCATTTAGACGTGATCAATGTACACTTTATGCAAACGTTGAACATGTTATGGCCAAAGAACAATAACAGTTCATGAGGCATGGCAACAGTATACAACGCAGATCATTCATGTGGAAGGGGCGCTCCTTGATCAGATCAGCCCACGCCATGTGCTTTGTGCTGTAGCCCATGCACCAGCCATGTTCAAGGAGACTTGCATTGATCCTAAACCTATAGGCCTAGTTCAAGGCTTCAACTTCATGGACATTTACCTCACGGTCAAGTGTAAGTTGTGCTCGAACTATGGATTCGTTGAAGTTCTAGAATCACTCGCCCTTTAGAGTTAGTTTTCCATACCATCAGATAAGGCAAAATGAGACTAAACATTGTCTTTGAGTGAGAGAATATAATAAAATGTCATTTCCATTGTTACAGAAATATTTCCAATTCTGTTGATGTTGTTTTGCGAAAGGCGTGGCTCTTGATCAAAGCCGAGGGAGGGTGTGTTTAAAACATTTATTTTAGGAAAAACCCTATTTCTAGAGTTGAATCTAACAAAATCCAGGTATTTTCGGCAATTTTAGACAAATTGTTAAATTCCTTGACGGACTTCGTTTCCAGGGAAAGGGCATGGGGGTAGCCCCTGTTGAATCGTGTCTGCTTGTATCAGTGTTGTCGTACTCGTACTCGTACTCGTACTCGTACTCGTACTCGTACTCGTACTCGTACTCGTACTCGTACTCGTACTCGTACTCGTACTCGTGTACAACTCGAGTACCACTAAGTACTCAGCCCAAACTCGATCTTTAATACTCGGCACGTACTCGGCTTTTTGTACTCGGACTCATACCCGGTTTCTCTTTTGATGCTGCACCTTCGGACTCGAAAGTACACATATACATAAACTGTTCTTCGGCTGTTGGGTAAATTCCCAAAAGGAAATATTTCTGGCTCAATTAAACGTGATGTACTCTCTTAATGTAAAAGAGTGAAAAACTCACTCTCAAAAAGAGTGAATCCCTTCTCAAACCACTCGAAAAGAGTGAATCTCTTATAAAAACCACTCGAAAAGAGTGAAAACCACTCGAAAAAGAGTGAAAACCACTCGAAAAGAGTGAAATTTCCACTCTTTCGAAGAGCCATATAAGGGACAACTCGAAAAAGAGTTGTCCCTTATATGGCTCCACGAAAGAGTGGAAATTTCACTCTTTTTGAGTGGTTTTCACTCTTTTCGAGTGGTTTTTATAAGAGATTCACTCTTTTCGAGTGGTTTGAGAAGGGATTCACTCTTTTTGAGAGTGAGGTTTTCACTCTTTTACATTAAGAGAGTACAATTTGTTGAGTAGGTTCATCATGTTGTGTAAAAAGTATAAAAAAAACATGGAAATAAAGTGAAAGGGTCAGTCTTCTGATTTGATTGTGTTTAGACTCTTGATGATGCAGGTACAATACGTATACTAATGTTCAGAACATAACTTGGCATTTTTGTTCCTTACGGTGTAGTCATACTCAGCCCGTACTCGACTGTTTATGTAGGCCTACTCATAGTCAACCCGTACTCGGACCCTGAAAAACTCGGACTCGAATTTTTGGCCAAGGACTCGATCATCAATGTACTCGGACTCGGCCCGTACTCGGTACTCGGAGAACTTGGTACTCGGATTGTAGGACTCGACTGCAACACTGACTTGTATTCACAGTCAGACCCAACTTTGACCGAACAAGTGGCCCCGATGGATGGGTGGCCAGAGTGTGCAGGTTGGGTATGTGCAACGTGTGTTTGGGTTGGGAGTATCACGGGTTGGTCACATTATATTAAAGGCCTAGATCAAGGTGGCCATATTAGCAGATTGACCACGCTAAGCCTCATTTCGTAAGTTTGAAATTGACAGAATTTCTATATTTAAAAAAATATCCAACTAAAACCCATACATTGAGCAATTACAAATGAGATTATAAGGCCAAGTAAAAAACAGATGTTTAGTTATTTATTTGTACAAGTACCAGCATCGTTTCTAATATTAAACCAATCACCAAAACAGTTGATGGCTACACGTGTTATCGAAATACGATTTCAATAAACCACCACCTTCAACAATTTCGTACATTACATTAAAGGTTGTTATTCAGGTTATCTTGATGATTTTGTTTACTTTGCCTAATGTTACTCAGTCTTTCTGCCAGAGACATGTCTTTTCTTTCATGGAACCCCTTCCCACCTTGATATACGTGTTTATCTGTCGTCGCAGAATAAAAATGTACACACCGCAGTGCATTCTGGGAAAAGGGAGTTAATAAGAAAAGGCCCTCTGGGCCCGATGATTATTTTGTTTTGTTTTGTTTGTTTATAAATGCTGTACAGACTTCGGAGTGTGAGCTTGATCCTTATATTCGTGAATGACGATTCCCTTGAAATGATGCAAATTAAACCAGATGTGTCTTCATATAGGAGCAACATTTATTGCGGTCGTCCATTCCCTTCCATCTTCCTTCTCATTATGGGTGCACATCCTCAAATAAACGTCCATAAACATAAGTGCTAAATGCCCCCCCCCCCCAAAAAAAAAAGAATTGCAAAACAAATGTTTACAACTCCCAACACCAAAATGAAGCTGAGCGTAGGCCTACAGCATATACATGTATCATTTTTCAGTTTCTTTCTATTTATGAAGGGGTGGGGATAATGACGTTTAGGTTTACGTTCTTTCCAAAGATGACTACATTACGGAGCTTCCTTTAAAAACAACATTCCTTCGCTAATAGCTAAAAGGGCCAATTCTCGTGGCTGATGTATCCAACATGCTCAGAATTAGAAGCTCACAATCGCAAAGTCAGGTGCGACTGTATCTTTAAAATCCCTCAACAGCATGGGCCTCAAAACGCTCTTAATAAAAAAGAAAATAGGGCTGGCAAAATATACCCAGCACGATATGGGGCAGAGGGGTACCCCCCTTTTGTCCCTATACCCTATACACTCTCCAGACTATTGTTACCTAACACATCCTCCCTAGAGATCTGAAACGAATTCCCGAGATTCTGGTGACACAATGACCAACGCAAAAGGGGGGGGGGGTCCCTCTGCCCCATCATATGTGGCAAAATGTAGACGGATCGGAGCAGGCAAATGTGGGTCTGGACAAATCCGACCATGCGTTTATGGGAAGGATAAATGCGGCCATGATTAGGGGCCGTCCACACATGTGCGGTCAGTCATACTTTGTACGACTGCAAGCATTGATTGTATTCAGTCAGGCCGAGCTTAAAGGTGACAAAAGGATTGAATGTGAAAGCCCCTTGCAATGGCCGCCGCGTGCATTGCACCAATACAAGCCAATACCGGTACCAAGAAGGTCGTCTATATACAACCGTGCACCCTTGTGCATGTCGGCATGCTTTTTCCCCCACACATCCTCTCACTACCGGTTTAATGAGAGATAAATGCACGGAAATGAAATTGATTGCCTGCATACATTATTGGGGAAAAGATTAGTTTTACCCATGTAAACAGAGAATGACGCCACTGGACTCGGAAGCCTCGGTCTACACCAGTTCGATAGGGCTATATTGGGCTACGAAATCAATGCACTTAAGGACATTTGCAGTATTTTTTAGCCTTAATACATGTCAGACAACTTTCTTTCCATGTTGTTGAATTTCCACCCCTTCTGCGGCAATAGTAATTTCAACATTTTGGTTTGTCACGCAAATTAAATTTCACGCTAATGAAATTTCCATATTATTGAGCCACTGCACGATGTAATCAACATGACAACAGCAGTCTACATTACTCTGTGCTCAAATATATCAAACATTTCTACGTTATATTAGTGCGGGCAAAAATATTCGATTTTCAAAGAACAATGCCCTTCAATGAGACGAATTCCGAATTGACGAAAACAGCACCGATCTGCGCACTTCTGGGTTTGAAAGCGAGGATCTCAGTGCTAAGTATTTACCGGTGCTATGAAGAACTTACTATGCTGAACGTGCGCTGCGCTGCCTATTTGGCGTGATTCATTCATGCACGGATGAATTCGTTGAATAGCATTGTTTGTTTAGCACCGAAAGCCTCGCTTTCAGCCCGGAAATGCGAAGATGGGGCTAATGTGAAATTCGTCTATTAAAGGGACACATTGCTTTGGATTTGGCGATTTGGGCTATAAAAATGAAATGGATATGGTTGGGAACCGTTTTTAAAAGTAGAATATAAAGATTCACATAACTATCCCTTCAAATTGCGTGGTTTTTGTTTAATTTCGTGACAAATAACGGTCCGCCATTTTGTAGAACAACATTTTTGACTCCACAAAATGGCGGACCGTGTTCACAAGTCGTATTTCTAGTCGCAGCTGGTTGAAGTACGTCTGGGCAATGATTATTACAATAACCGTCTGTTTGTGATATTCAATTTAGTGTCCTTCTCCACCATTGGGTTTGTCATCGACAACACGGAACTCATATTTGTAAGTCCATCTATGGTTACTCCCAAGACACTTTTCTTACCCAGATTGACTAGGTTTCTTCTTCTTTTTGGATGTATCTAGATCTAGTTTCTGTTGATCCATTTTGATGTACTGTGGCACGGCGCGCAGCACTGGCGATATGTGTCGCGAGGTAGAGAATGGTACCTGGCGATCATCTGATAGGTTTACAAGGCCACTGGCTGCGGCGCCAGCCTAAAGACTCTTACAGCGTATTTTGCGCATTATTTAAACGGTGGTATTTACTACTGGAAATAAGTCTATGTTTCGCGGGTCAGATGTCAGGGGTCAGAGGCCAATTTTTTGTTTTGTAATCACTAACTCACTAATTACAACACATTATACGTGCTTTTTTGCATGAACAACTCTTATAAAAGATAAGGAACAAACAGCAAAATGTCATGACATTTAAAGGCAATGTGTCCCTTATAGAGAATTCCCGGGGTGCCTAAAGTTCACTAATGCTGTGCCTACAGTATTACGTGGTCAATCTTATCCGTTATATTTGAAGGACTCACAAACCCGACAAAAAGAGAAATAATTTATGGCTTATCTTCTTGGTTTAGATTTGTTTTCAAGAATTCATTATGCAAAGCGAAACTCGTCATTTGGTTTTGCGACTACATTGTTTACGCTTCATTCTAAGCCGTATGGGCGAACCAAACCTGCTAGTATAGGCTTTATAATGCTTCTAATTATCTCGTAGTGAAAGGTAGTCAGGCAGTCGATAATTAAACCGGTGCGGCTGACCATGTAATAATATTATTCTAAGCACCCCTGCAGCTTAAGCTGGTATATAACAGTCATTAAATATAACTGGACAACAACGCAGTCCCAAACGAATGTACGAAAGGAACCATGCGATAACAATTTAACTTTAATTTGTTTCTACACTTATTTTCATGTATTACAAAAATACGAGCATTATCCCAATGCTGGTTTTTACACTAAGTAAAGAAGAATGTAGTGGTTTTAAATTTATTTAGAAATCTTTCAAGAATGCTTAAGCAAGGGAGTTCTCCTTGTGTTAGGTAATACATGTAGACCTCACGGAAAAATGACGTCACTCTTGATATGTTACGCGCGTGCTTTAGATAGGAGCACAATGGGACAACGTCCTCGCCGTTCTTCTATCGAAAGCACGTGTCAACAAAGCGTGACGTCATTTCTGTGCAGTCGATAGAACAAACGTCTTGTCAAAAGAGCATTACAATAGTGCTCAATTAATTTCTCTAAAATAACTTCCAACTTAAAGAAAGTTTTAATGAAATGTTGTTTAAAAAGGATTCCAAGCAAGCTATTTAATACGGGAACACGTTAAAGCTTGAGCACTCTCCTGACATATTTTGTATATAAAACAACACTATGGAGAATGGAGACATCACGGTTGTGGCTCTGATGGCATGTGCTATGGCTCATAATTGTAGTAATTTGCATTAATCAAAACCAAAAAATACGTATAATTTACCCTCTAGAAGGGCTACAGAGAACCTCAACATTTATAGTAACCTAGACAACCGCTGACATGTCATAGTACCATAAAAGTCCGTCTTGATTGTTTAGCTTTTTCCCTTTTATGCCCATTCAGATTTGTTGTCTGATTTCAGCAGTGACAAGGGTTTGTTTTGTGATGGAGTCCAACGGTCCATTTGATAGTTTAAGTCAAAAGTTAAACACGTTTGGGTTACAATGTTGGTCGTATGATATAAATTGAGATAACCAATGTTGGTGGTACGGGTTAACAGCGGATTCCATGACAAACACTTTCGCTTGTTTAATAGGACATTCATGAACAAAAGTTCTTCTATCGTGTGTTTTTAATGCAACGTTTCCCTTGAAAATACTAAAATCTCATCAGAAAGTACAATTGGGAATATTCAAACAGAAAATGAAAGTTCAATGCTTTAAAACAGATGTTGTCTACTCCTTATCACTGACGTACGGTATGGTCACAAATGGAGGGAGTAGAATGTAGTTTTAGATTGTAAACGTGTACAAATGACCATCCGTTTTTAGATTCGATTCGAAAAAGAATCGAAAAAGAGAGTGAAAATAAGATCATAACACAAAGTCTGCGTGGAACGTTTTGTCTTCAGTAATTTTCCACTGGAAAGTCACTCATGCATTTGCATGCATGTCTTATAGAGGTGTAGCGAATCGATTTTCAGCAAGCTTTTTAAACATTTACTGATGTACCGGGTACTTTTTATCTTAAAAATAAGCAGAAATGGGAATATTAGTCTGTTAATTAACATGAATGTGTTACGGCTGCCGAGTCCATCATGTAAGATTTACAATCTATAAATTATGTATACTACTACGCTGAATGCATCCCCGGATTATCAGCGGAGTGAAGATTGATATGCCTATAACAGCGTCACAAAGCTGCCTACGGGAAAAACCCTGGCTGCATGTAGGATTTCAACAGAAATGTCACTCTGGCGTTATATCATTTGCGTGAGGACTGATGTCAGTCGGGTTTAATGGCTGTTCACTCCAGGGACTCGCTGCAGTATGATTTTCCTTGAGACGTGTTTTGGTGGAAAGTTTAAAAGTTTTAATGTTCACTCTGGCAAATAATTGTCAAATTCCCCGACTAAAATCTGACACCTGAGTCAGTAAAGAGGATTCAGACGAGGAAATGTCCTCATTTTGTTTCATCTGAAACGCCACAAATAATAGATACACATGTATCTTGCGCGTGGATTACAGTTTCTAAGGGGGTAAACGTACATTGCCTCGGAGGCGCCCATTGGGCCACAAACAAAACGTGGATCGTCCTAAGATTGCAATGGTTGGAAAGATCATAAAAATACATAGAGTATACTAAACGACCATCCCTTGACAATGCGCCGTTTGTCTCAAAATCATGGACGACAATCATTCGGTGACGCCACTTTGGTTCGGAAAAATCGGATCATTGGAAAATTATTGGAAAATCCAGCTCCGTCAGATTGGCCCCCAGTTTTTAGACGAAAATTTGTATGTTTGTACTGTATGTTGATGAGCTCGTTAGCATTTTTCTGGTATCATTGACTAATAATATCTTTTTGTATATGTATTACTCCAGGGGAAATCGGAATATCTTGTGAAATGGAAAGGTTGGTCTAACAAGTAAGTATCATTGAGGTTTCAGGCGTTTCAGCCTATTTTTAATAATCAAATACTGTAATTCACGGTTGTTGTTCACTGTGAACCCTTCAGATGTGATTTCCAGTTATGGACAGGGAGATTAGTAATGTCCATTTAAATAGCAAATCACATCCAAGCGTTTCGCAGTGTTTGATTTACAATTCGTGAGGCAATTCAACCGACTTGCCATTCCAAACATGGAGTTAAATTCACCACCGCGTGGGTGAAAAGAGTGGCCAAGGGACCACGTGACGGGAAGCAGTAAAAGCAGGCGGTCCAATATACAACCATATTGGACCGCCTCGGAGCTGATCGTTTCGAACATGGTTTAATATAAAACTGTACGCGATTCAAACAATAATTACCGACTCTTCGCCGCCTTCGGCTCTTTCCACATCTTCCAAGAGCTGCAAGGTGATAGATAAGAGAGACAGATGTTTATCCACACTGAATGCAGTGAAGATAACATATCCACATCTCATAAAAAACAAACCGTATTAATAGGCTTTGTTGGCATGTGAACGTCGAATCTTAAAAGTAGATGACCTTACTTATAGAGATAGCCAATGTCTTGAACCGTCAGAATCTCCGTCCACGTCTCATGGCCGGCATGGCCGGGGATAATTAACGCGGGGCAGTATTCGATTCTTAGCTTGATCGCTCGACTGGGCATTGTCCGGGCAAAATTTCTTTTAAAGGCAGCCCACAGCAAAGAAAAGCTTCATTGCAAGCGATTGTTCCCGCTTTTCTGCTTCCTTTTTTATAGCTGTAAACGTCGCGATCTGTAATGGACCTCCCACTAGTACTTTCGCAGACGGCAATGGTTTAAACATACACGTGTGCGTTACATGAAGAGGATCTATAGACCTTTTTCTGGTGTTGTCATGGACCGCATACTGTAGTGATGCTAATGAAGTGCTTATACAAGTAACCCCGTCAAGCCTGCCGCGTGCTCGCGCGTGGTTTAACCTGCTGCATACACAGCCATAGATATCGGAAGAATAAATAACTAGATCAGAAGCGCGTATAATACGCGCGTTTTGCCTGGGCGCCGCCATTAGTCACGTGAACAGGGCTAAAAATGTGCACCCGTAATAGGTGTGATACCGGTAGTGATTAAAATCATTTTTTTGGCCCAGTGAGATGAAACTTTTATTGCAAGGCTCGTCAGGAAACGAATATGCAGTTACCTCTTTAGCCGAAATAGTTTGTTACTTTTGTTTAATGTAAGGTTAAGTTTTTACCTCGGCTTCATGTTTCCTGAATGTGGAAATCACCGCCAAAGAGACAAGCGGTATGGGAGGATTTCACTTGAGGTGCTTGCAGCAAAAATTAAGACTTTTATTACGCACGCCGCCTCTAATTACTTTACAAAATGCATTTGCCATTGTTTGTCGCCCTGTTCAAGTGACTTTTTAGCGCGTCCATGCACAAGAAAATTCTATACACAGTGAATGATGCGCGCGCACGTGCTTCCGATCTAGTTTATTTATTCTTCTGATATTTATGCATACGACACGTGTACTACGATCACTCCATGGCGGTCCACACGCGGTGTTTTTCTTTTACATTTCATGGTATCTGGTCACATAGGTTAACAAGTTAGCTTGTGGCATTCTGCACGACT
The DNA here is from genome assembly GCA_037893225.1 of Hippasteria phrygiana. Classification (NCBI taxonomy): domain Eukaryota; kingdom Metazoa; phylum Echinodermata; class Asteroidea; order Valvatida; family Goniasteridae; genus Hippasteria; species Hippasteria phrygiana. The sequence goes on along the minus strand of JAZGUH010000512.1, from coordinate 1,051,209 downwards.
GAATCAAAATGATGATACGGAGTCACGTCGGGGTGAGATAGATTCATGTTTTGAAAGGGGCGACTTTACTCCGGGAACAGTTAACTGTACTGACATTTCGAAATCCATTGCGGACGTTTCTGGAAATGAAACGCCGTCAGTTCTGACTCACATTCAGGCGTCTATCTGGGAAGTATACCAACATTTCTCTGCATTCTCCATTGCACCCCACCCCAAAGTAGAATACACACTGCAAAAAATGTGATGTCAAATTAACACCATGTGGGGTTTATATTGGACCACTCGCCCAATATAAACACCACATGGTGTTAGATTAACACTACAGTTTTGCAGTGCACTCACACATGATTTCTTCTTCGAGGTGATCGAAATTTGACTACAGTTTCTGAAAAATGCCAAATATATCAAAAACGATCGGACATTTCTGAATATTTTTCCGAAACCGAAGTCCTGAAGAATTTGTAACCTTTTAATTAGATTTGTTTTTAATGAGCCTCCTTCCCCAAACAGTCATCTGAGATCTCGAACCCCGTCATCAATCCATATGATAATAACATCAAGGAAGTGAGAGAATCTCCGAGTACGGTGTAGGATATATTTTCTCACTGTATGTTGGCAAGGAAGTTGGCAACTATCCGCTTCGTGCAAGTATTGACTTATTTTGACATGGGTTAACCTGAAGCATTACTAATACAATTTAATTGGCACACGACTTGAAGAAAGGCAAACGAATACAATCACGTTTGCTGAATAAGGCAAGGGACAAAGAGTCAAGGTGTGTATATTAAAGGCAAAGGCGGTGATCCCGGGATTGGGGGACACATCTCCCTAATATTTTTCTGGGGGGAGGGGACGGCAGTGTCCCCCCAATAATTCCCCCTTGTATTGGCTTTTACATGCACAGTATGCACCAGAATACACAAAGATCAGCACATATTAAAAATATTTCCCCGGATACACAAGAGGCTCCGAGTAACGCTTAACATTTATTGTCGGTTGTGTGCTTTTCCTCCATACCCCCCCCCCCCCACCCCCCACCCCCAATCTTGACAAGAATTCGCCGCCGCTGATTAAACGCACACATTGCCTTGAAATCCCCCAATTTTGACCTTTTTGGATAGTTACCTAACCTAATTCCAGTGTTCGAGTGTAAACATTCTACTATAATGTGTAATGTTTACGAAGAAATGGGGGAAAGAACGAAGCACTGACGTCCGGACATTCAGACTGGTGCCGCACATATTCCACCCTGTTTGTAGCAAAAGAGCTGCAGATTCACTATTCCATAGGTCCGACTTTTCCAAACCAAACTGGCGTCCCCGAAAATGATTTTCGTCAATGGTTTTCAGAAAAACGGCGCAATTTCAAGTCGATGGTCGTGAATTTTACCGTTCATTAAACTGATGAAGTTTTTTGTCGCCCTGTTCACAGACACAATACATGGGAGCCAGAAGACAACATTTTAGACAAAAGGCTGCTGGACATATACTTCACGAGGTAAATGCATTCCCAACAATTATCTTAATTTATATTTTTAAAGTGAACGAAGAAAACTTGCAGGAGTGGAATTTAAACCTGCGACCGGTGCGCGCTATTCCCGGTGCGCGCTATTCCCGGTGCGCGCTATTCCCGGTGCGCGCTATTCCCGGTGCGCGCTATTCCCGGTGCGCGCTATTCCCGGTGCGCGCTATTCCCGGTGCGCGCTATTCCCGGTGCGCGCTATTCCCGGTGCGCGCTATTCCCGGTGCGCGCTATTCCCGGTGCGCGCTATTCCCGGTGCGCGCTATTCCCGGTGCGCGCTATTCCCGGTGTGCGCTATTCCCGAGGTCGCAGGTTTAAATCCCGCTCCTGCCAGTTCCCTTTGTTCACTTAAGTCAGTTTCTCTTGAGGTTGTTTGATGAATTTATATTTTATACTTTCTGTGTGCAATACTGTCATAGTCAACGTACATAAAATTATGAAGTGACGCACCAGTAGAATTCTGTCTCTGAAAAGGGACAAATCTGAAATGTAGCCGAGTACCGGTATAATGTTATCATGGTTTATCTGTGTTTTTCGTTCCAAAGGCAGAATAACTAGGCGAAACGTTTGATTCATAGAAAGTCATTGCATTTTATTTGGAAATTAAGCTTTAGACGTGTGTTAAATTCTTGAAAAGTCAATCACTGTGACAGTGGTTCACCAGGTGCAAACAGTAGTACATATATGGCCTGCAATAAAACTCCATCAAACTATTTAGAACACAAACATTTCCAGGCGAAATGCTCAGAATTTTGAGAAAATTTGAGGTGCGATCAAAAAGTTCCGAGACTGCGCAAAAACTGTACGTGATTTAAATCGGGCAGCCATCCCCTTCAAAGGAGTCCCCTTGTGCAGCGACACACCGCTCCCAGCGCTCCTGCCACGCTTGGAACGCTCCCTGGAAATCCCGTTCTGTATAAGCGCGTCATGCACCATCTGCGATTCTCGCTGGATCTCCTCCACAGTGTCAAAACGGCGACCCTTCAGCTTGAATTTCATTTTTGGAAACAGAAAGAAGTCGCATGGAGCCAAATCCGGCGAGTATGTGGGTGGGGAGCGACGATTGTGTTGTTGCGGGCGAGAAACTCGCGCGTTTTCAACGCGCGCGTTAATAATAATAATAATAATAATAATAATAATATTGAATTCTTATATTATAGCGCATTACATCAATCAATAATCTCAATGCGCTTTACAAAATTAATCATTACAAAACCGTCATTAAAATACATTTAAAAAGGCTCATTAAAAATACAGGTACATCATAAAAGGTTAATCACATCTCTTTGAAATATTACTTAAAAACCTGACGAAAATAATATGTTTTTAGTGCTAACTTAAATGATAAAAGAGAAGGTGCATTCCGAATAAGATAAGGAAGTCTGTTCCATACACTGGGTGCTGATACTGAAAAGGCACGTCTGCCATAATGATCTTGGTTAAAACGAGGTTGAACTAAACGTGTTTCAGTGGAGGAACGAGTGGCTATAGAACTTTCGCGAACTTTCAACAAATCCGACAAATATTCAGGTGCTTGTTTATGTAAGATTTTATAAGCCAAAACAAGGATCTTGAACTCAATACGCTGTGCTACAGGAATCCAGTGAAGACTTTGGAGAATAGGGGTGATGTGTTGATATTTCTTAGTATGAGTAACAAGACGGGCAGCTGAATTTTGAACTAATTGTAACCTAAGGATTAAATAATCAGGAAGACCATAAAGAAGGCTGTTGCAATAATCCAACCGTGACGTAATAAACGCATGTATAAGTCGTTCAGTGGTGGTGCTATCCAAAACATTACGAATTTTGCTAATGCGATGCAAAGCAAAATACCCTGATTGACATATCTTAGATATGTTGGAGCACCCAATTGCCAGCGCGCCACAGTTCAGGCCGTTTGCGCCGAATGTTCTCCCTCGGACGTCTCAGAACGGTGCAGTAGAACTCAGCGTTGACAGTCTGACTGCTGCGAAGACTGCTGTTTGGTCTCTGGGTCGCAGCCGTAGACCCAACTCTCGTCACCGCTGATGATCCTCGACATGAAGTTTGGGTCATCCCGGGCCTGTTGACGGAGATCCTCGCAGACTTCGACACGGTGCTGCTTCTGCTCAAGTTGCAGGTCTATGGTGAAATCGCAAATGCGCACGTACCAGTAGTCACAACAATGCGTGTAACACAGGTGCTGATGTTGATCAAGCAATGTAACTTGGAATACTTACTCACGAAAGTGATTGCTTACACCTGCTGCATGTATATGCACATTACTGTGCTGCGCTCCGTTCATTCGCAACAGGAAGAGTCTCGGAACTTTGTGATCGCACCTCGTAATTGTGGGCTGAAAGACGAGTACAATTGACCCGAAACTGTGTTAAGTTAACTATGTGTCCATTTCACCATTAGGCTAAAACAAAATTGTTTGGTTGTCCTCTACACCACTTCGCCAGTGGGTGGTGGTTGGGCTGATTTCAATTATTTTTACATTCCCCGGAAGTCCAACTTCAAACCATACACAAAGTAAACAAACACACAAATGATTTTAGGCCGATAAACAGTTTAATATACGTAATACGGCTGCCGCTTCAGCGATGGACGCCGGGTTATTCACTCCATCCGAACACTGTCTCCTGGGGCTCAATGTCACTCTATGGACCACTTTTTGGTGGACGCGACCTTTGTGTGTTTCAGCTGTATTTAAGCTGGCTCAACATTCGACCAAAAAACCTCACTTCACATACAATCAAACAAACAAACAAACAAACAAACAAACAAACAAGACTTTTACACCCAGTTTGCAATGAATGCTGAGCGTGTATTAAAGACGCCATCTTGGCTTCCCCTGTGCATATAAACGTTCAGTTGATGCATTTGTTTGTTTGAATATTTATTATTTAATCGTTTGTGTAAATATACAACAAAACAATTTCAAACTAAATATTAAAATATGTAGTGATTCAAGAAAACAATTAGAAACATTTTGAGATTTTATTTGTTCTTAAGTTTATTTCTCAAAATGCGATTTTCGTAACATTTTAGCCTCTTGCGTTATACATTTGTGCACTGTGTCCACTCCTTGGGATTTTCCCCAAGATCTTGGGAATTTTGGTGGGACAATAATATGGATTGCACATGCGCAAAGTGCTTATTCCGATGCTCTTTGCACAGTGTTTTCCCATCGCCTTGGGAATTCTTGGGAATTTTACTGGATGAATCATGGGAATTTGAAATTTGATGAGTGGCCAAGCTGCATTTGTGTATTTCTGTACCGCGTGTATTTCCATCGAGATATTTATTGTGCGAAGTCACACTGATCCTAGAATATGAACTTTCAAACTCTGGAGTAAAAGGTATGGTCGTGTTTGTGCATTACAAATAACAAAATAAAGATGGAAACGAGATTGGAACGAATCAATCAGCGAAATCAATTCGAGTTTTGGGATAGGCCTAAAAAGAATCTGGGCCTTAGGAAAGGGCTAGATGTATTTTTCATTGTCGTCTGCTTGCAGGATGTAAACATAAAAATAATGGCATTTCACATGTATGTTTATGTTCCCCAAACTCATATTCTCTTCCAAATAAACCTTTTTGACATTGTATTATGGGTATGGATAACAGGCAAACCATGTAATTTATGCACAAACCTATCAGGCACCGTGAACCAATCCAAACAATAATTGATTTTATTCTAAATATCTGTCTTGAGTTGAGAGACACTCTATTCACATATCTTTGCATGGGACATACAATTATGACAATGAGACAAATTATAAGAAATATGATAATCAGAACAATCGATTTTTAATGGAAATAAAAAAAAGGAAACAATTGGGGAATCCCTCTCATGGTACGGTACCAGTTATACTGATGAATGCAACACGTCTGGAATTAGAACAGCTAATAATGTTATATTATTATCCAATCAGAATAGGATTCACAAATACGTTTCATCCATGACAACCAATACGACCAATCACATCCATTATAATGTGCATGCTCTTCTAATGACAGTATGGTAAATACTGTTTGTCATCACCCATGATGCTTTGAGGATGTCAAAAAGGTTTATTCGTATCTTGGCTTAAATTTTAATAACAAGCTAAAAACCACATTCCAGTTCGTAGTTATACGATTGTTACAACGTGAAACTAGTTGTAAATTTGTATAAGGATGTAAATTATAGGGGAATGTTGGTGTAATTTTGGAGCCATAATTTTGTAAACCACTTCCTGTAATCGGCCACGTCTATTTTGAACGCGAAAGTCATTTTTTGACCTTTCGTATATAGCGATTGCAGGTTTGACAATGAGTACACAAGCACTACCATAGTACACACAGTTTGTCCCGTAAACTGCGTTTCAGATGTGTGCCCTTCGCCAGGAATCCATTTATGTTGTGAAATATGAAAATCGATAAAGCATTACAAAATATTTATATTTTATGAATCGAGTCCACAACACCTTACAACAGGTGAATCAATGGCTTAGTTTCAGCAGCCACGGGCCTACTCTTAAAAAGTAGTCAGATTTGACATGGCCAAAGTCGCACACATCTGACCATGGCTATAGCCAGCTGGTTGCTTTCCAGTCAGATCTGACTACTGTTCTAAAAAGAACCCCTAAATTTGTTGAATTTTGTTTCAAATCGCGTGCGGAATAATAATGATACAGTCTCCCAGCTTGCGCCGTCTAATAATAGATAGCCGCTCCTGATTAGCACACACCGGATGGTAAACAAAAGTGCCAATTGAAAACTATAGATAGATCAGTGTGCCTAACAACAGGCAAAGCGTTCACTGGCCTAATACATGTACATATATGTATATTGTTATGTCGAATACGTAAAAACTCAACAATGCATGTATGTGCTATTGTGCATTGTTTCCTTTCTATATTGAATTGTTGGCATATGTTTACGCGTATCTCTCAATTCGAACGTGCCTTCCTTTAGAGAAACGTGCCATTTGTATGGAACTTTTGCACATGTGAAATGAAATCAAACTTGAGGGAAATGTTCGAATTTGCTTAAGTGATTGTTATGGCGACGATTGACGTAGCATATAGCTGCCCTCTGTCGAATTACGTAAAAGACCGCGCATGAACTTTTTTTCACATTTTACTTGTAAACAGAAAGACGTGTATCTGCGCCTGGGAAAACATATAGGCCTACCAGAAGGCGAGACTCCTGTAAATTGTGCTGCAGAATATTCACTTCGTTGCGTTTTTAAAAGCATAGGCCTACCAATAATTATTCAGATCTGAAAATTAGGTTCAGGTGCAACTTTTCTCAGATTATATTAATTTATTATTATTTTCTTTACATGTTTATCTACGCGGAACCTTTTCGTCTGTAGACTTCATGTCGTTATAACAAAGTATAGTGCCAAAACAACTCTATAGGCCTTAGCCTTTTCACGTGCCGTCATGGACCGCATAGTGGTGATGCTAATGAGGTGCTTATTCAAATAAACCATCCAAGCGTGCCGCGTGCGCATGCGCGAACGTAGTTTATAACCTGCCCATGTATGATACACTACGACCACTTAACGGCGGTCCACACGTTGTGCTTTTTGTTTACATTTTACATTTGGTCACGTGGGCGAAAAGGGTCTGTAGCTTTGATTTTTTTTTCTAAATTCATGAATATAATAATTTTAAGAAAAACATTTTAGGCCTATAGGCCTATGGTAAATGTATTTCCATCTTTATGTGCAATGTTCTCTTTCTATTCCAAACATTAACAAATTGTTATAAAGTGATTTGTTTCGTTTGCAGGGTCGCGTTTCCGCGTAAAAACTGTGTCGTCATTTTCTGTAATATATAATTTTTCTATAGTCTGTAATGTTTTGGCCTTGAAAAAAGTTAAATCTGCAAGAACACTCCAAACCTTCAAGGATTCTTTAAAAATTCTACTCATTCTATTTAAGATGTCTGTGTCTTCTGACGGCAGAACAAAAAGCATTTTACTAAGTTTCCCGATCAGCAATTTTTTATTATTTTTTTTCATCGTTTGATTATTTTCCCCGTTTGACGTCATTGCGTTTGCTTCTTCAATCAAATTTAGTTTCGCCAAGTTAATTTGAGGAAACACGCTCCATTGTGTTTTGTTATTTCTTTTTAATTTACTGCCTGAAGGGAAACCCTGGGGGAAAGTTGATAATAAACCTACAATATTACACAACACACCAAAGGCAGAATCTGCCGTGTATATTACGATGGTGGGGCTATCGTGGGGATATGTCGGTGCTGATGGGCCAAACACCGCTCGATATGCGAGCATATATATTTGTTTCATATCCGTAGTAATAATTATTTCTGTGTATAACTTGCGTAGGCCTATAGCGTACATGAGAAACAAAATATAATACCTTTAAAAATGTAAAAATGTAATTAATTCAACTGCATTGTGATTTTGAGCCTAACGTGAAATTCGCAATTTTACTTACGCAGGTTTTGCATAGCCAGTTAGTATCCTACTATAGGCAATATGTTTTTTCTTTCCATCTGAAACTCATTAAATTTGGTTGACTACTTCCGAAAGCACATACATAATTATTGCAACATCAGTGTTGTCTCGTGTAGGCCTACACTTGTATCAATGGCAATTACAGTGCGAACGAGGAACCAGAAACGCTGTTTTTATCAAATGTAAACAGGCACGACAAATATACAACCGGTGTTACATAATAACTATTGCTTTTTAAACCAGGAAATAGGCACAGGAAATTTGGCAGGATGTATAACATTCTTAAAGTAATTCAAGGGACACCTTGCCTTTGAGGCGCCGAATAGGGTTTCAAAGCGCGTTTGTCCAAAACTTGCTATGGTCGGGAAGATCATTAAAAAGTTACAATAATGTGCACGATCATCTCTCGGAAATGCGTCGTTTGTCTGAAAATCATTGACGAAAACCATTTTAGGGACGCCAGTTTGGTTCGGAAAAGTCGGACCGTTGAAGAATTGAAAAATTCAGTGTGGCACCCTTTGTCTGTAGCGCTTTGGATGCGTATACAGACTGCACAACGTGCGGCGCCAGTCTGATGTCAGCTGTCATTGCCCACATTTCTTCGTGGTAAACATTATTGTAGAATTTGTATGCAAAGGCCTTGGAAGTAGTCAACTAACCAAAGAGATGAAATTCTGGCGATTTTGAGGCAGTGAGTGCCTTAGGGGCCATTCAAAATGTTCAATGTTATAAAATGTTGTAATTTTTTTTCGAAATTTGTTTGACCCACCCACTCACCCCAATTTTCGATCTTAAAATATTGATTTGACATTAATTAATTAAACAAATAATAAAATGCACAGTTTCATGACAGCGTGATGCAGCTGTGGATTTCCCCCACTTTAACACGTGCCCTGACGACTTCTAGTGTTTCATAATCAGCTTCTGACCTAGCGCTGGCGATACTGATTTGTTTCGTAATTGATATTTTTTCCCGCTATTTTGCCGATATGGCGATAAAATCGTCTACAAATTACGGCATGATAAAAATGTTGTGAACGGTTAATAGCGATCTTAAAATCCTAATGTACAAACGCATATAGGCCTAAACAACTTTCAAAAACTTAACACCGGCAAAAGCTCTGTCACAATATCGCCACTCAGATCATCCACCCATACGGAGGAATGGTCCACTATACCTACGTGCAGCGAGAGTTAATTTGCAGCCAACTTTTTTACCAAGTCACAAGTAGATTTTTTCAACAACTTCCGAAATTCTTGAAGTTAAAGCCACACAATACTCCTTTTGAAGTTGACATTCGTGTAAAAATCACGCATGCACACGTATCGTTTTCCCAGGGCTTCGCAACGCGCAAGCACCGTGTATGCTTATATTAGCACGGTTCCCGTCTCTGCTGCGGTATTTAATTGATAGCAGTAGAGACGGGAACCAGTCTACATTGCGTACTCGATTGGGTATATTTTGATGCATGACTTAGGGAGAATTTAAATATGTCCCTAGAATTTTACTCTCTTGATCTCAGACACCCATATTTGCATTTCAAATATCCTAAAGATGTATTGTGATTATATTTGTACAAACGTTACTTCATCATTTTGAATGTTTGAAGGACATTACATAAAGCATTTTCCAACTAAATGTATTTTGCCAAAAAGAGGAATTCTTGCTACGCTGTAGATTTACTAGTGTACACGATTGGTAGTCCTCCAATTGTTTTTACTGAATTATTACAAAATACCTTACTTGTCTGTAAGTTAATAGTAGTCTCAATCATCCTGTGAAATTATGGCACCAGGTGTGCTGTTGTTGTCAAGAAAAGTGGAAATTTATATCGTTTTCCTACGATTTCCAGCTGGAAATCATTGGGAAAACTGCCCTGTAGCCTTTAGTCAAGGCGCGCGTGGCTACCCGGACGAGTGGCGCGCTCCGGACATGCTGGCATTCGGGGCGCGTCACGCGTCCAGTTAGCCATGCGCGCCATCCGCCCGACGGTTGAAAACGAGCGCCGTTTTTCTCCAGTATTTTTTCGCCATCCAACAACGCAAAACTTTGAACAGGTCAGTGGAACGATATGTCCTATAAAATACTAAACCCCAAATCCGCCCATTTCTAAAAATTGCAGCAATGACCAATCATGTACACTGCCTTTAAAGCAAAGACGATGGCAGTCATTGTAAGATGTTTCTTCCTTCATGCTTTTATATCTGATCAATAATGTGCAGCCCGGTACGGTAGTGCTGTGCCAAATGCCAAAAAGCCATAAGACCAGTCTATGAAGTATAGAATAACCACTCTGTTGAACCATGGCGGTTGACTCAACGGATGATACGTCTAAAGACTACGCATAGGCCGTACGGGTATAGTCTGGGTTGAAAAAAAACAAACGAATCGAAATGCGGGAGTGGAATTGGCAAGTCAAAACAGCATTTCTTTAAATTTTCCTTTATGTTTTTTATTAAAAAGTAAATTTCGATTTTCAATAATTTACCTTGACCCACCCACCCACATTTTCGAAAAGAAATCGAAATTTTAAAACATTGAACATTTTGAATGGCCCCTTAATTAAACCGCAGTTTTCGTGCCAGAATGAATGATAAAAGAATGCCGGTCAGTTCAGAAACACGAAGTTTCGTTGTTGTTTTCGAAAGTAGTGATTCAAGTCCACTTAAAATTTCCCTGGAAACCAAGTTATTTGTAACAACACGGCCACTGTCGTTTTTATGTTTTTTCTTTCCAAAACAATTTTAGTCAGAATGTTAAATAGAAATGTACACGATTGTACGAAACTTTAAGTCGCGCGCCATAAATCCTAACCCTGACAGTCCCAAATCCTCCAATTTCAATATGATTTTTCACACACCCTAGGGAGTTAGGGTTAAACATACTGGTTGCTCAACATGATAATGTACAATGGAAGTAACATAATCTGGTAACGCGTTCGGTCCTAAGGTGTCTTAATCTGTAGTGACATACTTGAACGACGGAGGAAAGGGTGCAACTTGGTCCCCGGTGACATGTTGACAATGTTTAGAAATTGAAAGCGCCATCACACCATAACCGGATAAGGAGGGAAATACATATAGCTGTCATAAAACCAAGAAGCTTAAAATGTAGAGAATGAAAATTCAAGTGAAATATGAATTCGTTATGTTGGGCCCTTTGGAACAAAATAGAATATACTAAGACCTATTAAATTGTTGATCTCCGTGTAACGGTGAGAACCTGCTACGGTAATGCCAAATGTACTTACCCTGGTATTTGTTTGTCCTATTTATGCCAATTACGATTAATGTTTTACGGGAGACAATATTTATCGATTTTGTTAAACAAATGGCAAGACAATTAATGTTTTATATCTAAAACCGAGACGTAAATTAAAGACAACTTTGCAAAAGAAAATTCGGCGGGGGGGGGGGGAGGTATTTTATATTTTGTGATTCGGTGCACGTTCATGTGTACTCTTTTTTTTATCGAAATCAGCCACGTCGTTTCTGGAGGTCTTCAGATACAATTTTCTTGAAGATGACAGCATTTCAGACGCAAATATTTTTTAGGAGGTTTGTTACCGCGGTACCGTCTTTACAAACAGTACGGTAAGCTTTCATATTGAAAGTAATAAATATCCTTGCCAAAGCTATATCACAGCTTTTAAATAGCCAATTGAGTTCATCAGTTTATTTCCGTAATTCCACGCGACATGCAGCATGGCTAATAAATACGGCCTTTAGTGAACGGAATGTAATGGAAATGCAACACGGCAGCTAAGCGCAGCACGTGCGAATAATTTGCATGCCTACCGAAAACCATACGTAAGGCATTAACATGACGATATTATTTTAGCATTTTTAGAAGAGCTGTGCTCGCCGGGACAATGGGAAAGTATCAAAGTAGTACCCACTGGCAAGAGAGGTGGGAAGCTTCACCTGATAGTAATCAACGTCATTTTATTGCTACAATCTTTATTTTTGCCCTTTTAACGATACAAAGAAATGTTGGCAACTTGTTAGTAACATTTTAAAAATCTTGGCCGGCCCCATATGATAAGACATGCATGCAGGACCTTGAGTAACATTCCGACAGGGAGAACATGATGGGAAACGACTGTTGCAACTGAACGTGTGGACAGTATGCACATCCAGGTTGAATTGAAGTGGTGCTCTCTTCGCGTGGTCATGTCAGTTTGAATCCTATCACTGGTACTTCGTGCCTTGGGTCGTCCATCCAATATCTGATTTTGACCCATGGAATTTCCCCCAAAGCTTTACGCTGTCCCACCAATTTGGCTATTATGGGATACTGGGAGATTTTGTGAGTTAATTTTTAAACCCAAATAATCTTTTTCGAAATCTCAATAAGTTGAAATAGCCGAAGTAATTAAGACGGCGTAAATCGCAGCCACGCCCCTCTTTTGTCATATCGTCATCAGGTTAGCACACTTTTACCCATTTATTTATGGCCCAGCGCATTACCGGAATGTTTATCGGTCCACTCATAAAACTCATAATTATCATCCTTTTCCGCTTTTAAGCGTTTCAAGTTAGTTGTGAACTTTCCTTTGACTGAAGTCATGTCGGTCCTCCTTGGCGCTTTCGTCAAAATGTGTGCATTTACGTATAGTGCCAAACAGCTCTCGGTTGAAAACCACTATCATTCGTCAAGTCATGCCGGTGTAGCGTGAATTTCAGACTCTATTAAATAGACCGTGTAAGTCTCGCGCATAAAGGTCACGATTGAACTTCCGGGCACCTCCGAGCCGCCGGCTATAGGACTTTTACGTGTGGTTGATTTTGTTTTCTATAATACTTTGTTTTTACGAAGATCTGAACCATAAAACGGCCATAAATATGGATGATAAATTCAAAATAAATTTTACAATATATGAAAACATGCATGACTGTCTAAATATTGAAGAAAAGCAGGACAAAATGTTTGACCTGAGCGTCAGGTTTGCAACGTGATTGGCTCATTGTCGGGAAGAGAAAGCCCGCCCCCAAAGCCCTGTACTGCATGCGCGCGCTGCGGACGTAAGTTACCGGTAACGTACGTACATATGCGACGACCGACTTACACTGCATGGTCTACGCTATTAAGACTGGCGCGTGAACCACCAGAACAATGGCGAATGACGTACGTATGAGACCCTTTCGTTCTCCTTTTCCCTAATTTGATATATTGTTCACATTTTGTAAATTGAAATGAAAAATAATATTATGCTAAAAGTTTGTATCTACCTTTAAGTACAAAGAACAGCGTCAAAACAAATTATTTCAAGAAAACTACTCGCTTTACACGTTGAAGCTCCTATTCGAGGTGAAGTTCGGTTTCTCGTAAACTCTCGTACGTTCTCGAGGTCAACTTACACGCTCTATAAGGGCTCACTGGGTAGTAATGCACATGACTAAGTGAAGATAATAAGCCAGTTCGGTATCTCAAAGGTCAAAGGTTATTCGGGATAAACTTGCTGACGTAATGTCACGGCATGTCACGCGAACGCCCATTCTGATTAAATAGGCCTAAGCTAGTTCGGTATCTCAAAGGGCAAAGGTTATTCTGGATAAAATTGCTGACGTAATGTCACGCCATTTTATGCGAACGCCCATTCTGATTGATTTAAACACGTGCGCGTTGTGCGACCACCTTTTGCGTTCACACGCGCGCGTTAGGTCACGCGGGTCATTCGGGATAAAATGTCACTGTGCACATGCGCAGTTGAAATACCTAACTGGCTTTAACACGTGCGCGTTGTGCGACCACCGTTTGCGTTCACACGCGCGCGTTAGGTCACGCAGGTCATTCAGGATAAAATGTCATTGTGCACATGCGCAGTTGAAATACCGAACTGGCTTATTAGGAGAGTGGCCTGTCACGTGAGAGGGTTAAACTAATAAATGGGGAAATGAGTCCGATTTTCATAGTAGTCTGATTTTCATATGACACCGGGAACCTTTCCCCAATCGTGCTAAATAATGGAGTGAAAAGAAAGAAAACACAATAGCATGGTCTGTGGACGACCTTCTTTTACAATGCACTCGGCTTATAGCTTTGATTACAATTGGCACATATAATTTGTATGACTTCAATACTTTTAGAACTGCTTTCTAGGAAATTCCACCTCCTTTCTAGCAATAGACTTTTTCACGTGTCGTCATTTACCGCATTGTGTTTATAAGTGCTTATTAAAAGTAGTATACAACATTTGCTTTTGCTGTAATTTTCAGAAATGAATGGATTTGGGGGTTAGTATTTTATAGCAAATACTGTAACACTGACCTGTTTAAAGCTGTGTGTGCATAGATGCTGGGAAAACAGAGCAACGGAGGGGGGAAACGTCAGGGAGTTATCAGGTCGGTGAACTAGACTATTTCCAAAAATACAAGAGTTCCACTTTTCTTGAAAATGAGACAGCACACCAGGTGCCATGATTTCACAGGATGCTTGAGATTATTATTTACTTACTGTCAAGTAAGGTATTTCATAATAATTCGGTAGTTTGATTTGTTGATGCTTGCAAATGTTTTATTACCTAAACTCGAGCGTGTTGTGTGTGCGCATTAACCTGCCCCGTACGATAGATGTATCACGATCACCCAAGCCGGTCCACGCGTGCTGGTTTTTGTTTACGTTATTTCAACATTTTGGTTTTTTTATGCCAATGCAAATTCCCTTAAGCAAAAGCATGATGTCATCAAATGAACAACACCAGTGTCTCCATCGTGTTATGTACATTTGTGTGGAGTCAATTAGCAGCCAACAAGTCTTCAAATTTTCGCTTTTAGTGCTCATATCTTATGGTCTTTTGTCAGGGAATTCCTTCTGTTACAACACAAAAGTAGCGCCCGCCCTGCACAAGTACTGATGGAAGGATTTGGAAAACCACCGCCTCCTTTTCACTTCCAATAACCACATTTAAATCATGATTGTCCCGGTATTGTAGTAGTACGGTACACTGCGCTTGCCTTAAAAACACCTTGAAATGGACATCCATTGCACGATTCTTCATTTTTGTTAAGGGCTTTAATTTGCTGTCTGGGGCAGAAGCTATATGCCGATACGAATCCTGCATGTAGCTGGATCGCAGTGCTTGCGATTATGAGTGAACAAGTTGTTAAGATTATTTTGTAAAATATCTCATCTTGCCGTGAAAAACGGCAGCCCGTTGTGTTTGCATTTTGTTTCGAAAGTATTAACCGCGTACTTTCTAAAAAAAAGATAACAATTGCCTGATATCGTGCGAAAGAAGTAGATAAAATCCTCGCTACTTTATTCTCTCTTGAGCTATGAAATAAGCCCCCAAAACGCATTTACATTTTTAGCGAAACACTGTACTGAGTATACGTGTACATGTCGGGTCTTTTGGCATTGTATATTATTATTATTATTATTATTATTATTATTATTATTATTAGAAAATGTGATCACATACCGCAACGGACACAAAATGCAAAGCCGTGTTTTTAAAGAGAGATGGCAGAGGCCTACGTAAGGTTTTGTATCATTCTTCGCAAAATAATTACATCTTATTTAAATATATAGAGCGCCCTTTTGTTGTCATCTATTGTGCATTTTCTGCATCATTTCGATGCAAAATATCCTATTACGCGTGACTGCCGGCCAATTCTTTAAACGATTCTTTAAAAAGATGTACAAACCTTCTAAATTTTAAGCGTATCTATAAATCTATTTTGTTGAATGGTTATTGTTGATGTGTGTAATTAGTTATTTTATTTTATTACAGAATTTCCATGCTGGCATATGCTTTGTCCATATTGTTTAATGTACAATGTATTTTGTATTACTGTATGTCACGTTTTCTTTGACTGTATTGTTATAATTTTTGTAAAATACGTACTATATGTTTATTTCATAAAGGGTCCCATGTTTACAAGCTTTGCTTTTTTGGGGCCCCTCTGCAGTCTTCACTCCTCTGTTAAATAGTATTAATATTTTGATATAAATATATTATTTGTGAATACTGTGGAAAAAAATAAAGAACTGAACTGAATTGTATTAGAAGGAGACAAGGTAATGATAATATATGGTTCTATAATTATATGGATGTTGTGTTCCGTGCCATCACCGCATGTACGCATAGTGCAGCCGCGTACCAAGGTTTTGGAAACATGAAGGGACGGGGTTGGGATAGCTAAATGTTCACTCTTAAAAACATTTTCCGAATTCATGCTAAAACTAATTAAATAAAACCCGGTACCAGAAGTGATGGGCAATTTAAGTGATAGAAATGACGAAACCTGCGGTCACGTACCGGTACGTGATACACGCAACCTGGCATGTTTGTCATTGGTTTAAGGGCCTTGTCACACGAGGCAATTCACATGTAATCAGTCCCAGGCAATATCCAGAAGAAAACCTTCGCATTTTCTATGTTCACATCATTTTCTTATGAATGTCGTTAATTAAAGGGGGAGTCGAGTTGGTCTCACCAACGGTGGAAGTTACCCCGCCTGGTTCTATGGTCTGAAAATTGGGATAATTGACGATTTATCCTCTATTCAGATCTAGAAAACCGTAAGGGTGGTAGGGTTGGCATTCTAAAATGTGGCACGCCCCACCACACCTCGGTTGTTGCCCTTTATATTTTTAGCATTGTATTGGGCGACTTCCATTAAAAACAATTGTCAAACAATTTTATCTCGTGCCACCCAATCATGCCTTCAGCCTGTATAGTGCTATTTATAGTTGCGTTAGAAGGCCTTGACAAACAAAATTGCTCTTTGTATTTTACGGTCTTCATGCTTCCTATTTATGTCCATCACATGCGCCTCATTGAAATGATGACGACATGGTACCTTTCATTTTTCATTCATTTCATTTCATTTCATTTCATTTATTAATTTTACAGGTAAAAACATTAAAATATACAGACAGTACACACAAATGAATTATAGGATTTCCCGGACGAATTCGCAAGATGTGCATTGGAATTTGTAAACCTTGAATTCAATTTCGCGCTGATTTTTAGAACGACGTATATCCCGGTTTCATTTTGGCAAAAACTAGCATTCGATTTCATTTTGTATCATTCAAATAAATGAATGTGCATAACGTTTCATTTAGACGATTACAAATACGTGTGATTAGGCTTTCGGTTTGACGTATGCGTGGCCAATTATTAAGAATGTGCCATCTATTTCGCAGCAATTTGATTTGTCATTGTGACACGGCCTGAATTTAATATTCTGTTCTATTTGTTATAACTTAAATTCACAAACACTGCGCGGGAAATCGGCTGCACATATAGCGAAATACATGTAGATTGATGATGAACTAAAAGGAAAACAGGATTGCGGATGTGCATTCGAATTCGCGCTAAAATGAATTATCAACATACTAAATTCAGTGCATATTCGGGCAATCGTATGCTGATTTTTTTACCACGGAATGCACCTTTATGGAAATAGAATTATCAATTGTTAAATAATAAACGGGATTGTGAACGTTCATTGTATTTCGCACGAAAACGAATGCATCTTTTACAAATTAATGTGCACATTTTCCGAAATCGTCTATATATATTATACACTCTAAAAACGAAAGTGCTAAATACTAAGTGCTAAGCAAGTGCGTGCACCTAACGTGCACAAGTTAGCACCTCACGTGTTAAAATTGACCAAAAATAGTGCTGCACGGTGAGTGCTGAAAATTAGTGCTGAATACCAAGGCTTCCTTGACTGCACCTCCGGTGCAAAATACGTAGCAATTGCACGACCAATCAGAAATGAGGAAATTTGTGTTTACAAAAGTCAGGTTAAATTGCAGTTTTTAGTCCAAAAATACACTTTCTTTACTATAATATGTTTTATTCAAACAATTCCACAATATAATTTCTATTTTGTTACGAACATAGGTGAATAATCTCATTACATCTCTCTTCGTATTAAAATATTGAAATTGTTCATGCTTCCATGACTTTTTTTTATGGTGGGATAGGCTGAATATAAAGCTAAAGCACGACATCATTTAGGTTGTAGTGTTTATGTAGGTTGTCGTATAGCAAGTGTACACTTTACCATATAAATGTATAATATGTTATTTCTGTTTATAGTCTGGTTCGTACTTCATGTGTTTCCGTTAATTTGTAGTTAATTAATGTCAACCAAACTTTCAGTATATACATGTATAACCTTTTTTGCTGTTCTCTAGTGCTCTATTTTGTATCCTATGAGTTGTTGAAAATAGCACCTGAAGTGCTTTAGTTTATTTCTTTGTGGGTGCTATTATTATAGCACGCATGCTTGTGCTACATCAGCACGGCGCGTGCAGTCACTATACGAGCACCTAGAAGTGCACAATTTTAGCTCTTCAAGTGCTAAATTAGCACTTCAGTTTTTTAGAGTGTACAAAAGGGAAGAAGTAATAAAAATGCACAAATAGATTAAACAATAAACATTTTAAAGACAGGACAATGGCACACCTGAAGGATCACAAAAAAAGTAAACTTAATTAATATCTTGTTGTTTTCCGACTGCCTTTCGGCTCGCTTCTCGAGTTCTTTTGAACAATTATTCGAAGCTAAAAGTTACATTGTGGAGGGCTATAAATATTGATTTTGCAAAACTACTCAAGGTCGGCCGAAGGCAAAATGTAAACAAAGTTTGGCGTAATGTCATTTTTTTCTAAAAAGGACGGCGGACGCTCCTTTTTGCTTTTAGTTTTTGATCCTGCCAGGCAGTACTTTTCAAAATGGCCGCCCCCCTCAACGGTGTCCAACAAACGGTGTTTTCAAACGCGAAAGAATTTTTTTCTCATATTTAATCTGGGAAATAATTGTCTCTGGACACAAAATATCATTGTCAAGATAATACTTTATTGTTTTAAGCAGGAATAATGCAATATAAATCCTAAATCATGTTTCCTTTAAAAATGTCGTATCCCACATCACAGCAGTCAACAATTGTTTTGTTATATCGCCAAACCCAGCTTTTTTCAGTTCAACTTGCCTTGCTTGGTGGAAATTTACAAATCACGCGATCAAAACAGCTGATCGTCGGCTAGTTCGCTACTCTCACTATAGTAGTGGGTACCAATGATACAGCTCAATAGCTAGCTGGCTGCGCTGATGTGTGATATCATGCTTGGAGTGTGCCATGCGTTTTTATACAACACCTGAATAAATCCCAGCCATCCGATTGGTGGATCGTCGATCACGTGCATTGAATTATTCGACCCATCACACGACGCGAACCCGCACCGCCCAAAACGTTCTATCACATGGTTCTATCAAACGGTGCGCGCGCATTGATAGAACCAAAAGAACTTCCCTAATTTCACGGTCACTATTGGTGGCGCTACAACAGGGCTGTCATTCACACAACATGGCGGCCGAGTTTCCCGAACTGCCGCGGTTTGTTCTCCTAACAGACGACGAAATATTAGAACTCGTAGGCGATGCTGACGCTCCAAATACAAAGAGACAAATCAAATATGTAGTGAAACGATTAGATGAATTTGCAAGACACGCAGGAACAACAATTGAATCTTTAACTGATTCGGAACTCGACAATTTTGTGTCGCAGTTTTATGCGGGACTGAGAAGGTAAACGGCACGTTGTAACGTTACACAAAGAAATCCATGCATGCAATCTGTCGGATTTATTCAGGCGTTGTATAAAACAAATAATGAATGTTTCACATTCACAATACATTCGCCTCGTGGAATGGAACATGCCATCTGTCACCTCATGAAATTATTCTTACCATCGCACTCATAAACATTCATTATTTGTACATTAAACACCGGGCACGTGACCGTTCTAGGCCAATCAAAATACAGTACCCAAGACGGTAAAAGCAGTTAAATAACAATTGCAGAAACTGTGCCAAAAATAGTGTGTTTTTACCAAAATTGCCAATAGTTTCAGTTCAGTGCAGTACAATCAACTGGTTCTGTGTTCCAGAAAACATTAAATATGTCTCTGCCTGATTAATTGGCTGAAACACATGAAAGCCGAGAGATCCCCACATAACCTGTCCTGATATAGGATTAAAGACTATATGCATAATACGACCATCCCATTAACTAAACATTTCAAATCACTCGTAAACAATAACAGGACGATTTACAGCTTTGACTTTTCACGTTTCTGTTTGCAACAAAGACGTAATGCTAAAGAAACAATCATTGTATTGAAATGACCTATAGGAGTGTTTATACGCAGCACATTATCAATAACGGCAACGGCGCTGTTGGCCAGCTGCCACACTTTTTAAAATGGCTTTGTGATTTTTGTTTAAAATCTATTTTTATCTCTTCAGTTTGAAGCCATCCTATTTTAATCCTTTAACCAGTTCATACCTAATGTGATGTTATCTCTTTGGAGTGGTTATTTGTGGATTTTGATGTGCTACCTTGGATTTTTAAACATTTTATGGATCTCTTATGCCACTTCATTGATGCGGCCGCCATCAGTACCTTTCTGTGTTCTTCAAGTCTTCGTTGACTGCATTCGTTTGGTTCCGTGACTTTGCCCAGGTTTTGAATGTGTGATTTTTTGGAGTGCTTCTGTGGAGTTCAATTATCTACTGCTGATGTAAATCGAACTGCATCACATTTTAAGATGGCTGCCATACGAATTGTCACTGGTCTACTGGTATTCTTTTCATCATGTCACCATCTGATACAGGCAAGCAATTACACATTAGAGACCGGTATTGGATGTTATGATCTGCTCTCCAAACATTTTGTTAATCCATAATAATAATAATAATACAGAGCATTTATATAGCGCTCTAACTAATCACAAAGAAAGTATCACAGCGCTTTACACAATAAATCAACTATAATAAAACGAGATGATTATTAAAAAAAAAAAAAATAGCACTTCAATTAAACAAATCAGTTTTCAGGGATTTTTTGAAAGCTGCTAGTGAGCTAGAGTGGCGAATGCTCTTTGGTAAATTGTTCCAAAGTTTTGGGGCAGCAGCGTGGAAGCTTTTGTCACCAGTGACAGTACGAGTTTTTGGCACAACTAGTAATCGGGTATCTGTAGATGATCGGAGGTTTCTGGCAGGCTTGTACAGCTGAATGAGTTCCGTTAAGTATGAAGGTGCAGAGTCTGTAAGACATTTGAAAACCAGGGTCAGTAGTTTAAACTTTATTCGGTTGGAAACTGTCAGCCAATGAAGATCATGAAGAATAGGAGTGACGCTGTCATATTTGCGAGCCTGATAAATCAGTTTAGCGGCACGGTTTTGGAGCCGTTGGAGGCGTTTACAGTCAGCAGTTGATATCCCAAAAAGAAGTGAATTTGCATAATCGATCCGGGATGTTACAAGGGCTCTAATAGCCGCATGGCAAGATGATTTATCAATGTACATTCTTATCTGTGATAGGTTGCGTAAGTTAAAATTAACAGATTGACAAATTGCAGTGACTTGGTTGGACATCCGCATGTTCTGATCAAATTCCACTCCAAGATTTCTGATCTTAGTGGAAGCCCGGATAGTGTCAGCACCTATTTGAAGAGAAACATTAGATAAAGAATTTATAATTCCGGTATTGGCACAGACAAAGAATTCAGTTTTTGATTCGTTCAATTGAAGCATGTTACTTAACATCCAGTGCTTTATGTCCATGATGCATTCAGATAATGTAGACAAAGCTTGGTTGATTTCACTTGAATTGCGGGGATTAAATTGGATGTACAGTTGCGTATCATCAGCATAAAAGTGGTATCGAACATGCTGAAAACGCTGGATGATGGTGGCGAGAGGATAAGTAAATAAGGAAAACAGCTGAGGCCCAACAACAGAACCTTGCGGTAATCCGAACTCCAGTTGTTGTGGGTCAGATAGCTCACTAGCAGCTTTTACCCTATTAGTACGACCAACAAGGTAAGAATGAAACCACTGTTGAACATTACCTGTGATCCCAAATAGCTTAGCTAGTCTATCTAAGAGGGTAGCATAATCAATGGTATCAAAAGCCGCCGACAGATCCAGCAACACCACGAAGACGGCCTGCCGCTCATCAAGAGCACGCAATATGTCGCTCCTGATTCTCAACAACGCCGTCTCCGTGCTGTGGCAAGATCTGTAGGCGGACTGAAACTTCTGATCCAGCGTGTTTTCACAGAGATGAGTATTGATGCGACTTAAAGCAACTTTTTCAATGAGTTTAGATACGAAAGCCACATTAGAAACGGGTCTATAGTTCTTGAGGTTGTTAACGTCCAATGTAGGCTTCTTCAAAACCGGCGAAACAATGGCTTCCTTGAGGATTGATGGAAAGAAACCTGTGGAGAGTGAACTGTTTACAATGGAAATCAATGCAGGGAGAAGGGTACCAGTGTTCTTTTTCAACATCCATGTTTGGAGAGGGTCCAGCCCACATGACTTGTTCGGTGATTTGTTAACAAGTCTAAGGACCTCGTCATCATCAGCAAGTGTGAAATCAGAGAGTTGAGGTACTTGTGTTGGGCAATCAACATGGATGGAAACAGGTTCGGGGGTTTGGGTGAGCAAACACTCGATGTCAGTCCTTATTTTTACAATTTTGTCCTTGAAGAAAGTGGAAAACCGGTTGCTCAATGATTTAAAGGATTGGCCAGATGGAAGGGCAGCAGCCCCTTTGTTTAACAATGAGTTGATTGTTTTAAACACAGTTCTTGTGTCAGCAGATGAAAGTTGGGCCTTAAAGTATGTTGATTTTTTATGACGAATGAGCTTAGTTAATGAATGTATTTGATTCACGTATTCTTGCCGGTCATCAGGATGTTTAGTTTTGCGATGTTTAGTTTTGCGCCATCGTCTTTCAAGTTTTCTACGGTTGCGTCTAGCAAGGTGAATTTCATCCGTGTACCATGGTTGGTGGGATTTGAACCTGTGTGTTCTTATCTTGACGGGACAATGAGCATCAAGAACACTTAGGACAGCACTGTTGTAGAACAAAACTTGGTCACAGGGACTACTGTCATATGGAAACAACTCAAATGACTGTGTAAGATCATTGGTGAAAGTATCAGTGTCGATGGAACGGTAGTTTCTTGTTTTAGATTGCACCAACTGTTGAGTGGGTTTGGCGCGATCAATGGTGCATTTAATCACATGGTGATCCGAGTATAGCTTATCCAAGTTTTCACAGTGTTGCAAAAGGGTGTCTGTTTGACGTGAAATCACAAGGTCAAGAGTATGCCCATATTTGTGAGTGGGCCCATGGACATGTTGCTGTAGGCCATGATCAACAAGCAGCGTGAGAAATTGAGCAGTGTCAGTTCTATTTGGGGTATATTTCAGACTCGCTCAATTATGGTGAATCTGTGTCCTACTGGATTTTATTCTACAAAACTTGCAATATCCAAATGGTCGAAACATGGTCAGACCTGCTTTTTAATCCCTGGATACGACCCGCCTCTGGATGTATGGATGTCTCTATAAACCCTGGACCAGTTAGCAACATATATAGTCTATACCAGGAAGGAAATGGTAAGCTGAGCAACCTATGAGCGAGCCAATCAAATATTCTCGTAATCAACTTCTCACGTTTCGTAGATCTGCTCGAAGTTCGATTTCACATGAGAAACTTAACATACTTAAAGTTGAATGGAATTCTTCGATTTAGGGAAAAAAAGCAGGCCGCCGCAATGCATCGTTAAATGCAACAAACTCTGTAATAGTGTCACCAGGCCGGATGACGCCACTGGCCGCTGTTTGTGCAGTTTCAATCCATTGTTGGATTATTGTGTATGTCATGCTTGACTGCACAAACACATTGTAGCGGTTCGATTTGGCTGCCAGAACCGCTGCAACACCCCGACGTCTCCCGTAAAATACCGTGCTCAAGGGGTTTTATAACAGTCAGTCTGACTCTCGTCATTTGGATGACACAACCAAATGTTTTGAAACCATATCCAATCTGATGGGTCTGAGGATTGCACATCTTAACATCATTTCACATGAGGGAAACTGTAAAATTGAGATGCTGAGAATGGCATTGGCTAACAAACCTATCGACATTTTGTGTTTAAATGAAACAAGACTCTCAGATACAATTAGTTTTGATGAAATTGCCATTGATGGGTATACAGTGTACCGACATGACAGAAGTCGTAAAGGGGGTGGTGTGGCGATATATGTATCTAAAGATCTTCAAATTACCCACAGGTGTGATTATGAAAGTAGCGATGTTGAAAGTCTATGGACTGAAGTTAATTTGCCAAATACAAAATCAATTGTTGTTGGGTCTATTTAAAAGACCACCGTCACCTAAGGCAAGTGTTATGGTTACTTTGGAAAGCTACTTATCTCATGTTGTTAAATCTGGTCGGTAACAGTGGTATGGTTCTCACAGGTGACTTTAACTTAAATCTGCTTAAACCGAAGTCAGCTAAAGTCGTTACCCAATTATGTCAACGATTTCAGTGGCACAACGTTATTGATACACCTACACGTATGACTGAGAAAAGCTCCACATTTATTGATTTGATTATGGTATCTAACCAAAGCAAAGTGTTCTCATCAGGCAACATCTCGGTCGGGTTTAGTGATCATAATCTTGTGTACATGGCCTTCAAAGCTTGTAAAACTAAAGCTAAACCAAAAATTATTAAAACAAGGACTTCCCGTTAATTTTGTTATTGATCTGTTTAATCAAGATTTTAGTTATGTAAACTGGGAAACGGTGTGTCGAATGAATGGTCCTGATATGGTATGGACAGCTTTTAAAAACAAGTTCATTGAAATTGCAGACCAACATGCACCACAGGTACACTGCAAAAAAGTCCCGTAATTTCACGGGTTTTTCCCTCTGTAAAAAAACAGACTATCACCGTATTTTAGTTTGAACGGGTTTTGAACGTAAAATCTCATGTTCTCCTACACGAATCTCATTTCGCAGCAACCGACCAATCAGAACTGAGGAAATTTGTGTTCACACAAGTCATGTTAAATTGCAGTGTTTCGTCCAAAAACACGATTTCTTGACTAAAATATTTAATTATTTAAGGAATTCCACATAGGAATTTAGACTTTTTGTAAACAGAGGTGAAGAATCGCATCTTCTTTCGTATTCAAATATTGAAATTTTTCATCGGAAACCGTGACTTCATGATGGCAGGATACGGCTGAATATATAGCTAAAGCGCGACATTATTCAGTGTGTAGTGTTTAATAGTAAATTACTGTAGTATTTGTACAATTGATATTTAGAGTGTTGTACATGTATAATAAAACGCGTCTATTTAGTCTGGTTCCCATTTCTGTAAATTCGTGATTACTTACACCAAGTCACTCAGTAACTGAGTGACATTTTTATACCCTGTATTTTTACAGGAATAGCATGGTTACTTTAACTGACAGCAACGTAAAATAACAGTGTTCATGAGTGGCAGCTTGCACCGTTTTTTACGGGATTGTGCTGGCGTCCAAACTGCCAGGAAATTCCCGTAAAAAAACTTTTTGATTTTTTACAGTGTAGAAATTCGTATTAAGGGCAATTTACCTCCATGGTTTAACCAGGACATTTTGTCGTTATCCAATGATCGTGACTTCTATAAACGTGTTGCTCAGAAGAGTGGTAAATCTAGAGATTGGGATATATACCGTACCAAAAGAAATCATAACTTTTTTACAGAGATCGGAAATAAACTGGCTCAAAATGTTACTAATGATGACATTGAGAGTGTGTGCAAAACTTTGAATTATACAAATGAAAGTCTTAATCTCAGTGAAATTGATGAGGATTATGTTTTTAAACAGCTTTCTGCCCTTCAATTGGGTAAGGCTTACAGGTATTGACGGCATTGGTGCAAGACTGTTAAGAGCTGGGGCTTATCAGATCGTAGCACCCCTTTTTTTATATATCCTAAATCTTACTCTCCGCACTGCCGTTATCCCAATTGAATGGAAGAAGGCTGTTGTTTCAACCATTTTTTAAAGATGGTATGAAAACAAATTGCAGCAATTATAGACCTATATCTGTCTTACCTGTGATGTCTAAAATTCTTTAGAGAGCCATCCACACCCAGGTCTACGAGCACTTGCAAGGAAATGGGCTTTTATATACTGTACAATCTGGTTTTAGGCCTCAACACTCAACTCTTACTGCAATAACTGATGTCACTGATTATCTCTATAATAATATGGACAAAGGCGAAATAACAATTTTTTTTTTTTTTACCTGAAAAAAGCCTTTGATACGGTAAATTACAAGGTTCTTTTGCGCAAACTATCTTACTATGGTATTCGTGCAAAGAGCTGGCATGGTTTTTAAACTATCTCACCAACAGAGAGCAAATAGCAATAATTAATGGTATTTGTTCAGATCCCAGACAAGTAACAGTTGGTGTACATCAGGGCTCAATTCTAGGCCCACTCTTTTTTATTATTTTTATCAATGATCTGCCAGACAATATTAGTAAGAGTAAGATAGTTTTGTATGCAGACGATACTGCTATAATGTACAGCTCTAAAAATATATCTGACATCAATTGTGTTCTGAATGAAGAATTGCAAACTGTCTCTGAATGTATGTATAATAGCAGATTAACTCTCAATGCCTCAACAACCAAAGTTATGACTTTTGGCACATCTCAAAAAATATAATAGGGTAATAATCTGACTATTAAAATTATGGATGATACGTTGGAGAATGTGACAGAGTTCAAATATCTTGGTGTATGGTTTGACCAATATCTCAGATGGGACATGCATATTGATAAAACTGCTGCAAAAATTGCTCAAAGACTTGGAGTGTTGAAACGGTTGAGTTGGTATGTAGACCAATATACCCGTAATACATTGTATAATGCTCTCATTTTGCCTCACATTGACTATTGTTGCACAGTTTGGACTCATGGTGCTGATAAATATTTCATTTTATTTCATAGTGGTTTATTCATCCATTCTCACAGTTAAAACTGAATTATAATGGATTTACATAATAAAAATGACAATTATAAATACATTTATTAAAACTATTAAAAAAGACCGAGTACGAAACACATATTATATATTATTTAACCACATTATTGATCCATGTTGTGTAATGTATTAAGTATGGTATTGCACTGTCCTGCATTCGTTTTGTTTTACATCGGATTTCGGGAATTTTTAAGTTGTTTTTTAAGACCCTAGTATTATTTTTAGGTGGAACTGTTTAAATTGATTTGTTCTCTCTGATGTTTTTTAATAAAAAGCCACACACAACGATTTCTTTTTCGTTAAAGATTGTAAGTTACAATTAGTTAAAACATCATCGTAAGTTGTATAATTTGATCCCAATATTATTTTAAGGGCTCTCTTCTGTACTCGTTCAATATGAGTTATTTGTTGTTTAGTCAGTGCCCCATTCCACTATGGAGCAGCGTATTCAGTAATTGGTCTGATAAAACATGTATAAATCGTCATAAGATCATGAGATGGAAGACCGTGACATTTAAGCACACGTAACATGTGAATCTTACTATTAGCCCGTTTATGTTATCAACATTTCTATCCCATTTCAAATCATTTTGAATAATTACTCCTAACACTTTCATTTGAATCACTGTTACAAGGTTATGAGCACCAATAGAAAATGTTTGACAAATGGGTGGATTTCGCATAAAATTAACATTCATGTGGAGGCATTTGGATGGGTTAAGTTTCATCTGATTTTGGTCGCACCATCCAACAAGACTGTCTATTAAATGTTGAATATCTGACGGTTGTGAGAAGTTTCTGCATTCTACTATTGACAGATCATCAACGTATTTAAAAGTAGAAATATTATTACCATCAAGCCTAACATCGTTTATCATCGCTAAAAATATAATTGGGCCTAATTTAGTTCCTTGTGGAACACCTGAATATAAAGTCGACCAATTAGAACATGTTGAATGGTATCGAACACATTGTTGGCGAGCACTAAAAAAATCAGTAATCCAAGGGATAATAGAGGGGCGAGCATCCAAGTCAATGAGTTTTGTGATAGCCAGGGTATGATAAATTCTATCAAATGCTTTAGTAAAGTCAGTAACAATTACAGTAGAAGTGGATTTCAGTTTATCCCCATGTTCATACAGCAAATGTAACATATTTATTAAATAGTGATTTGTAGATTTTCTGTTACCAAATTGACATGGATCAAATTTTGGTGCGATATCTTGTAACACCCATTGTGCAATAAAACCTTCCACAATCTTTGCAAAATGATTGGTAAGAGAAATTGGTCTCAATTTCTCAACTGAAGGGGATTAGTCTTCGGGACAGGGATCACAATAGCTTTTTTTTTCCAGTCATTCGGAACTCTTCCTTGTTGAAATGATAAATTAATTATATCAGTGAGTGGCGTTGCCAGTTCGATGGAATATTCCAGAATGAAACGGGCAGTTATGTTATCAGGTCCACCAGAGCTTGTTAAACGGATTCCCGTCAAAGCCTTATGAACAGTCCACGGTGCTAACATTGGACAAGGTATTTCCGTTGGTAAGTATGCAGGTAGCTAATTCACGTCGATTGGTTTAAAATCCTCAGCTACCGACAAATATATGTTAACAGAATTCAGATTTTACAAAACCGGGCAGCAAGATTAACATTAGGCTACAAGGTTAAAGATGTACATGTTAATGATTTATATACTGAATTAAATTGGATGCAGGTTCGTCAGCGGGCTGAGTATTTAAAAAAATATCCTTATGTACAAGTGTGTTCATGGTCTGGCTCCGGATTATTTGTCGATTGGCATACAATCTCAGATGAAAACTCACTCTTATAATACTAGATCCAATACCAGTAATAACATTTCTCACTCGGCTATAAGAACTGAAACTGGCAAACGTTCCTTCAAGTTCTCTGGAGCCAGGTCATGGAATAATCTTCCACTTGCCATTAAAAGCTTGCCAACTATCATGAGTTAAAAAAAAACATGTCAAGGAGCACATTTTAAATTTAAATAAATTGTGATTTGGATATAGCAATTTTTGTTTAATATTCTTACCTTTTGATTTAGTCATCTTGATTTATCTTATATTTTCTATTATGTTCTTATATATTCTGGTGTCGTGATGTCTTTCTATATACATGTATAAAGTTATGTATGATGTATATTTTGTTGTTATTATTACTACTGTATTTGTATATTGAGGGCCTCCATGGAAAGCAGTGCTGTGCACTGATTGGAGTTTACCCTCATTAAAGATGCCGTAAATAAATAAATAGAGATTAATCTTCATGGGGAAGGACGATTCCATTGAGGGCAGACATTCAATCTTTAAGAAAAAAGTCACCTGACTCGTCTTATTTCCTTTCCAATCATAGAGCTATATTAAATTAAATCATAAGGCTGGTTGATAGTCGGTCGCGCGATGGTCGCCGCCACTAAAAATTGACGCGCGATCCTCTTACGCAGGGTTTATAGTTGACGCGGAAGCACCAGCGACTAGTCGCTGAAAGACGCTGGCGACGTCCACTGATCTCTATGTAAACTGGATAGCGCATCGGCTGGTCGCGTTGAGGCCACCGTCCGCCATGTTATCACTCCCAATACAATAGGTTTGCAAACCTTGTCTCCAGGGTCTCATTTCATCCTCGTTCTCCATATATAGCTATCAGTGGTAAATTGGGAGTGGTAATATGGCGGGTGCTGTCTTCAGTTGCTTGTACAGCGCGCAGTGGCCAATGAGCTATCCAGTTTATATAGAGATCAGTGGCGACGTCGCTACAGAGTTCAAATAATTGAACTTTGACATGGTCGCTGACTTCACTTTTTGGAATTGGCCAATAGAAATGCCTGATCGGTAAGAAACGATGAATATGCAAATATGGCACACAGCATAAACAAATAAATGTCACTATCAATAAACAGCGACAACGTCCTATATTATATTTATGCGTCTTAATAGAGCTATATTAAACCCAACATTTTGTACGGCTTTTGTACGCCTATTTGTATAATTCTGCTTTTGTATTCTGTACAGGTGCGTTATCAAAGCCGATACGCCCAAAACCAAAACGTACAATCAGTTAATGAGCGTTTCATTTTGCTCTGCGCAAACAACGCAAACGCTAACGCGTGCGCGTATGCGCTTCAGATGATTTTGTTTGCCGTTTCGTTTTTTAACCGGATGAGTATCAGTTCCTGAGCCGTCATGGTCAATAATATTCACTATCTTTTGGGATGCTCTTCAATGAAAGTCAGCCCATGCGTACACCCCATAAGTAAGGCCTTTGTGCAGTTATTTGCTAGCTCATGTTAGCGCAGAATAGACCTTTATCATGCTGTCGCCATATTTGTCTTGTTCCCTGTATGCATCAGCAATTATGAATAGTGATTCCAATTATTAATGAAGGTGCCAGACTATTTTTCCTTCCAGCCTCGGTTTGGTTACATTGAATTTAATAGGAGAAAAACAAGATGGCTGTACCATGATAAAGGTCTATTACAAGCCATTTTGTACAGACTCCCTCGTAGTACGGAATCAATAGCACAACACTTGCGTCATTGCCTATTACGTTTGCGTCATACTCATGTGGAAAACGCGCTTGCGCGTTGCGCATTGAATTTAGAGTAGTCCTACAATATTCGAAATTCACTCCATCTATTTTTTTATGTTCTACAAACACGCACATGAATTCAAAATGTCTGCTTCAAAAAGTATTTCCGCGCGTAAGAATCCGGGAGTTATAGCGCTCAAGTAATTTAAGGCCGTGTCCGAATTACTTGGCTACGGCTGGATGTTACACACATGTCTATGGTAGCGGCTGCAGCCACTTCCCATAGACTCGTGTGTAATTTCAAGCCGTAGCCAAGTAATTCGGACACTGCCTAATATTGTTTTCGATTCATTAAACCCCACCCACTGATGCATTGACCAATCACATTCGCGCTCAAAACACGCGGGCTGCACGTCGATCATGGAGCAAGTTCGGTTGAGCGATAGTCTGGTTCCCAGACCAAAATATTCTGACTATTTCTAATGAATATTAGGTCCTATACCCAGCACGATATGGGGCAGAGGGGTACCCCCTTTTGTCCATTATACCCTATACACTCTCCAGACTATTATTACCTAACACATCCCCCTAGACATCTCAAAATAATTCCTGAGATTCTGGGAACACAATGACCAACACAAAAGGGGGGGGGGGGGGGTTCCCTCTGCCCCATATCGTGCATCATATGTTAGGTCCGGTAGCCGCCAATGTCACGTGACGAAAATTGTCAGAATTCTGACATTTTCCGAAAATGTCCGAAGTTTTCCGAACTTGTTTTCGGTAGCATTCGGCTGTTAACGTTGATGTTCGCAATAACAAAATGTCTGTCAGGCCCGTTACACTGTTAGAAAGTTGGGCAAACAGATTACCCAACGTTTTGTACAATAGTCAACATGTTCAACCTTTGGGTAATTTTTCACGTAATTTAGCAACTGTTGTATAACCACAGCTGTTGTTTAACCCCACTTTAACCAACAATTGTTTTGTGCACAGCTGTGGTTATACAACAGTTGGTAAATTACGTGAAAAATTACCTAAAGGTTGAACATGTTGACTATTGTACCAACGTTGGGTAATCTGTTTGCCCAACTTTCTAACAGTGTACAGATCCTGGAATTTGAATTCTCAATTATATATAAAAACTGAAAAATCAATGCCACACTCTTGCAGTATTTTGCCGACTGGATTTTGCAAGAATATTAAATTTGAATGATGCCACTGACGTCACTCGGACTAACACACACACACACACACACACAGTCATGTAAACGGGTGCAATCGTGGACCTCCCATTGTTCCTCTTTTGTTTATACTCTAACTTTTTCGTAAGGCCTCCCATTGGTTTTGTACACGATTTTCAATCGTGGACGTTAGGTCAAACGTGGACCCTTTGTCTACGCTCTAATTCTTTTGTCCTAGGTCCACAATTGCCGGCATATACAAACTCACCCACACGTACGTCATGATCTATTTAAAACCGCGGTTGCTGCCTGACCTAAGATTTAGACGTCAGGGAATCCTCAGGTCAGGGAACCAGACTAGGTTGAGCGACTGGAGTGACGAGACTTAACCATAGTTAATCTAGATGTCACTCGAACAATGCGTGGTTTGACTAGCTAATTCAACTGGATCAACCTAGCCCCGGAGCACGGTTTCTCCAGTTAAATTCGCGAGTTACGTCACGGTTTCAAGATGGACGATAGGTAAACTGCATGGGCAAGTTTTACAAACGTTTACGATAAATTGTTAGTTTTGTCCAATGATAATATAACTCTTTGCAATAAGATAATGAATTATTTATTGCACTAAAGTTAAATAGAGAAAATAATATAAATAAATAATAGAAAATGAAAATGACGTGCCAACATTTGCTTCGTTAATTAAAACCACTTGCGTACGGATGACGCCATATGGCGCAAAAAACCCAGTGCCACCAGGCCAGATGACGCCATTGTTTGTGCAGTTTCAATCCATTGTTGGATTATTTTGTATGTCATGCTTGACTGCACAAACACATTGTAGCGGTTCGATTTGGCTGCCACACCCCGACGTCTCCCGTAAAATACCGTGCTCAAGGGGTTAACAACTAGCAGACGACATTCTTTGCAGTTGTTGTTGCTACAAGAAAACTAAATTTGACGTAGTCGATTAACCAGACGCGTTCGAGTGAAAAACAGACCACGCATGTGTGATTTAAATCGCAAATTGACAAAAGGGACTAGGTTAGCAGCAATCTGAATTGCTCTTGGATGTCGAACTTCTGTCAAACCATAGTCGCCGTTGTGATTAATCATTTAATGAATGGGTATATTACAACATCTTCAAATCAAATAAGCTTTTTGATAATAATTTAGGGTGGTGGGGGGGGGGGGGGGGGGGTCGGTGTATCTCTAAGAATAATTACCATTGTAGTAATCTGCCTTTGACATTAATACAACCTAGTCGCGATGTTTTTGTATTGTTTTTGTCAAACAAAAGAACAATTGGTCTTTATTTCCTCATGTAGTGTGAACACCTTCATTTTTAACTGTCGTTTTTCTTCAGCTTTTCTACTTAAAAGTTGTGGTTTTAAATGCATGTCTTAATTTGGGTCAGATTTGGAGCCGTTTTGCAGGTAATGCGTTTTCAGGCAAGATTTTTATTTTTTACTGAAAATCAAGCGCATTGTGCTCCTATAATTATATCTTGAAAAGGGGCAAACATTGAATTTGACAATTAAAGCAAACCGTGCAATAGGATTTTTATGACTTGAATACCCGAAGGACTGACAGTTTTCTTGCCAAGTCACTATGACTTTCCACCTCATTTGTAGCAGTAAAAGGGAGAAATTTCGACACTTTGGTTTTTGTGCTAATCAAATTTCCATATTCATGACCCAAAGGGTGATGTCATTCAAGGCATACCGGTAATTGTTGTGTCTCATTATAACTTTGTGTATGAATATATATCACATTTTTCTCCACTTTCTACTTTATTTTCATAACAACTTGTTTGGACAATATAGTGGTCAATATTTCATCAAAACTTTGTTGGTAGTTGATTTTGAAGGATTGATTTTTGTACTGTTATTACGCTCTTTTGACAAGGAGTGCCTTGTACAACAGAAAATACCGCCCTTTTGCATATACCCATGAAAGGAATTTGTAACAATTGGAAAACCACTACTTTCTTTTCCTATTCAGTGAAAATAGTCCAAAACAAAATTTGGATTTTGTTTGTATATTTCTGGCACGTAGTAATGCGCAAAAACAAGTTAAGCTAGATGTCAATTGAATCTTTCTTTTAAAAATGAACGCCAATTTGTCATTGGTTGTGATTGTTACTACATGTATATGGTTGTTTTCAATGTGTATTATTCCTGAGTGGTTTGACTGAGCGGCACGTGTAGAAGGCTAGATTGACACTGCTGGAGTTAAACGTTCCCTTTCTGACTCGTCTCTTTGGGATTCCATCGTTAAAAATGTAGGCTTTCC
Organism: Hippasteria phrygiana; assembly: GCA_037893225.1. Lineage (NCBI taxonomy): Eukaryota > Metazoa > Echinodermata > Asteroidea > Valvatida > Goniasteridae > Hippasteria > Hippasteria phrygiana. The sequence goes on along the minus strand of JAZGUH010000512.1, from coordinate 1,017,325 downwards.
CACCCCTTGCGGCACCTTCCACTCAACTGCCTCTGTGAGTGTGCAGGACTGATGATCGTGTCTGTTATGTTTCCTTGCAGGCGCAGCAGTGTGACGTCACGCCGCGGCAGACGGCCCAGGAGGCAACTCTCGCAGGTGAGGACAAAACAGGCGCCAAAACAACAAGGCTGCCGACAAGATCGCCTCGGTCGATTTCAGCGCTCTGTTACCGCTCTCGGCAGGCGTTAATCATATGCAGTTAAGGAAAACTATTAAAGAGATCTTGCAATATGATTTGTTCATGGCAAGGTTTAGTTGTGTTGTTGTCTAAAATCGGGGGGGGGGGGGGGGGAGTGAAAATCACTGACAAGAAACTTCCACATTACCTGATCCGTATCGATAAAACCTCGCAATTACCCTAACCCCCCCAGGGTGTGTGGAAATTCGTATTGATATTGATGGATTCAGCAGTTTAAGCCGTGTGCAAAAAAGCAGACGTTTAATAGTCCCATACCCACTGCATACTAATTACAAGCATCCGTGTTTTCGTTGGTTAACCGGCTCCAGCCACCGTGTTACTCTTGCTCTGATTGGTTCTCCCATTTGTCCACAAAACCATCGGCCCTAATGGTTTTGTGCATAACTACTTTTGGCGAGGTTTATCGGGGGTATTTCGGGTAAATGTGGGGCCCAACTTTTTCGAACCAAACTTGCTTCTTCTCTTTCTATTCGGGCGGGGCTTAAGCCCTCCCACTGTACTCTCGCTCCCCACTAAAAACCTGAACAGTGCGTTTCTTCTCTCTGCATGATCACCCCAGAGATGCAGATATAATTCTTTTGATCGTTCCCTGTTGTTATCAGTATACAGCCATCTGTACATAATGCATGAGCAGGTGACAGACGCTTGAGTAAATATATCCTTCTGCTTTATAGTATTTGAACATCATTATCATAGGGAAATACGTGCTTTTCGGTCTCTGTGTGTGGCACAGTATGGCGTAGTATAATTATCTGCGGGTAGTACGTATTTGTTTAACTGAAAACAAGAGGATTATTTCAGTACAAATATAATGGGTTTTAATTATAATGACCTGCAGGTAGCCGATATCTTATACACTACCACCAGAACAACAGCTCAACTCGGTGAACCATTTTACAAAAGCATGCTAGTCTGGGATACAGGCACCGCAGCCGTGCAACCAACTTCGTCTGAAAGCTGTGTAGCAAACTCAAATAAGTACATTCACGAAGAATTACTTGAATCGTGATTTTGATGGCTTACTAATTAGCTCATTTACAGTTGAAAAAATAACTGAGAGAAACAAAAGCCCTCCATGAACAATTGAAGGGACTTCTTTCTCGCAAATATTCTCTGTTGAGTGAGTGGACACTGGATGGACGCGTGGCCCAAACCAAGACTTGTGCCGTTCCTCCCCCTCCCGGTTCCGCCTATCTTAGATTAAAGTTCTCGGCATGATCGGTGTAACTGTAACAAGCTAACCAAACCCTAAGAAACAGATCCGGAACAACTATATACCCAATAGAAAAAGAATCCCCCATCCCATACCCCCGCTAAAAAATCCCAGAAGCTCCACTGAAATTACAGCCACGCCTTACAGTAACCAACCAACCCGCACCCGCATACACCCCGCCCCTCTACCTCCACTGTCTCCAAGTTAACCCCTCCCTTATACCCGGTGTCAATTGACAGAAACATGTATTATGATTTATTATGGCTTGAATACATGTATGACAACTTTCCGGCCATGGTAATTATGATTTTCACCTCCCTTGTAGCATTTCTACAGACTAATTTATACAGTTGAATGCTAATGTAATGTCCATGTTCATGCGCCAAAGCTGATGTCCTCAAAGGTGTAACAGCAACATCTGCATAGCTTTGTGTACATACATACCAAGCTATTGTTTGGAATCATCATGCATCACAACACATAAAAAACATCAAAGCAACCCCTTCTAGTCAGTGGTCGGCTGGGCTTGTATCAGTGATGTCGTTGAGACCATCACAAGACCCTGCAACTGCAAGACCCTGCAAGACCATCACAAGACCTTCAGTCTTAATTCAATTCTCAAGCTATTCAAATGAACTGTAATAAAAGCATTCCTTTGTGATGGTTCATGCCTGTAACTTGTGCCTGTAACAAGCTGGTCTTGTAAATGGTCTTGTGCCTGGTCTTGTGATGGTCTCGACTGCATCACTGGCTTGTATACAGCCACACGTATAACTCAAACAACAGGCATACAATATTGAGTCCGTGCAAGAATGCGCGTATATACGGGAATTCGCCGAACAAAATAGGAAGCCATTCTTACGGTGGTGCCGCGCCCGCGTGCAGGCTGACCGCGTTCTTTAATTTGAGTCGCGTGCCATTTTGGCAAGTTGTAAACACCCTGTTGGTTAAAGCTGCGTCGGGCGCTTGCGTCTAAAACGCACGCGAGCGCCTCGCCACCGCAGTAAATGCTTCTAATTTTGGTCGCCGGATTCGTATAGACAAATCCGACGAATAAAACTAGAAGCCATCTTTGGGTAGCGTACCCAATCGGGCGGTACCTTGATAAAAACTGGATTACCAACCAGATTTCCATGTGTGGAATATTGCTTTTGACTGGCATTCGGCTGTTGTTTGCTTAGCATGAAAATTACATGGACTTTTGGCTGGTAACCTGTATTTACTAAGCAAGACATTTTCATGCTAAGCACATTTTTGTGCTTAACAGCTCTATGAAATTGGCCCCAGGTGGTATTTTTTGTTCAAACCGCCGCTGGCCATCTAATCGTCTGTATTCAAGAGGAAACCTGACATAAAGAAAGAGCTGATACGAGGCCAGGTTCCTTTACAGATACTCAAATATTTATATTACAGAGAGTTTATTAAGGATAGGAGTTGGATGGAAAAGGAAACAAAAAGTTACAATCTGAAGTATACATTAAACAATTAAATATTAAGATTATCGTGAAGTCAGTACAAAATATGAAAGTGAAATGGAAATACGATTGACATTAAAATATAAAAAAAACTAATATAATATTGAAGCATTAGGGCCTAAGCATGTTTTTCTTTCTATTTTACCGGAAATAATAGGTTTATTTTTTCATTGTATTTTTTTTAACCCGTGTATGCTTCTAAAGTACGGAATTGGCGGTATTTTATTCCGTAGAAGAGGGCATTGGTATCTAACTCTGTTCTGTTTTTAGTGGTTCTTGCCTTCCAAGTGATCTTGTATTATGTGAGTGGATTTCATTGTTTCTCAAGAACATGCATTTTATTGTACTGGTTAGGAGGTTATTTTCGAATTTAAACATAATGATTCCTGAGTGATATTTATATATATAATTATTGAAAGCTGTGAGTGTATACTAAACATTCTGAAAAAGAGAACGGTGTTTTCTCTGAAGCTGGACTACGTAATAACTTTAGGAATTTTCTGTTGTAATATTAAAAAACTTTTTTCAAAAAGCAGTCTGGGAATTTCCCCCAGGCTAATATGCCATATAGACCATTATCATGGTACAGCCATCTTGTTTTTCTCCTATTAAAATCAGTGTAACCAAACCGAGGCTGGAAGAAAAAATAGTCTGGCACCTTTATTCAATAATTGGAATCACTATTCATAATTGCTAATGCATACAGGGAACAAGACAAAGATGGTGACAGCATGATAAAGGTCTATTGGAGACGGGATAGGGCCAAGGTATTGTAAACAGAAAAGGAACGCACCCAATTGGCCTTTTTTTCTGGAGGGTAATTAATCAATGCATTTCCAAAGTTCATAGTCTGTTTATTGGAGTTACAAAATTAACTAAATGACCAAAATTCCCATCTATAATCGGTTGGGTTGGATTTGACTCCAAAGTTATAAACTATAACGCCGTATAGCCCGGGATCACGCCCAGTTTTACGATACAACAATGGGGATCACTCAATGAGGATACGACTTTTTAACTTATTATTCGTCAAACAAACCACAAGGGAAACTGACAAGTTAAATTTGAATACATTTTCAGAGTGAAAAAAGAAAACTGGCAGGAGTGGGATTCGAACCTGCGACTAGGAACATCTTCTTTACTTTAAAAACAAAAGTGCTCAATACCTATTGCTAAGCAAGTGCGTGTACCTAAAGTGCACAAGTTAGCACCTCACGTGTTAAATTTGACCCAAACAAGTGGAAGTGCTGCACGGTGAGTGCTGATAATGAGTGCTGAATACCGAGGCTTCCTTGACTGCACCTTTAAATTACGTAGCAAATTACGTACCAATCAGAAATATGGAAATGTGTGTTTACAAAAGTCAGGTAAAATTGCAGTTTTTAGTTCAAAAATACACTTTCTTGACCATAATATGTTTTATTACTTGTTTACGGACATACGGTAGCTGAAGAATCTCATTACATCTCCCTTCGTATTCAAATATTGAAATTGTTCATGGGAAGCCATGACTTTTTATGGTTGGATATGCTGAATACATGTATAAATATAAAGCATGACATCATTCAGTGTGTAGTGTTTACGTAGGTTATGGTAGCAAGTACTCTATCATAGAATTGTATAATAAGTTATTTCTGTTTAGTCTGGTTCCTACTTCATTTGTCTCTGTTAATTTGTCGTTAATTCATGTTAACCAAACTTCCAGTATAACCTTTTTCCGCTTTTCTCTATGTTGTGTCCTATATGAGTTGTTGAAAATAGCACTTGAAGTGCATACAGTCGTACTTCCCCAATACGTGCGAGGACAATGCTTTGTGTTTCCTATTGTTCCTTTAATATAACCCAACCCCATAGACTAAGCACGTACTTCAACAAAAGACTTGACGTGCGAGGACTGAAATGTTTCTTTGTATTTTCTTCTCCTCTTGTCCTCGGAGATATATACAGAACCTGTACATTTATTTCAGCTCTTTTGGAGTGCTATTATTATAGCACGCTTGCTTGTACTAAATCAGCACGGCAGTCACTATACAAGCACCTAGAAGTACACAATTAATCTGATGAACACGTTTTCTAAGAACTGAAAACACCACCGTCTTCTCACTTCCAGTGAAAAGAAGCGTCTCCTGACGGCAATCTCCTAACGACTAACCGAGCATACTCTTTGAAACGATGAGTCACCGGCTCTTTACCGCTAGCCACTCAAAAGAGACATTGAGTATCCACATGATGTTAACGTATCCTCAGTCTAATTCTCTCCTCACCATACAAAGTTAACCTATTTACATCACGTTTGTATTTTTGTAACACTTTGTAATACGCGCGAAAATATAGTTGATCCAAAAAAGTGAATCATACATTTTTGGCGAGAAAAACTGATCCCAAACTGTTGCTGCACACAATAAGACAAATCAACCCCAGGTGCTATTAACTTATTCTTTCTCTTTTGTTTTGAAAATGAAAGGAAATTGACAGTAATTGATCATTAACGAGAGGTATAGATTATTCCTTGTAAATATAGTTTTGGACCATCTGCTGTTACCGTGAAATGTACAATAAACGCTCGTGTGCAATACTGTTGTGTTCGGAGGCTGCCCAAAAGATCATTTCAAATTTTCAGTAAATAGGATTCTCATTCATAATCCAGTCAGATTGTTGTTGATAACCAATACATCAACGTGGCACGCCCGAAATTTTTTATCTTATATTTTGTTCTATATTATATTATAACCTTGTATATACACACAAATAATTAATAGACCAGTTTAGTCACTCATACAGCTGGTTTTTGGTCTGTCATGTTTTCCATTTGGCGTGAATTCAATCTCTGTACCACCTCCTGATAACACTTTTTTTCCTTTTCCTTTCATCTGTACCAGTGTGTTTCCAATTTTTTCAGTTTCTGTTTGTGTTATTTAGCCTTTGTGAAAGATTCTGTTTTATGAACGAAACATCAAGCCCTGTTAACTTTTTTATCAATTAGAAAAAAACTATTATTTCTTGTTTTCTCTGTACAGCCTTCGTCCGTGTTTCTGTCTGAGCTATCGTATGACTGGCCAAGTCCTGCATTCCCGGGCCGATTCCGGCTGGTCAAAGACCCGAGCAACGGGACATGGCAGGCACGGGTCGCCCCGGTGATTACCGCTGCCCCATCACCAGGAGATGATGCAGATCACCGGCCGGCGGGCTACACCGCTATCAAGGCCTACCCCCGATCCATCTCTGCCCCGAGTGCCTCGTTCGGCAGCAGGCAGGCGACCAGCAGCAACCCGAGCGACAACCGGTCGGACTGGACCTGGAGCCCTAGCTCAGACCGGAGCCAGACCTCGGTCAACGAGCCCGAGGAAGTGGGCGACCGGTGCGCCAGTGCCGCCGAGCGAGACTTCTCGAGTTTCTACGTAGACGAGCTGCCGGACTTCGGGCTCCAGCAGTCCGGCCAGCAGCCGCGGCGCCTGGACCCCAAACTCTCGCCGAAGCTTGTGCTGAAGAGGATCACTCCCGTCGAAACTCCGCCAGAAAATCATCAGGCGATGGACAAGGACGATTCTGACACGGACGAGGCACACTTTTCCGACCCGGACCAGATTAAGTATTACCCGAAGAGTCTCAAACGTTTAACAACCTCGTGCGATGGAGACACTTTTGGCAATGAGCCAATTTCATCCAGAGTATGTCGTCATGACGAGACAAATGATTTGAAAGCGAGGCCGCGATTTCCTCGAGTGGACAGAGAGGCTGTCAGGCTGCCGGCAAGTCCCACAGCTTTCGATGCGTCCATGCCTGATCGAGCCAAAGCGGCAGAGGACGTCGTTGTGACGGACGTGACGTCAGGCGGGGTCACCATCACCATAAGGGAGAGCGGCCATTGTGACGGTTTCTTCGGAGACAAGATCATCACGTGATTGACTGAACAGGGTCATCACATGGTCTAGTTTCCCAAACCACGACATTTCCTGGGACCGAAATCGCTACACTGTTAGGAGTGTCATTGCAATAGAGCAAACGTCTCGGTACCGACCACAGAGAGCAAGTTCCGTCAAGGAAAATTGGTTAACCAGTTATACCCAGCACGATATGGGGGCAGGGGTACCCCCCTTTTGTCCCTATACCCTATCCACTATCCAGACTATTGTTACCTAACACATCCCCCCTAGACATCTGAAAAGAATTCCAGAGATTCCGGGAACACAATGACCAACACAAAAGAGGGGGGTTCCCTCTGCCCCATATCGTGCATCATATGTAACCAGTGGTCGATTTGTGTCTGGCGTCAGTGCGATTTAGAAACGGTATGCAAACTACTTGAGAGTTTTCAAACGGTATGGGCCTTAACGATATTTATCCCAGGCCCAAACGGTATACACTTGAGCGCTCACGGTCTGGAGGTTGGTAGGCTGCACAATAGAGTACTACTTATCGGATTAGCCTCCATTGTGATAACAGTGGTCACTTAAATGGCTGTGCCACTGCTAATCCACTAGGTTAATTAACCCTGGAGGATTAGCGGCGGCACAGCCATTGAAGTCCAGCAGGCAGGACGCTCCTTTGTTTGGTAAAACTTTAAAGGCAATCAGCCTCTTTTGTTGGGCACTTGAAGCTGGTACAAAAAAGCAAACCGTTTGGGGGTCTGAAAGCGAGGCCCAAACGATAGTTTACAAACCGTTCGACGGTCTAAAGACTAATTTGCATACCGTTGAACGATTCACATACCATTTGTAATTCGCCCACATCTGTGCTGTAACATCCAAATGCGGCTAGTCGAACTGTGGTCAGGTGTCACTGGTCCTCTTTTCACTTGTCATAGTTTAGTACGAGCAATGTTGCTATTATTGATAACCAGCGGGACCATGGCCTGTATATTTAAGCTGGTTCCAGGTAGTCAACCAGACGTGGTCGACTAGCGTTTGGGTAAAGTTTGTCCACCAATCGACTATAGTTAGGCATAGTCCTTGATAGACTTTGCTCTGAGCTGTCTAGTGACGTACTCTTTAGCTTGTCTTTACCCTGCATGCAGCAGTGCGAATGATAGACTGATCGAAAGTTGTGATCAAATTGTTCATTATTATTATTATTGTTATTTTTCTCAATTGCCGGTTAGGGCGACACATAATCCTGGAAAAGAGTGGGTTAGGGTGACCTGGTCGAATAGGGCGACACATAACTGTCGCCCTATTGTAAAAGTCGCCCCTTTGGAGTGTTTTTTAGTAAGGTGCGTGGGGAAAGTGCTCTAAAAGGGCGACACTCGTGTCGCCCAAATAGAGTTATTTCGAGAAGAGTCGCCCATTTGCCGCATCCAGGAGATTTATTATTATTATTATTATTGTTATTAAAATTATTATTATTTTCCTCAATTGCCGGATAGGGCGACACATAATCCTGGAAAAGAGTGGGTTAGGGTGACCTGGTCGAATAGGGCGACAATTTGGTGTCGCCCTATTGTGAAAGTCGCCCCTTTGGATTGTTTTTAGTAAGGCGCGTTGGGAAAGTGCTCTAAAAGGGCGACACTCGTGTCGCCCCAATAAGGTTTTTTCGGGAAGAGTCGCCCATTTGCCGCATCCAGGAGATTTATTATTATTATTATTATTATTGTTATTATTATTATTACTATTATGGTCATCAATTTGCAATATTTAAAAAACGTTTTAAAATGAAATCCTCTTTTTTTCTTCACAAGACTATTATTGTGATTTCCCAGTTCAGCCCTGTCGTTGTAGCGTGAATTTCAGTCACTATGAAATACGGGTTCATTGGTAGTATTGCATATGCCTAAGCATATGTCACGTGAGAGGGTTTAACCAATAATAGGGAAAATGAGTCCGATTTTCATAAGAGTCTGATTTTCACAGGAGTCTGATTTTCATATGACACCGTAATCTAACTCCTTGAATTTCCAGGTAAACCCACACGCTTTATTATATTATACCTTCTCGTCCGCAAAACCCTTGTCTCCGAAAATAGTAACGCGTGCTCTTTTTTTTTGGGGGGGGGGGTGTTCTGATTTTGATTTTTTACATCTGCCCAAAAAGTTGACTCCCAAAATGTTCGAACAAAATTTCACAAGCGGGGGGGGGGGGGGGGGGGGGAGGGGGGGGGGGGGAGGGGGGGGGGGGAGGGAAGGGGGGGGGGGGCACACTTTTTTAACGTTGGTGGCGCTATTTAACCTCTTTGTTTTGTTCTTACCCGTACACGTAAAATAAGACATTGACAGGACATTTTCTTTTCTGGTTTGCTACGGTACTTTATGCCCTTATAAGCAAAAACAAATAATTATGGCAACGAGCATTGAGGCGGGGGGTTTCGGCCCCCTAAACCTCCCCCCTCTGGATTCTGTCAAGTGTGAAAAGCGATTCTGTTTAAGCTCTTCATGCGAGGCTAGCGTTTTGGTTCACCGTTGTGTAAATACACACTAATTCCAAGCCGGTCACTTGGTTTAATTCTGCATGTATAGTATGTAGGCACAGTTGAAGTAAATTGATTCAGAAGCCAATCAACTTCCGCGGCTTCTATACACTCAGATGTTTAAATTCCCTTTTTGGAGGGGGCAGGGTGGGTTAGAGATGGAGTTAAGGTTAAGGTAAAATTATTAAGATCAATTGACGGGCTGCACTTTTTGAAAGCTACAGCCCTAAGTATACCGCAATTTTTGCCGTCCCTTTAAGTAATCATCTTTGAGAACAGACATTGGAAGCTGTTCATTAAAACCTACCAAGGTCTGTGACAGAAAGATGTAACAGTAGGCCTACGGTAGTACATCCTTTAAGTTGCAATCAAATTTACAAACTCTGAACGGCATTCTGGGTTTATGACTTCTGACTAGCGCCCACCCGAACAAAGATACTGACAATTTGGGAGACCGCCAATATAGGGCAAGATAGCTCAGTTGGTAGAGCGCCGGTACGGTATTCCGGAGGTCGCAGGTTCGAATCCCGCTCCTGCCAGTTTTCTTTGTTCACTTTGAAAAAGTCTGAACTTATTCAATCCGACCGACAGTCTAATTTGACTGAATCGGATTGAGTTGGTTTTGGGTGGTTTAAACTGTGCAGCGTTGTGGCCCTGTGATCTAGTGTATCAGACTCAATATCTTGTTGATTCTTGGTGATCTAGCTTAACAAATGCACGAGTTCTAAATTGGAATACTGGATATTCCAACTGAAATCGAAGCTTTGACCAATTCAACTTTCATTCGGAAATCCAACAGGATTAGGTTGGAATCAGTTGGTGTTCAACTAGTTTGAGTAGATGTAAATATCATGAGTAGATGTGATTTGCCAATACATTATTGGAAAAAAAATACATCACAATTGGTGCCAATTTGCAACAATAAATAAATTGGAAATGAATGGGTCATTTTGGTATTAAGGGATTGTGTTTACTTGCAGTTTTTCAGGATTAGCATGTTCATGCCATTCTGTATTCCGTTCAGCGCATGACCTCTATTTGTGCGTGTATTTCGACCATGTGCAAAAAGAAAACAAATCAGCAAGCCAAGTTTCAGCGGCAGGCGGATGATCAGAGAAAGATTCCCCCCTCGGATCAAAAATATAGGTCACCACGGAGCCTCCATAAGGAGTCACTCAGTCCTCCATGTCATCCAACCTATTTTCTTTCCTAAAATAAAATTTAAAGAGAATCTAGCATTATGCATGCGCCCGATCATCCCTGCTTGTATGTAATATGTAACGACTGTTTGTTGTATTCTATTAAATATTAATATCTTCACACGTTAATGGTTTTTAAGGGGTCGGTAGCTTCTGTGAGTTTTGTGTTGCGTCCTTTGATGCGCCGCAAAAAGAAAAAATGCCGATTCAATATGCTGCCGGGACAAAAGTGATTTCAAGGTTGGCATTCAATGTCAAACGCATTGTAAGACGGCATCGAACAAAATTCTCACAATCAGGTAGGCCTGAAAGGAAACGGTGTTCTGGGAATGATATATATGTAGCACATTATAGCGCCACATGAAGAATTAATGTTGCATGCATGACGCACGTGGACACAATTGAAAATGTAATTTTGCAAACTGAAAGATCTATGTTTTACAATGGGAGAGGTATTTCTATCTGACAAGGCCGGATCCAAAACAATTTTCGGGGGTCCAAAAACAAAACGTGCACAAATCACAGATAAAACGGAGGGTTTTTGCTTCTCTTTCTTTTACTTTGTTCTATTTTGTATGTGGGTGTACGCAGTGGCTACCTTTTTGCGACGTCAGGCCCCCCACTCCCGGATCCGCCGTTGGTGTCTGATGTAAGGACGGGATTGTGCGTTTCTAAGGAGATGAGAATTACTGCCTACTGGCAAACTAGTTAATTGCGCACTGTAGGCCTATATGTAGGGACGCAAGCCCCGTAATACGCACCTGCGTATTCATTTACTGTCACTTTCAATCATTTGTTATCGGGACGATGCTTCAAAACAATCGGATTACATGCTGGTGTGTAAATTTGCATGTTCATTATCGCAACAGTGACGTCGTATTTTATAGCAAACGACACAAACATTTGGCTAATGTAGCCCGGTGCATATTACCATAAGTAGCATAAGGAGATTATGTCTCTAAGAAATAGAAGTATATTCTTTTAAAAATTAAATTCACTCCGACTGATGAGATCCAGCCGCTTTGCACTTTGCAGTGTTTTTGTGCATTGTCTTACGGGAGATAAGAATCAATACGGTATCTCGCAGCTATATAAATTGTAAGGTAAGATCCCTGTAAGGTAATGCTTTCTTGTGGAAGGAAAACTCCATTGCCTTTTGTCATAGTGCATAGCCTCTGAGATGGCGTTTGGACTTTGGGAGCAAAAACAATTATCTCAGATTCAACCTGATATTCCGGTCCTTCATTATGTTTGGACTACCTGGATTATATAAAATAGGGAGAATCCCCACAGTAATAATCTATAGTATTGGATGAGCCCATCACAATAGTATTTGTCTGTACTTGTTTTATCCCACACAGGCCATTGTACTGTCTTCAGTGGCGTATCCAGGTTTTAGATCCGCGGTGAAAAATTATTGTTTTTTTCTGAAAAGGTGGCTCCCATTTTGTAGTCCAAATGTTGTCATTATCCGGGGGGGGGGGGGGGGGGGGGGGTGTCAACGTACCAATTGTGAAGTCGATTCTAAAAATGCAAATAGATAATTCAGAAAGATGTCGCCAGATTCTGCTACAGGATCGAAACCCAATGCTTTCCTGTGGCCGAATGTGGATGCATTTTATGGAAGAGCAACGATTGGAATGTGGAATTGATTAGGTTTTGTTTGGTTTTGTTTGGTTTTGTTTGGTTTGGTATGGCTGAGGGTCACCGAAGTGCCTTTCCCCTTCTGACCTTTCTATGCATTCACACTTTACGGTCTACGCGTCTTTAAACTGAATAGGGAATCGACGAAGGCCAAATATATTACTTTTGGCGGAACGGTACACATTCAAAAATAATGTGTGCGAGATGATATTGCCGTCTACTGATTATGGTTGTCATGGTGATTTCCAAGCGAAAACATTTGAAGAGAATGGTGCCGGTATACGATATCAGGTTAGGCGAATAGAAAAAAAACATGTTTAGCGTCATGGCCTTTTTCAAAAACAAAATATGTCTTTTTTTTACATCTATTTTGAGTGCTTGACAGGCAGTATTTTCCAAGATGGATTACCGCCGACAACTGATTTTAAAGAACATGCAATTGATTGACTTCTAGAAAATCCATCTCTTTCGTTTGCATTGTTCGAGGGGTTTTGTTACAAAGCACAAAACATCAAATAAAATTAAAGCATGCAGTCTCCAAAACAGGAATCGAGTGGGATGCTAATTTTGTTTCTATTTGGTCTCATTGACTCGCTGTTTTTTTTCCATAACTGATTACTGGGTGGCAAAGTTCCGTTGTCCGTCGCTGTATTACCACATGAGCGAGTACTGATACGGAATATAGGCAGGTGACTCGCCTGCACAAAGCAACAATAGTTCCCATTCAAGATAGCGGTGCCCAGGAATACTGAACCTGTCCATATAAAAGTTATGAGCACAGTTCATTCCCCATGTGTATTTATTTGGAAACTGATTTCCAACCGCGGGATGCAGTCCGTTCCAGAACGGTCCGGTTTCCCGTTATGACGTCACTTATAGCCCAAACCAGCCATAACGACATGCTTGACATGGTATTTGATCTAACTTTAGCCTTCCGTGCACTGCAGGCAAGTCTTACTGTTCCATTATTGATAACGACGTTGTCGCATGAATATCCGACCCAACACAATTGCGCTTTTATAATGAACACCATGATCTTGGGCGGTGGCATAACCTTTAACCTCATCCCAACCCATATCCCCTATTCTAAACCCTTACCACAACCCAAACCCTATTTCTCACCCTAATCCGCACCCTCCGCCCTACCCTATGCACTTCCTCCATGCCCTATGTTTCTTACTGTTTTGGGTATACGGGCCTACTGAGCATGCGCAGTATACCCAACAAGTCGAATTTTAAGGGAGTCCGATATTCACGCGACACCGTCTTTGCATATTGTACGATTTGAGTGGAAACGTATAGGTCATAAGGTGTGCCAAGTGCATGTGCAGGGCGGTGGTTTCTGCATGGGATTCCGCCGATAAACTTTAGATAAACAGCATCTAAAGTTACGTAATCCTGGAGCTTGATCGCTGCCATGGGCGGGGATCGTACGTGATTGTATGCTCTCTTATTGGCTACATCCGCCAGTGCACAAACCATGGGCGCTGTTCTCTTATTGGCTCATTCTGATTTGTACACGAACCATCGGTACAGGTGGTTCGTGTACAAATGTCACTTCTATCGAGAGTGTCCGATTAATGAATACATTAATTGGAGATATTTTACATGTATGTATAGTTAAACGTTCAATACTTTCACTTTCAACTGTCAAATTGAATTTTTAAATAAATAAGTCTAGAGCACAATTATGACTTTTCAAATTTTAAAACCATGACTAGAAATCGATTATCTAGCTGCAAAATAAGAGAAATCCCGAATTGACGAAAATAGCACCGATCTGCGCACTTCCGCTAAATATACAACTTACTATACGTGCGCTGCGCTGCCATGGCGTGATTCATTCATAGATGTATGAATGAATATGCTGATTAGCACTGTTTGTTAAGCACTGAGAGCCTCGCTTTCAACCCGGTAGTGCGCAGAAGGGCCTAATGTGAAATTAATCTATAGCCCCCATTTGTTTCCCCAATGAGACATCCACCCAAAACCATGAGTAACTTTGCAACAGAAAGTGACTGATGAAAACGAATTAAAAAGAACGAGCAAGGTCTATGCTTGTGGACTCACTATATATTTTTAAATCACGAAATAAAATATATTTTCTTCTGTCTATAGTGGTTGATGCAACATTTATGATGAATTATGATTATATTATATGATGGATATCTTGCAGCTTATCTTTACATAGTCAGAAAATGTGCAGGATAAACTGTCTATATTTTTGTAATATATCTGTATAATGTGATTATAGAAGTAAACAGTCTCAAACATTTGTTGTTTAATAGAGACGGTTCATGTCATTGATTAAATGTAGCTGTGTATATTAATCACCGAATTCATATTTTTTGGAATGCCTCGTGGCATTCTGTTTTACAAAAGTCTTAACACTGAGCATATGCATACTGTTCTTATTTATTTTGGTGGAATAAAAGATCATTATGGAAGATTCTCACTTTAACCCCGTGTTTTTGATTGTCTATGCAGCGTGAAGTATATAATACCGGGAAAACGTGTCGTTCGCTATTTCACTGATACCCCCTCGGTACTACATTATGCATAGAATTGCGACATGAAAGCCCTTGTTGGCGGCTGCAGATGAAGGCTAAATCAAATTTGACGTTGGCTGGTGCAGCCGGAGGCACAATGGCGGCTATTTTGTTGCCACCTGCGCATTAGAACTGATCCAAACAATCGGTCTGGAGAAAGGCAGCACTTATAATCGCATTTCGGTTTTTGAAAACGGACGAGTCTATTCTTTTCATTTCTTTGTATTTTTCTATTTCGGTAGGACAATTATATTGGAATTTTCCTCGTTTGGGCAATAATAAATTGACAGAGGAACATGTTGGGAAGGAAATAACGGCACGTACGGTCTATTGATTATTATGAGGGAGACTTGTATTTTGTCACTCATAGATAATGACAATATTAAATTCAGCGTAAACTCGTTCGTTTTTAACTCTCAAATTTTCATAGGCCGATTTGGGTTATTTTTTTAAGATATAAAAGCACAATGTGGCTGCTTTTTAGTACAAATTTGCTGAAATTGGATATCCAGGAATAAGGTCCTCAATTTGATCCCAAATAAGAAATGCAATACCAAGTGACTAATGAGAAACGACAGATAAATATGTTAAAACTATAGGTGAATTTCATATATTCAGTGTTTGTATTCAGTTAGCTTTAGCGGCGGTGTCATAAATATGCCACCACCAAAATTGAAAATTTATCATCAGGTTTCTGAATTGATTAATTCGGCTGATTATAATTGCAGGGGCGGATCCAGGAATGTTTGCAGGGGGGGGGGGGGGGGGGGGGGGGGGGGGAGGAGGGGGGGGGGGGGGGTGGTGTTCTGAAATTTGCCCAGAAAAGTGACTCCCAAAATGTTCCGCCTGCAAACAATTACAAGCGGGGGGGTGGGGGGGGGGGGGGGGGGGGGGGGGGGGGGGTATGGGGGCTGATACACTTTCTCACCGTTGGTGGCGCCATTTAACCTCTGTTTTGTTCTCACCCATAGGCAAAATAGGACCTGTATTTGCAAGGCGTAGGCCCCTAAAAGCAAAAGAAAAGAAAAAGAAAAAATTTGCAACGAACAGGGGGGATTTCGACCCCCAAACCCCCCCGGATCCGCGCCTGAATTGATGATTGATTGAGTGATTGGTTGGTTGTTCGGTCAGCCAGTTGATTGAATGATTCCTGCCCGCCCCTCCCCTTGAGAAAGCTTTAAGATGCTCTACTGACTACATGCTTAGTCAAAAGAAATGTAGCGCTAATTGATCCGTTGTTTTCAAAATGAAACAAAAAATAAATTCGGAGCAACTTGGAAAACATGTGAAAGGCGCATATCATAAAGGGTGAAAGGTAAGGTCAACTGAGTGACGTTATCGATAAAATATTATCATATTATCATTTCGTACAAAATTATCACTTTTACACTGTGCACAGCTGGGCCCAATTTCATGGCTCTGCTAACCACTGCTAACCATCTCCATTTTGCGCTAACAGCGCTAGCGGAAAAAATTCAGCGCTAAACCTGTAAGCACAGAATCCTTAGTTACGGTATGTAAGCATGCTGAGGAGCCAAAATTCCCCGCTAACGCGTAAAATACGCTTGCCGTAAGCACATAATTTTCTGCTACAGTAAGCGGGGATTTTTCGCTAAAGGTAAGCAGAGCCATGGAATTCGGCACTGTACTGGTTTGTGACGTATTTTGGCTCACAATGCGTCCACACCAAGTTATTATAATGAACAATTGTGTTACAGAAACACTCTAACTTTGGTTAAGTTATATCTTGCATAATTGTGTCTATAACATGAAGCTATACAACAACAGCAGCAGCAGCAGCAACAGCAACGACAATAGCAACAGCAATAACAGCAGCAACAGCAACAACAGCAACAGCAGCAGCAGCAGCATGCAGCAGTAGCGGTAGCAGCAACAACAGCAACAGCAGCAGCAGCAGCAACAGCAACGACAATAGCAACAGCAACAGCAATAACAGCAGCAACAGCAACAGCAGCAGCAGCAACAGCAACAGCAACGACAATAGCAACAGCAACATCAATAACAGCAGCAACAGCAACAGCAGCAGCAGCAACAGCAGCATGCAGCAGTAGCGGTAGCAGCAACAACAGCAACAGCAACAGCAACAGCAGCAGCAGCATGCAGCAGTAGCGGTAGCAGCAACAACAGCAACAACAACGACAATAGCAACAGCAGCAGTAGCAGCAACAGCAGCACCAACAGCAACAGCAGCAGCAGCAACAACTGCAGCAGCAGCAGCAGCAGCAACAACAACAACAACAGCAACAGCAGCAGCAGCAACAGCAGCAGCAACAGCAACAACAACAACAGCAACATCAACAGCAACAGCAACAGCAACAACAGCAGCAGCTTTAATTTATAGATGGCAGCCATTGCATGTATAAAATAAGTTGCAATGGGCCATCTTTTGGGTGTCGGCCCTAATTATGCTAAAACAGTAGATTAAAGAGAATAACAAAATAGAGATATTTAAAAATGCATAAAATTCCTTTTTGAATTAAAAAGAATTTCAGGACAGAAATGATGAGATTATAGCCTATGCTTAAAACAAAACATGAATACCTCAAAATCGTTGCACAGTTAAACCGCTTAAAAAGAATTTGACTAATTAAAGAAAAGAAAATGAAAAAAAAAAATAAAATACGTGGAATGTTATAATATAAATATATGTTTTCCCGGCCAATTAAAAAAAATGTAATTCAATTTAATACCCGGCTCATTCAATTTCGTTTGAAAATGAATGCTCCGTTGAATCAGCATTCAACAGTCAAAAGGAGTAATTCCATTTCAGCAGTTAGCATTTACTGGCCAAATAAGATCATTCAAATTCATGAGGTCGCAAAGATCATTCAATTTCGTAAAAGCCAGCAGCAAGAGGCTGGTCAACCATTCAATTTCATCAATTGGCAAACATTTTTCAAATGTTTATATTCAAATTCGTTTCAATGGTATGTACTTTCTGATTCGTATTTCAATTTGACGTGGTCCGAACAGAAATAAATAAGAAAACATAAAGACCAGTGCAAACTATCACAAGGCTATAGCGAAAGATTTAGTTTTCATTTCAAACTTATCACCATAAATTTTTTAACTTTACTTAACAGTCTTCTAGATACAGGGTACAGGCTTTAACTTTAATCATGGGGTAACAAAGCAAAAGGAACAATTATTGCAATTAAGACAAAACACATGCATGAAATGCAAACAACACGGAAACGCATCTAACAAAGAAAAACTCAAGTGCCAGTAAAAGAGCTATTGCCAGCTTCCTCGAATAAACAAGCCATAACTCATGTTCAATTTGAACGCACAGAATTTGAAATTCATTGCCCATCAACGAAAAAGAAAACAAAAACTAGCAACAAATTCATTCGCGCTTCGATGAGTCTTAATTTGATTTCATGAATTGTAGATAGGTAGTAGAAATTCAACTGAAGATTGGTGAAAATGTAGTCTTGAATGCCTATAAACGAAATAGAATGACTAAAACGAACCTAAATGAAAAGAACGAAATCATGTGTGCACAAACACGAAATTGAATGCAATAGTAGCTAAAAAGAAACCCTGGTTTGATTGAATTAGGGGAAATGCGTGAATTTGAATGCATGTTAATGAAATTGAAATAATTTGTGATGAAATTGGCCGGGAAAACCTATACAAATTTTTTTTACCGGAAACTACTCCACCCGTCAATATTCGCGGACACCCAATCCGAACAAAACTAGAGAACAATCGAAACCCAAACAATACTGAAAAACAGCAGTCGGACGTCCATAAGGAAAAGTAAAAACAGAACAATAGTATGCTAAAACGACATATATAAATTATAGGCCTATACTGACATTTTACCCGACATAGACAATGGTCAGGGATCATTCAATTGCAGAGGCGCAACAACTCGGACCAAAAACTATTGGTCACCAGTGCAATGTGACTTAAAAAATACTTTCGGAGAACTTAACGGTGATGTAACGAACCAATGGAATGAAAAGGGATAAATAGTTTTCTGTTTCACTGTTGATCTTTGTTTTAAAGTTTGACCAAAGAAATTAAAGGCATCTGTATGTTGAATTTGTATAATTCCTCTAACTTTTAACTTTGTTTATTGTTCTTTTTCGTTCTGTTCTTTTTCGTTCTTCCTGCGCAAGACATCGGGGCATGCATGTTTGGCAATGGTTGTACCATCGGGAACACTTCTCTTGGGTAATTTGTTTTCTTGGCCGATTCCATCAGAAGATCACACCCTCCCGTAGGCTAGCCATCAGTGGCGTATCCAGCGGGGGGGGGGGGGGGGGGGGGGGGGGCGGAGGGGGGGGGACAATCCCCCCCCCCCCCCACTGGCGGCATTTGAGGCGTCATAAAAAGCAAAAGGAAATAGTGTTTTTGCGACGGTTTTAAGATGGTTCAGACGTTGTTTGCCCTCCCTGGCACAAAAAGCTGGATACGCTACTGCTCGCCATCTTATCTGTCTAAGAATGAGAGGTGGGCATCTACGGATTAAAGACGTCATGTATGATTTACGTTGAGATGACTTTTATAGGACTAAGGACATGCAGAAACAAATGCTTGAAAAAGGTGACGTATGTTTGCTCATTATTAAAAATGAATGCCCGATCAACCGCTTACTGCTGGTCCAGACGAAATTGAATGGACAATACGATACTTTTAATTTAAATGCATCTTTTACATGTAGGCTGGTTTATCGGTCGCGCGATGGTCGCCGCGACTAAAAATTGACGCGCGATCCTCTCACGCAGGGTTTATACTTGACGCGGTTGCACCAGCGACTAGTCGCTGAAAGACGCTGGCGACGTCGCTACAGAGTTCAATGAATTGAACTTTGACATGGTCGCTGACCTCACTTTTTTCAATGGGCCAATAGAATTGCCTGATCGGTAAGAAATGATGAATATGTAAATATGACACACGGCATAAAAAATAAATATCACTATCAATAAGCAACAAAAACGTCCTATATTTTATTTATGCGTTTTAATATTTATTGTTATTAAAACAGCTGGGACAGACATTAATCGCGCATAAAAAAAGCCGCTAACTCTGATAAGTAATAATTATCGCAGCTAAAATAATTTTACGTTCAGCAGTGGCGATGCGTACGAAAGCGTATTTAGGACATTTAGCGTATTTAGTATTTCGCCCGGGCGGATTACCATTACGCCCGAGCGGATTATTATTTTGCCCGGGCGGATTACTATTTCGCCCGGGCGAAATAATAATCCGCCCGGGCGAAATAGTAATTCGTCCGGGCGAAATAGTAATTCGCCCGGGCGAAATAGTAATGTGCCCGGGCGAAATAGTAATCCGCCCCGGCGAAATAGTAATGTGCCCGGGCGAACTAGTAATGTGCCCGGGCGAAATAGTAATCCGCCCGGGCAAAATACTAATCCGCCCCGGCGAAATACTAATCCGCCTGGGCAAAATAGTGGGCTGTAAATTTGTTTTGGCCATGTTCTAAATACGCTTCCGTACTACGCGTGATCGTCACACGTCGCATTCGAATTCCAGACGCTCTGCGTGTATGCTGCGCGTGTGTTTACAAACGTCGCGTGACGACTATAAACTGCACAAAAAAGGCCTAGCGCCCACCGACCATCAGCGTCGGGCGATTTTCATCGCGCGACCGACTATAAACCGGCCTTTAAGCTAAAAGACGATAGAATGCTCGGATAGTGAATTTGAATGATTAAAGGGACACATTGCTTTGGATTCTGCGATTTGGGCTATAAAACTGAAATGGATACAGTTCGGAAGCTTTTTAAAAGTAGAATATAAAGATTCACATAACTATCCCTTCAAATTGCGTGGTTTATGTTTAATTTCGTGACAAATAACGGTCCGCCATTTTGTAGAACCGAATTCTTGACTCCACAATGGCGGACCGTATTCACCAGTCGTATTTCCAGTGGCAGCTGGTTGAAGTACGTTCTGTTGATCCATTGTTATGTACTGTGGCACGGCGCGCAGCACTGGCGATATGTGTCGCGAGGTAGAGAATGGTACCTGGCGATCATCTGATAGGTTTACAAGGCCACTGGCTGCGGCGCTAGCCTAAAGACTCTTACAGCGTATTTTGCGCATTATTTAGACGGTGGTATTTACTACTGGAAATAGGTCTATGTTTCGCGGGTCAGATGTCAGAGGCCAATTTTTTTGTTTTATAATTACTACTCACTAATTACAACACAGTATACGTGTTTTTTGCATGAACAACTCTTATAAAAGATAAGTTTCCAAACAGCAAAATTTCATGACATTTGAAGGCAATGTGTCCCTTTAACGCGGGCTTTCGAGATCCTATGTATCCGGGCACCACAGAGCCTTAGGCTCCTGTAGCCTGGGACACGGGTCCGTTTGGAGGAAATATACCTCCTATCCTGCTTAGCGTACCACATAATTAGGAGGGGGCTCTCTGTCCCGCTCGTCTCCTCCCGTACTCGCCAAGCCAACCCTTAGTGCTCCAGCAGCCTCCCACTGAACCCTCGTTGACCCAGTACGCCTCTCTAGGCCCGCCGATCCCGTCTCGTCTCGAGACCGATATCCAGATCCTTGTCAAGGCTCCGAGGCCCGTCGTGCCCGGCGCGACCGGTGTTGCTCCCAGCGCTCCCCAAGGGTAAAACTTCCATCGGCTATACTTACCTATAGCCAGTCCGCCGCTTAAAGCACGGGAAAAGACGACACAGCAGCGAGAGAGAGAGCCAACGCAGCATGCCTAACTTATATAGCCTAAGTTTGTACGCTAGACAGATGCCCATTTTTCGCGCGCAAAGTGCGGACGCGATATAGCGACCGCTGCTAGGAGTGCAAGCACGCCCTCTCGCGACGTGCCTGCACGCGCATGGCTGATTTCGCTACATAGCCTCATTCTTTGCTTAAACGTCCCGATTAAATCGGCAAAACCCAAACAATCACACTAAGAAATCAGAAATGCACTTACACTTGGCCCATATGCATGTACGAAGTCATGCCGCCTCTTAATAGCGGCTCGCATAAGGTGTGCCTAACATTTGTGGACTCTGCCTCCATCGCCTCATAATTATATGGCGACGATCTCATAAACACTTTAAATTCTTAGAATAACCGAGGCAGGGTCTTGTGCCTAACTTGTAAAACTCTTAAAGCAACTATGCACATTAAAGTCCCAAAAAACTCTCAAAACTTCAGATCGTAAATCCTCTTCTCTTTATTGACGCAGAGCAGCATCCCATTCTCGTAGGTTGTTGTGGACTTGACCTCTGTGATTCGTGTCACCTTCCCGCGAAGCAGTGGCTCAAGGGGGGTTAGGGTGTACTTGGTTTCGGGACCGATGACTGGGGGATCCTCCTCATGGCCACTGGTCAGGGCCAGGTCTTCTCGTCCCCGTTGAATCCCGACTGGCCCCTTCAGAGCCTCCTTCCCCGGCTTCTTTTGCGGCTTCTTCGCCGGTACCGCAAGCTTCTTTTTCGGCTTCTCTTCCTCTTTCTCCGGCAGCAGGCTGCATGAGGCTGCAGACGAGAGGCAGACATCTCCCATCTGGACGGCACCGGGCTCAATGCTGAGGTCTAGTGGGACACCCTGATAAGCTAGACTCGTGGAAGCTCCCTCATCGATTCCTCCTGTAGGGGTCTTTGGCACCTCTGCCTCCTCCTCGTCTCGGTTTGCCCCTTCCTCTCTCATCCACTCAATTGCCTGGCGCCAGTCTTTCACGTCCTCGAACCCTCTGCTTACCTCTACCCTTCGGCACTTCGGCTCTGCCACGGCTCTCCTCTGTGGTGACGGGCTGTCACCTCCTCCGTGGTTTCGATCTCCTCCCGATGCACCTTGGCTGTCAGTTGCGCTCGCCAGGCAAGACCCCTCCCACTTCTCTTGGGTCTCCAGGGCGATGCCTTCAACCTCCGCGCACCGGTCGGGGTGCTCCTGCCTATAGTGGCGCCTCAAATTATCCTTCCTTGTGCTTTTGAAATTACAGGTCTTACACCACGCATACAACTTGGGTCCATGCTCGGTCAGAGTGTGCCGATAGAGGCTCTGCCGCTGCTGGTACTCCGCATGGCACTGAGTGCAGCTATATCTGCGCGGTCTCTTCTTCGCCTGCTTCCCTGCATCCATAGTGCACCTATGGGAAAACAATTACAACACCAGTATTATTTACATGATTTACATTATCGCAAAGTAAATGTGTTTTAGCGGAAGCGGATTGGACGCCTTCTCTTTCTTGCTGGGTTCCTTCTCAGCAGTGGCGTAGCCAAGGGGGGCAAGGTGGGCAACCTCCCCCCTGTGGGAACTATTTCCCCCCTCTTGCCCCCCTCCGGAAAATTGGGATTTTTGTTGGTGGGGGGGGGGGGGGGGTGTCGCCATCTGTCGTGTGTAGATATGCGTTACTATAGCGTGGACCTATTTAACAAAGTCGAATTTCCCCCCTTGAAAGTAGCCATTTCCCCGTCCCCCCCCCCCCCCCCCCTCTAGGAAGAGCCTGGCTACGTCATTGCTTCTCAGTCCTTGTCCATGACTTTGGTTGAATGCTCTTAGCATCAATCCCGGCTCGGCAGGGGTCTTGCAGCCTCCTTCTAAGGCTGCTTTATGTGTTTCTTCAGTCGGCAGGGTTCCTCGCATACCGGAGCTTACCCCTCTGTGGGGCGTCTCACGAGGTGTTGTGCAGCCTCCTTCTAAGGCTGCACTTCCTGCTGGAGATCCCTGACTTCGCGTCCTTGTATCGGGCTGTGTGTCGGCGGCTACTGCACTTTTGTGGGGTGCTACTTCCCATGACTTCAGTGGATCACCCCGATAAGGCTTGAGGCGATCCGCATGAACCACCTGTTTGCGCCCCCTTTGTGTCGGTTGTACCCGAAATGTTACATCTGAAAGCCTATCCAAAATGAGATAGGGTCCCTCCCAACGAGACATAAGCTTTGGGGACACGCCTTTCTTTTTGGCAGGGTTGTACATCCATACAAACCGACCGGCCTCCATATCAGCCTGCCCTGCGCCTCGGTCATAAGTGCGTTTTTGCCGTCGAGCGCTTGGTCCCGTCCTTCTTCCGCACAAGAACGACATTAGAGGCCCATGGGCTCTCAGAGGGTTCAACCATTCCCCTCTGGAGCAGACTCTCTACTTGCTTACTGATCTCCTCCTGGTTGCAAGTTGGATGGCGGCGGGGTCTTTCCTTTATCGGCCTCGCGTTGCCAGTGTCTATGTGATGCATCACCCAGTCGCACTTCCCAATGTCCTGGTCGTCCCTCGAAAATACATCAGCAAAGTCGGTCAGCAGTCTTGCTACTGCTTCGTGATGTTGTGGCTCCAGTTCTTCCACGCTTCGCTTCCAAAGATCCACCAGATGAGGAAGTATGTTCATTCCCTGACCATATCCGCCTGTGAAGGCTGCAGGCAGCGCCTCATGCACGTCAGCCTCTTGGACCTTTGCGAGGCGACCTGCCATCGTTCCACTTCGAAGGAGAAATTCCTTCTGTCCGGGGTTAAGGACTTGTAAGGACTTGTAAGGACTTGTACTGGCTCCGTTCTTACCAGTGTCCTTGCTAGCTCCTCATTGCACTCGATGGGCTCAACAATGCCAAGACCGTCAGCCTCTACGGTCTGGGTTGCCCTTCCCGGAACTATTGCTTCATGCCCCAGAGGAATCAAGATATCCTCGGCCACAACTACCCTGGCACACAGCGGCGTTCCCCAACGAGTGGTGCATTGGAGGTGTTCACCATGAAGTACAAATTCCCACTCTTTGAAGTCCAATATCCCTCCAGCGGGCAGCAAAAAATCCATGCCGAGGATGCCTTGGGCATTCAACTTGGCGAAAACCGCTCGGACCTGGCTTGTTGTCTTCCCAATCCGGACATCGACGATTGCCACTACCAAGGTCTCCATGGCTGTCCCATCGGCTTGATACACTTTGATTCCATCTTGCGACAAGCGCGGCCTAACCTCTGAGGGCATCCTGTAATAATTCTCGTCCGAGATGATTGTGTCAGTCGTGCCAGTATCCACGAGGAAGGTGCTGGCCGTTGATCGCACATCGCCTCTCACGTAGAATGCCTCTCACGTAGAATGCATTTGCCTCGGTCCGCTCGCCTCCTGCTGTTGATCCTGAGTGGGTCCCTCCAGCCTCCCCCCGGATCTCAGGGTCGGCTGGCGGTAGTTTCCCGCGTGTTGCTGCTTACCCACTCTCATGGGGCAATCCCGCCTGAAATGTCCCTTCTTCTTGCAGGAGTAACATACGCCCCTCTCTGTTGGCGGTCTCCATCGGCGGGATTTGGTAGGTCTACACCCTCCTGGTGTCTGCTTCACCTGCCGAGCCTCCTCTAGCGCACCCTTCTCCACCGCCCAAGCTTGGTGGTGTAGTTTTTCAGCAACCTGAGAGATAACCTCTTCCCTCACAAATGCTTTGAATTCTTCCTTGATTCCCATTCTGCATTTCTTCTTGTCAGGTGCTGGTTTCTGGATGTCTCGTTGTTCCTCAATCTTTTCGAAATTCTCGGTCGCCAACGCCGCCTGGATCGCCTCATCAAGGCTGGCAGGAAAATCCCTACTCTGATGGACTGTCTCCTAAAGGCGTCTGCAAAGTGTCGTCGTGCGAGGCGGTCCCGACCCGATTCTGCAAACTCTGGGTATGCCAGCGCTGTGAGCTCTCGAATCGCCTGGCCGAGTTCTTGGATGTTCTCCTCCGGGCCTTGGCGACGGCTGCGCAGCTCCATCAGGAAATTCTCCGCCATCTGTCCCGGTCCGAACCTCGCATTTAGCAGACCCATTAGTTCCTCGTAATCGTACGGCTTACTTTGGCCATCTGCCCTGCAGTTTACTGGTACCTTGAGCGCCACTTCCTTTAGGCTTGCTGCGAGAAAAACAGCCGCCTCGTCATCATCCCAGCAATTCACCAACTTACAGGATTCAAAGTGCCTCCTGTAGTCGATCCAGGGCTGTCGTCCATCAAAGCGATCTGGTATTATTCTGGGCCGTTTCGTCTGCCCCCCATACCGGTTGTTCCACTCCTCATTCCCATGGATTCGCTGATCCCTTTTTAGGGCCCATGGCGTCGAAGATGAGATGGCTGATCCCTCTCTCTCTGGACTTCCCTCTACAGGACGCCCTTGTTCCTGCAGTGTTGTTGCATATGATGGTTGCCCCTTCTGCTCGAGTGTAGTCTAGTGGTCCGCACCTGATGTGGTGTATTATTCAATGTAGGCACAGGAGGCTTACTTGACTTCAGGGTAGCCTCCGGATGCAAGGCTGCATGTGCATGCTTTGTTGCTTCCATGGTCGGTGAAGTCCTCTCTGTCCATCGCTGAGGAAGTAAAGCCTCCTCTAGGGGTGGAGTGTCTTTTCCCCACTCCAGCCCGGTTGTCTGCGCCTCCATTGGTGACTTCCTAGCTGACTCAGGAGGCTTACTAGGATTTCCAGCAGCCTTCTCTAACATGGCATGAGAGGTGCGTTCCGTCACTCCCTGTCCTTGTACCCACTCTGTCTTTGGCTTGACCGCCGTCGACGTTCGTGGTCGTGTCCATAATGGAGAGGGCCTCGGAGAGTTGTCCTCTTCTCCCCCCGGTCCGATGTCTTCCCCAGATGGCCTAGGATCCCACGTTCGGTTCCTCTTCATTATGTTTCCAGTGAAGGGAACGGAGAAGCTTCCGGATGCTGCAGCCTCCTGTGGAAGCATGGTGTAATAACCCGAGGAGCCTCCAGCTTTCCCCAGGTCCATTGGTCTGTTCCTCGTCACCGTCGGCTTCCGCTCCTTCCACTCCGCCCAGGGAATGGACTGCCACAACTCCTCAAGTTTCGCCATCCTCTCCGTAAGCCTCCTTATCTGGATATCCTTTTCCTCATTTTCCTCATACAGGTCCTGCAAAAGATCCTCCCTTTGCTTGACCTCGACGCTTAAGATTCCAACCTCCCGATGGAGGTACTCAATCACTCCATCTGAGGCTCCCACGTCACGCCCTGTGTCACTCACAATGTTTTCACGCTCGGACATGGCTCAACGATGTGAAGCTCCTCTTGTGGAAATCGTTGCTCGAGTCCATGCAGCACAACTGCTACGTGTGTACGGTTACCCACCAGGTTAATTCGCTCTAGCTTCTTCCACTCCTCCTCTGACGAGCGGCGAAGTAGCCTAAGAAGTACCCAGTGTTTAATTACACAACACAAAATAATGAATACAATGATCAAGCAAACCATCACTACTGCCCCTATAGTAGATGAAGATAGCCCCATGGGTTATCCCCTGTGTGAGGTGAATGTGAGGTGAATTGCACCTCCTTATCCTGTGTTCAGTCTAAGCAAGAATATCCCACCGCTGCCACCATGTGTAGCGGGACTGTTTCGCTTCCACCATTAACGCGGGCTTTCTCATGCCACGATATGCCATGTATCCGGGCACCACAGAGCCTTAGCCTCCTGTAGCCTGGGACACGGGTCCGTTTGGAGGAAATATACCTCCTATCTTGCTTAGCGTACCACAAAATTAGGAGGGGGGGGGGGGGGGGGCACAATGACAAAGAAATCATACGAGGACAAAGTAAATTCAAGTAACAGAAATGGTCTGGTTTATTCCATGAACACGATGGGCCTCGAGTATATGAGATGTTAATTGTGTTGTCCCCTCCTAGGGGTCTTAATAAGGGATTGTGATTTATCTAATCGCCTCCTATGGAGTGAGTTTATATTTTTACGGGCGCCTCCCGCGTGCCCGGCTCTCTGTCCCGCTCGTCTCCTCCCCGTAGCGCTCCAGCAGGCTCCCACTGAACCCTAGTTGATCCAGTACGCCTCCCACTGAACCCTAGTTGATCCAGTACGCCTCCCACTGAACCCTAGTTGATCCAGTACGCCTCCCACTGAACCCTAGTTGATCCAGTACGCCTCCCTAGGCCCGCCGATCCCGTCTCGTCTCGAGACTGATATCCTGATCCTTGTCAAGCCTCCGAGGACCGGTCGTGCGTGGCGCGACCGGTGTTGCTCCCAGCGCTCCCCAAGGGTAAAACTTCCGACACAGCAGCAAAAGAGAGAGAGCCCACGCAGCATGCCTAACTTATATAGCCTTAGTGCGTACACTATACAGATGCTCATTTTTCGCGCGCATATTGTCCTCTATAGTCTCCTATTCAATGCAAAAACAAACTCACCCACAAACACACACAAGTACAGTATGTAAATACCGGCAATCGCGGACCTCCTATTGTCCCTCATTTGTTTGTACTTTAACTTTTTCGGAAGGCTTCCCATATGTTTTGTACACGATTTTTAATCGTGGACGTTTGGTCAATCGTGGACCCTTTGTCTATGCCCTAACCCTTTTGTCCCTACTCCACGATTGCTGGTAGGCCTATTTACATACTCAGTCTCGCGTTTGCGCCTGTGTGTATTATATATATATATATATATTTAATCAATAAAATCATCAAAAATTGCGCAATCTTTAGATTATTTCGTAAACGCAACAGAAAATCGGCTGCACGCACAGCTTTATGCGTCACCGATGTTACCCACGCCGATCGATCAGATAAATATTGAATACTGGGTCTGCCCTTTGTACTTGTACTTTTGCACTACATTCTCAATTGTGAATATTAATGAATAGGCTATAGGCCTAATGGTGCCATATAGAGTGTGGCTTTGTAACTGTTGTCAACCTACATCTTGTCACGTACATTCGTGTTTGGTTTTCGTTTGTTGTTTGCATGCGTTGACATTTTAACAAAAGAGGAATTGTCATGAACAGTAAGGCCGGGGAATCCATGTGTCCGTGCGCTATGCATAATGCGCAATGTTTGATTCATAATGAAACTGCAATGGATTAGTCAAAACGGATAGCACAATACGCATTGCGGTACGGTAGTATATCCATTGTGTTTCGAGCAGTTTGATTTTGACGCATCGCACATTAGGCCGGGAATCTGTGTGTTCGTATTGCCTTATGCATGCGTTAAAATGAAAAATACATGTAGGGCCTACACGAAATGCAATGGACGTGCCGGGTACCAGGGCTGTAGTCAAGTCCCTGCAAGTCCTTTCACAAGTCCTTTTGCAAGTCCAGTCACAAGTCTTTTCATAAAGCCAGTCACAAGTAACTGGATGAACAATGACACAGGAATGCCTTTGTCAACGGTCATTTAAATAGCTTGTGATTGGGGTTAGGACTGGAGGGTTTGTGATGGATTTGCAGGGCCAGGGACTTGCAGGAACTTGTGATGGACTTGTGATGGACTCGACTACAGCCCTGCCGGGTACCCTTTATCCGCAATGTGCATTACTTTCCGTGTAATATTATGTTGACGCATCACGCGTTACCGTACGCAATAGGGCCGGATTTTACTTCACCCGAATGCGAAGATTCGCACAAGTTGAAATGTGTTCAACTTTTGCGAATTCGGAGCGCGAATATTTGGCGTTGACGTCATTAATTCGCTTGGCATTTGTATTTGCGTGAAGTATGAACCGGCCTTTACGCATAAACACAACACACGACATATGGATTAATGACCTTTCAAATTGATAGAGATAGTACTTCGTTTGTTTGTTTCATTTTTTCTTAATTTGATGTTGTTGTTTTCTCTCATTTTTCTCTCATTTTTAAAGGCATCGTTACCCTGAAATTTCCCAAATTTGATCTCTTTGGTTAGTTTTCCAAACATAGTTTCCAGATATATTCACTTTGCAGACAATCCCTAATTGTTTTGTATTATATTCTCACAGGTGTCTATGATTGCCGGCGGCAAAACGTCATCAGACGTCATCGGTCCCTATTGATTGACTCCGCCTGATATTTGCTTTAATTTCCGGACAAGGGATCAACCTCTTGCCTGTCATGAGGTCCCACGACTCTGAAAGTGTTTGAACATTCTGTTAAAGGCACTCATTGCCCTGAAATCCCCAAACTTTCACCTCTTTGGCTAGTTATCTAACCATTTTCCAGGATCTGAGTGTACAAATATTTACACAGAAGTGTGAAAAAACCCAATGCGGGCATTCAGATTGGTGCCACACATAGTGCAGCCCAGTACGGAACCAAAGCGCTGCGGACCACGGGCACCACTCTAAATTTTCCAATTTCACAACGGTCCGACTTTTCCGAATAAACTGGCGTCCCCGAAATGATTTTCGTCAACGAATTTCAGACAAACGGCGCATTTTCAAGGGATGGGCGTGTACCGGTACATTATTATATTTGACTTTTGAATGATATTTCCAACTATAGCAATATGAGGACGAACGCATTTTGAAGCCCGGTTGGGCGCTTCCGAGGTAATGTGTCCCTTTAACGGGCTTCATTTCGCAATGTGTGCACCTGGCGAGGCTGACAAGGGTTGGAGGGGATAGCAGGCTGCCCCCGGCCCGACCGGTACGACCGGTACGTGTGAGCGGGCCTTGGCCAGACCTTTGCCGAGTGCAGTTTGGGTCAATGGAGCATCACTTGGAGAGTTCTTCGAGTAATCGATGCAGTGGCGGATCTACGGGGGGGGGGGGTTTGGGGGGTTTAAACCCCCCCCTTGGGCTGAGAAAAAAAATAAAAATAACCAGTGTCGGGTGTCGAAAAATCGGCACGCTGGGGTGTGTAGGCCAATCACCTCAGGTAAACCCCCCCCCCCCCCCCCCTTGGGTAAAACCTAGATCCGCCCCTGCGATGTACAACATAAGGGATGATAGCGGGAATGATGTTTGGTCGACGGATGGGTCGAGATAACAGATTGTACTCTTGATGAAAAGCCACTTTGACGTTCAAACGTTGGTTGGAAAGCGTCCAGAATGACGGAGGGATAGTCCGGACTGACGGATAGTTAGTTCGGATTGACGTGTGGGTAGTCCGGATTGACGGATGGATAGTCCGGATTGACGGATAGATAGTCCGGATTGACGGATAGATAGTCCGGATTGACTGATGGATAGTCCAGATTGACGGATGGGTAGTCCGGATTGACGGATAGGTAGTCCAGATTGACGGATGGATAGTCAGGATTGACGGGTGGGTAGACAAGATTGTCGGATGGGTAGTCATGCGAAAAGCTACTTTGCACGCGCGCACATCAGTTACAAAGCATGTCCGGATGTCCAGATTGCAGCAAGAAACGAATTCAAATAACACAGCCGCCATTTTGTTTGACAACCATTAAAGTTGAATGTATTCATTTCTAGAGTATCAATGTATACAAGTCTTCGCGCGTAGCACGTAATAACAGGGAAGACCACTAAATTACACTGTGCAGTAAATACCCTCTCCGTTCAAAATACTTTCTTCCAAAACTCGTTTGATAGGGAATAATCTATTAGATTTACATTTCTAGTCACACGGCACGAATGTAGCAGCGTTAATGGTAAATCCCCAGGCTTAAAAATGGGAAACATACAAATCTCCAAGGTGACTAAACTATACAATATGAAGCTTGACTTATCATTTATTTTTATTTTCAATTTGTATAGTGGTGATCATCGACAAATTGTGGATGACACTTGGCCTGTCCAAAGACGGCCACCGCTTGAAGTGTTTGAGCTTTACCCGCGAGCGTTCAGTTTTTGGGGAAAAGATCTCTTCACTTCAAAGCAAAATAGGGCCGATTGTCTATAATAGGCCGACTCATGCAAAATGCGCAGAATTCGAATCGAACAGTTCCGGACTGAAGTAGTACGCTGTAGGCCTATCTAAACGCTCTTTAGAAAGGCATCTTCAGAGCATGCAATATGTTTCTCTATGTCATTTTTGTTGTGGTACAAAAAAATACCTGTTAAAGAACATAATTGTTCTCTCAATGATAAAATTATATCAGACTAGCTATAATCCTAATTATAACACCTCATCCACAGATTCTGTGTCTTGATTGGCCGAGAGCGAGTCACATGGCATTTTCTAATTTTGCTATCTCCTGTGCACGGCCAAAAGTACTATACCCATAGCAACCAAAGTACTATACCATTAGCAACCAAAGAACTATACCCATGGCGCGGTATTTGTGTGCAGATGCATGCGGGTGTGCGCGTTGCGCGTAACGCGTATTGTTCCGAAGTGCCAGCGCTGTAGAGCTGGGTTCGAACATTTCGTTAAGGGGTGTTTTGGAAAAGAGAAAATAGATTTTCCACTAATTTTGTATTGAAATAGAAGTTCATTTTAACTGTATTTAGATTTAAATAATGTTTAAATTGTATAATCAATCAGAATCTGTGGGTGAGGTGTTATGCAAATATGAACTGCTTTATCTCGTGGTGTGGCAAAACTAGCTTCCCTCGGTGATCCATGGAGCATTCTATTTTCCCGCGGCTTCGCCTCAGGAAAATAGAATGCTCCATGGATCACGGGAGGCTAGTTTTACTACACCACTTGAAGCAGTAAATATTTATATACTGTATACAGCTGTACACTCGTCCGGTAAATTTTTAACGACTCAGTTTTGTTTTACCGCCGAAAGCGAACTGAACAATCTAACCTCTATAATGTCTGGCAAAAATAGTACATCGCTCGTAGTCAACATGTACAACCTTTGGGCAAATCATTCGATGAAGTTGGTTAATTTTTCACGAAATTTACCAACTGTTGTAAAATCACAGCTGTACACAGGCCATTTGTTGGTTGGAGTGGCACTGCCCAAATTGTGTGTGAAGAGCATGATAACTGAAGGTTTTATAAAGCTTCCGTGCAAATAATTGCAAACACTGTCGAAATCCAATTATATGCAGGCTTAGATCCTGATATCGTTATGATCTCACCTCTGACTTCCTGCATTTCAGCCAGGACTATTTTTGGGCATAACTATTTTCAGTAACAATGTTCCTATAATTGTCTCTGCTTGAACGCATGCTCTCTGTTATTTTCTATACCCTTATCTTTGTTTTGTTTTCGAAATCAAATCATTCGCATCACGAGTTATATGTTCAAAGGGAAACCAATCGAGCTGTGGTTTGAATGATAAAAGACTTGGATCTGACCTCGCGTCTGACCAAACAGTAGGGCCTATAGCCGAGAGCGAATATCATTTTGCAGCATTGACATTTAGGAAAAAACAAATTAAATCTAAACTAAACAACCCCCACCCCCCCCCCCCCCCCCACCAAAAAATATAATAATAATAATAACAAAATAAAATAAAATCGTTCAGCGTCACGTCATTATCAGAAAAGGAGGAGGCTCTCTTTTTTTTTCTTTTACTTCCATTTTTAGATGCTGCCCGCATTATTTTTTTGGTCTCAATAATTATGACTTCCGCCGACTGTGGATCGAGTGCAGCAAATCGATTAAAAACATTCCGCTGTCCATTTGGGCTTTGAAATGAATTACTGTAACTGGAAAAGGAAAAAAAGGCCAGGCGGTCTCTAAAAACGAAAGCAGTTGTAGAGGCTAGCGCTAAACATTATTATTGATAATATAGGTTTTCCCGGCCAATTTCAAAGATAGTTTAAGATAAAAGATAAAAGTTAAAGGATTCATGCCCCTAAAAATGTTTACAAAAAAACTTAGCAGACAATTCGAAAATATATCAATTAAACAATCTTATTAACTTTAATGACCATTTGATGAAAATGATTGCCCATTACCGAATAAGAAAAGAAAAGCATAGTCATACGTCATATGCATGCCGACGTTAGCTAATTTGAATGCTTCAACCGTCAAAGAATGTCACAAAACTCAATGTATAAGAATGCAACAAATGAAGTCTTGAATGCCCCAAAACGAAATAGAATGTCCTAAACGAAAACGAACATTAGGAACAAAATGTTGGGTGCTTAACAATTTTAATTTAATGCCCAAACAGTGAAAAAGAAACCCTAATTTTATCAGATAGGCCTATGTAAAAACCACGCGAATTTGAATGACCAATAACGAAAATGATCAGAAAAAATTGCAAATTGGCCGGGAAAACCTATATTATTATTTTGCCTTCTGTGTGAAATGTACGGGGTAGTTTGGAAGAACTAAATAGCATTTCGAACGACACTGATTTCAAAATCGCTTTGGCATTATTATATAACCAGCATTTGGATGAGTTTAACGGTTTCAGAATGATATAGATTGGAATTCCCACGACGTCTTAGGTGTACGAGTCGGCGAAATCCCGCAGTAGGACACGGCACCTGCATCTCCAGCCTTTGGAGAGGGAGTTACCATGCCGTTTTCCGGTTTCACGAAGCCGTCACCAACACCACGAACTTACACTTTCTAGCGCGTGAGTGCCCGCACGCGCGCGAGAATTTTACATAACCGAGTAATTTTCGTTTCACGAACTGACACCCAAGTACAGCAGCGCGCGCTTACCACATTTAAATTTTCACGAACTGAAACCATTCCTTATTTCACGAGTTTAGAGGTTTTAAGTTCAATGTTTCTGTAACCCCACAAGTATACAGATGGAGTAGATTCGTGTCGAAGCTTTTAAAGCGTTTTTCTTGGAATGGTATTTGCCACATGCTTGCGCGCACACCTGGGTGTCAGTTTGTGAAACTGAAATGTATACAGTACGCGGTTTCACGAACTGACACCCAGGTGCGCGGGAGTGTCAGTTCGTGAAAACGGTGACGAAGCGACGGATTTGCCAACAATCGGGCACTTTTTAGATTTCTTAAGAGGTTTTATTTTATTAAGAGTCTTAATTCTTGGCAATTTTTTTTACCGTCACTGTTATTTTTTATAATTGCCGTTTATAATTGTGATATAATGTTTTTAGTATATAGGGATTGTTGGCCTATAATGTTGTAGTATTTTTTAATGTCAATGTTGAAATGTCAAGACCGCTCTAATTTCCCTAAGTGGGATAATATACAAATAATGAATGTTTATGAGTGCGATGGTAAGAATAATTTCATGAGGTGACAGATGACATGTTCCATTCCACGAGGCGAAGCCGAGTGGAATGGGACATATCATCTGTCACCGAATGAAATGATTCTTACCATTGCACGAATGTGAAACATTCATTATTTGTTTTATACAACGCCTGAATAAATTCGACAGATTGCATGCATGGATTTCTTTGTGTAACGTTACAACGTGCCGTTTACCTTCTCAGTCCCGCATAAAACCGCGACAAAAAATTGTCGAGTTCCGAATCAGTTAAAGCTTCAATTGTTGTTCCTGTGTGTCTTGCAAATTCATCTAATCGTTCACTGCATATTTGATTTGTCTCTTTGTATTTGGAGCGTCAGCATCGCCTACGAGTTCCAATATTTCGTCGTCTGTTAGGAGAACAAACCGCGGCAGTTCGGGAAACTCGGCCGCTATGTTGTGTGAATGACAGCCCTGTTGTAGCGCCACGGAGAGTGGCCGTAAAATTAGGGAAATCTTTTGGTTCTATCAATGCGCGCGCACCGTTTGATAGAACCATGTGATAGAACATTTTGGGCGGTGCGGGTTCGCGTCGTGTGATGGGTCGAATAATTTAATGCACGTGATCGACGATCCACCAATCGGATGGCTAGGATTTATTCAGGTGTTGTATAATATAGTTTGTATCTATCTATTATCTATCTATCTTGTTGACAGAATGAAATTGTCTAATTACAGTAACACGGAAGGGGAAAAATCACCAAAAAAGTATTTTAACTGTTCACGAAGGGGCAATCTGAATTCCCTGTGGAATTGGTCCGTAACGGTTTGTCTGTCAGGGGCAAAATGCTAGAAAATGGAGTTTGCCGAAAAGACGAATTTACACGCTGTAGAGAAAAACAGGAAATTGTTTTCGTGTTATTGCTTCACGAATAGAAAAAAATTAATTGGCTAATCACTGCGTAATAAGCCTTTTGCGAGTGATCCGTACTTTGACCCCGCTGCGTAGTGATTGTTGCCACGACACGTGATTCGGGGCAAGCTTTCTCGCATACGCGCGTGCAGACACA
The DNA here is from genome assembly GCA_037893225.1 of Hippasteria phrygiana. Classification (NCBI taxonomy): domain Eukaryota; kingdom Metazoa; phylum Echinodermata; class Asteroidea; order Valvatida; family Goniasteridae; genus Hippasteria; species Hippasteria phrygiana. The sequence goes on along the minus strand of JAZGUH010000512.1, from coordinate 981,797 downwards.
ATGTCAATGCATCGCATACGTGTCCACTTGCCGTGATCGAAGTACATGTACGCGATTCATACGTTTCTTGTCACTTTAAAACGATAAATTTCCACGCAGATTTTGTCAGACTCTAGTACTGGTTATTGTTAGAATCTAGACATTAACATAAAATACGAAGTTTGTGGGATTTAGTGCTTGAGAATGCCTGCGAAGAAGCACTGTTCTTACGGAACATGCAACAGCGACTCGCGCTTTTCGGACCGTCTCCACATGAATGGCGTTGTGGCTACCCTTTCCGAAGCCGAAGTCTAACCGTGAGAAGTGTCTCCGTTGGATAAAAAACTGCTCCAGAAAAGACTTTTCGGTGGAAAATGTAACTTACAATACTTACATTTGCTCCAAACATTTCGTCGGTGGCAATGGGCCAACAGATGACTACACCGACCCAATACCAGCTTCGACATCTAGCGCGGTGGAGATGAACAATTTTGTTTTTGTTTTTATTGGGAGGGGGCGTAATCATACATGCAGACTGTGTTACGATGTTGAGTCAATGTGATGGAACTTTTTGTTTCAGGGCCTTGGTTAACCGATTGTTAATTTTGGTTGAACTTCTTGTTCTTTACAAGATGAAGTGCTTTTTAAATTTCGAAAATAACAAGAAAGAACCGGTGTGTGCAGGCAAAATTCAAGGAATGATCAGATTATCTTATTTTGTTGATCATCTCAGGAAATAGCCGCAGTGAGTCAAAGCTCGTTTAGGGGGTAGGGAGGGTGGGGATTGTTAAAGACATCAACAAAATCTCTCTTTCGATTCTTTTTCTATTTGTGGGAAAGGTTGGAGGAAGAAAGACTCTGTTGAGCAAGGTCTCATTATCGGTTTTTACGTAAGTGACTGGTCTTGCAGAAATTGTTTTTGTATATATTTACGAATAGGTTGGTGGGTATGCCAGCCGTGTGGGTGTGTGACTGACCCACCCAAAGCGTAATTTCTTTCTTTTTTAAAAAGTGGAATACGCTTCGAGGGAGTCAGTTTTAGCCACTATTTCTGCAAGATGACAGTCCTGGTATGTGCTGGCTACGTTAGAAGAATAATCAGTGGATTCTTTGATGGATCATTCCAACAAGTAGCCGCAGCGAGTCCGAACTTATCTGGGGGAGGGGGGGGGGGGGAGGATTTGTAAAGACATCAACAAAATCTCTCTTTCCATTCCTTTTGTATTTGTGGGAAAGGTTGGATGAAGAAAGATTCTGTTGAGCAAGGTCTCATTATCGGATTTTACGTAAGTGACTGGTCTTGCAGAAATTGTTTTTGTATATACGAATAAGTTTTCGCCGGTCGTAATCCGCTCGAAAACAAATCAAATAATTGAAGACATCGTATAGTCCGAAATCTGGTATATTCGAGAAATCCTTCGTGAATCCAGGAAGATTAAATGGGTCGGAAAATGTGCAGCCAGCGTCTTTCAATCTTTTGTCAAGTTGGGGCTTGAAAGATTCGGGTCGGTTGTCAATTTCAGATTGGCCACGCACTTGCACAGTTCAACCAGTTCTTTCTTCAGGTAACCCGTTATTGAAACCCCTCTCTCTTGAAGAAATGTCTGCAGTTTCTTCACGTTCCAACCTTCGAAGTTGTTATCCATTAAAGAAACTATAATTGCTAAAAATAGGCCGCGTTTCGAGAAGAACATACAACATGTACTGTAACGATTCGAGCGGTTGTTGTGTTTTAGAGTGGTGACAATCTCTATCGTGCGCTGTTTCACCCAGCGGTAGTTCCAGATACCAGACAGGGAAACCACCACTGGCCGTGCGTCGCCACGTTGCGGCTTGCCCCGAATCACGTGGTCTAGCAACAACAGTACTGACGTGCATAATAGTGATCAGTCTGGCAACGACCGGCGCACGCTGTGCATCTTAGATTGAGCGAAGACGGGGTACAAGGATCTATGCAAATCAACGCGCAAAAGGCTTATTATTCTGCCTATATTGCTTTAAATTGGAAGATTGAGAACTGAACTTTCACAGTGTTGAAATTGGATCCATAAATGCAGGTAAAAAAAAGATTTGAAAAAGTGAGTAACTTAAAACCTAATTTTCTGGAAACTTAAGTGTACAGTGGCAATGGAAACGTTTGGCCTCATTTGTCTCATAAAAGATTTGGCCCATGCATGTGTGTATATACAAGGTCACCCACACGGGCCACAGTGTTCATGCATGCGGTTTGTCGTGTGCATAACATCCGAGACATTTTGTCACAACTGAGTACCCAGGTCATTTCAGCCGCTAGATTTTATTGGTCAAGATTTTATTGTAATTTATTTCCCGACAAAACTATGTAGCCAATCAGGTAAAGTGTTATATCAAACGAAAGCTTATAATTCAGCCATTCATAAACCGTTTACTCCGAGACCGCCCGGCCATGAGGAAATGAGTGACGGCTTGGGGAAGAGGAGGTGGTACGGTAAAAGCTGTTGTTTATGTCAACTCTCCGTGCAAAAATGTCGAGTTTTTACGGTACAAAAATGGATTTTCCGACAAAACCGCAACTACCATCGGTCTGATTCAATGAGTAGTATATAAAGCAAAAACCGTTTACCCCAAAGCTTTAATTGCGCGAACCTTTTAGAAAAATGTGCATTTTCACGAGAAAAAAATGCTGATTTGGAAAGCGGGTGCTTGACCAAAATTGAGACCAATGTTTTCATTATATTCACCTGTTCGTGTAAACTGTGCAGATATATAGCTTTTGTCAGTGCAGCCACCTCATGTACCTTTGCACTAGCGCATCATGTTTCAGTATCAACAGACCTACTGGAGAAAAAAAATGCACAGTCCAAAGTTTTCAATGCACTTTCCACATTTGGCGGGAAATTATCAGCACGAATAAACAGATGATGAATTGCATTGGAGACTCGTTGGGCTGCGAGTTCAACGACACGGCAAACACTCGAGCCGGTGTAAAATGTAATTCTGTCCCCCCTGATAAATCTGTCCCCCCAGACAGATTGATCAGGTCGCGACCCGGAAAATGTGTCCGGGGGACAGAATTGTCTAGATAAATCTGTCCCCCCTATACGCAAGAGAAAAAAACAGGTCGATTGATTTTATAAAGAAATAAAGTTATTTTAATTTTAATGGCTTCATAAAGGGCAGAAGAAAAATAGGGGGAGAAATTACCTGGAGGAGGACATAATTGACGGGCCGAGGGGACACAGTTACCTAGTTAATTCTGCCCGGGGGACACTTTTACCTAGGTAATTCTGTCCGGGGGGGGGGGGGGGGGGACAGATTTGAGGGGGGACAGATACCGTCTACACCGGCCCCCAACAGTGGCGTTTCGTTCCGCCGGCTAAATTAACAAGAGACTCGCCTGGCTGTCAATGCGGCTTGTCAGTGCGGCTTGTCAATGCATGTTCTTCCATTCAATTAAGTTTTAAGAAACTCACACACACAAACACGCACAAAACATCTCGACGCGCGAGGGCGCAATGACAGTTTATGGACATATTAGTGGATTCGCTGAATTGACTGAAGATGTCATACCCGTTCTCTGACTGAAAATTTCGATTGCATGGATTTCTCCCACTAAATAAATCGTCACCGTTTTCACGAAGAGACACACATGTGGATTTTGAAGAAAAAGGGTTTTCGAGATAATCGCAAGAGAAGTTTCTCCTATTTTAAAACTGCAAAAAATACTACTTTGCAACAACTTTGTGCAGTAAGGAAACATTCACATGATTCTATGAGAGGTGAATTTGTACGTGAACCCAGTAATTAGAATTAACACGACGGTTAATTAGCCTAAATGAATTAGTAAAGATGTGTGTCCCTTCGTGAAAACGAAAATTCAGGTTTTCTTACATTGTGGCCCTTTCTGTTCAACGTGTTTTTCCATATGGAAGGGGCGCACGTGTTTACGTGCGCGCAGCTGAGAATGTAACAAAGATGTGTGTCTCTTCGTGAAAACGAAAATCTCGGTTGACCTACTTTTACGCCTTTCCGTGCAATACGTTTTGTACGCGTTCAAGGGGCAGGAATCTTTGCGTCTCTTCGTGAAAACGCAAAATGCAATTATCGAGATGTCTGCCCCTTGCATAATTAATGTAATTTGGAAATTAATGATGTTTTGCTTACAGAAGCATGTCAAAATGGTTAAGTAGAGTATTTTAAAGCAAAATAGTGAAACAAAATCGAAATCGAAAAATGTTTCATTTTTGACATGCGTGTCTCTTCGTGAAAACGGTGACGAAATATGCAAGAAAACAGCACATTTATACCCGAAAAGCACTTACTGCACTTTGCACTCCATTTGGTCTTCTTTAATTAATGTGTTATTGTGTGCTACGCGCGAAATTGATATACATTAATTGAAAATAGTTTAGCGTCCCGCTCCCAATTCAATATTTGAAACTGATTAAATTCTTTACTTATCGTGTGTCAATATTTGTTGTGGAATGTCTCATTGCAAAGTTAATACATTATCCAAACCTAGCAAATTGAATTAGCAATTCATTTTGAAAATCTTTACTTTTCAGGGTAATAGATTCCCCAAAAGCACACACAGAGCTGGGTTTTCTTTTTTTAAGTATGCAGACCAACATCAGGCCAATAGAAGCTAATGATGAATTCCTGAATGTAAACATTGTTTTAGAAACAATGTTTGACAAAACTGAGAACTCGGCAATCTATCTTCATCTTAGACTTTCATTTCATTTTCAATTTTCAGCTGATCAACGTGACCACCGAAATTGTCTATAAACAAGCCACCCTACCGCCTCTCACACCCCACAAGTGATATATTTAGAGTACAAGACTGGCCACTCACACAGGGAAACCGTTTGGCAAAGTTTAAAATAGGGGAACATATTGAAGCCCCGTGTGCCCGAAACCCATCAGGATAAAGGCCCTCAATCTCAGGCAATACTTGCTTTCCACGGTGTTACAATCCACGATTACTATAGTACATGTATTAAAGGGACACATTGCCGTCGAGGTTCCCAATTGGGTTACAAAATTTCACATAGGCCTGTACCGTAAACCTTCCACACTTTGTTACCGTGTATTTGAACAAACCTACAGATTTGTGTTTGTCTTTTAATCCAAGTTTCCGTATGCATTTTCCGTACAGAACGAACTGTGTCTGAGCTGAGTGAACTTAGATCAAGGCGATTCTGTCATCACTTGGCGGTGCGCGTAAGATTTTTTCCAGGAAGGGGCGGGGGGGACGGCGGTGCCTCAACTTCCCCCATATTTACACCACCGTTCTACTGACCGCCCCCCTCCCTCTTACCCTTTTTATAGAGCTATTCGTCTGCCGATACTTTATCCTGACTATCGCTGAAAAGCTCTAGGTCTTCGTCTAGACAAGAAGTCCCATGTTTACAACGGAATCCTCCAGGATGAAAATTCTTCCTTCACACTTCGAGGCACGGTGAAGTGTTGGACTGTTAAAGGTTCGTTGGGGGAAGTGCAAACGCACGGTCACTCTCAGTCTTATAATTTAGAGAATGGGCCAAGTTGAACCACGGTTTCACTATACGATGCCGTTTAGAACCATGTAAAATCTGCGGGTGTTTTTCAGTGAGTTTTTTTGGGACAGTCTGGGACGTATGGTGACTTCATTTTGTAATTAGGCAACAGCAGCAGCACCAGCACCAGCAGCAGCAGCAGCAGCAGCATCATCATCATCATCATCATCATCATCATCATCATCATCATCATCAGCAGCAGCAGCAGCAGCTCCAGCAGCAGCAGCATCATCAGCAGCAGCAGCAGCAGCATCAGCAGCATCAGCAGCATCAGCAGCAGCAGCATCAGCAGCATCAGCAGCAGCATCAGCAGCATCAGCAGCAGCAGCATCAGCAGCATCAGCAGCATCAGCAGCATCAGCAGCATCAGCAGCATCAGCAGCAGCAGCAGCATCAGCAGCATCAGCAGCAGCAGCATCAGCAGCAGCAGCAGCATCATCAGCAGCAGCAGCAGCAGCAGCATCAGCAGCATCAGCAGCATCAGCAGCAGCAGCATCAGCAGCATCAGCAGCAGCATCAGCAGCATCAGCAGCATCAGCAGCAGCAGCATCAGCAGCATCAGCAGCAGCAGCAGCATCAGCAGCATCAGCAGCAGCAGCAGCATCAGCAGCATCAGCAGCAGCAGCATCAGCAGCAGCAGCAGCATCATCAGCAGCATCAGCAGCAGCAGCATCATCATCATCAGCAGCAGCAGCAGCAACAGCAGCAGCAGCAGCAACAACAACAACAACAACAATCTTATAGAGGGCGCTCTTCGTGCAGCTGCCACTTTTATTTTTGCACACTTGATGTGCTTTTTTATGAGAAAATATCATCTTTTCCGTCAGATATCCGTCATTCTTTTGGCCGTTTTGTTGTTGTTGTTGTTGTTGTTGTTGTTGTTGTTGTGATAACTACTTGCCAGATGTTTTATTTGTAAATGGCAGTGATCCCCAGTGGACATCACCAGATTAATGGATGCATCCAGGCCCGGATGGAGATGTATACCGAGCAGCTAGTCTAACCACATTCCGGCTAACCAATTTTTGAACATAAAGTACCGCTCCAGTTAAAAGCTATGGCCGAGATCGGCTTCTCAGCTCATGCAGATCATAGCACCTTGAACAGGAAACACTGCTGCTGCTATAAGATAAACAACCTACTACGATTTAGACGTGCAGAAAAACGCCATTTTTGTTCTACATATTCAACGAATGTCATTATTCATGAGAAGAACCTCATTTAAGCTATTATTGGCAAAGGCCTATACAAGTCGCTGGAAATTGATACAAACATTCCACTTTTCTTGGAAACGACAGCACACCATGCAGGTGCCATGATTTCACAGGATGCTTGAGAATATTATTTACTTACAGTCAAGTAAGATATTTCATAACAATTCATTATATAGTTTTGTTTTTCTGATGTATATTATCTTTAACTCATGCTGTACAAGGGTTACTTATATACATAAGACCTGTGTTAGAATAGTCAGCCACTTTATGGCATTCTGGTCTTATTTGCACTCAAACTATCAGTTTAGATTCCATTCCAAAGCAGTGTGTTGTATGACCATGCATCAGCGGGTCTTGGATTAGAAACACTATAGTTAACAGAAGAATTAATCTCTGTACCGCATTTGCTTTAAAACCATTTTGCGACAGATTTCATGAATGGTTTATTAAGTCTAAAAGTACTCACACAATGAATCTCGGATCGATCCAGTAGAACACTCCAAGAATTTCCATGTAAAACTAATCGCTTCATATAGCCCGGTTCCTCTACTTTACTAGAATTGTTAATTCGTCCACCCTGTACCCACTACCCACATCCATGTAATTTCTATTAGTTAAATTGTACTGTAATAAGTCCCTTGAAATTGTTTTTCCGCAAGTGAAATCTGTATATGTTTGGTGGTGTTTTTAATATTCCAGCGTATAATATACCGTTTATATTTTGATTTTAATTTGATTTTAAATCTTTCTAGTAATGAATCCAAGGATTCCTCAAAAGCGCATGTCGCACTGCAGCTTGTAGGCCCTATAAGGGGATAATGTCTATAGTCCCCCGTCTCATTGGTCCCCCGTCTCATTGGTCACCCGTCGCATTGGTCACCCGTCTCATCGGTCCCCCCTTTTGTAGTTCCTTCTTCTCAATAGCCCATCCAGAAATTAATGAATTAATGAATTAATTAATAACTAAATAATAATTAATTAATTGATTACCAAGCTAGTGCATGAATGCATGAACTGAAAGAGAAATCATACAAAGACCGATTGGCGTCACTAAAGGCCAGATGACGGCAGTCAACAACTAAATATACTTCAGATAGCTGATTAAATATAATCCATTTTCACTTTGAAAATGGATTCAAATTTACCTAGTTGGTTTCCCTTGTGGACTGTTTGACTAAATACATGTACAATCCATTTATTAAAAGGGGGACCAATGAGACGGGGGACCAATGAGACGGGGGCCCAATGAGACGGGAGACGGAGGGGGGGGGGGGGGGGGGACCAATGAGACGGGGGACCAATGGGATGGGGGACCAATGAGACGGGGGACCAATGAGACGGGGGACCAATGAGACGGGGGCCCAATGAGACGGGGGCCCAATGAGACGGGGGACGGGGGGGGGGGGGGGGACCAATGAGACGGGGGACCAATGAGACGGGGGGACTATAGAGCGGGCCCCTGCCCGAAGCCTGAAGAAACGTGTAGGAAGACGACAAATTATGTTTTAGTTTTAGAAGTGGGAGGAAACCCCAGAATGATATTCTGGGGGAAACCCACGGAATTAGGCAGGGGACTGAAAACCCAATCCACATGTCGGCCCTGGTGGGATTCGAACCCGGGTCACGTACAGCGGTGCAAGGCAAGGAAAGTATAACTAGGCCAACGTGATTTTAAAGGTGAATGTTATATTTACGTTTGATTTTAAAAAAATAAATTGTAGAAATGTTTCTAATTCAGCCTCCGGGCTGCCCAGTTGACGTTTAAAAAAATCATCATAAAAAAACAAACCAACATGCAGTTTACGTTCTCGTAGATCGATCTTCCGGAGACTGTAAGGTAGAACGAAAGACGATTCAGAAAGCAAGGTACCGGTAACTGTATAGAAGCCGAAAAACACCTGTACCTTCCCGCCCGGTACACTTCGGCTTCATCAGGCCGGGGTTGTTCAAGGCGGTTCTCCCGGGAGGAATGGATGCATTACCCGCTCGGCTGAAGCCAACATCCCGGAAATGTTTTACCCTGCCAAGCTTCCTTTGAAATTGTTAAAGGCTCACAGGCAAAATATTATAAATATGTTTTCCCTTAAATATTTTTCCGTCCCCTGAAAAGTCATCCAGGTCATTATTTTGCCACCCTCTCCCTTCCCCTTTGTTTTTGCTAATTATTCCCCTGCAAAATGTTGCTTAAGCTTTCGTAGCAACAACTCCTTCATCAGATGCAATGATGTCGTTCTTCTTTATTGCATCTGATGAAGTTGTTGTTGTTACGATAGCTTATGCAAGTTTTCCCTAGTCAGTCATTGAAGTGCTATAATAACTTTTCAATTTATTATCGCCTGACTATTCCACCACATGCATGTAACTATAGTCATGCCATATCAATTTTATCGCATGGTCCCTTTTAAATTTGACCAGGTTGGCAAGTTTGTTTCGGTGCTGTCTACCTTTAAAGGCAGTAGGCCTATACAACATTTGCAACTACTAAATTATTACGAAATACCGTACTAAACTGCAAGTAAATAGCAGTCTCAAGCATCCTGTGAAATCATGGCACCTGCAGGGGTGTGCCACTGTGCTGTCGTTTTCAAAAAAAAGTGGAAATTTATATCGTTTTTCAACGATTGTCGACCGACAATCGTTGGAAATAGTCTATAGTTCCTCGACCTGATAATTCCCTGGCGTCTATAAATTGCTCTGTTTTGTTTGAGGTACCGGTATGGTCAGTGAACTAGAATTTGTTTCTCTCTGTTTTCCCAGCAATCTATTATGTACACAAATGTTAAACAGGTCACTGTTACAGAATTTTCTAGCACGCTATACAATACTAGCCCCCAAATCCATTTATTTCTGAAAATTACAGCAAAAGCAAATGGTGTATACTACCTTTAAAGGGGCAGAATCGCCATACATTGTCGAGTGGCTACGCGGAAGCAAGACAATTAAACCACCTGTCTCTCTACTCTTATCGGTATTTGGCAAAGTTCCCCCGATTCAACCAAACAAAGCTGCAGTGAAAGGGAGATTGGAGAAGCATGTGCATACACCATGCGGCATTTGTTTCTTCAGACCATACGGACACGGTGGTTTGACAAACGCGCAGAGTAAGACTAGTCACGAGCGCAGAGACATCATGCCACGTTTCCGTTGCATTATCGCTGATAACATTTCATGCATAATTAACCCGAACCCGAAGGGTTAAAGGTACGATATAGCTTCGAGAAAATTGTATCTGAAGACCTCAAACAAATGCGGTAGCTTATTTTGATTTGAATGAATTGCACAACATCACTGTTAAACTAGAATGTTTTTTCACTGTTTTCTTGTGACACGGATGGCAGATTGAGCTCATACTTTCACAGGTTTATGTTACTTCGCGTATGTGTGACCTGTTCCCACGAAATGGGTGGAAATTTGAAAATCAAGATTGTGGTATTTCCTGAAGTTTTTGAGTTGTCAATTCCTCAGTGGCGGCGGAACCGGGTGGGCAAGGGGGGCCACTGGCCCCCCACTTTTTCCACTGGGGGGGGGGGGGGGGGGGCATGGCCCCCCACTTTTATTAGTTTCCAAAATAGTGTACGCTCGGTCAAACATTAAAACAAAATCAATTTTTCTTGTGACTCTTTTTCTCTGGAGTTTTCAGTTATCCACTGCTTGCAAGTTGCAACAAACTTGTAATCAACAAAAGCGTACAACTCAAACATTTTGCAGGGCCAGACTTCATAGGGCCAGACTTCATTTTCATCGTGGAACTCGTGGGTTGTTTCTGCTGCACGCGAACTGGCGTAAATGCCCTTTTGTGCAGCCGATCTGCCGATGGTTTCAACACAGGGCAAGGAACAGTCTGAAATCAAGCCCATTTCTTGAAAATTTCAACTGGACTGAATTAAAACCAAGAAAAATTCCGGATAAATTATAAATGAAGGGTAAAAACTGCAAATTAAACGCCAAAAATGGGGGAGGGAGAAACTTAGATTTTTGTAGTCATGACATGGCTAAAATAATGGCAAAAAATAATGGCTAAAATAATGATATATTCTCCATAATCTTAACTTTTGTTTAAGAAAAAAGTCAGGTGAAAGTGGCCAGGAATCGCCTCAGGTTGCACCACGGAGCATTCAGAATCCAAAGTTTTCCGGGGCCCTTAAGCGGGCCCCGGACCCCACGCCGTACTACAGAGCTTCGCGCTCGCATTTGTCCATTTTGGGTGTTCCCCCGTCTAGATTTTTGTAGTCATGACATGGCTTAAAATAATGGCTAAAATCATTATATATATATTCTCCATAAAATCTTAACAACTTTTGTTTAAAAACGTCAGGTGAAACGGTGGCCAGGAATCGACTCAGATTGCACTACGGAGCATCTAGAATCAAACAATTTCCGGACCCCACGCCGTAAGCGCTTCGCGGTCGCATTTGTCCGTTTTGCGTGTTCCCCCCGTCTACAAAATTCCTGGATCCGCGCCTGCATTTGTATAAAGCGCTATATAAGCACCGCATTATTATTATTATTATTATTATTATTATTATACACAACGGCGTTCGACGTTACGTAAAAACTTCATTTCTCACGCATGCAAAATGTTACGGATTGCTTGAGCCGATAACCTCGGAGCCTTTGTTTAACAAACCTTTTCGCAACTTTTGTCTTATACATGTAAATACAGTACGCACACTCTGTGCGTCCCCGTCCACGGGGCTCTCTCTAAAAAGAACTCTTTTTGGCACACGAAGCCAATAATAACCAGTGGTTAAAACGCAGCACCAAATGGCTTCAACAGGTGTTTGAATTTGAGCTCCCCCCCCCCCCCCCCCACTTTCAAAATCGTTCCGCCGCCGATGCAATTCCTGACCCCTTGTTTTGAGAAAATGAAGCTCAAAGTTTGTGATCTGTGCACACTTTAACCCAAGTTCAAAAACATAAATCATCCCCAAGAGACTGGATTCAGTTTAAAACATTTTGGAATGTGATAGAATTGGGTTTTTCAAATACACAGTTCTGTTGGTAAAATAAAAAAATTGACTTTTCAGTGGAAAATTGTTGTTGCCGCTTGTAACTCAGAAAACCATAGTGTGACTTCCCGCTCATTTTGTGCTGCCAGGTTATATAGGTTGAATCCCACAAAGTATGAACACTGTCAGCAACTGTATTTTCAGCGCTGCCAAGCTGTCTCATTATAATTAAAGGTTCACTGCATGAAATGTTTATAAGTGGTTCGGAAACAATGAAGAAAATACACGGGTAAGTAATGAAAAAGTGGATGGATTTTTGTGTTTATTAGTAACGAGATTCAATGCAGATTCAATGAGCGATAAAAACAAGGACTCCCAACAAAGGCATTTTTCCCCTCCTGTGCCCCTTTCATATTTGAGACTGCAGTTTAATATTAAAGCAAATTAAATTTTCTCTCCATAGTAACCTCTAGAAACATTGGTTCACCCATTAGAGCCCCTATTACGATCCGTGACTTAAAAATCCACCTGCAATAAAATACCGACCTGATATGTAATATCGACCTAAAATGTAATACATTTAGGCATGCAAACATATTTTTTCGTTTGGCTTTAAAAAAAATAATTTAATACGAATTTGGAGACCAAGATCAGCGGTTGGGGATGATGAGTAAACTCATGTTGAGTAAACTGAACTGATGACTTAACTTGGACCCCACTTCTTGCTTGAGATCACTCCTCTAAACATGAAACCTCACGGCACGCTCTTGGAGGCCCGCCCATTAATAACTGCCACCTTTAATAGACCGCTATTGTCATCAACTTGACATTTATGCCTCCAGCCCTCCCCATGAAGGGCAGACAGCGCCCAAGGGCCATTACACGCTCCATAGGCATGTCCCACGGTCTATTGAGGGTGCACGTCCGTCGTCTTTACTCAAAACAGAGCAGGCCTCCCTTGGTCTTCTGGATCATCGTGTTCATTAAAGTTCTGGAGGAACACAACCCCAGACTCCTTTCAGCACCCCGCCGTGCGTGCTTGTGTACGTGAGAATGGAGGGCCTTTCTCTCCCCAATACCAACGGGGCTGAGAAGCGCGATCGCCGGTATGGTTTATTTGTTCGTCACGGTGCTGCCAACATTCGGTATTGTCCGCGTTGGAGAAAATTTACTCGCGAAAAAAAGGGTTTTCTGTGTTCTTTGCCTTTTTGTAACAGTAAACGGGGTCATTATGAAAATGAGTTGAACTGCTACAAACTGCTTACTGACTGAATTGACCTGAAATATACAAATCAACAAAATTAGCGGGCCTCACGTTTCGAACTAAAGCAAGTTCTTTCTTAATTAAAGGGAAATGACAGTGGTACACGAAACAAACATGTATAGGAAACGCACATGCAAGAGGGGGTGGGTGGAGAAAAAAAGAGATATTTAGGACGAAAGGAGAGTGGCAGTGGGTACGGGTGAACATCAAAGGGAGTACACTAGGTGGAAGAGACAGCAAGGAACAAAGGAGTATAACAGAATGGAAAAACTAACAAAAACTCTGACACTTGGACTGAAAACGTGTGATTCAGGAAAGCAGACCAGACAGACGAGTGGATGGGCAGGGGACTGAAATAGGAAACATCGATGCGCCCCTGGGGAAAGTACAGGGGTACGGAACTTCAGAGGGGAGGGGTGGGAGAGGTACCGACCGGGGGAAGGCAGGTGCTTGACAGGCCCGAGTCAAAGCCGAAAAGGGCCTTGGGTTCACCATGCAGACGACACCTGTAATGAGATAATGAAGTGTCAATTACCACAGGAAATTGACTTGAGTCTGTTTTGGCGCCTGGTAACGCAGCACCTTTAAACTCGCCCAAGAACTCTTCCTGCACGCGCTACTCGGTTTTGATAATGCAAGTTGTGGAGTCTTCGATTTCTCGGATGAAACCCATGTGCGCATGGGCACTTCGCACGAGGGTAGTTTCAGCACAGGGGTTAACCGAGCACGCAGCACCTGTTTCTGAGTCCAAGAGCTTAGCACGACTGAATGATGGAAGTGTCACACTGTCGCTCGGGCCCGGATTTACAGCCCTCTTGAAATCGCACCCTGCAGAAGCGTGTTTAGACGCGGCAACGTGACTTTATTTGATCTACAAATTAACGCATTCTGATGATTTGTGGCATTCATTGTATCAGTGAACATTTCTTGAATGAAAGAATTCTTCCCTGTAACTATTGGTTGCGACAGCAGATACAAAATTATCCGGTTTAAAAGAATATTAAAACACTGATTTTTCCCATCGATGATCATGAATATACATTTAAATGTATACGTTTTCAGAGGCAACGAATGTTTGAATATCGCATATGATCCTTTGCAGATCTGGTTTTAAAACACAGACACACCTGAGGATCCAAGAGTTCATATGACTATGACGAGCAAATTATTCGCAGAACTTGACCTCAAAACCTCAAAATTAGTAAAATTTGTAAAATAATTGAACAATTTGTAAATTCGTCAAACAATCCACAAGGGAAGTTAGACTTCAGCACTTACGGTGTTGATTTTCCAAGGGGCCTGCATTGCTTAATTTCCCGCCAGTAAGAACCATGGTTTTAAAACCCTTTGAGAACGGTTATTTATAATAAGGCGCCAGGGTGCCGGGGCGGCATGTGCAGCCAAGCGAATTGGACACAGGAGGCTTGAGCAGCCAAGCATAACATACACAATAATCCAACAATGGATTGAACGTCATCCGGCCAGGTGGTAATATTTTTGGCGTGTGTAGGCTAGACATCAACCGTATACGCAAGGGGTTTTAATACGGGGAAACAGCAAAATATAGCTCGCCAGACTGCAATCTTCCCGCCTGGTGCGCGGATGTGATACTTAATCATTCAAACGATAGGTTTGCATTTCCAGGGCTTTTTGTATTATTTTATGGGTATCGCCCAACACAAGGCCAAAAGGCCTCTCGGGGTGTGGGCTACAACAGACAAGAAAAGACAGAAATCACATGGATACAAGTTTCGTTCGATTGTGATAATTAAAGTTGAAGATTTGTTACATGATTCAAGACACAAATTAAAATGACAGAACTACCAGTGCACGAAGCAGTTCCGTATTGAACAGGGGGCTTAGGGGTAGGCCTGCCCCCCGACCCCACCCGTTTCTTAGCTTTTCTATAGAATCCAAGACCTTAATCCCCCCGCCCTCTTTTCAAACTTAACCTCAAAAATAACATTCAACATTATGGACTATAAGCACTGAACAATACGCATTATCAACCGGATGATTGTCCTGCGGGTTTTAATTAGTTTAAATACAGATTTTGTTCCCCATTAGTTTCACTATGAAATAGAAACGCTATCACAAGAGCATTAAGTGCTTTGCATCATTCAATAAAATACAGATTTCACTGCCGTATTGTTTTGAATTTTTGGATGCAGAATTATCTTCTGCTACCCACCTTAAAAACGTATTTTCAATATTTGTCTCTCAAATAAAAATGTCTTGGTAAATATTATTTTTCATGATTCTTTAAATTGTCAAAAACGTTTAGAACAGGCAAAACTAAAATGACTTTCAATAGTTTTGTTCTTTTAGGCGTACCAATTCGTTCAGAACGTTTATCGTTTAACATGTCTCGATCGAACCCGTGGTCAGCTTCTGAACGGAAAGAGTTTTGTTGATGCCCACTCCACTCCTCCCGGCCATGAAATCGTAAATAGTATCGACGTTTGTTAATTGTCTGTTTGGGTGTGGGGTGTCTGTTTGTTTTGTTTATTTTTTAATGAAAATCGTTGCTTTGTAGATTTCTGACTGACTGTATTTTATGAAATGTTGTCTGAATCGAATTACCGAGCAACTTGGTGATGTCATTGGGGAGGTGATTTGGTCTCGCCAACGGTGGAAGTTACGCCGCCTGGGTCTGAAACTTGAGAACATTTCTTTGGTATCCATTGACGATTTATCCTCCATTAATTTTTTAGATCTGGGCCCAGGAAAACCGTAAGAGTGGTAGGGTTGGTAACCTAAAATGTTGCCAACCCCACCACCTCTGTTGTAGCCCTTTACCAAGAGTGGCTTTTAGCCTTGCAGTATTGGGCGACTTCCCTGAAAAGGCTGAAGTGAATGGATTGATTGAACTGATGTGTTGCTTACCCCAGCCTCGTCATATCAGTTTATCGGAAACACAAACATTGGTGACACATATTCCTAATGTAGTGCGGACATCATGGTCGAGTCTTTTCTATAACAAATTCGACCCATCATGCAGTTACCGACCTATTATTGACTGTGTGATCACCTTGATCGGTGAATCGACATTTAGGGAACTGATTATCAGTGGACAAGGCCTATGTTCACTTGTCATAGTTAATTCGGTTTATTCATTGATGATACTAAGCATACCGCCAGGTCTCTTTCCCTGCAAATGTATAGGGCAGTAGTCTGTCAATCTGGTGAAGCCAGGGACCCATTGGGGACAGTGAAAGCCTGGCCCCAATCCGCCAGCGACCGTGCCCCGGAGCTTTCACCGGGGGCCTCCCCCATTCCTCTACCGTCCAGCGCTCAATTGGGCCCCGTGATGATAACGTCGGTGACGTGCTCGCGTGCTGACAACAAATGTACCGTGAAAAAGTGCCTGTTCATCGGAGAGGGATTTTTGTGGGGCACGCACTTCTTAATGCGATGAGCGCAGGACACCGAACTGGCAGGCCGGGCGGAGCTATGAGGCACGGTGCTTCCTCCCAATATAGCCCCCTTCCTGCCCCTGGCTCGTGGATGAGTCATAGAAAATGTTGGCACAGTTGTGCGGCGGGATGGAAGCCAGGATTTTGTGAGACGGCAGCTCTGATTAATGCATCAGCGCATGCATCGAGTTGATTCGGTTGCTCTTTGTGGGATCAATCATTGAAAAGTAGAGAACATTGTGTACACAACCATCCCTTGGAAATGCGCCGTTTGTCTGAAAATCACTGACGCAAATACTTTCGGAGACGAGAAAAAAAGCCATCGAAGTTGGTCTGATTTCACCAGACATTTTTTTAAAGAGCGTATGTCATGTTTTGAAGTCAAATAGTATATAGCATCACCTGTTTGACCTATAGGCGCGGCTCTGCTTCGGGGTGGAGGACTTGTGGCATGTCTGGCTGGGTTTGTCCTCTGGCGACAGTTTGCTTTTAAAGCGCCACCACATCACATTTGGTACTTACCCCTTTCGAGTTAATCCCTCCCCCCAAAAATACCCCAAAACAACAACAACAACAACAACAACCTGGATTCACTACTGAGTGGTACTTTCGTTAATTTCAAAATAATAAAGGAATATTTTGTTCACTATAGGATGGGAATCATCTGTTGGAGGTTAGGATGAATAGAAATAGCACGGGTGTTTCTTACCTTTATAAATTCCGTTAGCTTTAAAGGTATGATATAGCTTTGGTAATGATCCAAAACCAAATTGATTAGTTTTAATCTGAAAGTTTACTGTTTATAAAGATGGAACCCAGTACCAGTCCTCCTGAGAAATATTTCCGTCTGCAATGCTGTCATCTTCAAGACCTCCAAAAATGCTGTCGCGTATTTCGATTTCTCAACAATCGAAATGAATCGTATTATACTATCGTAAGTTACATAAACCAGTTGTACAGTGAAACGAACTATTGACCTATAGAAGTAGGCATACTTGCAAATTAATATAACTGTGAAAGTTTCACGAAAGAGGAAAAGTGTAACTACGAAATTGTGAGATGCAGAACAAACTATGCCAACCGTTAGGGTTGACTTCTTGATGATCTGGTGGTATTTAAACGAGTTTAAGGATTAAGCAAGGCAAGGCAAGGCAAGGCAAGGCAAGGCAAGGCAAATATAAAATCCCCGTACCCCGGGGTACATGCCGCCTTTATGCACCAGATCCGCGCTGTGCTAGCTTAATTGAAACCTGTCGGAAGATACAGAGCGATTTATCTCCATGTTGATCGCGGCTGGGAGGATGTTAACATTGATGGATCCTGGCCTTTAAGCACCAGACATTCGGTTTAATTATTTCTGTTGCCGTGGCAATGTTAGGATCGATGGCAACGGCGCCTTTTTAAAGGAATCACTTCCCGCGCCATATGGCGTTCGCGTCGGGGACGGAACGGGGGACCCCGAAATATTCGCCGGTGTTTGTTCGGTTCGTTTTATGGTGGCAATGTGCGGTCCCCTTTTGCCGAATTATAGTGCTTAAATTGAGGTAGATGGAATAATGTTGCACCGCCGGGTTTCTCATTTTGTAAAGATGGGGCTCGGATGAGGTGGTTTGGTCCTGTAATCAAATTTAGGAGAGTCATAGTTGTCGTGTCTCAAGGACCACGGCGAGGGTCTCAATACAAAGTCTAATTTGCTAATGCATAAAACACGATGGACCCCCATTGTTGGATATTTCAATTTCAGAGTGTATATTGTTTTGCGTTAGTACCAGTGGATCTTGGTAGCTCTAGTGAAAACTTAATAAATGGGAAAAGAAACATAAACAGGAACGATTAAGAAAAGATTATATTTTGTAATGTTTAAGGAAGTTTCCCAAACAAGGCTAAAAGCCACTCTAAGTCAAGGGCTACAGAGGTGGTTGGAATGGCTACATTTTGAGTCGCCAACCCTACAGACCTTACGGTTTTCCTGGGCCAAGGTCTGAAGTGGATAAATCTTCAATAGATGCCAAGCCAGAGAAATTATCCCAGTCGGTGAGACCAACTCGTCTCCCTTCCCCCGCGCCTACCTTTGCACTTTGTCCCGGACAAGGCTAAAAGCCACTAGAGGTATACAGAGCCACAAAAGGAAAATAACTCAAAGAAGCAAAGAGGTAGAAATTAAGATTCTTCTTGAAGCAGTGAAGATCGTAAGATGAAGGGAAACATGCACCAAGCAAAGAACTCCTAGGGAAAACTATAGTTCTTCGTTCTATATCAAAGTACAGCTAACAGGCGGAAAGCCGGGTTTAACACTCAAACACCCTAACTGGGAGAACCAAGCTGGACAAGCCGGTGGAACATTTACCACGGTGAGAGAGTGATCGTAAGAATGAGCCCAGGGGCGGATCCAGGATTTTTTGCCGAGGGGGGCGGGGGGGGGGGGGGGGGGGGGGGGGGGTGGGGGTTCTGAAATTTGCCCAGAAAGGTGACTCCCGAAATGTTTCGTCTGAGAATTTTTTTACAAGCGGGGGGGGGGGGCGGGGGGGGGGGGTGGGGGGGGGGGGGGTTTGGCACACTTTCTCACCGTTGGTGGCGCCATTTAATCTCTTTGTTTTGTTTCTGTAGGGTTTCTGCTTTGCAACTTTAGGCGTAGGAGGCCCCCACAAGCAAAACAAAATGGCAACGAGCCGGGTCCCCCCCCCCCCCCCCCCCCCCCCCCGGATCCGCGCCTGCAGCCCAACTCTTATAATCGCGAGAGGTGCGGTAAATAAATACTGGTTATTGACCCACTGGAGATAATTCGAAATGAGGAATTGTCTCATTCGAATCATCTCAAACGCATCAGGTATCAGATTCTATTTCGGAGCCGCGTTCGCATTGGACTAAAAGCCCGGTTCATACTTCATGCGAATGCGAATGCGAAGCGAATTTCATGACGTCAACAATTTAAGTTTCATTGTGACGTTCTCCGTTACCTTAACGAATTCGCTTCGCATACGCATTCGCATGAAGTATAAACCGGGCTTAACTATTGTCAAAAGTTACCGTGTTAAAATTCCACTGTGGTTATTCTTCGGTGCGTCTGCACACGCCTCGCGGAAAGTCCTTGGCCACGTAAACTTTGCAGTGGTCAAACACGGAAAGCACATGATTAAAATGTACGTTTTACATTACAGTGTGGCTGTCCGCACTGGACTTTTCAGCGATGTAAAACTGCCACGTAACTCTTCTAAAAGCCGTGTTTCCATTGGACTTTTTCTTCCGCGGCCTCGCGAAAACTTACGTGTACACGTTTTACATTACAATGTCTGTCCGCACTGGACTTTTCAGCGATGTAAAACTGCCACGTAACTCTTCCAAAAGCCGCGTTCCCATTTGGACTTTTATAACCGCGACAGGACGTTTATTCGCCTAGCGAGGCTGGCAGAATGTCACTGTGTACAATCAATCACCTTTGACCTAAACGGGATAGACGCCGTGACCTAGCGTAATTTTTCGCGCTCTAAAATCCATCAAATCATGTTTCAAGCAGCGAACGGACGAAAAACGTAGTTGTATGCATGTACAGGTTTCGCTCCGCTGAAGGGCGCCAGCGCAACTGCATGTAATCTCATCATGTGGGCGTACTATACACAAAACCATACCACCATTTTCGCGCACGCGCGAGCGATAATCGCTGTGCAGTTGACGTAATACAGGAAGTTGCATTGTTTACTCAATGGTTTTCCGCGTGGTCACGGTTGTTTACTGTGCGGTGCTGTTTGCCTTCGACTTTGGACTGTTCCGCGGCCGCGCCGATATCTTCCGCCACCGCTTTCGGCCTGATTGTTTTACATCAAGGTCGCGGTAAGTTGACAGGGACGTTAGTTTACTGCGCGTCCACATTGGACTTAATTTTGTCATTCTACAGAAAGAAAAGTCGTGGTAGATTGACAACAATAAATCCAATGGGAACACGGCTTTCCGCTGCACGGTTGGCCCTGTAAAAGTTCCCACTGCTGCGGAGGGATAAACGGACAACCGACGATCTACACCTGACAATTTGGAAAGTTTACCGGCTGTCCGCACTGGACTTAATTTGGACAAATTGACAACAACAGTCTCCGTACGTTTTACCAAAAAAGTCCAATGATTTTCAAGGAGTACCGGTATACAGGTAGTTTTTAGAAAGAGAGGCCAAGCGGGTCCTACTAAAACCCCAGACTGCTGGCCCGAGCAAACAGCCACAGGCTGCAGGCCAAGGCCAGTCGTGAAGTGTGGGACCACCTCGACCGATCCATGAACCGTAACGATGTAAACAACTGTAGTTCCACTGCAGGCTCCTCAAAAAGTAGGAAGCGCCTAATGCGCTAGATTGATGTACAGGCCTATCAGTCAATCTTCGCGCGTCGGTGCAGCGCATGAAAACCAAATGGGGTGCACAGTGTAATAAGTATTTATTTTTCATTCAAATAATATTTATTTTCCATAGTTTGATTCTATGGGGAAATTCATTCAATTGAAATTCTCAGTCAGAGCAAGGACGTAGCATCTTTAATCAGAGGCCTTTGTATACGCAAATGTGATATCTCATGTACGGGATGAATTCATGAAAGAAAAACACAAAAGAACAGATTTAGTTTCAGTTGAAAAGTTTCCCTCAAAAGTTTGTCATTTTATGACGAGCCTCTATACTGTTCCCGATATTTAGCAGTTCACTATATAGTTACACTGCAAACAAACAGTGGTGTTAGGCGAAGTTAACCAATATTTATCATCTGAATCTTGGCATATTTATGTTTAAACAAATGAATAATTTATTACCCCATTGCTTTAATCAACTTTTTACTTTAACTTCAGATGTCCATTGTCATGTGACCAGAAGTACATCCCGGAAACATTTGTATCAACATTTTAATCGTACTTCTCTATTTAAAAATAGTCCCCAACAACGTGGAATCAAATTTTGGAATAGTCTAGCTGATGATGTCAAGCAGTCTTCTTCTCTTAAAACCTTTAGGAAAAAACTCAAATTGAATTTGCTCAATGATGTTATTTAATTTATTTAATTTTGGTCTGATCTCCTGCACTTCCAACTGTTTATTGTTTTTTTTTTGTTTTTTTTGTGTTCGTTGTTTGTACGACGTTGGGGTAAGGGCTTAGGGGTAGGGGGCAGGGAAAGGAATAAGAGCCTCGGCTTCTTCTTTTTCCTCAATGTTGACATGTTCTTAGTTTAATTTTCATTTTATTTAAATTCTTTGCATTAATATTGTGTAGCTATTTGTATTATGACTTTTTGTTGTCAACATTGGAATATGTGTGTGAATAAACTTGAACTTGAACTTGAAGTAAAAAAATACACCTCCTGGATTTTTTTACTAGGGGAAATGAGGTGAAATCCAATGTCAACCGATCGGAAAATAAAATACAAGCTTACTAAAACTGTAAACATGTTCAGTTATCTTGTCCACCGTGGCTCTTCCTTTTTTATCTTTGAACAGTTGAAAAACCCACGGTTGTCGGAAATTTTAAAAAGAATGGCAGCCATCTTGAAAATATAAACAAAAAAAATAGAAAGCCCCTCCTTCCTTAAAAATACAACCGGACGCTAAACATGTCTTTTTTTTACTTGGCCTTAGTTTTTGAACACCAAATTAGTTTCAGTCTTTTGGGTATCGAGCGTTAAAACAGCACCGGTAACTAAGATTTACAACCGGATGGATGACGTCCATTCAAAAGGGTTTTAGAGTATGTAGGCCTACGGAACACTAAATTGATAATTTTCAAAATTAAGGTGTTCAGTATAGTAATACACCACTGTAGGGCAGACGTAAAATTGACACTTTTTTCTGTGTTCAAATTGAAATCAAAATGAAACACCAAGGAGGAGACTGAATTGACACCAGCAATTTCTCAGTAATGCTCAGTTTGGTATTCAGCCTAATTACGGAACTGAAGTGATGTTTTCTCAATGTATGCTCGTACCGCTCTCCTTAAAAAGGTAGTATAGGCCTACAACATTTGCTTTTGCTGTAATTTTCAGAAATATATGGATTTTGGGTTTAGTATTTTATAGCGTACGTGCTAGCAAATACTGTATAACACTGACCTGTTTTGTGTGCATAGATGCTGGGAAAACAGAGAGAGAAAAAATGTTCTAGGAGTCTGGTTCCCTGACCCTAGACACAACGGAGCAATTTACAAAGTCAGGAAATTATCAAGTCGGGGAACTTGTCCATTTCCAACGATTGTCGGCCGACAATCGTTGGAAAATGATGAATGAGACTGCTATTTACAGTGTGGTATTTCGTAGTTTTGTTTTGTTGATGTTTGCAAATGTTGTATACTACTTTTAACGAACCAATGCAGAGAAAGGTTCGAATGAACGTTTCGCGCTACACTTCACTGATACCTTCTGCTCATATTTGGTCATAAATTCTTTGACTCAACCTCTAGTACCCCCTTGACCCACATTTTCACAAATTCCAGCACGCCACACACACTCTGCGGGGACCGCACTCTTTCGAGAGCGGGAGCGACGATGAATAATGTTCAAGGAGATGACCTCGGCCAAGTTGTTGGTGGGGAAAGGAAAGGTTGCTCCGTGGGGCCGGCTGCGCGGCAGAGGGGGGCCCGCGATAAGAGGGGCTCGTGCTTCGGGTCGACAGGTGGGAAGCAGAAGGCCAGGCGGGCCCGCCGCGGGACGGGAGCCGCTCAGAGCCCGGCCGCTTGGCCACTTGGATGGGGCACTCCACTAACCTGCAATTCAACATGATTTGGTTTGAGTGGAAAAGACTTTGAAGATTCTGGGAAGATTCTGGTCTGGGTGCACGGTTGTAAATAGACCAAAAAATTGCCTGCGCGCACATACCTGTTCAGATTTTGCCTGCCCTGAACATATTTTTCTAAAGAGCATTTTGAGCTCCATGCAGTTGAATGATTTTAAAGATACACCATTAGGATTGTAAAATGATAACTCTTGAGCATTTTGGGGAAAAACATGCCTAGGGAACGGGCCCTATTTGGCCATAGAGCGAAAGCATATACATGCTCTGCTGGTCAGGATTATGCACCACTCAGTCGTCTTTGAAGGGGAATATCACCCCAAAAAGTTATGAGTTTCCCCCGAAATTGAAAAGAAAATGAAAGATGATAAGCTAAGATTCATCATGTGTTGGTGTCTAGTTTTAATAGCCACCTTGGAGAATTTGAAGTATTTTTCTCGGTTTTTTAAGTTAAGGTATACTATTGATGACTGTGGAAGTTTACTTGGACGTGTGCACCCTTCTGATCAAATCAGTCACTAACCAAACCTAACATCTGCGATTTTACCTGTTTTCCCCACCTAAGGCCCCTGTGTTCTTTGCTATGATCCAAGAGAAATATGTTGTATTTTAATAAGTGACATCGCTGAAGAGAACAGCAGTATACACCATTGTTGTAGCCTACTAAAAGAAAAGGCAATATTTGTAATATCTTTTTTTCAGCTAAACAATGTTTAGTTTTCGCAATTTTTTTCCGCAACTGATTTATGAAACCAAGACATTCCAAAATGGTTTAGGTTTTTCTCAGCTTCATGTAAAATCAACTTGCGCGGTACATGGACCCTGTAGCTACCGGTACTTAATCAAAAGCACATTGAACTTGGGCAGTGACAAAGAGCATGGAACAAAAATTATGTACAGCACAAAGGAGTATGGAAAGGAGCATGCTTGGAATAACAAAGAGAGACAGATACATTAACAAATTGATTGAATATACCACAGGGTTCAAAGTGTAATAGAAGCCATCAAACGGAGAAAATTCAAGTGGGCAGGACATTACGGTGGAATGAAAGATAATCGATGGACAAAACGATTGACAGAAGATGGACACCAAGGATGGGCTCACGAAATAAAGGTAGACAAAAACCTAGATGGAAGGACAACATTGTCCAATTTGCCAGCACTATGGTCAAGAACTGTACAGGACAGACGGAAGTGACACCAGCTAGGGGAGATCTTCGCCCTGCAGTGGGCCAAGGGCGGATCCAGAAAACAATTTTGGGGGGGGGGGGGTCAAACATTTGTTTTTGCAATTTTTTTGGGAGGGGCTGAGTTTTGTGGGTGGGTGTACGCAGTGGCTGCCTTTTTGCGACGTCAGTTTTAAAAAAATGGTTTGGTTGGGGGGGGGGGGGGGGGGGGCATGGCCCCCTTTGCCCCCCCCCCCCTGGATCCGCCCTTGCAGTGGGCTGATAATGGCTTAAATGATGATGATGATGATGACATTGAACTGTGTAGTGCGGCTCTCCGTTTTTCAAAGCCTGTGCTGGATTTTACTGACTCGTCAGTGTAAAATAGATGTGTCAAATTTCCGCCAGTTGTTCGTACCTTTATGCACTCCCGATATCCCGAGCTGATCACACATCTATGACGGGCGACGCCCTACATCATAATCACCTTACGGTACAATTGAGATTTGCTGGCTCATTCCTTCCTCCATGGCTGGCTGGCTGGCTGGCTGGCTGGCTGGCTTTTAGAATATCAGCACAATTTCACAATTCAGATTCTTAAAATGTGTGTTTGGTCCCTGAAACGTTCCTTTGCGTTATCTAGATCTGACCGTATATAAAACTCAGAGCTGAGCCCTCTTCAGTATATGGATGTGTACGACGTTTACATGGGAAAAAACAGACATTACTTCAATCGTTACCGTTCCCCCACATTGAACTGCTCCTCCGTTAACACATATCAGAAATCGTCCCGCCCGTAATTCCAAAATTTGAAATATATTTCATAATTTACTTATCGTTGGTTGACTTTCTTTTTGAGTGTTTCATCGGAAAGCTCATAAATGACATCAGGCCAAAACAAATTCGTTGTGTTGCCCTCGGACCGACCGTAAAAATCGACAGATTCGGGGTCGGTTTTTTGTTTTTGTTTTGTTTTGTTTTGTTTTGTTTTTAAATAAAATAGCAATAAAACCATAACGCAGCCTCTCTGTCTCAAAAAGTGTTTGTATTTGATGTTCCTTCTTTACTTTATGCGTATTTTCATGTATAAAAATGAAACCAGGGGATTCGTCCAACGTTTGGGCCTAAACACGCCCAGGTGAGCGTGTAAACGACTGCGATCCGTCGCGCTCGTCAAAGCTCCATTCAGGTTGAAGAGTAGCCTAGCTAAAAACTAAACTTTAGGTCTGGGGAGGTCTAGCAAGAAAAAACAAGGACAGTGCACGTGAAAATGATATGTACATACAACCAATTCAATCTCTTTTAGACATGTATAGGCCTAAATATATTGTAGCGAAGAGTCAAATCAAATCAGCAAAAACGTCGTCGTATCTCTCGATGTTTACAAATAATTATTATAACTTTATTCCACTGCAATTGATGTTTGCAACTGATCACACTGGAAACGTGTATCAATAGGAAAGTTTGAATAAAGATTTCTTTGATATTCCAATCCCTCTTGAGTAAATGTCTCGTGTTTGAAAAAGGGGGGGAACACTTTTTCCGACCGACCGACCCTCTTTTCCAATTTGACCTGTCCGAGGGCAACACAACATTTTTTGTGCCTAACTTATCTCAGATACATCCCAGAGCACGAACATAGCAGCTTTAAGAAAAAAAAAATATATATATATATATATCTATATATATATCTATATACTGACCTTTTCCAGCATAAGGCGACCGGTCACCGTATTTCTATGGGCTTAGGGCGACCGACCGGCTTAGGGCGACCGATTACCGGTCGCCTTAAGGTAAAAGCAATAGGAAGAGATAGGGTTAGGTTACATATATTTTAATGCAGAATGCCCATAGACCGGTCGCCCTATGCTGGAAAAGGGCGTTATACATATATATATCTATATATATATCTATATATATATATATCGGTATGCACTCGTCCGGAACAGAGTTAGAAACCCACGCGGCTGGGTCTTTAAAAAGCCATTTCGCGAAAGATTTCCCTCAAGCAGGTCGCCTTTGATGCGTGCGCGTGCTTGCGTACACCGCTCTTAAATACCCGTTTTTGCGGATGTGTTGCCATGGGGACCATTTTAAAGTTGTAGCGTCACGAGAATAGCTAGAATAACGTTGGGTGTTTTTTCTTTCCCGTGTAGGCTCATCCAGTCAAAATGACTTTCCACCGACGCTCCGGACATTATTGCGAGGGTAGCGCGCACATGTTGTTTTTATCGAAGCTGCAATCAAAAGATTCCCCTCCCCCCCCCCCCCCCCCCCCCCCCCCCCGATAAATATTGACTTATTCCGGAGAGTTTGCGGACTGGGGAAAGTGTATTGGCCTACCTACCCGCAAAAAATAGATCCAAGCTGTCAACCACTTACCACTATCTCGTCATCTTATCTTTCTTTTACGATAGTCAGTTTACCACATTAGCCAACCTGCACATTTTGTCTAATTCCTCATGTGCAAACACACGCCATTGCGCTGAAAATGAATTCACTAGAAGCTTTTGGGGGTTTATCAATCCTGGACGAATCAGAGAGGTTGGTGATACTATAATAATTATTCCGCTGGACCGACCAAAGAAATTACTCCGTCCATAAGGTTGTTTTTTCTCAATTGGAAAAACATAGCACATACCGGTATAAGATGTTAGATGCGGCGTAAATAATGCATCAGCAATGGGCACTGTAGTTCGTATGTGCGGGTTACGGTGCGAGAGCGAGCGCGTGAGTGGGTGAAATTGTCGCCTGCACACAGCGAGCTGGCCGAGTGCCTAGCCAGTACAGGCAGTAATGGCGACCCTTCTCGATCGAGCCAACCACGCAAGAAACGCGAATAAATACCTCCCTGATTTCCCCTGGGATAGACCTGCCGCGCCGAGTACGTTCACCAAGCCCCGCTGACATAAAGGGGAAAAATCCTCGTCGAATCGCTTCTTCAATACCCAACTTTAAGAGAGGGGGATCGGGAGAGAGAAGACACGGCGCGTCAATTTTCCACTTCAACTCGTTTGCATATCGGATGTGTGAAATTAGCATAGTGTAATGACGTCCCTTTTCGACGACTGTAAATGCAAATATTCATCAGAGATTTATTTGCAGACGACTTATTTCTATCACCTTCGGCGTTTAGTTGCTAGGAAGGTTAAAGATGTAGGAGGACTAAACTCGATCCTGGTACAGTTTCACGACAATGCATTGATCCATTGAAGAGCAAAGTGGAAACAAAACGATTTAAACGTGTCTGGGCCTATAGGCCCTATTACCTTTCATCAAAGTCAAGCCGTGTTTGCTTTTTCATCACAGGACGAATCCGACCTTTTTGGTTATTGGCCTGTAATAGATATTTTTCACCCACGTGACCAGACAGTGTTAAATGTAAACAAAACCATCATGTGTGGACCGCCTTGGGGTGATGATCGGACATGTATCACACGGAGCACTAGATTAAACCATGTGCGCGCACTGCACTACGCGGGCCATGACGACACATGAAAAAGGTCTATAGTCTGACACGGGCGGCCATTGCTTGGGGGCTTCCACACATATACTTCCTTCAATCTATCCCTAGGTCAATACAATCTGTGTTTACAGGCATACAAAGCATAGCTTACTGTACATGTGTGGAAGGCCCCCTACAATGGCCGCATTAATACCCGTAAAATAACGTGGCGGATTCGGCTGTTCGCATTCAATGGCCTCGAGTACGTAAAGCAGCCTTTTGACACAGCCCTTTCTCCAGGGAACAAAGATGGCTGCATTGTTACGCCAAACTGCCCAATGAAGTACCGAAGTGATGACGTCAATGCAATGTTTAGAACCAGAATACTTCTGTTATTTTGTGTCAATGTGTTTGTATGACTGGCTGTTAACAAAGGAACAGTCGAAATCTCCATTTGTTTGGAGCCAGTTGTCGAGCCAACTGACGTCAGACTTAGCCTTGTTGCCATCTTGTGATTAGCTAATCGGTCGTGAATATATTAGTTAGTCCAGTGTTTAGTGTAAGCGTTGAATAAAAAAAAATAAGCCGATTTGGTCGAGCTGCTCCGGTGGATCACGTGCACCGAGTTCGGTGATTAGTGTTTGGTTTTTCGTATTTTTGGGACAAATTTTGTTAAAACCAGGTTAAAGAGTAAACTTAAAAGATTGCTCCTTTTCTAATTCGTGGTTTGGATGATATTTTTTTTGGGGAAAAACCCGAGAACCAGTCTTGCAGCTTCCAGTAGCAAA
The DNA here is from genome assembly GCA_037893225.1 of Hippasteria phrygiana. Classification (NCBI taxonomy): domain Eukaryota; kingdom Metazoa; phylum Echinodermata; class Asteroidea; order Valvatida; family Goniasteridae; genus Hippasteria; species Hippasteria phrygiana. Next base: position 953,293 of record JAZGUH010000512.1, on the reverse strand, counting down.
GTGCACAGAATGTCCGCTAGCCAATCACATTGGGGGTGAAAAGGAGCTATTTGTATTTTCTTTTTTTTCTTTTTTAGAAAATAGAGCCTGAAAGTAAAAGGTCACGCGGTGGGCTTCCGGAGACCCTATGGGCAATTTACACTGGGTTGCCCTTTCTCTTGTTATATTTTTTGGCAGAATGATTTGTAACCGTAACCACCCAAGAAATGTTCACGCTGGAATTTTGTCTCGTGATTCTTTAAGTAAAAGTTGGGAAAAAATACTTGACGATGGGTAAAAAATCAATTTTATTGACGACATTTCACATCCGGTATTTTTGTTCCCAGTTCTCCTTGTTCATTTACGCTTGTTTTCACATCGCGTACATGTGTGTGAGAATGAAACTTGCAAAGATTTACCTATACTTACAGCCGATGGGTTCTAAATTAAGCCAGGCTGGCTTGAGGGCTCACTTACAGCCTCACTCACCGTCCTTATCAGCGGTAGCGTTATATTTGTTTTCGAAAATGCTAATGCGTCCTGTACGTTTATTCAAAATATTTCAGTCATAAAAGAAATGTTATTCTTCTATTTAACTTTCATTTTTTACCTAATGATTGCCACAACATTATTTCATAAAATGTTCATCTGTGTACGAGTACACCGAGTTTCACTAGTCCGTATGTGTTTTGGATTTCCATAAATTGATATGCTATAGTAATAATTTTACAAAGGCCTTTTTCGGGGGTGATTTTATTAAGAAATCCATGCCCAAAAATAATTGCAAATTTTACAAGTTATTCTTCCAGCACTTTATACAAAAGGGCATTGTTTTTGTTTGGTTCCAGTAGGCCTAATACAATGAACTCCCAGTCAAAGGAGCTTCGAACGATACCAAAATAATTCTTTCAAAATAACTGAAAGTTATAAATTAGAACACAGATGTTTTCTCTTTTGCCCTGTCCCGACGTAATATATGAAGCACTGTATAATCAGTGCTTTCCGAGAGCCTGTGTGAAAAAATTCACAGGCTTACTCGGGCGGGATTCGAACCCACGACTTTCTGCTTACAAGTGCAGACGTCTTAACCACTCGACCACCGAGCTTGCCGGGGTCGGTTGGCCGATTCGAATCCAATGCAGCAGCGGGTACCGCGTAATCAGTCAGAAGATGGAATGTTTGCGTCGGGGGATGATGTAAATTAGAACACAGATGTTTTCTCTTTTGCCCTGTCCCGACGTAAGATATGAAGCACTGTATACTCGGCCAGCCGACTCCAGCAAGCTCGGTGGTCGAGTGGTTAAGACGTCTGCACTAAGCAGGAAGTCGTGGGTTCGAATCCCGCCCGAGTAAGCCTGTGATTTTTTTCACACAGGCTCTCGGAAAGCACTGAGTATACAGTGCTTCATATATTACGTCGGGACAGGGCAAAAGAGAAAACATCTCTGTTCTAATTTACATTATCCCCCGACGCAAACATTCCATCTTCTGACTAACTGAAAGTTATTTTCAAAGTTTTGAGAAGTATTTACTCAATATAATTAGGGCTGTGCATCCGAACCGGGTACCCGACTACCCGACTGCTAATGTCCGGGAACAGGTTCCAGATTATGTAATTGAGTACCCGTAACCGAATTAACATATTTCTATAGTAATTCTCAGACAATGAAAAAGAACGTTTTTGAATGTCATTTGTGGGGAATTTTCAAAATGAAAACCAGGATACATGGAAAACAAAACAGATTAACGTTTATGTCGCTCAAAACAAGATGTTTGGCATGAAAATCAAGTAAAAACATGGAACTGCTCCACAAAATGTATATGTTTAATGTACACAAAGCTTTATAGACACTATACTGTTGCGTTTAACTTGCAACCGGGGCTGTATATACTCCCCACGGGGAGCTGAGAAAGGTTTAAGTGAACGATTAATAGGCCTGATGTGCAGGGGTAATAATGTAGGCCAAATGCTAACTGCTTCAGAAATATTTGCAGCAGAGCCGATTAATTGCAATTCATTTGCGAACATGTTAAGGACTGCGAAATCCTCTAAACAGAAAAGAAATCAACATTACCTAAATAAACAAATTCGCATATTCCCTGTTGGAAACTTACTCAACGAATAGAAACTAAACCAATACAGTGTCGAATTCCGCGGTGAGGGGAGATACGGCCTACTACTTAGTACTAGTACTAATAAATATATCTAGAACATATACCCGTATAAAACAGTGGCGTAGCCAAGGAGGGCAAGGGGGTAGGGAAAGGGGGAAACTTCCCCCCTGTGGGAACTCTCCCCCCCCCCCCTCTCTTGCCCCCCAGCCCCCCCCCCCCCCCCCCCTCTGGAAAATGTGTATTTTTTTTTTTGAGGGGGGGGGGGGGGGGTGGGGGGGGGGGGGTCGCCATCTGTAGTGTGTAGATATGCGTTACTCTAGCGTGGACCTATTTAACAAAGTCGAATTTCCCCCTTGAAAATAGCCATGCCCCCCCCCCCCCCCCGTTTCCCCCCCTCTAGGAAGAGCCTGGCTACGCACTGGTATAAAATCAAACTCAAAAGAGGATAGTTCCTAGAAAAAAACAAGTTATAAACTCGGCATTTCTGCCATATGCTCTCACTAACAGCGTTTAGAAAAATGTAGACAGCACCTTATCGTGACCATGAACTGTCAATAATCCCAAACGCGCCGCATGCTTGAAGGTGATGTAGCGAAGCAGTCGCAGGTAAATCGTCTTACCCAAGGACTTGTTTTTAACCTTAAGGCCTTTTCACAATTAATACTGGGCCAAGTTTTCATAAGGTTGCCTGACGGTCAGCATAGAAGTCGTGCTAACTATATTGCCTTGCTAGCTTTTATACGCGTTATTTCGTGCTAAACGCCTGCGCATGCATGTAGATTTGTATTGTTGCTTCACCATTTTAAGCAAATTCTTCTTCTTTCCTGTCTTACTGAATTACGGTCTCGGTGAAATGGGCCCAATTTTCACAGGGTTGCTTATAACTGTAGGCAGAAAGGCTGTGCTAACTATACAGTAGAAGAAAAAAACGTGTTAGCTTATAAGCGCTATTTCACGGTCAAATCGGCGATCTTATATTCTTTTTCACCATTTTAAGCAAAATGCACCCTCTGAAGTTGGCGAGCTTTTCCTGTGCTTAAAGCTGAGGCCTACGGTCTCTATGGAATGGACGGAGGTTCCGTTAATAGATAATCGTGTGCTTAGCGGGCCTATTAAACTGGGCCCATGTATAGAGCGGATCTGCTCCGGCCACCGCGCGCGTGGACACGTCCGCTCGCTTTGTCCATCTGTACGTTTAAACGGGGTTTTCTTTGACCGAGACCGGATCAAAAGACTGGCCGCGGCAGCCTTCCCCGTTGGCGTCTGGTAAATTCTGTCTCTCCGTGGTGCTTCGGAGTCAAGGATCAGCACTAACTACTTCAAGTTTGTATCCATCGCGCGGCCGGGCAGGTTACCCCCCCCCCCCCCCCCCCCCCCCGTTGAAAATTACGGTGGGAAAAACACGCAAAGTGTTTACAGCGCCCGACCGGGCCGACAGTGATCGATGGTCGTTATGTTTCAAAGCAGGATCGTTAAGGTGTAATTGGAAACATCCGCGTTTGGAAATTAATTTCCAAGAGAGTCCCAGCATCGAGTGCGGGTGATTCTTTTGCGACATTACAGAGTCTGTGTGTCTTTTTCTCTCTTTCTTTTCTGTGTGGTGGATTTAACGAAAGAAACATACCATGGAACCATTCAGCGGAGAGCTAGCCGTATGATTTTGCGACAAAATGTTCTGGAACAATCCTATCAGGACAGATTGAAGACATTAGGACTTATGTCTCTTTCGGACAGAAGAACTTTTTTGAACATTAGTTTTATTGCCAAACTGTTGATGTTCACTAAATCAAATTCTATGGATAACATAATTTTCCTAAATTTTCCTAAATTGTTCTCATAATTAACTGCTGATATCAGAAACAGTTTGATTTTGGAAGGCCATCTATCCTTTTGTTCTAAATTGAGGCAGAGACTGCTTTTTTGGGTTTTTTTTTTTGGGGGGGGGGGGGGGGGGGTTGGTTTTTGTAAATGTTTGTGAATCCTTTTTTTAGTTTTTGGTCTGTATAGGCCTATGTCCGTCTGTTTTCAGTTTTTTTCTTTTGGTTTTTTTGTTGTTTGATTTTTTTCTGTATGTTTGTTCGTCTTTGTAATTGTCTTTTTATACATTTTCGGCTTTTTATGGTGTTTTTGATCTTTTATTGTTTCGTGTATTAATTGATTTGTGATTTTTAATTATTATATTTGTATATAGTGTAATTATTGTTCTACATTTTTATATATGTATTTGTTATATTTTTATTGTATTTTGAACAGGTGTTTGGTTGAACACATCATTCTGATGACAGTTTTATATTTTTGCTCTTCCTTGGCATCCCCTGTTCATTTTACCTATTTTTAATGTCAGAAGATGTAAAATAGAAATAAATAAAATAAATAATAAGGTCAATGGAACGTTCCTACATCCAGCAAGTCTTCCAGAATCCCACGCGTTGCTGAATACTGATATCCTAAGAAGGCACGCTATCAATGTGGTCTTTTCCATATTGAGAAAAACAAGATTTCTTACAAGTAGGCTAATTTAAAATCACACAGGTGTGGGCTAGATGCCGTTGGTTATAGTGCACTGTAAAAACTTAGATTTTTAACACCAAATTTACTGCGGTATTTTTGGGTGCTGGGATTGGCGTTAAAATACCACCACAAATAGATTTAGCCTACAACCGGAAGAATGACGTCTATTCAGAGTCTGTGTAGCGTCAAGGAAATACCAAATTTTGAGCTGTTTTCTTATTCCAAATTTAGGTGTTGAGTAATACAGTACCTTGCTCATCCGCCTAAATCAAATGACAGTATTTGCGATTGCCAAATTGAAATCAATCTTGAAGGCATACATTGTCTTAGAGGCGACCATTTTGGGCTACAAAAAGCCTTCGTCCTACACTTTAAAAACGGTTGGATTGATATGTGTGTCCAACCAATCCAATTGGTTGGACACATATCAACCAATGATTGGTTGTTTTAAATATATTGCTTGTTTTAACCAATATATTCCCAGGTTGTATCGTAAAATTGGGTGTGATCCCTGGCTATACGGCATTCTGGGTTTATGACTTCTGAATAGCGCCCACCCGAACAAAGATACTGACAATTTGGGAGACCGCCAACATAGGGCAAGATAGTTTAAGTTGGTAGAGCGCCGGTACGATAACCCGGCGGTCGCAGGTTCGAATCTCGCTCCTGCCAGTTTCTTTGTTCACTTTGAAAATGTATTTGAATTATCTTTTTAGATAATGTGACAAGAGTTGTTTTCAATGTTACTTGTTTTTGTTTTGTTATTGGATGCGGAGGTAATGGAGTGGTTTATGACCCCGTCTTGTGTCAGTTACTTTTCAGTGTTTTAATTTTAATTTTAATATCTGTATATACTGAAATGAATGGATACAAATAGAGCAATTTTAGGACAAGCGCTTTTTCCGCCTCGAAGGCAACGTGTTTCTTTAAAATTCGTGTAATGTTCTTTACTCGTACAGTGAAAAGCCAAGGAAGACTCAATTGGCATCAGTAGTTTCTCATAAATGCTTTTTTTTCATGGCGTTTATCTTAATTTAGGAAATGGTGCCACTTTGAACACCAAAATCCTGCAAAGAAAGATGACATTTTACACCGACGGTGTATATTCTAACACCACAGTTTTCGCAGTGTGATTGCCTTCGGTTGCCCGAAACTAGAAAAACATTATTTGGAAGAAAACAAATAAAACTGACTGTTCTATGTAAATGTTCTACAATCATATGCTATTAACTCTGCCTAAATTGTAGCACCGGTTTTGAACAGAAATGCCTGAACATTTCTGTAGATTGCTTATAAAGAAATTAACTCTGTCAAAAATATTTCGAAAAATGGATGGGCCGTCTGGTGGACCGGCAATTTTTGAGTTGGCCCGGGTCCCTGGCTACCCTAGGCCCTAAGCCACGCTCCTGTTCGAAATCAGTTGTGAGAAGAAAAAACAAATAGAAAGTGAACTATTTGTACAAAAGTTTAGGTTTTGCTTCGGATAACTGAATTTAAATGATCTATAATGCAAAAAAAAAAAATAGGCCGGAGAAAAGTATTACAGCGTATATCCGTGTATAGGTATTTGACGAGGTCTTCCTTTGTTTTTTCAGGAGTAGGCCTATTTTTGCTGAAATATTTTGGTTGTAGATGGGTCTCTTCTGGCTCATCTAAAATATGAACTAATTTAGGCCCTATGTCATACAAACTATCGAGTAACTACCGAATCCCATACCTTCCCATAGATTGTTCATTAGGCATGACCGGAAATTACTTAATAGCTACAATTCCAGTTTATCATTCCTGTTTTTCCCATCATTAGCAAGTCCTGCATGTACTTTGTGCGTCTGTGCTCCATTTAATGACCTTGTCCGTTAACCAAGGGTTTACCTTGCATCTCATGGTCATGACCGATGGAATGTTTCTTTTAATGATAGCACAGAAAAATGCCTCATGATAATGCTGTTGTTCTGATGATGCCTATTATACACCCCCTTTTATTGGTGATAAACTTTTACTGCCAGAATTCCTGGGCCATTTTTGTTCCCTTTTATTTACGACCGTCGGTTCTCCCGTCGGATCAGTTTCATGATTCACCTCGCAGACCGCACCAAACGGGGCCAGCCCGGCTCAATCATAATGCCGCGGCACGTTGGCGATGGCTGACATGGCTTGGTCGGAGCCCAGACGGGGCCCGCCGGGCTTTCAGAAGAGACAGAGGGAGGTAACACGACCAGACGAAGGGACGCGGGAGTGGTCCAGTTTAGGTGGCAAGTGGCGCGTCGGGGTTAACGGAAAAATCATCGCCTGACAGCTCCAATTATTTTGCAGCGATCCCCCCACCCCCCCCCCCCCCCCCCCCCCCCCCACCTCTCTTTCTAGGCTCGAGCCAAACTGGTTCCCCTCGCATAGGATCGGGTGACACATGAGTAATGCGATTTACTGGCCCTGTTTAGTGCACGCACTAGTAACCGGACTGATGGACTGAGTGACTGGCTGGCTGGTTGGCGTGCTGGATAACTGATTGACTGACTGACTGACTGTTCGATAAGCCCATGAATCCGGGCCGCACTGATTCATTGACACACCCCCACCGGGTGAATTATAATGAAGGCTGACATGAAAGACCCATGCCAATGGAAGGAAAACATACACACACCCAGGCCTACCACCGGAAACCATGAAATGTAGTTCACTGTCAAAATCGGTGTCAGTTCGGGTAAAGGGGGGGGGGGGGGGGGGGGGGGGGTGGTTGCAGGGGGTGTCACCGGCGCGGTAAACATCATACACCGGGCTTCGCCTTCAAGGACACCGGGGTTGTTTGGAGAGACTTGACCGCGTGGTCCCGGGGGTTTGTTTTCGTTTCGCGCGCCGCTGATGGAAATTTATGGCGCGCACCTTCCAAATTAACTTCCATAACAATAATAAGTATCCAAAGTTACAAAAATGGGGGAAATACTTACCCACCCTCCAAGCTGATTAGGCCTATACATTACTCCAAAATAAAAGCTTGACTTGTCATCTTTCGCTTTCTTTTCTTTTTAACCAGAAACTTTGGGTGATAATCCTCTTCAAATGAGCTAACTCCTAGATTTAGTGCTTAAACCTAACCTCGAGAGCATACATTTAACAAAAAGATCCTTTCATTCTAGTGCCAATGCTCATAATTGCCATTCCTTGGAAGTTACCCATCCTGGGTCTATAGGTCTGAAAATTGGGATAATTTCTTCAATATTGAGGATTTATCCTCTGGACCCAGGAAAACCGTAAGGGAGGTAAATCTGGCAACCTAAAATGTAGCCAACCCCACCCCCCTCTGTTGTAGCCCTTTACCTAAAAGTGGCTTTTAAGCCTTGTATTGGGCAACTTCCATAGAAAATATGAGGAATTACTCTCCATCTTAAAAATTCCTCAACTGCATGGGCATCAAATTACCCTTGAAAAACAATATTTTCAGGGTTGTAAAATATGAAGAGTGGCGCAGGAAATTTGAGACTTTTTACAACCGTGTATACTCTAAATGATGAGAAGGTGGGCGGGGGGGGGGGGGGGGGGGCTACCGTACAAAGTCAACTACACCATCACAGTATTGAAGCAGCTAGCTAATACTGCTATAATGATAATTGTGACCGCTTGATCTTCTCTCCTGTGACCCAGAAACAGCAGGGGCCTACGGATACCTTTCCCGGCGCGAGACTGGAGATATCCCTCCGTTCACTACTACCGAAAGCTGTTATAATAATCATAATAATGTATCGGGATTTGGGTGCTTGTATTTTTTTATATTCGGCCACAACGCGAGCCAAAAGTCGCAAATTGGCCGCATCCGCTGTCTCGGCGCGCGCTGACTGCCCCGTGTCACGTGAGTTTATCCACTTCCGCTTGCTACTCGATCCGTGAATGTTGTGAGTGTGCGCGCGCGCCAAAATAAAGACTAGACGCCGGACTAGAGCTGAGCCGAACCCGAGCTGGAGGATTTCCCGCCAAAAAAAAAAAACATTGTGATCGTCTGCAGGCGTTTGCCATACTCTAGCCGTAGGCGGTACCGGCAACAAGCCGCGTATATACCCAGGTCCCCTGATTTCTCTTATACTTCTCAGACTTTTTTACTATACACCCGTTGAAGAATACAGGTGTAATGCAATGAGCTGCAGCTGACATTATAGCCCGCGTCACAGCGCTGCCCTACCGCGGACCTGCCTCGTTAATATTGGCTGGCTCAGAACTTGCATTCAGCCTCCCCGGGCCGATGTGAGTGAATGCCCGTGCACGGCGAGGGCAAGAGAGACAAGAGAACGAGAGAGGGAAAAAATATCGAATTCCATCGCGGCACTGCGGTCCATCAACACGCACAACGACTGGCCATTAATAACCGGCAGCGCATTAGGCTAGGGGCCAGTTCGTGCTGTGCAGACACCGAGGGGCTTACTGCACAATATCCACGGCGGACCGAGGCTGTGGGATCACCGTGATATCTGCGCAGGCACTGCACCGTGCGAGGGAGCACGGCTTCCCCATTCACTGCATGGTGTACTGTGGCGCGCTGTCTACTGTGTGTACTGCCGTCCCCAGCGCGCTGTGTAATATTGCATCCGCCAGTCAAGCGAGTCCGTGCTTTCGCGCTAGCGGTACACACCCAGTTATATTCAACGACCTTGCTGATTAGAGCAGTGCATGCCAGCAGGGGTTAGCGGTGAAGCAGGCGGCTTGACAACCAGAAGAAAGCTAGCCAGCTACGCACACACAGCACACGGCACACACAAGACGGCGGTGTGGTGGTAAGTCACCGCACGACTATTCACTGTCGTCATCTTCACCATCTTCAAGGCACTGTTGTCAGCCCGAACGTTGTCATCCAGCATGGAGTTATCTGAGATCGGCGAGAGGGTATACGCAGCAGAATCGCTCCTCGATCGCAGAATTCGCAAGGCAAGTAAAGAAAAAAACAGCGCCCTGACCATAATGTGCAGCCAACACGGAAAGAATATAATACACCGCGCTCGCTGTATTGAGCGATGCTGGAGTGGATTTAAGTGTGCAATCTTATCCGTTGCCCGCGCTGCATAATGCGCAGCACATATGTACTACCGCCAAACACACAGTGAATTCAACCCACCGTTCTTTTATATTCCTCCCTTTTTACAGGGTAAACCCGAATACCTGGTCAAGTGGAAAGGCTGGTCCGTCAAGTAAGTATTGCGATTTTTTTCCCCAGCCTCGATGTGTGTCTTATCTTATACTCCTCAATAGGAGGGTGTTTGCTGGGACTGAATTCGATAGGACGGGCGTATCTGCGGTAATTAACGTTCCTATCTCGTTTTGTTTTCCCCCACCCCTCATCATGCAGATACACCACATGGGAACCCGAGACCAATATCCTGGACACACGCCTTGTGGAGGTGTTCGAGGACAGGTATGCATACGCTGTGTATTAACGCGCCATTCGTTGGCCAGCCTAGCTCGGCCCCGTTTTTTTGCATAGTGTGTGTGTACGTGCCCGTACATAATGAGTTGCAGGCCGTGTCAATATGGCAGCCAGTACGTGTTCGCAATGGGAGCCCCGTTCATTGCGAATTCATTCTCAATTGTCGATCGGCACTCACGGTTATACTATACTCTCTTGGTCCCGCTACAGGCGCAAGGAGCTTGAATCGACGGTCGTCAAGAAGGGCAGGAAGCGAAAAAGGACGTACGGGGAGGTGAGTGGAATATTTCGTTGTTTTCTCTGGCCAGCAAAATCACCAACGCGGGCGTTAAAAACCCCGCCCTTTCCATCCGCATTCTCTTGTCAATGAAAACTCACTATGAATGGAACCTCGATACGATTATGAATGAAACCAGTATAAATCGGGCTTTCTGTTCATGTTTCAGGTTCGTTCCAGGGCCGGAGTGTTGAGGAGTGGGGAACTTAAACTCGAAGCTAAGGCGGAGGATAACACCGCGGCAGCGGGAAACGCCTCGGCCCTTGCCGGCAATCAGCCCACAGCGACCGGGAACAAAGACCCGTCGAACACGGGTTGGGCGTCCAGTGGTGCGGGCGGTAACTCCCAGGATACCGGTGGTAGTGGTGGTGGTGATGCGCGACCCACCGCGACGGCGGAGGACTCCACCGATGACTCGGATGATGATGAACCGCTCACCAAGAAAGCTTACACGATGTCAGGCGGACAAAGGGATCGCAGTTCCAGTCTGACCAACGGATCATCAGCGGGCACAAAGTCGGCTCCATGCAACCATGGCAACAAGGAGGCCAACGTTTTGGCGGGAAAACCGAAGGGCGGCTCAACCGACCGGGATTTTAAAATCGGCGGCTCCCTCAAATCCAAACACAAGACGAAAATTGCAAAGAAGCTCAAGCATTCCAAGACCGTGAAGCCCAAAGAGGAGCTGACAGGCCTGCTGAGAAAGACCAAGAAACGCAGAAAGGATAAGATGCGTTCTAAGAAACGCAAGCTATCATCCTCTCTTGCAAAGGACAGACAAGATGGCGGGGAGAAAGATGCCAAGAAAAAACGCAAGAAGAAACACAGGCGCCGCCACCGCGCCTCATCAGACTACATGGAGGAGGGACTACTGAAGAAATACCGATCGCCTAAGGGGGAGAAGAAGAAATCACACAAGAAAAGGAAGCCCCACTCTCCCACGGCCGTCAAGATTGACTCCACAGTCTGGGACTTTCACGACAGCGACTCTAACTCCGGCATTTCCATCAAAGCGTCCACCGACAAGAAAATCAAATCCCCGGTCAAGCTTCCTTCTGAGAACCCTCTTGCCGTCCTGCACATTACTGACAAATCCTTGGGCGCCCTGACGACAGTTGAAAAAGCCACCCTCTCGCCAAAAGGAAACGCGACCACTGATGATGAACCCGCACAACAGTGTGCCCCGAAAAGTAACACAGCGGTGACCATTCCCGAACGGTCGTCTAAAAGCCCCACAACGGGACTTCATTCCCCGAAGAAATCAGGCACTCCAGAAAAATTACCAAACGTGAGAATATCCGAAGGAGACGGAAATAGGATTTCAATTATACTGTCCACGTCTGCTTTGTCACCAAATTCTGTAAGGAAACATTCAGTCGTGAGCCCCGGCAGAACGCCCAACTCGGAAAGATCGCCCAAATCCGAAAGACCACCTACAGCTGTGAGACCGCCCACAGCCGGTAAACCGCCGAATCCCGAAAAGCTACCCAGTTCCGAAAAATTACCCACACCCGACAGAAAACCCAGTTTCGACGGACAACCTAATTCCGACAGATTACCCAATCCCGAAAGACTACCCAATCCCGAAAAATCGCCAACCTCTGTGAGACTGCCCACCACGCATGTACAACCGCCCACGCCTGAAAGACCGTCCAATCATGATGCCTCCCCTACTCCTAGTTCTCCGCCTACTTCAGAAAAATCCGTCTCCCCGGAATCGCCGCATGTATCAACAACCCCGCCTACATCACAAAAGGCCTCCACGTGCCTAAAATTGGCCACGTCCGATACGAAGTCCAGCACAGAGATGCGTGTTACAGCTGAGAAAACGGCCATAATTGATCGGCCGCCCACAAATGATAAATCACCCACAATTTCGCGAACACCAACGTCTGGCAAACCGCCCATTACTGTTGGACCGTCAGGACACGATGGACTGCCCCTTGCGGGCAAGTCGCCCGTTTCTGATGGGAAAGATATTTTCCCGAAGTTGCACTTCTCCAGCAAACAAATCAATGGCAAAAAAACAAACAATGCCGGGAAAACTGCGACGGAATCGGATCAGTTGTCCAGCCCCAAACGGCCACCGAGTATTGACAAGTCAAATTGCATTGCCCCGCCCACTTTGGCAGAAAAGACGCCTACAGGCAAGAAACCGTCCCATTCGGATTGGCTAATCAGCAACGGAAGCCACGCCCCTTCCTCCAGGCCACCAATCATGACGAAGACCATTAGCTACGCGGACAGAACGTCCAATGGCAAGTCGCCCGTCAACCATGGCAAGCCGCCCAACTCTGAGAAACCGCCCAGCTCCGTGAAACCGCCCTCTCCCGGCAATCTTCCAACATCCGGGAAACCGTCCAGCACAGGGATGTCGTCGACCTCTGGACATTTAGTCAAGAAACTCTTGATCACTTCAAAGCCATCCTCGCTGTTAGTTAGACTTCCAATTACCAGTAAACAGACATTTACAGAAAAATCTTCCTCCACGAAATCTCCCACCGTCCCTAAATCCCCCAACACCGATCGCCTCCCCACGGAGAGGCCCACGTCAGTAAAGACGCCCAGTTTGGAAAAGGTGCCATATCCCAAACGGCTACCGAGCAATGACAAGCCTGGCTCCACTAACCGAGTATTGGGCACGATCGGGAAGACCAATTTGGACGGATTGCAGATTCCTAAACGGGCGCCCATTCGCATTGGTTCACTCCTTGCCGATGGGCAGTCCGCGGGGTCAGGCCGCTCTGCGAGTTCCCCGACACCGGCGGCCCAGCAGAAGACAAACCCACCTGCGATTCCCCACAAGAAAGTAGGACAGCAGTCGACCCCGCCGCCCCCAGCACACGACCCCAACGTGCCCCTGGACCTCAGCGTCAATCGTGCCTCACCCACGTCCCCAGTGAATGGTGCCAAGAAGACGAAAACAACAGACCGATCGTCGGGCCACTCCGAAGTCTACCCATCCCCGGCCCCTGCCCATCGCTTCTGGAGCCCCGCCCACCCCCACAATCTGGATTACATCGTGGTAACTGACGTCACTGCTCGAGATTTGACGATCACTGTGCGAGAGAGCTTCACTCCGGAAGGATTTTTTCAGAGCTGCGCGTGATGGATTTTGCCGTAGGGGTTGCACGTGGTATCTGTCCGTTACTAAAACACGCACCGTAATTTCATTTATATCATGTAGTAAGGAGGCAGAAAGTGTTGTTAGAGAAAACATCAACCAAATTTCGTGTTATCACAAAATGCATCAAATGGGGTTGGATAATCGTATGTGTTCATTGACCTATATAGCAAAAATATCCGCATATTCTTTAAGGACAGAATATTATCATATATCACGGAGGCTTTCATAATAATTGCAGCGGGTACCGCGCATAGCTCAGTTACTCTTGCCGTAAGACAATGTACGATACAACGTGAAGTACTAAAGCGAAATTATATTAAATGTAAACAAAAGCTCTGACGCTGTATGATATGCATACGCTGTCTTGTGAACTTGTAATATTATAATGACGTGAAACGCTGTCTCCATTCGCAGACCCTGGATAATGTCACTCGTCGTACTGCGATACGCCTATAGTTCTTGTTTACGCGCTAATAAAGGGAGCGACTATGGTACAATATTCGTACGCACCGTTAGTTTTGCTCAGTCTTGTAAACCTGACGTGACCGATTGGTTACGATTGAAGATTTTGCAAATTGTGCCTGAAATTAGTGATTGGGTTTCCCCATAAACTGCTTATTTTGTCTGTTTCGTGGTGGGGGTTTGAGCAAGATTCCTGAGAATATTGGCTTGGGATTTTAGTTTTGGTCAGATTTAGTGCAGTATTTTTCTTATGGTCTGCAAGTGAAATCTGATAATTGTGGGTTTAGTCCGAATTTTGGCGGGAAAAATTAGCATTGTGTTTTGCCGCCCAAGGGTACCAATAGTATTGTTCAGGCCAGTCTGATGTATGTTGACCGAATCAAGTACACAATGCTTTACAAAGCAATCGGGTGTATATAAAATTATTGAACATTTAAGTATAGGGTGAAACCAGCGACTTTATGATTTTGTTTCCTAGCGCAAAAACTACTGAAAATTGCCGCATTTATAAATCCGTTTTGTTGTATAGTATGCACAGTTTTAAGCCAAAACTTACACTTGTCTGTTAGGCCTGTACATTATAGTATGTATATTTGTATCGATCAGGTTGTATCGAAGTTATACGTCATAAACTGTTTGACAAAGTGTTATAGTAGATTATATAAAAAACTGTTGTCTATATAATCGTAATATCGTAAAGAGTCATGTGCGAAACTTAAAGCTGCTTTTGGCTGTATACATTTTGGATGAATCACTGGGCGGATTCGGGGTGGGGAATCGGGGTGGGGCAGATGACCCAAAAAACTAAGAAGAAAGGATACTGGATGACAGTTTTAAATAGGATTTTTTTATTGGGGCAGTTGTGTAATCAATTTCGAAGAGCGCGTTTTTATTATTTGCTTTGTGCTGCAATAACACGAAACGTTTTAAAACGTCCCGCCCACACCTAGTCATGGATGCAGAAAAAAAAGAGGCGGGGTTACACGCCCTTTTCCACCCACGATCTGCCCTCTGGAACCTGCCATTACGTTGTTTGGTCTGTTATTGATCAATTGATCGATTCATTGAAAAGAAAAAGCATACGTTTGGGGGTTAGTGTGTACATTTTCTGTAAGATACTGTGTATCTTTGTGTTGAGTGTGGTAGGATGTACAACGTACTATTTATGTTTGAAACATTCAGTGCATGTGCTACAGACTTTAATCGTCGAATGGCGGGAATTTGGTAAACTACGGTATAGAGGCGAGATAATACTGACAATTATCACGAACAAGCCGTATCGATTCAAGTAAACGCTTGGTTAAAGGAATAATAATTTTGTGTGTGTATATAGCAAAGAAAACCTCCTGTTAAGAAGCTGTGTATTTTTTTCTGTCTAGCCGAAGGGTTGGTTGTTGGTGTTACGCTGTACCCGTGTGAACCGCGGCTTTGGCCAGAAGATACCGACACCGCTCGGCCGGGATAGGCCGCCAGCGCACGGGGTCAAAAGGGCGGGAGCGACACGCTGATATGCCGGCCTTCTGTTGTGCGAAAACCCGTACATTGACTCGACGTTGTGTCTGCTGAAGGGGAAAAAATGCCGCTATTTATCTGCAGTGTGTCAGTGCGGGTGCATTGTACACGCACACTCGACGCTATACATGATTTTGTCCCCGTTCAACCCTTCACACATTGAATTATATTAAGAAGAGAAATTGTAAACGTTCTATATAATCTCCTCATAGAATCATTGCATCTTTGGTATGTGTTGATGTCTGAACGTGAGCATTCCGTTCTCGGATATTGGGGCACGTTTTCGCGGCTGTCATTGATGAAGGCGAGGGTTTGGTTGTGTGGTGTTTAGTTACCGTAGGCTGCCTGTCTGACAGAAACGTTCGTTTCGAGCCATATGCCTACGCATGGTTGTATTCACTGAGTTGAAGATAGCGGAATTTGGCTGCATATCCAAGACGCGAAGGAAGTCAGACAATATAAAGAAAGCCTGAATGTGTTTCTCCTCGACGTTCAATTCGCATTGTGCGGCAATCATTGAGTTACAAGGCACAATACCGACATTTTCATTTTCACTCATATAAACTGTACATACTATTCGATGTATTTTGTTTAGGGCTGAGAGCAGACAGAAATGTTCGTCTTTAAGTGTTTCTTGTTACTCATGTAAGGTACCGCAACCATGATCAAGGTGTGAATTGCTAGCACGTCAATTCTCGTTTAGTTAACATAACAAAGTCGCTGTTATAAGTGAAATTATGTTGTTAAAGAAAAACCTTTGTAAGAAGACAGTAAAATCATCATAAAATAAGTAAAAGGAACTTTGGACTTTAGAATGTACTCTTTTTTTTTTACATTAGTTTGGTGTCTATGATGCTGTTTTATAATTGACAGTAAACTATTTACTCCCACAAATGTTGGCCTTGTTGTCGCTCCCGTCTGTTTTCGTTTCTGTCAGCTTTGACGTCCTTCTGTATTCTGAAATAAATAGAGCTGGAAACCAAAAATGGACGATGATGTAAAAGGGGTCAGATAGGGCGATGGATTGATAGGAAAATTGGGCTGCGAACGCAAAACAACACGCGGGAGAGGAGACGGAAGGTTTTGTACGCAGAGGTGAAAAAGGATCGAGGCCTACCAGATTAAGAGCGTCTAATTATTCATATTCACGCAGGCTCTGGGGTTAGTATTGAAGTGAATGACGGTGATCACTACACAGCGGCCACTTTATTGAGGGCAGAATGTGCATTTTGACCATGAGCCTGGTTGTGAGGCTCGTTAACTGTATTGGAAAAACAAGATGGCGGCCATATATTCAAACTTACCTCACGGATGACTTGAAAGGCTTTGTGTAATGATTCCAGTATTTCATGTTATTTTGCCAAGATTATTGCATGACTATTATGGCTATACATAATGAGGTCAAACCCTTCATGAGCCGAATTCCAAAAGCTATACTCCCAAGCAGATATAATTGTTACAAAATATGTATTCTTGCAAGGAATTGTGGAGAACCAGTCGATGCAGACATGAATCGTCTATTTTGAGGTTTTTTCGTGCTCAGCAAAGTTAACTTATAAAGAAATAACTACATGTACCACAATTTCCGCAGATGGCATTGTTTATGTAACTCACGCCGTTGTTTTTAACGTCATAACGACATGGTAGTTATAACGGTGAGCTTGTATTCATATTCTGTTTATTGGCAGTTTAAACATGCTTAAAAAGCAAATGTAGTTAATTTCAGTGAATATAGAAAACAAAGGTAATTTTCTTGGTAAATGCGCTTGGTATAAGTGTGGGGGCAAGGACGGAGGATTGGGACGTTTTCTATATTATTTTATTTTATTTTATTATTATTATTTTGTTATTTGTTATTTCTATTTTTATTTATATGTAATCCGTGAAACATTTATTTTGGTGTGTGCGTATGTTTGTTGAACTATTGGAAATAAAGCAGATATGTTATCAACAGCCGACTAATGTTTGCCTGCGTCTTTTCATTCGTCCCAGTTCAAAATTATTGTTATTATACGGCATACTGCCGAATACAGGATCATCGGTTACGACTAATAACTACTTGAGGTTGAAATGACTTAGAAACGGCGGCCGATTTTATTTCAACGGCATCGCTACGAGAGAATTCTGAAAAGGCAGTGAGAATTCAACGTGTATGTTGATCGCAGCGACAGTTTAATTACCGTTAAATGCTGTTCAGTCACCTTCTTTAATTTAGCCATACCGAAAACTTTTGAATGCCACCCGGTGTCATATGAAAATCAGACGCCTATGGAAATCGGACTCCTTTTACCTATTATTGGATAAACCCTCACACGTGACCGGCCACTCCTAATTATCTTCACTAAGGCATGTGCAATACTACCGTACCAATGAGCCCGTCTAGTGACTGAAATTCACGCTACACAGGCACACCAAATTACCGGTATGAGATTTCGTACTCTGGAAAGGGCCCAGTGCGCGTTTAAAAGTCGCCTCCCAAAAACAGGTGCATAATCAAGCTTGTTTGTTTAAAGCAGTGATATAGCTTTGGTTATGACAAAAAAGTACGAAGGTCATTGCCTACATTCAGGCCCTTCTGAACCCTTTTTCTTGTGCCGGGTATATAAGTTCTGGCACTGTACTTGCGTCTCGGAGGCAATCAGAACATAATTTAATAAACCGGGTTGATTTATCCAAGCATATTTCCGTCTGAGAGATTTTGGAAACGTGTGCTGATTCGTTTTCAAGAGCCCCTAGCGCCGAACTTCGCAAAGTAACCCACACTGTAATGCTCCAGCTACGAAAGTGGGACTTGGCAGTCACATGACGTCAGAATCGCCCTAGTAACGGCTGATTCAACACGTAGCTGTAAGTCGTCGATAAAGCACCCTCCGATGTTTTTATTCATTCGGGAGAAACCTTCAGTGAGTGAAATTTAAATAGGATCACAGGTATTCTGAATTGGTTTGATTTCATGTGCACATTAAGACTAATAATTATACGGTAGTGCTTATCCTATGGATTTAGGCCTATGCAAAATGTAATGTCCCATAGTGCGCTTCGTTGATTACTGCCTTCTTTGGAAATAATACTAATTTCCCTTGTGGATTGTTTGACGAAATAATACTAACTTAACTATAGGCCTATTAACCGGGGCCAAATTTTATGATTCTGCTTACGGTAAGCGATGAACTGCTGCAAACTATAGCAGAAAACTTTGCACTAACGGTTTAATAGAGTACTGAAGAGATGACGTCAATGCAATGTTTGAAGCCAGAATACTTTTGTTGTTTTGTGTCAATGTGTTTGCATGACTGGCTTTTAACAAAGGAACAGTCGACATTTTGTTTGTAGCCAACTGACGTCAGACTTCGGTACTCTGTAGCGTACGGTACTCGGGTCAGCAAGGAATTTTGGCGCGTGCGCACTGCGTACATTCCGAAACTGATAAGTTGTGCGGAATTTCTTTGCTAGCTTGGTTAGCGCAGAATTTGGCATCACAGATTCCATGAGATTAGGCCCATGTGATTCGAGATGCAAGCCTATATGGAATGCCCCTCTGTTATCCCAAATCCATTTTGGACTGTGTCTGTACCTGATGTATAGGCCCTACGTGTATTTGGAAATAATCACTGGTAAATTGAAATTTCGAATGTGCCCCTTCAAGGAACGTGTTTTACTCAGATTTTATTCAGGACCCGTTCGCGTATAGCCAATTATCGTAGTACCGGTATTTATTTATTTTCAACTCCACTTCCCTGTTTCGAAATACACGATCCACAATTCATATTACATTAATGCAACGTTAAGTCAGGACTGCATGCCTATCAGTCACTACGCATGCCGGGGGTTTTGAAACGCATTTTTATTGTAATAAAAATGTACGGTAACTTTTCAAAAGTCATGACATAAGAAATGTGGCACATTATTAATAATCGGACCGAAAGGTTTTTGGAGAGATGATTATAATACTAAAGGTGTTTTCCTGTCATATTTGAATGTATTTCCCTCTGAGGAAAATTGCTCAGGAAACTTGCTATTATATATACAGTACTCTCCCAATATTGTCCCCTTATTCGACGTCAGAACACAACGGAGGGACCAGGAACTACTAGCCAAAAGTACGGTCACGATATTTAATACTTCCGGAAGCGAGGGCAGGCGCTAAATATTACTCTTCGTGATAAAATACTGAACAAAACAATGATATACCGTGGAACCCCATAGCCAGTCCGTATCAATTTACGGACGTGTATGATCAGAATTGGTTACTTCCCGTTTTTGTTCCCGCATAATTGAAAAGAAACAATGTCCTTCTGTTTTCTGACGTACGTAGAAACCAGTGCCAGTAGCGTATCCAGTTTTCGGATGGTGGGGGTGGACATTTCAAGAGTTTTTCTAAAAAGTGACCCATTTTCTTTTGCCCTGTAAAAAAAATAATTAAAGACGGGGAGGGGGTTACAAGTTTGCCAAATTCAAAAGCTTCAAACGAAATCCATGATTAAAGTACACAAGAACAGCTAATGGGAGATTCTATAACCGATGTGACCCTTATGCTGAAAAAACATTTGAAAAAGAGCGGAACAAAACGACTGATTCGATCCATTATGTTTAATCCCTATAGGTGTAACCCTTTTCATGCTGCTGTGCATGCTGTGCATAAGACAGCTTGTCTTATCCTTGACCGGACGGATATAGCCTGGCCACGCCTTCCTCCAGTCATTCCGCAACTTGGGATTAATCAATTATGAAGATATAGTAGGATGGTCATCTCTCCCCCTTTCTCTCTCACTCTCCATCGACACGGGAATTAGACTATATAATAGCAGATTCACCTGATATCCCTGTCCCTCTATATTTTTGGATGGTATAAAATGTTGGCGGTACTACAACCATAATGAATAGAATAAGCCCATCACAATAGGATTTGTCTGCACTTGTTTCATCCATGTCTTTGTACTAACCTCAGCTGTCTTCAGTGATAGGATATTCCGACTCAGTGATTTGTTGAGAGACTCATACAATGGAACTCCTATCTCCACAGAAACGGTACAAAGGGGCATATTAGGTTAAATCGACTCCAGCTCTTTTGATGTACGGGGAGAGCAGAAATAACAGCGGCAGTGACAGCAGCAGCAGCAGCAACAGCCGAAAATAGCAGCAGAAGCAGCATGCAGTATGTCTGAAACTACTCAAGAAACATCAGCAACATCATATCAACAACAACATCAACAACAACATCAGATGGACCAACAACAGCAGCCGCAATTCCGTAGAATGTTGGATTAACAATGAGTTTGCTTAGTGATGGGGAGCGTTTATTCTCTTGCGTTTGAAATCCCATTTTCATCGATAGTTTCTCTTAATTAATGACACAATTAATCTTTAAGTGTTAAATATTACAATTTGAAAAGCTTACAACGAGCGGATGTCTTCTACCCCGTCCACCCCACCCACCATTAAACTCAAATCGTTTGTGATACAATGATTGATAATGCAATGATTGATGATACCACCGGCCTAATCACTGTGGGTTTCTTTCCAGTGGGGAACATTATTATGATCATAGAAACATCGTTATGCAATTTTCTATTCAAAATTAAAGGGATGCCGGGTTTAAGTATAATTATGGTTTTAAATGTCACACATCGGCTCTTCCACGCAAAAGTTTAAAGCCTATAGGCCTACATCTAGACCTAGTTTAGACTTTGGAATGCATGTGACTTCTAGGACAAAGAACATAAATTGTAATGAAATCAAGCATCACATTTTCAATTATACATTTTGAAAGCCAACTAGAATAGGAGTTTCGTATGAGGAGATTTTTTTCCCATGACGATCGTTTTTTGCCCGATATGGAACCGTGTTTCTCTTGGCGCTTTTAAACCCTTGGATATGATCTATTCAGAATGGGCAGGAATATTATGTGGAAGTGATTTTGACAATGAGGGTCCAAAGTCGCATTCAGAGCGGAAGTCACAAAGCTGTCAAACCCAAAAGTCACAATGTACTCTTTGTCGAGGTGAGACAATATTTTACAAAATTCAGATGTGATTTTCAATAGGCCTAGAGCAGGACGTGATTTTTGGACGTCCTAATCTATACTTCCCCATTCATCTTGAATAGAAAATCACGCCCAAGGGGTTCACAGGTTTTGTTAGCGCACGGTTAGAGAGACGACGATTAGGTTTAGTTCTCGCGACGTCATTTGCGCTTGTTTGGCGTTTTCCTAACTCATTCTAAACATAATCACCTTGTTTACACAGAGAGCGGTCGCACTACACGTAAGAAACGTATACAATCAACATCATTTTTTACCAATTTTCGTCGCGTATCGTTTACAGCTAATCGTGGGCGTACGCACTAACCGTGCGCTAACGAAACCTCTCTAATAATGTGATCTAAACGACAACGTCGAGGTTGTATAACCTGCATGCGAAACCAATGTATTTTTTCTGTATCAAAGACACCACGAGGTAAAACGATGAATTCATTTGACCGGCATGCACGCTTTGATTATACCGAGAGCAGGCTGATATTCTCCGGATGGGTGGAGCGCGTGCTCCCTGCTGACCCCAGCCCGGCTTGCCTCGGCGTCGGGCATGCCTAGTTTCGGAAGGGGAAGGTCACTTCCTTAACGTCAGAACCGCTGGGATTAAATGTTGCATGAAGGATCTAGGACTTGGAAATCAACTTCCCCCGGCGTTCCCAGTAAGACTGAAACCACGCGCCGAAAATCTTCGTGGAAAATTAGGATTGTATTGGAAGTGTCCGGGATGAATTTTTATCCAACCGGGAAACCCTTTTAGGAGATTATGCACATAGTCTATTTATTAAGTGATATATTTCTGGGGAGTCAAATGATTATGAATGTTCCCAAACAGACTTTGCGTCATTATGGTTCTTATGGTCGTTTCTTCCGTCCCAGGATTTAAATAGCGCGATGACTTCACCGTTTCAACTTTGCAGAATATTGGGTCAGCGGATATTCACGACGTCATCCAGCCTTCAACGTATCATGAACTACGGCTGGCGTAGATTGTTAACGGCAGTTCTACAACCCATTTTCTGTAGAGCACGCCATGCCTGAAATTTAAAGTTGTATAATACTCGTACAACACGGATGTTTCACTTGAACTATAGGCCTAGGCCGCGGAGACTTTTGTTATAGATCAGTGGCATGGCGTGGGGGGTGAAGTTGGTCTCACTAACGGTGGAAGGCCGTACCCCGCCTGGGTCGATAGGTCTGAAAATTGGGATAATTTCGTTGGTATCTTATTAAAGATTTATCCTCAATGTAGATCTAGACCCATAGTAAAACCGTAAGGGTGGTAGGGCTGGCAACCTAAAATGTTGTAGCCCTTTACCTAGAGTGGATTTTAGCTTAGTGAACGACTCAGTAGCGTATCCAGCTTTTTGTGCCAGGGAGGGCAAACAACGTATACGTCTTAAAACCGTCGCAAAAACACTATTTCCTTTTGCTTTTTTATGACGCCTCAAATGCCGCCGGGGAAAGTTGCCCCCCCCCCTACCCCCACCCCCCTGCCCCCCCTGCCCCCCCCCCCCGCCTGCCCCCCCCCCCCCCCCCCGCCTGCCCCCCCCCCCCCCCCCCCGACTGCTGAATACGCCACTGGAACGACTTCCATAAAGATAATACGGTACTCTTTCAGTTTCACACTCCGTGCTGATAATGCATAGTCTAGGTATTATGTTTGAAATTGCAACTAAACACGAAAGTACCGCTAAGTGGTCTCTGCATGACCGCTTTCGACCCGACCTTGCTTTAATAAATGTATATAGTTGGACTCAGGTTGTTGGCCTTGTGGTACTTTCTCGCCTTCCACCGCTGTGACCCCGGTTCGAATCCCACCAGGGCCGACATGTGGATTGGGTTTTCAGTCCCTGCCTGACTCCGTGGGTTTTTCCCTGAATATCATTCTGGGGTTTACCTCCCACCTCTAAAACTGAAATTTCTTCGTCGTCTTCCTACAGGTTTCTTTAGGCTTTCATCAGGCTACAGTCTGATGCGCTTTTGAGGAATCCTTGGTTTCATTATCAGAAATAATTTAATTAATAATAATAATAATAATAATAATAATAATAATTACCGACGATGGGATATTTGGGAGACTTTGCCGTAGATGCGTGCAATTATTTTTTCAACTTTAATGTAACCTAACCCAAATATCCCCTGTCCTAACCCTCACGAATTTTGGTATATTTTCGTTTTGGACCATCCTCTATCGATATAACTCACTTTCGACAGTAAAATTCTCACTCTCTACTTAGGGGAGACACTGAAATGTCTCCCTAATTCCACTTGTCTCCCTAAGGAGACGACAAAGTGTCTCCTTAAGGGTACTTTTGTCATTATACGACTTATAACGCGCATTTTCGCAATGCGCGACTTTAGGACAATTCCACTACACGAAACCAAAAAATACGAAGTATGTATAGTGAGAGCAGATGAGTTTTCAGTTTACCTCTAAAATTGTCAAGAGAACTATAAATATCACGAATGCTGTGTGGTATTGAATTCCAATAGCGGGGACCAGATGCTTAAAAAACCCTGTGCCCCGCCCTTTTGATTGTGCGTGAAACTCTTAAGGTTGCTTGTGTTGCTTGTGTTAATGGTCTCAATTTAACATGCACACTTCTATTACAACTTGCATTTAATATGCCTTCTCTTTCATTGCACAGTCCCAGAACTCGCCAGTGGTAAACTTGAACATATCATCTTGGATTTTAAATAGCGATATATCAGTACAATTTGGGGTCCGATGGTTACCTTTACAGACTGCTATAATAAAAGCGGAACTCGGTGTCCAAAAATGGGGAGCGCCCCAGTTTCAAACTCGTCAGTGATAAACTTTAACATTAACTGGGAATTTTAGTAGCTATAAATCACCCAAATTGTGAGCTCTGATTACTACCGATACCTTATAGGAAGGTTGGCAGAGGCTTAAATCGGTGACTAAAATGTCTGGGGGCGGGGACTGTTTGACGATTAGAGTACAGTTATTATAAAAATGGCGTACCCACCCCCCCCCCCCCCCCCCCTCCAAAAAGAGAGATAATTCTTTGAAAAGCAGGGGGTGGGAAGGGATATGACTAGTAACTTAGGTTGCTCTTCAGTAATCATTTGCAGCCATGTAAACTTTCACACAATTTACATAATACCATTACAATTCATGTTTTGCTTTTCATTTCGCAAACGCTCCCGGCATTTTCTCACGACCGTATTCGGAAATTCTGGGGTGATACGGACCACCCCCGGCCTACAAATGTGGGGAATACATCCTCCCCATGCCCTTGGATTTAAACCTATGCTAAAGTCTAGACAGCAGAAGGAGCTACGATAGCGTAAACAGGCCCCCAGAACATCCCCGAAATCAAGTCTGCTTTTCTTCATGGTCATAACTCAAACATTGTCATGCAGCGCGAATACGGGTTGTCTAGACCAGTTTCCGAACCACAGGGTAAACCATGCTTGAACCATGCTTGAACGAACCGAACGCACCTAGAAAGAGTAAAAAAAACATGCGCACACAATGCCATTTGCTTTGGGGGTCATTTTCCGTCAGCTGCCGTACAAGGTAAGCAAACTGTTCAGTCTCCCCAACCCTCGGAGTTCACGACTGAGCCCTGACGACAGCCTTCTGAGCTGGGTACGACGGGCCGTGTAATGGCCCGCGTGCGCCCCTCTCCGTGACCCCTCACAGTGCGCCGAGGTACAATTCTCGCACTCTTGACCCAAACCAGTGATGCATTGTGTGTACCGTTCAGCAAGTCCCGTACCTCGACAACCCCAGCCGGCCCCAGCGCGGGTGTATGTAAGGGGGTAAAACATCAAATAATTCCACGTCTTTCTCATTAGTGCAGTCCGCCTTATAATGATTTCCACATGCGCGTATGTCATGTACCGAAACTCCGCTTGGGTTTAGTCATAAAAAAGCGAGCATCAATATACACCGCCTAGTCATGGACCGGTGCAGCTTTCTTTTGGCAAGTTCTCAGTTTCGTTTGGCAGTGAAAAATGATTCTCGGACACGTGACGCTAAGCAGCAGGGGTTCCCCTGCCTAGACCGACTGATAATCAACCGGTATGGAGCTCGGAAATGGTATTAATTTCTCACGAGGCTGTGACACATTCCTTGTGTTGTCGTTGTTTTAGAGCCGAGACACACATCGCGTCGGTTTGTAAATCGTAGCGAGCGGAGTTATTTATTTAGTGGGGTTGGAATCGGACAGATCAAAACTTATAAATCATGCTCAAAATTCATCAATCAACTGGTTTTGTCATCATTTTGCGCTGCGATTGAACAGATTTCAGTATTTTTGTATCATGTAGTCTGTCTGTCTCTTCAGTCTGTCTCCAGTTGCCTACTTTTTAATTCAATTTTGTTTTTAGAGCGGAACGTCATTTGTATCGACTACATGGTAGGCAAACTCAAAAGAAAAAAAATGTTCGAGAAAGAGAGTTCCGGGAAAGCCTATTTTTTTTTTATCGGCGGCCATCTTGAAAAATATTTCCTTACATGATCTAAAAATAGAAGTGAAAATGGCCTTCCTTTTTGGATAAAAGCATGACGCTAAGCATGTATGATTATTATTCTGCCTGATCATTTAGTCTATAAAACACAAAGCGACGCGTTTTGACAAAGGTTGTTCGTTTATTGTTGAGAAACGAATTGCGACGAACTTCTGAGGTTCCCCGCCTGTTTTGTAATCTGCGTTCAATCTTAAACTTGCCGCGGGCATGAGTTTAAAAACTGATCGTTTGTTAGAACAGCCCCCCCCCCCCCCCCCCCCCCCCCAAAAAAAGGGTCTTCGGTTTAGCGGAAAATAGCGTTCTTACGCTCAGGGAATATCACGCAGAAACCGAAGGTTAAAGAATGACACAGAATACAAATCACCCATGGCTCCAAGGAATGATTGAATGTTCCTTTCGTTTTTGGAACTCTGCCAGCTTGGTTGTGGGATATAATGGTGTCCCCTGGACTTGGCGGACTCTTGAGTGTCTTACGGCGTTGGGAAACACCTCCTGGAAAGATTCCGCAACTGAGGTTATAGTCTACAACTGGCGAAGCGTAACTTATTCTATTTTTGTAGTTTAAAGGACACTTTGAAAACATTGGTTTATAATTATAATAATAATATGGTGCTTATAATCAGCGCTTAATACATGTCTCAAAGAGCTTCATAATTATTATCCCTGGTCATCAGGCTGTGCAGCATCCGTTATGCAGCAATTCGGGAACACGCAACTCTACTTTTGCATGGTACACATTCATACTCCTGGGTGGACAGAGGCAATTGTAGTAAAGTGTCTTGCCGAAGAACACAAGCACCGATCCTCCGGCTGGGGTTCAAACCCACATACTACTGCATGTGACGCGTTTTACCACTGCAGTGATCTACAGATTTGTAATATCAGCAGTGAGATTTTTGTGAATTGGCTGTCCTTTAACTTATACTTTTTGGTGAATAATACACCTTAAAGTTTTGGCATGCGTTGTTGAAGTATTATAGGGCTATTCTATCAAGCATAGGCCTATACAAAAGGCGTAAGCACTAGCCGTTTCCAACGTCCAAAAACTCTCGAAATATAGATTGGTACGTGTGCAGAACACAGTTAACAGTTACTTTTATAACGTGCGATATCTAAAGTGGTCTATTTTCATACTTCCGATACAGGAACGTCCGGTTCTGAACAGCTATGCTTTGAAATGTTTTTGCTGGGGACAGAGCAGGAAACACAACTGTTATGCAGGACCAGACAAGGTACAGTGGCGATTGCCCCCCCCCCCACCCCCCTCCCCCCTCCCACCTCCCCCCACCCCCCCCCCCCCCCCCCAAGGGCCCACCCCGAGGATTGCCTGGCGATGTGGTTCTAGAACCGAGAATGATGTATAGGAGGAGTGCACGGTCACAAAAAGGCCCAACACGGAGCATGCAAGTCTCGTAGTTTCTCGATTATTTTGTATCAATTTGTATGTGAACGTCTTGGTGTCCAATTCGCCTGCCGACTTGTAGGCCTATAGCAATCGACTTCTTTAGTCTGTCATGCCCCATATTAATGTAAATGATGAACGAGTGATCGGAAGTTGAGGCCATTTTTTTTTCATTATTATTTTGGTTATTAATCTGCAATATTTTAAAAGGTTGTAAATTGAAATGCCTCTGTAGTTTACAAGCTCAGCCCAGTTAGAAAAAAAAATTCATAAAAAAAGGACGCCGCCCACGTCGTATAGCTCCTACACCCGAAAGTACGTATTCTCGCTAAATCTCGTTTGATTTTCAGGTCATCTCACACGCTCCATTGTCAGAAGTATTATTTTAGCGGGGAAACGAGATTCATGTCGTGGAAATTGTCTTTCTCGTGCTGGGAGGGTACTGAGCCAAAAGGTGGGCGGGACAGATTCCCCTTTCCATGCATCTTAATCGGCAGCGTAACCAGGTTTGTCTCCATAGGGCTAGGGGGGCGAATGGGGGGCTGGATGTTACAGTGGGGTGTGGGCGCTCACTGTGGGGGGGGGGGGGGGGGGGGGGGGCGACGATTTGTTATGGGGGGGGGGGGGCACCCCCCCCCCCCCCCCCCCCTTAACTACGCCACTGATCTCCATACGAGCGGATGTCGAAGCATTTTTTGGAACAATTCAAAATGTATTATCCAAAATATTTTTTCTACATGAATGTTTGTTACTTTCGCGAATATGACATTTTTTTTAAACCGAGTTTCATATCGCCCTTGAATGTAATGGTGATTTGTACATACATTTCACGTCGATCGTTTTCTTTTATCAGAGCACTGTCTTACGGTAACCCTCCTTAATTAAAGAGACACAAAGAGTACCGAAGTCTGACGTCAGTCGGCACGACAGCTGGCTCCAAACAAATGGAGATATCGACTGTTCCTTTGTTAACAGCCAGTCATGCAAACACATTGACACAAAATAACAAAAGTATTCTGGTTCCAAACATTGCATTGACGTCATCACTTCGGTACTCTATTGCCGTGTATAGACGCCCAACTTGTAAGTTACATAAAGCGTTCGTCCTCAAATTAATATGACTTTTAAAGATGACTAAGAAGTAGAATATACCTATGTACACGACTACCCTTAAAAATGCACTGCTTGTCTGAAAATCGTGGGCGAAAAAACTTTCGGGGTACTAAAGTGTGGTTCGGAAGAATAGAGGAATCCAACAACGACGAGTTTAGCGCCGATCTGCGCACTCCGCGTTTGAAAACGAGGATCTCAATGTCACAGTAAACAACTTTATGCTGATCGTGCGCCTGCGCTGCCTTATATGGCCTGATTAATTCATGCATGAATAAATGTGCTGAAAAGCGTTGTTTTGTTTTGTTTGCCACTGACATTCTCGCTTTCAACCCGGAAGTGTGCAGAAGGGGCTAATGTGAAATTCCTCTATAGCCGCTGGGGACCGGATAACACGCGAAGTTTCCCGTCAATGATTTTCGGACAAACAGCGCATCTTCAACGGATGGCCGTGTACTACTTTTTAATGATCTTTCCAACTATAGCAATTTTACGGCGAACGCTTTCTCCGCCTCTAAGGTAATGTGTTCCTTCAAGAAACTGTAATCAGATTTTACTCGAAAACAGTTCAACCTGCAAGCAGCCAACTATACAGCTCAGTATAGTCACCTAGGCGCAAGTTTGTCTATTTTCAAGTCAAACCTTACTACAGCTTTTAAAGGTAATATACAACATTTCCAAACCTCAAAACATCAAACGACCAAATTATTAGGAAATACCTTACTTGACTTTGAAATCATGGCACCTGGTGGGCTGTCATTTTCAAAAAGTGGAATTTTTGTATCTGTATTTGCAGTTCCCCAACCTGATAATTCCCTGATGACGTCTATAAATTGCTCTGCTTTGTCTGAAGTAGAATCAGGGAACCAGACTACAAGAACAGCATGTTTTTCTCTGTGTTTTTTTCTTTTTCAAACAGGTCAGTGTTACAGTATTTGCTATAAAATACCCAATTCCATTCATTTCTGAAAATTACAACAAAAGCAAATGGTGTATACTACGGTACCTTTAAAGAGTGTAACAGAATTGAATAACTGCGTACGGCTTTCCACAACGTGTATAATCATTATTCTCCTTCGGACCAATCTGGATCAATGAGTCTGTCATCTGAAAGGCGCTTTAATCGTAATCATACTTTACTGAAAAAGGTTATAGGGCAACTTTGCTTTGCATAATATCTCAAGGAGACGCTGGATTTTCAGGAGACATGTTGATTTTCCCCAAGACCATATTTGGTCGAAATTCATCGTTTCGTGATCCCTTCCCAAATAATGTATTTCGTGTGTCAAATTTGTCTGCGTTTTGTTTTTAGCCGACTTAATTTCAGATTATGTTTCCAGAAGTTTCAGTTGTGTGATTTTCTTTTTAGGGAAATGGAACTGGGGGCAATGGAACTTGATAAAAACCATCAGAAGATAAAAAGTTGCCCAAACATTATCAGAAAAATTCTCAAAAACACAATTGAAACAACTGATCCATGAGAAGTGCATTGATGTTTTGCTTTGTCCTTTCCTAATTGTCAATGCTTTTTTTAAACCAACAAACCTGAAGATGTCCAAATTAATAAAACAAATGTTTTCTGCCCAGCTACACTGGAGGTATTTGCAGGTCTACGCTGCAAAACTAGAGCTATACTATAGAATTAACACCAAATTTATTTTAATGCTTTAGGTGTTGAGATGGGTGTTAAAATTACACCAGCCACTAGATTTAGAACCGGATGCACGACGAAAACTTTGCTTTGAAAAATATCTCTGGGAGACAGTGGAATACCGGAGAAATATTGATGTCTCCCTAAGACCATATAGGTAGAATATTAATGCCCTAATACTGTTGAAATACAGCTTAGGTGTTGTGATTGGGTTTAAGTATTTTTTTATTAAATTATTTATTGGGTTTTTTGGGTGGTGGTGATTGTGTTTACGTTAGGTTGTTATTCTTACTGGTTACAAGGGAAGGACGGAAAAGGTTTGTTTTTTTAACCTTGTCATCCGGTTTTTGGGTGTTTTTTTTGGCCACTGACACTTATTTTCATAGACGATAATTTCCATCCTAGTTAATATGGTATATTTATCATCGGCACGCGCAAATTAACTTGCTGACTTTCATTTATGAATATTAATTGAGCCGAGTACTCATTTTTTTTCACTGATTCGTTTGCGTCCGTTGTATTTTTTTGCGTCGTCATGATTCACAATTATTATTAGTATAACGATACAAACCCAACGTCTAGGCCTGCATAGCTCTCCCCTAAAGAAAACATTTTAATTTTTCAGACAATAATGCCACCCAGTAGGGATTCACGACGCTTAATTTAGTTGGACACTTCGATGCATAAATATTCGAAATTAGTCATTCAAGCGTCTCGAGCAGTACCCGTTCATTACTGGTTCGCAGACGGCGCTCCAAACACGGCATTACTATTCCCCGCCACACGGCGCCCGGCCACCCCATCCCCGCTCCTAATTATAATGCCCGCACGCCATGCATACTACATTACATATTTTTTGAGCATTATTGCTCTGCGTAGGGCGTTGTTAAAGTCTAATCGATCTCATAAAAAACCACTCCAATTTGCCGAGGCTTGCGCGAGGAGCGGGCAACACACACAGCGCGGCGCAGGTTTGTAATGCCGGCGGCGTTTACGGTACGGGGAGTGCGTACGTGCACCGGGCAACGGCTGCATGCATACGGTGATTTGTTTGTACCGTCCGGCCTGGTTTGGCTCTCCGTGCGCGCTAGAAGAATGGCACTCGTACATTGCGTTGGTTACGCGTTTAACCAAACATACGGACGGCGGGCGTCCATTGCCGGGACATTTGTCACATTTCCAAATGCAAAAGAGTACACCGAAGCGGCAAATCAAAGTAAATGTAAACAGGAAAACACCCTTTCGAATACCGAAACAGCCTACTCTAAACTGAAAGGGAAATTATAAGAAATGCTTGGCTATTAATGTGTTTTATTTTGAGCAATTTGTAAATTTCAATCAAGTCTTAATACAATGTAGCGTAGCAAGGTTCTGTTCAGAGAGGGGGATAAGGGGAAATATACGGTCATTTTCAAGGGGAAAGTGAAACTTCCCCTAGATTTTAATAAATAAATAAATAAATAAATAAATAAATAAATAAATAAATAAATAAATAAATAAATAAATAAATAAAAAGAATAAGTGAACCACTGACTTGGGGAACCTTAGTGGGAGAGGGGGAGGGGCATTCTTGTAACACACACCGTTAATTATTGTGCCCAAAGTTAGTTACAGCTTTAAAAAGCGGCTTCAATACAAATTTGACAAGGCACAGCTTTTTTGAAGATGGTTGTTTTTATGTAAGTTATTGTGTTCTTCCTCCTGTAGGCCTATAACACGTTCATATTTAACTGTTGATTTTCATGTTTGCCTTTTTAAAGATATAAGATCAAAATGTGGCTACTTTTCCGTAAAAATTTAAAGTCTTGGCTAAAATAAGACATGCATGCAAAACCACGAGTAACCTAACAATAGAAATGTATTGATGAAAAACGACAGTTAAATATAAACGTGTTCTATTCAGAAATAGAAAATGCCACAATTCCCGTGGCGGTGAATATTTTAGAAGACATTCAAACTCAGTTGGTTTTTCTGTGTAGGGTATAGGCCTATATCAACAGGGTGTAAATGTGGTAGTCGGAGAGCACACGCTGGTATTTATCAAAGAAGACTTTTATCATAAAATGTTCGTAAGGGGCAATCATTGGCGTACCTACGTGGGAGGGGCAACTTGTTCTCATTTTGCCCATTTTCTTCTTCTTCTTCTTCGTCTTCTTTTAGAAATTGAAAGCACCACCACTTCACAACATGGTACTTACCTCCCTCTTACTTTTTAATTTATTACCGGGCGAATAGAATGAGGTCACCTTTTAAAAAGAATTCTGGCGCCAAACAAATCAACAATTTTAAACAATGCTGCAACTTCGAAATCCATCATTGTTTCATGATCTTTTCCCAAATCTGTCGGCAGTCTGCGTTTTGCTTTTATCAGACTTTATTTCAGAATTTTTTTTTATGAGACCAATGGAACCTGATAAAAACCATCAAAAGATGAACAGCGGCCTTAACATCTTGCTTCCTCATCTTCTATCATGGGACCCCACTGGAAATAAGTCGAAAGGCTTCCGTGAGCTATCCCGGCTGAATGCCAAATAATAATAAATAAATAAATAAATAGCATTACATAAAAACTCTCAAAAACCCAAAACAACTGATCCATGAGAAATGCATTCACTTCTGCCTTGGAGAGTCAGGGAAAGCAGATTCATTTTACTTTGTTATTTCTCCATTGTCAATACTTTTTAAAACCAACAAACTTGAAAATATCCAAATTCAAAGAATTATTCTGTCTTCTGCCCATCAGCTAGCTACACCGGAGGTGGTTGCAGGTCTGTACACTTCAAAAAAAAGGGGGAAAATTGAAAAGGCTCAAACTGATTTTAATATTTTGGGTGTTCATAACCGGATAGAAAACGGCCATTCAGAAGGGTTTTCATAATCTGTACAACGTAAACGAAACACCATAATTGGTGATACTTTGTTATTTAAAATGTATGTGTTGAGCAATTCCAATACCCTTGCCCAAAATAAACACCACGGCTGAATCAAATGACACTCTTTTCGGTGCTCGAATTGAAAATTGGTGTGACTATTTTTGATTCGTACAATTTAACACCAATTAGGAAGATTCAATTGACATTAGGGTTTTCTTAGAAATGTTTCATTTGTTGTTAATCTTAATTCCGGAACTGGGGTTAACCCGAAATCCTTGCCCAAAAATTAACACCAAGGAAATGTTAAATTCCACATGAATTGTGTACATTGTATAACACTACAGTAAAGGATTTGTGTTCGCATTGCGAATGAGACAGTCCTGCCGAATCGGTTGCCGAAGGATCGCTGGTTTTCGTCGACCTGTCATAGAAAGAGTTGAGCTCGGGCTGTTTCCAGAATAAAAATCACCCCAACAAAACAATTTATAATAATAATATGATGTCATTTCCGCGATTTTCCCACAAGTCTGCTTTATTCAAATGTCCACATGCATCACAATGATCAAAATGTCCGTGAACAAAGTCACTTACTTAATGTGACCCTGTCACTAACAGCAGAGGCCTATTTACCGGTACTGATCCGGAAGATTCTTGGTTTTTTTTTAAGAAAGCGGATGACTTACTTTCAAAATGGCTTGCGATGAATTTGAAGTATTCATTAAAATTTACGTTACGAATAAAAAATAAATAAATAAACTAAGCTGAATCAAATGAATAAATGTATACGCTAATCTTCATTGGGGAGGTGAGTTGGTCTCAACGACGGTGTTACCCGGCCTGGGTCTATAATTGTCTGAAAATTGGGATAATTTATCTGGAATCTGTTGGAGAATTATCCTTTATAGCCTAATTAGATCTGGGCCCAGGAAAACCATAAGCTTGTTAAATTAGGGTCAGTCAGCAAACCCCACCACCTCTGATCGTAACCATTTACATAGAGTGGCTTTTATAGCCTTGTATTGGGTGATTTCAAACAAATACATAAATGAACCCAACAGGTGGGCTGGTTTTTCTTTTATTCACCCTGCATGTAGGCCGAGGCCTGTAGTTCAGTTCTATTTTAAATCTTTATTTTTACAATATTCTATGGTGTATAAACTGATGCATTGTAAAACTAGCTTTTTCTATGACGGTCGTGGATTTCATGAAGATTATGATATTTTCAGTGCAAACAGTCTTTAGATCCTAAAAGTAAATATATCTTATCTTCGCTTTCCGTCACCACTTGCTTGCCCAGTTTACGGTCAACAAGATAGTGATTTTTAATTGGTACTCATTCTGTAGAAGAGCGTTCCTTCTAATACGAATGGTTACCCGCGAGAAGTTTGCCAAAAAATGCGCGTGCGGTATTACGAAGAGCGACGAATATAGTGTATTCGTTCATGTAAGATTCGAATATATCGCCGTCTGCAAACGATTCGCTGTTTACGGGGATCCGGATTTATGGAATGTTGATTGATTCAGAGACTTTAACAACTAGAAACAAAACCCCTAAAACCATTAAAAACCCAAAATCGTGTTTCGCATCTGTGTCAGCTTTGCGACGATTTATAGGTTTTCCCGGACGATTTCGCAAAATGTGCATTTCAATTTGTAAAACTTGAATTCAATTTCGCGCTGATTTTGAGAACGACGTATATTCGGGTTTCATTTTCGCCAAAACTAGCATTCGATTTCATTTTGTATCATTCAAATAAATTAATGTGCATAACGTTTCTTTTAAACGATTACAAATACGTGATTCAAAATGCGATCAAAATGTTATAATCGGGGGGGGGGGGGGGGGGGGCACACTTTCTCAACCATGGTGGCGCCATTTAACCCCTTTGTTTTGTTCTTACCCGTACACGAAAAATAGAACCTTTACAGGATTTTGCTTTTCTTTTCTGGTTTGCTACGGTACTTTAGGCGTAGGCCCTTACAAGCACAACAAATTGGCAAGTAGCGGGGGGAGGGGGTGTTTCGACCCCCAACCCAACCCAACCCAACCCAACCCAACCCCGGATCCGCCCCTGTGATAGGCGCGTTGACGTATGCGTGGCCGATTATTAAGAATGTGCAATCTATTTCGCAGCAAATCGATTTGTCATTGTGACACGGCCTGAATTGAATATTCTTTTTCGTTTGCTATAATTTGTTATAATTCGCAAATTCTGCATTAAATTAAAAAAGTATATAGGCCTAGGGGTCCTATACAATAATCATTGATTGATTGATTCATTAAGTAATGTATTGTAGGCCTAATTGATCATTAATATGTTTGTTCTTCTTTATTGTTGGTTCTTTGTCTGAGCAAAGAATGAACGATTTTCTTCAGCTTAGGTATTTATATAGGATTTATTAGTTGGTATGTTTCAAAAGACTAGACCACCTGGTTTAGTTCCCCATAACCGGTACTTTAGTTAAGACATAAATGAATTCCAATGCTTGACCAGGCATGCATTAGAAAACGCGGGGAAATCGGCTGCACATTTAGCGAAATAGAATGATGATAAATTAGAAGGAATTCGCGCTAAAATGAATTATCAATATACTAAATTCAGTGCACATTCGGGAATCGTACGCTGATTTGTTTACGACCGAATGCACTTTTATGGAAATAGAATTTTCAATTGTTAAATAGAAAACGGGATTGTGAACGTTTTCGCACGAAAACGAATGCATCTTTTAATGTACACATTTTCCGAAATCGTCCAGGAAAATCTATAGTATAAAGTGAATATACGTGGATACATTGCAGGGATACGCACAAAACCTTCTTCCCGCCAAAGCCATTGAACAAAAGAACATATTGAGCGCCGTGTGACAACGGGATTGTGAGCTTTGTCGTGGCCTTGGGTTAACTTTGAATAGCAAAGAACTGTAGATACAAAATGGCCGTGATATGAGCCACATTTTCAGCTGTTGTAGAATGTTTAAAAGTAGTAGACCTATAACAATATTTGCTTTTGCTGTAATTTTCAGAAATGAATGGATTGGCGGTTAGTATTTGTATAGCGTGCTAGCAAATACTGTAACACTGACCTGTTTAAAGTTTTGTGTGCATAGATGCTGGGAAATGAGAGAAAACGGAGGGGCAAAAATGCTGTTCTTGTAGTCTGGTGCCCTGACCTTACTTCAGACAAAGCGGAGCAATTTATAGACGTCAGGGAATCATCAGGTCGGGAAACTATACTATTTCCAACGATTGTTGGCCGACAATCGCTGGAAATTGATACAAAAATTCCACTTTTCTTGAAAATAACAGCACACCAGGAGTGTCATGATTTCACAGGATGCCTGAGACTATTATTTACTTACAGTCAACTTAGGAAGGTATTTTATAATAATTCGATATGTTTTTTTTGTTTATATTTGCAAATGTTGTATAATTATTTCCTTTAACACGGTCAATTAAATCTCAATATAAGCAATTCTGACACTATTATAGAGGATGCTTGATTGGGATTTAAATATTTGTGAATAGTCCCGGTAGGCGTCAGCCCCTCTAAAATAGGATTTACAGAAGCGCAAGTCAGTCATTATTTTGTCTAAATAGGTTTAAAACTTTGTAAAAATGTGATTTTTGTAAATTTTCCCCAAAAAGTAATTAGACGATCCATGATTGGTGATTAAGCCCCCCGATCACAACATTATTGGTACATATACACGATTTTCAAAGACTTGTAGGTAAATCTGATTTTTCTTTTTAGTAAACGAAATTAAATTTTGTCTGGTGTCTTTTTATATACAACTTTTGCGAAATTCCGGTACTGTCTGTGCGCCGCACAAAGAAAGAATCGGGCCAGGACCTCTATAGCCATTTGGTGTATTTAATCACTGAAGCTTTAATTTGGCATATAGCTTAAAATAGGCCTACGTCATATCTCTGATTGTCCATGTTTTTTTTCATTTATTGAAATCGCCCAATACAAGCCACTCTAGCAGAGGTGAGGGGCTGGCGACATTTTGGAATTGCCAGCCCTACCACCTTTACGGTTTTCCTGGATCCAGATCTAAATAGAGGATAATTCTTCAATAGATACCAAAGAAATTATCCCCCACTCCAGACCTAGAAGGTTTTTAGCTGTACGCTTCACGCCTTGCGTTCATGCTTCCAACACCGGGCTCGGGCAAATATTTGGCCCGAGTTGCAACAGAAGTACAAGTGCGCAAGCCATACATATACAGTAGCTATGTGGCTTCATCAACCGTCCGCTGCAGATCATTGCGATATCGAAGACGTCTTTATCCATGGCGCGTCGACTGATATACAAAAGACCGCCGATCAAACACGCGGCATTGTGGCCGTGCTGAATGAAACGGCCGCTGCTGTTGCAAACTCGGGGGAGCACGGGGCCGGTATCAGCTCTCCCGTTCCCTGGACACCGGTGACTCATTCTGGCTCAGGTTGACTGGCGTGAGCGCGCGGGCAAAAATCCCTGGCCTGAATTCGCTCGTTATCCGGGGTAACCGTGGAATGGCAACATGACTGTTAACAGCCATGGTGGTTACATTTATAAAAGAAGGAAAATGAGTAACGTCAGCTAAAATGTGATCTAAAAAAGGCAGTGTTTGGGTTGGTTTCATCAAGCGGCTGTGTCATGCAAGGGCGGATATTGGGAAGGAAAAGACGTGTGCTCCCTCTTTGAATATCGTGGATATACAAAACCCGCAAATTCGGCATTTTACACATTTTGGGACCCTGTATCCACAAAAGTATGAAAAACATTAATATTCAATCAATGAAACATGGAGGGGTCAGGTTTCTACCCCCCCCCCCCCCCCCCCCCCTCTCCGTTAACTGAACCACGCTTGCTGTGGGCCAGCATAACAACAGCCCGAACAAATATTGTGATGACAGACTTTTGTAATAATATGACTTGTACGCTGCAGAAGTGCGCCGCTGCACCTCTACACTGCAGTAGAATCAACCCGATGTGTTCACCCCTCTATATTTTGGGACTAACTGAATTGTATAGCATAAAATATAGGTGGAAATGCCCTTCACAATAGGATTTGTCTGCATTTGTTTTATCCCACATAGGACACTGTACTAACCTCAGCTGTCTTCAGTAACAAGATTTTCCGACTCCATTGTTTGTTGAGAGGACCCTTTTTACCCCTCATAAATTCGGCGCTCCTACTTCCACAAAAATGGTACGGGGGACATATCGAGTTGAATCTAGGACGCTTAGGCCCTCTAGCACGTATTTGTCCTCAAAACGTTGAGGGTAACTTAACATAGCATATGGATCACATACTGCACCTCATGCACGCGATGCAAACGTGACATCAAGAAACCAAGTGCCTGCAATACACGGGTCTGATTTGGCTGGAAAACAGTCTAACTTGCGCCCAGCTGACTACAGCTCAGTAGTCACTGAGTACAGGTTAGACTGCTCTCCAGTCAAATCTGACTACATGTACTTTTTTTCTAGCGTGTATGCATCACCACACCTTGACTTTACTGATGAACGTCATACGCTTCACAGTGCGACCCGTACACGTACATTTACCCCATAACAACAAGTTCTGCCTTAAGGGGTCCCACACACAGTGGGTATAACAATGGGAACAATGGTTTCTTTATAAATCTTAGGGCCCCACGAGCCTGGAAAACGCTAAGAAGTTTGAGATTTCAACAGGAACAAAGGAGAACAAAAGTAGGTATGGGTGGGGGTGGACAATAAGGGTGCATTATGTCAAGATGAGTTTGTTTTTGCATTCAATACACTGTTAAAACGTTGTTTAAAAAGTTGTTTAAACAAGTTAAACAACCAGGTTGTTCATGTGCCCTGCTTAAACAACGTTATCGGTTGTTTAAGCAGGGCACATGAACAACCCGGTGTCATGCCAAAAAGTGTCCGGTGCCAAATACTGTCCGCTCATTAGCATACTGCTCTCTGATTGGTCAAATACTGGCCGCTGAGCACGCGCAAAAGACACGGACACTATTTGGCATGTATTACATGCCAAATAGTGTCCGCTGCTAAAAAGTGTCCGCTCATGCATATGCACAGCACAATATGAACACACACACAAAGCACGCTACCAAATACTGTCCGTTCCTTGCCAAATACTGTTTTGTTTTACTACTAACGTTAGTACTAATAATATAGGCCTACCTTGATCATAGAGCAAGGAACCAGCGACTATTTTGAATCGTTGGTTGACTTTTTTCCAATTTTTTCTTCTTTGACAGGCCGTTCAATTTTATCATACTGTCTGCTTGTTACTTATATGTTTCCCCTTCATATTTCCCCCAATGTTCTCCTCTCCAAAATCCCCTTTTTAATGAGAACTTATCGTCACGCAGCGTTGATAGCTGTACGGCAAGGACGCGATGGATGCACGCTACGCACGCCCGGACACTATTTAGCAAGCTTCCGGTATCGCGATGACGTAATACCCACTTGACCAATCAGAGAGCAGTATGCTAATGAGCGGACAGTATTTGGCACCGGACACTTTTTGGCATGACACCGGGTTGTTTAAAAAGTTTAAACAGCGTTTTAACAGTGTAGGGGACCTTTAACAATAGAGGACAATAGGGTCCCCGATTGAGAAAGGTTCCCGTTTGAAAATCGTGTACAAAACCAACGAAGGTCCTTGCCAAAAAGTATGAACAATAGGAGGACAATAGGAAGTCCCCGATGGCAGGCATTTACACACTTGTGTGTATGTGCACACACTTTGTACTTACAGAGGACAATGCTTTGTGTTTCCTATTTTTCCTTTAATATAACCCAGAGTATTCGAGTCCCAGCAAGTCCTTTCACAAGTCCTTTCGCAAGCCCAGTGAGAAGTCCTTTCTTAAAGCTGGTCACAAGTAACTGGATGAACAATGACAAAAGGAATGCCTTTGTCCAAGTTCATTTTAATAGCTTGTGATTGGGATTAGGACTGGAGGGCTTGTGATGGACTTGTGATGGACTTGCAGGGACTTGTAGGGACTTGTGATGGACTTGAATGCATCCCTGATATAACCCAACCCCATAGTCTAAGCACGTATTTTTACTTCCGAGGACCGATTCGACAAAAGACTTACTTGCGAGGACTGAAAGGTTCCTTTCTATTTTATTTTTCCTCTTGTCCTTGGACGTATATACAGGACCTGAACAGTGAAGGAAGATCATGCACTGCGGCCTACGCGCAGACGTATTTCCGTGAAGAATATGGAATCCACGACTGTTGGGATAACGCCAAAAGTAATCATGGGCTGGTCTGGGTGGTTTATCCGGTGGCTTCAGCTTCATATCCAGCTTTCCCCAGCTCCATTGTCAACTGGAAGCCTTGAATACTTGAAGAAAATAAACAGCCTCCGCCCCCGGGTTGAAATAAAAGACTTTGATGTAGGGCCTACATGTAGGCCTACAACTAGAAAAACTTGTCCCATTATCCGACCTAAAATTAGGGAAATCTGAAGCCTAGCCGAGCCAAGGTTTCAGAAATGGCCTATAGGCTTCAGGCAGGACCGGCGGAGAGGGTGCATTTTTTCCTGGCATTTGTTCGTTTTAACCCTTAAATATTTTTGAAAAGTGATGCAGGTGGGAGGGGGTGTTGAGTATCCAGGTTGGGAAGTGGTGGCATTTACAAGTCAAAAAAAGGTTAATTTTCTCCAGGGAGGGCAAGATGATAACAATGAAAATGGAAGTTAAACAATGTGTCCACAGCAGATGCCTCACAGTAAAATCCTCGCAGCAGTATAGACACGGCTGACGCTAATAAAGTCAGAATAAATAAGGAAACATGATTGAAGTCGGGTCACCAAATAGTTCCATCAGTTCTGACCATGCACTGCCAATTACACAACATAGGCCGGGTGCGTTTTCCAATAGCTGAAAAAAATGACGAGAAAAATAACCTTGGATCAAGTTCATCTTGAGCCTCACTGCCATGAAAGCTTTGGAATTACGGTGGGTATTGTGATCATTAGTGCGGCTTAA
This sequence comes from Hippasteria phrygiana, assembly GCA_037893225.1. NCBI lineage: Eukaryota > Metazoa > Echinodermata > Asteroidea > Valvatida > Goniasteridae > Hippasteria > Hippasteria phrygiana. The sequence continues at coordinate 912,348 of JAZGUH010000512.1, read as the reverse complement.
GGGACTCCATGCCTTGCAGGCGCCCCGGTTACGAAAAGTGTTAACAAGATATTAACAAGTAGAAGATAAAGTACGCGACCATCCTTTGAAAATTCGCATTGTGTCTAAAAATCATTGACGAAAATACTTTCGGGGGGGGGGGGGGGGCAGCTGACGTCCGTGCCCCCCGGTCCTCCCCATTTGAAATCTTGAAATGTACCGGTACAAAAAAAATAAACAAGCTGCAGTTCATGTTCTTTCAGTTAATGTGTGCACTCCTAGGTGTCCCCCAGAAATTTCACCCAGTTACGCCACTGCTGAAACCGGAGAGTAGTTCGTCAATCGGACAAACGGCCCATTCACAAGGTATAGTCGTTTACTTTCATATATTCTGCTTTTAATGATCTCTTCAAACACAGCAATTTTAGGATAAACGCCTTTACCGCCTCCAACGCAGTGTGTTCCCTTAAAGTCAGATCATTAATCCAACCCGTCCAGGCTGACGTTTGCACAACATAGGCCCGGATAATCTTAAAAATCAAAATGAGAGTCAAGTTTACCTTTGACCTCATTCGGGAGTTTAAGAGGGGTTCACGGCCGCGATAGCTTTGAAATTACGGATGCTATTTTCATCATTATAATGGGGCTTAATATCGTGCTCCCTCCGTCGCGTTTAGCAGTGATGCATGGGGGTCGGCGGGCAGGCAGGACCCCGGGTGCCGGCCGCAGCCCCCGCCGAACCGGGTACCGCCGCGAGAGATCGCTGGCGCCGTCACTACTCCGACCCCAAGTGGCGGAACATTTGAGACGAGGAGAAGCAAACAAAGCCATCGAAACACCTAACAAGGAATCAATCAGGACAAAGTATTGCCAGTCGTTGAAATCAAGACGTTGGCAAACCGTCTCGAGACCTTTTTTGGAGCCGGGCCACAACGGCCTTGCGCCTTCGTGCTTGAGATGGGAATTGTTCGAGGCGGCGACTAGCTAATTAATCACCATGTTCGTACTGCACGCAGCGGTAATTAGCTGCCCCGAGTGGGCGGTAAAAACCCCGGGCAGGTTTCAAAGCGCTGCGCCGCTTACGAGGCAAAACCTAACCGACACGAGATTTGATGAAGATTTTTATAATACTGAAATATACGAAGCCATAATGCATGTTTGTATTTATTACATCTTGAAACAATAATACTACGAACTGCTTGCCGTTGCAACTGGAATGACTAATATACGATAAAAGTGAACAGGATCTGGCTTTTCAATCCAAGCTAAATCTTTCTCAAAGACCAATTTGAAAACACCTTTGTCTTTAGAAACCGATTCTGATGCGATTGAAATGTTAGGCCCTCAGGCTTGTTAGGACCCAGTGGCGTATCCAGCGCTGGCCGGGGGGCAAGGGTGCAACTTTTTTCCCCTGGCGGCATTTGAGGCGTCATAAAGAAGAAAGAGAAATAGTGTTTTATTAAAGACGGTTTTATTATTTGTTTGCCCTCCCTGGCACAAAAAGCTGAACTACTGTTAGGCCCTTCTTAACAAAATCAGAATTGCCTGATGATTTACCGTAGTGTTTTTTCCGTAATGAAATAAACGATAATCCCAATATTGGCAAATGCAAATAGATACACTTCTCCGTAAGTAGTTGGAGAAAAGGTACATACATTAGTTGAGATGTCATTTTGAAACTAGGATGGAGGCGAAATTGGGATGAAGTATTCTGTTCAATTTAGATCTGCCCCCCCCCCCCCCAAAAAAAAAACCGTAAGGGTGGTGGGTTGCCAAGCCAAAATGTTCGTAGCCCTTTACCGAGAGTGACTTTGTATTATTTGGCGACTTGTATTTTTCTAAAGGCCAGAAGTCATTTCTTAACAGCAGAAACATAAAGGGCCTACTGCACCACAATGGTAGTTCCTACATGCCGATGGGAAACAAAGTACCTGCCCCGAAAATGTTTCAAAAGCAAAAAGGGCCCAAAGCCAAAATTAGCACGAGAAATGCTTTCAGTCTTCTCGTTTTTTCTAAAATCGCAAACCGGAAAACTCCAAACGGCGCAGATTTACTAGCGCCGCCAAAATAGAAATGCGGTGACTACGGTGCTTTGGGGCTCTGGCCCTTAGGCCTACATTTAAAGTTAACTGAGGCGGCGATTTGTTAAAGCGGAACTAGCAGTATACTTCCACAAAGAAAACAATCAGGCGTACCCACCTTTACCCACAAAGAAAACAAGTACATCCTTTTTTGTTGATGTGAAAGAGAAATTTTCTAAAAGCTGTATACGAACAGTAAAGAGATGTGGCACGGGATAAAACCTTGCGCAAGTTCTCTTCTAGACTTTAATTGTGCTGTACAAACAGCACAGTTGTTCACATTTTCGAAGACAACACTTTCTAGATATTTTGCTTTGCAAAAACTTTGGCATAATAATAACAACAATTTCAAGCACGTAAATAAATTTAGTCTATAGAACACAGCTATAGTGAGGTTTTATCTCATGTCATTTCTTTCCGTTCTTCAAACTTCTTGTAGTTTCTTGCCGTTTCACACACAAACAATCTGGGGCATTTTGAGCCCTTTTATGTGACATGTATTCTTTATATACTCCACAGGTGGGTTTCTGTCACTCTTACACATTTCCGGGACTTTAGAAAAATAAAATTTTTGAGTCAAAATTAATATATATGTATATATAGGGCCTACTGCCAAGGTATACCCCTTGCCATTTTTCTCTCTTTTCAATATTTGAACAGATATGCATATTTTCCTTATAATCGACAAACGAGTTCTTTTTACTCCAACATGTCTGTAAAATTCACTTTCACTGAGGCGCATAATGAAAATGCCTTTGGGGGGCAAAATCTGAGATGTCAAAGACTGGTATTTCTCTCTTTTCAATATTTGAACAAGATATTTTCCTTATAATCGACAAACGAGGTTTTTTGTTATTCTGACATGTCTGTAGAGTCAATTTCAGTGAGACGCGTTTTGAAAAATTTCCTCTTGGGGCCAAAATCCGAGATGTGAAGGGGTACTCTTTGCCATTTTTGTTCTTAAAAAGTTGAATATTTGAATAGATGTGCTTCCTTATTCGCCAAATGAAATTCTGTCAGTATTTCCTGTTTCCATAGAATCAATTTAATAGGCACATCTGGAAAATGTGATTTTTAGCCAAAACGGACGAAAATGGCAAGAGATACTCCTTGCCATTTTTATTCAAAAAAATGGAATATTTTTACAAGACAAATATGCTTTCCTGGCTCGTAAAATGGGATTCTGCCACCCTTATACATAGAGTCAATTTTAGCCACATTTGGAAAATGTAATTTTGGTGTCCAAATCGACAAAAGAGGCATCTAGGTTTTCAAATAATTATATAAATATTTTTACAAGATTAGGAAAAATGTCATTTGGGGGGGAAAATTGACAAAACGGGTTTTCCGTTTTTGTTCTGTAAAAAATTGAAATTGCTTTTAAATATATTTAATGCTTTTTTGATTCCAAATGAGCTGTTGTCACTTTTACATGTGGGTTATTCCATAAATTAGGATGCCAACTTGTGACATTTTGACCCAAAATGGAAAAATTGTTTGACAGGGGATTTATTATTAACTTTCAGTATAACTTAAAGATATTGACATTCCTGATTAATTGTAGCCAAAATCAGACATTATTTACTCCAGAAATGCCAAAATATCATGTCAAAACCCATTCACGGTTTCACGTGTAAAGGGGACACCAAATTAGTTTTCTGCTATTTTGGTGATAATTCATGCTCAATGTGGTGTGTTTATTTTAAAATGTATTTTTTGTCTTACCCAGGATAACACATCAAGGTTTATTGTGAAAATAATTTGATTAGACTAAAAATAGAAATTCGGTGCATGATTGCGTATTGGGGACACCATTTGGTGTCCCATTTACACGTAAAACCTAGTGAATGGCCCAAAATTAAAAATTTCCAAGCATGCCATCTTTGTTATGATTTCACACTTATCAAGTGGGACATGTAATTAATGGTGATAGATTTGGATTTGCCAGTGAACCCAATTATCTTTTTATTTCTCAGAAACATACACAAATTTCACGTGTAAAATGGACACAAAAAAGTGGGTCTTGTTTACACGTGAAACATTTGGGCTAACACACTGTCAATCTCGGGTCAACTAGTTGAAAAATCATTTAAATATGATGCCATTCTTAAGCAGTATTAACATGCTTTAACATAATGAAGGGCAATTGTTTATACACATATGTGCACATATGTGCACATGGTAGTATTTAAGAACCAAAAAAGGAATGCATTTCAACAGCAGTTTTTAAAATGTCGCAGCTTTGGTGTCCCTTTTACACGTGAAACCGTGAACTATTTAGGACACCATACTGTCAGGAAATTAGTCAGATGTTTCATCCTTTGCTACCAGATATTTAGGTACAAGTACTATAATTTGAGCAAAAAACAATATTTGTATTAATTTCACTGTTGGTAATACTAGGGAAACAAATATCACAATGTAAAGAGGGACACCAAAAGTCATTGGCCCCCACATTTATGGAATCACCCATGTCCCTATAAGAATCAATTTCAGCGGCATTTGGACAATTTCATTTTCGTACCAATTTCGATAAAAATAGCATTGGTTCCCCATTATCTTTCCTAAAAAACATATAAAACAAGATAAATGCTGTTCTTACTTGGCAACAGAGTTTTTGTCACTTTTACATGTCTTTTTTTACGATTTCAGGCACATTTGCAAATGTCATTTTTGGGTCAAAATTACAGGGATGTAGTCGAGTCCATCACAAGTCCCTGCAAGTCCCTGCAAGTCCATCACACTCTAGTCCTAATTCCAATCACAAGCTATTCAAATGAGCTTTGACAAAGGCATTCCTTTCTCATTGTTCATCCAGTTACTTGTGACCGGCTTTATGAAAGGACTTCTGACTGGACTTGCGAAAAGACTTGAGAAAGGACTTGCAGGGATTCGAAAACAGCTCTGCAAAATTGCCTTTTCTATCTGAATTTTGTTTTGCCTTTGAGAAGAAACTTGCTTAAGTTCGAAACGTTAGGCCAGCTTATTTTGTTGATTTGTAATTTTTTTCACAAAATAATATACTTTTCTTACTCGCCAAATTGATTTCCCTCAATCGTATAATTATAAAGGTCTCAAGAAACATCAAGCTCATTTGGAAAATATAATTTTGGCGCAAAATCGATCAACAATGCACGGGGTACACCTTGCCATGTTTGAAGAAATATTTCTCTGGTATTACCTCTCAAATATGTTGTCATTTTGTGCCAAAATCGACAAAAAGACAAAAATGGCAGGGGAACCCCGTGCCTTAAAAAATGCAATAACCAATTTCTACCACTCTTGCAAATTTTTTTTAATTTAAAATATAAGGCCTATACGTGCTAAAATGACCGTTTTCCTCATATCATTCACGTACCCTTACCCAGGACGTTCCTTTTTCAACATTCAATTTTTTAGGCCTAAAACAGAAACCGTCTCTCTTAAATAATCATTGTATGTTATGTATTGTTATAAATCATTGTATAATCTAAGTCGAAGCTAAAACCATCAATTTTAAATGTACCGGTATCTGATTTCGCACTATTCGCCAATGAGCAGAACTTGTTGGTAATTTTTTTCTCCTTGACGTGGGGAAACCTCTTCAAAATTCCTCAATCATTTCATAGAGTTATGACGGTCGTTAGATTGCCGAAGCGCCATATGTTTCAGACAATCAGCCAATACTCAAACTGTAATTACGGGTGAAAATGCGAGAGCAGAAATAGAAGCGTATTGACGGTGGAACCCGCCCCGAGGCGCAGCCCCAATCCCCGAAGACGACGTGATGCGTTCCCGCACCGTGGATATATTTCTCTGTTAAAACGAACGACGTAGGCCTTCCTAGATCCTGGGCGCCATAAAGCCAATATAGCGAAGCATTTTTTTTCTCCCCCGTCGCGCTCGCTGCATCTCGGCCCGTGTATTCACCCACAAAAGCCTTCCCTGCATACAGAAGTGTTTATCAAATACATCATGTCTTCGTGTGGAGATTTTTTCCCTTCTTCTTTATATTGCAATCATTATAATGCACGACCCGGACGCAGCCCGTATAGATGCTATCCATTATAAGCACATTGCGAGCAGACGATATCGCCTTGGCTCGGCATGTCCCGTTCCCCCGCCGGGCTGTGCGGGGTATTACTTCAATCATTTTTCTCCGGACTTGAATATTCAGGCACAGCTCGCTGATCAGCGGATTTGCTTGCGCGATGGCGTGTTTTCTTGAAGAAGCCAGCGTCTTGTTCTCATCATCAGGGGGAGAGGATGCATGGGGACGTGGCGCCGTGGAGGGAAAGCTCGGAGATCCACGGGCCAGCGAGGTGTCATGGAGACACGTCGTCGTCACAGCGATCGAAATTAGAAATTCTCGCCTCGGTTTTCATGGCGCGCGTCGCGGCTATAGAATGCGGATGCTTGAATGCAGCTAACATGGCTGTAGCCGTATGTGCATGCTGCGCGCGTAATGACCACCGTCGTGTGGATTTCACATCGCCATTATTGCAAAGCTTTCAAGGAGGGAGTTTTCAGGATCAACAACGGCAGTATAGGGATGATAAAAATATAATGAAACAAAGATGAAACAAATATTACAACACTTCTTAAAAAAAGAGAGCAAAAAATAGAAAAGGAGAATCGATTTGACAGAGAGAAAGGTGGGGGATTGGTAGGGCGATATATTGAAGATGAGACAGAGAAACAAAAAGAGATAGGCCTACACGTTGACAGACGAACAAACATCCACCTGGCCGGACAGACAGACGAACGAGCACGAGAAGACGAACAAACAGAGTGAGGCAGACCATAGTTCGACCAACATGTTCAACAACAAGAAAAGGCACAAGTATAGACAAACAAGTGCAGATACAGGTTTGTAAATATACATAAAATAAATCAATACAAATTCAGACATGGCTTACGTACGTATAGAGCACAATCAGACAGGAGGTTAGATAATGTACTACACGTGCATTATGAACAATCAAGGGGTTTGAACAAATTGATGGGTTTAAACACGCCAGAAGGATGTTGTTTAAAAAGAAACATCGCTCAGAAGAGATGCTTGTTTATATCTTGTAGATAATTTCTGAGCGCGTCTACGCGAGGGGCGCACGACACATGCATTTTCGTTTGGAATTCGTGTCGGGAGAATTATATATTATCTGGATGAAAAGGCAGCCAGAGATAAAACAGTGCATGAATGACACGAGCTATATGTAAACAAAACAAAAACCTGACAGCCGATATCTAGTTCCTAATATGGTCAAAGTACAGGCTGTACATTATAGGCAGGGGAGCGTCTTCTATCTGTAGTGACATCGGTATTGCTAGGGCTATGTGTATACGCGTGTGGCCTTGTTGATGACTTATACTCCGTCTTCGTGTATCCCTTATGTTTAATTCCGGAGACGGCTGCTTGTCGTCTTTGCCCCCGATTCTCCGAAGGGCCTCCCGGTACAGTGTCTTGTTTCCCTGCTGTATGCATTACGGGTGGGTTTCATCAGCCATGCGAGGCGAATGTTGAGGGAAGCAAGCAAACTAGCAGCCGGTTCACTCGCGCATCCGTGTGCGGGAGCGTGTGATGATGACGGCCATGCATCTCGGGCGAAAGGAAGAGAGAGAAAAAAAATTGACATTATAGAAACGTGGGGGTGGTTGCTTGAAGATCGCTCCGCAGATACAAGGTGGCAGCGCGTCAGGAAAAAAAATATCCATAAAGAATCTGTGGATTTCGGGACAATCTTGTATTTCCCTTGTTGGTAGTTGAGTGCGTGGCAGTCCCTCACGCGTGCCGAAGAAGCTTTTGAATCATATCCTAATTGATGACTGACATTTCTGGGAGCACCATAATGAAATTTAGATTCTGTACATGAACATGCTTCCTCAGTTTTTGTTTTGTTTTGTTTTGTTCTGTTTTGTTCTTGTGTTGTGTTTTATATATATATTTTTTTTATCAACCGACCGAGCATTTTCTGTTGAGCGCACGTACTGACCACCATGAAGCGTAAAAAGCTCTTGTAATTTAAGCAAATTACTCGTAGAGAAACACAATCAGTAAAATGAACACATTTCTTATTTGTGTTCTTTTGAACCAAAGTTTAAGGTTAAATGGGGAAAAAAATTAAATTAGTTTCGACTGGATCACTTCATTATTTAATCCATTTAACCTATACCGAGATTATAGATGACGCTATATAAGCGGATTAAACAATCCAACGCATTAAGCGGATTAATTAGAGATATTAAACAAAAGTGAAACTGAATTTTTTTAAGCGGATTAATTAGAGATATTAAACAAAAGTGAAACTGAATTTTTGACGGGAAGAAATACGTTTGAGCCCCAGGGCTAACACCCCCCCTCCCCCCCCCCCCCCCCCCCCCCCCCACTCATCCAATCTCAAACATGTCTCGGTCATTAACATTATGCACGAACGAGTCCCAAAGCTATAAAACTGCTGTAATGTTATGTGTATCCATCCCATGGTATATAATGGTAACGAACGTACAGCCAGTCTACGTCCGTCCGTCGTCGTTATATAATTATATCCCCCGTATAAAGCACCGTCGCATTAACAGTCAAACCAGGCCATTATTATAAGCTGAGCGTTTTATTGCGATCAATATACTAAATCGGCTTTGGAGATGCAGCAAAGCAAAGACATTAAAGTGGACTAGCAGCAGGTCAATGCGCGTTGTTTTGCGGTTAATTAATTTAAGAGATACCTTTCATCTTTCTTACTGCAGCCTGGTTACTTCCTTAATTCTTAATATCAAAGCATCGAGTGGTCCCTTTCGATTATTAAAGGAAAAACAACGATTGGCTGGAGCTAAAAACGAATTTGTTAAAAAGCCAATATATTGGTTAAAATATCCAATCGGATTGGTCAGACCATGGAGGAAGGAACCCTGTACCTCAGAAGGCGATTTTTGCCTGTTCCCCGACGTACTAGCCGTTTCACACTATACTCTTACCCACCCGGGTAATTGCAGGGTTAACGAAAAATTTAACCCGAGATTACCCGGGTAATATGGCGTGTTCACACTACACTTCTCTGGGTTAGATATTCTCCGGGTTAACTGCCTCAAAACCCGCACTTAACCCGGGTTATTTCTAATCCTGCTCGCGAGGTGGGTTAACCCACCAATCTCGGGGTTAACGGCGACCTTGTGACGATTCTTCGGATTACCATCAGTAGTGTGAATGCTCACCGGGTTTTCTTCAACACAGGTAGGTGGGTCCGTTTCATCTTGTTTTATCTGCCAGCTACATTTAATTAATTTTGGCCAAAGCACATCGCCTTTCAAATAGATATCAAAACATCCACCCCCGCCCCAGCCCGACTTTGTCAATTTGTCTGCATGAGGACATTTTTCAGGCGGATATCATTTTATTGGGGGGGGGGGGGGGTTGTCACTTTGGAGGGCTACCGGTAATTCTTACGAAATTCTGGACTTTTGGACACAATTTATGGCACTATTCAATGCTGACATCATGGGAAGAAAAATAGTTAGGATGCATTTTTTTTAGTATAAATAATCTTACTTGCAAGTTGCAAGTCTCAAAATGAAAATTACATTATAGTTCAAGGTTTTGGGATGGCAATGCACATTCTCCGGGTTACCATTCGCATAATGTGAATGCGGTTACAATGTTACACCTGGGTGCGCGCTGAAGTGGGTAAGCTGAATAGCAAGGTTAATTTTGTAGTGTAAAACGGCTTCTACCCGAGTACTGCTACCCGGGTGATTAATTACCCGGGTAAGTTCAGAGTAGTACTTTCCAAAAGCCTGCGTGGAAAAAAACTAACAAGATTACTCGGGTGGGACTCGAACCAACGACTTCTTGCTTACTAGCAGACGTCTTACCCACTCGACCACTGAACTTGCCGGGTTCGGCTGGCCCCTTCAAGTTTACAACATTCCCGACGCAATAAAGTCCATCTACACACAGAGAAAACGCTGTTTAAACTTGTTAAACAACCCCGGGTTGTGCATGTGCCCTGCTTAAACAACCAGTTGGGCACATGAACAACCCGGGGTTGTTTAAAATGTTTAAACGGCGTTTTAACAGTGCACACTGATTACGCGGTACACGCTGCTCTACATTGGATTCAATCGGCCAGCCGACCCCAGCAAGCTCAGTGGTTGAGTGGTCTGCACTCATATGCAGGAGGTCGTGGGTAAGAGTCCCACCCGAGTAAGCATGTAGATTTTTTTACCACAGGCTCTCGGAAAGCGCTGAGCATATTGTGCTTCATACGCTACGTCAGGAAAAGGCAAAATCTCCTTTGTAATTTACAACCCTGTACCGAACTGTAGCCCTAGCCCTAGCCCTAAATGTAGCCCCGCTTATGTGCCTAAATGTAGCCCGACTGAACCCAAAATGTAACCCCAACCCTGTAGGCTACCTAACTGTAGCCCGAGCCCTGAATGTAGCCCTACTCATGTACCTCAATGTAGGCCGAAACCGTACTTAGGGCTCTGGCTACATTTAGGTCGAGGATAGGTCTTGGGTACATTCTAGGTGCCACGCAACTGATAAACAAACAATACGCAAAACAGACAAAATTAGATGCAATCCAACAGCAAATGTCTTTTTCTCAGAATAAGAAAACCATGACCCCATTTGGCAATATTGTCTAAATGAGTGCACGAATCCCGTGCTTAAAAGACACGGGAATCTTAAGGTGTATATAACAACATGCAGGACCTCGATGATTGCAGCAGCTCCCATCATGAAGACAATCGCACGTTACGACTTCCATTACTATCTATTATTTTTGATGGTCACATTGTCGATCAGTGTGACCAAGTATAGGAGCACATCATGCCCGTGATAAGTGCTAGTCTTGTTAGTGGTTTTTGCGGTGATAGAGTGCAAACACGGTCGTTTTCCTAGTTCCGGATTTTCCTAGTTCCGAATAAATTCAACTTTCCAACCTCATCCGGATCCGGATCTCTATCAGTGATCTAACCGCCGGTTCGCTCCATCCAGCGGCGGCAATTTCCCGTCAAGGTTGGGGGTGGAAGGGGGGGGGGGGGGGGGGGGGGGACGGAGGAAAAAGCACACAACCAACATAAAGTGTTAAGCGTTTGTACTAGGTGTGTCTTGTGTATCCGGGGAAATGTTTGAAAACGTGTGCTGGTCTTTGTTTATTCTGGTGCATACTGGTGCATGTAAAAGCCAATGACTCATAAAAATGTATATGACAAAAAGGGGAGAATTATTGGGGGGGGGGGGGGGGGGGGTAATGTACATGATTGGTCATTGTTACAATTTTCAAATATGGGCGGATTTGGGGGTTAGTGTTTTACAGGAAATATCGTTCTACTAACCTGTTTAAAGTTTTGCGTTGTTGGATGGCGGAAAAAAGAGAGAAAAACGTCGCTCGTTTCCAACCGTCGGGAGGATTATAGCCTTTTGTCAAGGCACGCGTGGCTACCTGGACGCGTGACGCGCCCCGAATGCCAGCATGTCCAGGGCGCGCCACTGTTCGGTTAGCCACGCGCGCCTTGACTAAAGGCTACAGGGCAGTTTTCCAACGATTTCCAGCTGGAAATCGTTGGAAAACTATATAAATTTCCACTTTTCTTGACAACGACAGCACAACTGGTGCCGTAATTTCACAGGATGATTGAGACTAGTATTAACTTACAGTCGAGTAAGGTATTTCGTAATAATTCAGTAAAAACAAATTGGACGATTACCAATCGTGTACACTACGTTTAAATATAATAATAAATAGAGACATGTCAGAATGACGAGACAGAAAAAACATTACTGTTTTTTTCTGGAAACCTTTAGAGTTCAACAATCAAAATGTATGTGATGTTGACCAAGCTTTCAGGTGCCGCGATTCACCGGGGCCCCATACTCCGGCTTACCGGCTCCCATGTAGGACTCTTAAGGGCTCGGATTCCGGTCCATCACAGATCAGACCCCGGTCCATCACACCTCCTTCCCCACCCATCCATGTAACCCGAAGGTCTAGCACCGTATAAGGGAGGAACATAGCTGCACCCTAAGCAATGACTGCCGAGCCAGCCAAACGTGCCATGAGCCTGTACGAAGATGCTTACCTGGACTTCACGAGCGGTCCCAGCTGCACTGCTAATCGACCGCACGCCACAGTACAGTTGGTATTTGGAGACGGTAAACGAATACTCTTATAAATAATGACAATCACATTTCTGGAAAAGAAAAAGGAAATACTGAAAAGCTGGGAATCGAACCCTCAGCTTAAGAGCCGATGAACGACTCGATGAACGACTCGCTTAACCACTCGGCCACTGCGCCTGTTACTGCCTGAGAGAATTTGTAAACCTATTGAAACAGAGAAGAAACCACACGGCGGCAGTACAATACCCGAACATGGTTGAATGAATACCATTACCCCTTGCGTACGGATGACGCCATATGGCGTAAAAAAATAATAATGCCACCAGGCCGGATGACGCCATTGGCCGCCGTTTGTGCAGTTTCAATCCATTGTTAGATTATTGTTTATGTCATGCTTGACTGCACAAACACATTGTAGCGGTTCGATTTGGCTGCCAGAACCGCTGCAACACCACCGACGTCTCCCGTAAAAAACCGTGCCAAAGGGGTTAAGAATCACACCACTGTTATAATCCGTCTCTTTCCATCCACATGGCTTTATAACTGTAAATTTGAAAATAAGAAGAAACCAAAAATGCCGAAAATTATCATGTGGACCATGGGCGGCGATCCCAGTGGGACGGGGGACACGCCCTCAATATTTTTGGTAGTGGGGTCGGCTATGGCGGTGTTCCGCTCTAATAATTTCCCCCTTGCCATACATTTTATGGGTCATTGGCTTTTACGTGCACCTGGATACACAAAAGATCAGCACACAGTTTTAAAAATTATCCAGGATACACAAGAGACACTGAGTTTTCCGATAACATGTACATTAACAAGGGACGGGTATGCAATCGCGGATCCGGGGGGGGGGGGGGGGGGGGGGGTCGAACACACCCCCGCGGAATCGCCGCCCATGGCTCCCTCCATTAGGCGGAATTTGACGTGTGAACCAACGCAATTATCACTGCTTGAGATCCGGATCTGTGTGAAACAAACAGGCCCTTTATTAACATCATTTTTGGACACAAACCTGACTCCTAATTGACAGAAGGCTTCACTATCTCTCTTTTTAAAAAGTTTGTCAATAAAAGTCCTACCGTGGCGATTAAACCTGGCGTATTTTCAGACGTGCGCGCGACGTTTAAAGCGAACAACATAATACGTCTTGAAAACACGCCGGTGACGTCCTCCGATATTTACTAGATAATTTCCTCACATTTTTTTCTCATAATTTGGTAGAAATTATGTGAATTTGATATTAGCTTGTATTATGTTGGAATTGTATTGAAATGTGCCGAGGAAATCGAAAAAAGAAATGCTAAAAACAATTGCAAAAAGTTTTTCCTAAATGTTCAAAGTGAAGAAAGAAAACTGACAGGAGTGGGATTCGAACCTGCGACCTCTGGAATGCGAAAGGTATATAATAGCCGAATTCATCCGCGTGCCTTACATGAACCGAATGCTGCCATTCTGCAATGACGCCCATTGCTTTAGCGTCGTTGTCCGTATTATATTTTATCTATCGGGAACTAAGAAACAGGCCCTGGAACATTTTGGCATTTTGTGTCTAAATAAAAGGGGACAGTGGGGTAAAACTTTCTGTGCATAGTTTCCTGAAATGGCTGTGTGGTGGATGCAACAATTGGTCATCATTTCCTTGAAGTCCTTGAAATGTGAGGAGTCATATGAGTAAAACGTGTTATCCGGAACTAGGAAAATGACTTTACCAGAACATAAAAATGTACTCGGTTGCGAGACGAATACAGTTTGTATCCCATCACCCCTTGCGATGTACCGTAATCGAGCACATTTTCCTTTATGAGCACATTTTTAGTGCTGAACACTCATTTCTTATCTTTTACCTCATGCACTTTCTATTGTTGTTTTGCAAGTATATGATTCCAGAGTGACACATCAGGGCTTAAAGTTGTATACTTCGCCGTTTATGCGTCATTTAGGAGTCACACATAATCAGAATTAGTGCGTTTGTTACCCAGTTATACACCTACAATGTTAGTAGGTGCGTGTCTTATTTGTAGCTAAATCGGGCGACACACAGGCATATATCGCCCGATTTATCCACAAATAAGACATGCATAAAGGCAAATTAAAACAATCTTTGCTGAAAACCGGTTACCTGCAAACAAGATAACCTGCCAGTTCGGTAGGCAACCGTACCGTTTTCAGCCAAGTTTATTTTTTATTTTTACAGAAAGTTAGCCAAGCTGTGCTAAATGAAAATTAGAAGTTCAAAATGATCGTGATGCTGCCAAGTATCAATTAAAAACGATTCCCCACATCCTGTGACTGAAATGAAAGGTCAGGGGCCTTCAATTCTAGGGTAGCGGGTGGGACTTCTTAAGAACATTTAGTATTTTAAGCCACAGAAACGTTCTGTTCGTCTGGGTGGTTCCATCGTATATACGAACAGAAACATCGAGGAAGTTAAGTACTATGGTACCAATCACTGCACATCTCCATTTTGCTGAAGCCTACCGTTTTGTTTCGAGATGATATTTTCCCAATATCATCTCGTGTCTTGTAAACAATGCTATTATTACCGCACAGCTGCAGCCACATATCAAAACGCAAACATACGGTAAGGTTCTATAGCGACAAAATGTAAAGATATACAGTATTGGCGGGGCTGATAAAATATTTGCAGTATACCTGTGAAAGTTTGAGCTCAGTGAGTCCCCCCCCTCCTCCCCCAGTCATTGGAAAATAGAGAAAACCCTTCTGTTTGAACAGTGATTCTATATAGGCTTGTTGTGTGCTTATTTCGTTTGTTGCAATTGAAATATATTCTTCCGAATGTGTTGATGTTGATAAATGTGCAAATAAAATTTGAGTTTTTAGAGGCGAGAGCGCATCTATGGCCCCTCGCCTGAACAAGTCCATTGCGCGACGCTGCTCGTGCCCCGGCAGCCGAGGTCTCCGTCCCCGCCGGACCTGTCCGGCTGGCCTGGTCAAACAGCTTCCCGGCTCGCGGTGTGGTGCTGGTGGGGGCGGGCTCTCAACGACTGGTCAAGACACCCACAATGAACCGGAATCCAAAAACCAAAAACTGGCCATTCCATTTTTGTTCGCATCCCCCTTCCTTAAAACCATCGGCCTAGGCCAAGCTGATGCCCCACCCCCACTCAGCTCATTAAACAGTGGTACCATCCAAGAATTGTTTTTACATTGGACTAGGGGTGACGCGAAGGCCTAATCCTCTGCATCGTATTGCTGCCCATTATCCTTCCCTCCAATATTTTACGATCGACGGTCTACGGTCGAGGGAATTGAGCATACGGCCATCCTTCGTTCGGAGAGAAATCCCCGTCCTGTGAAAACCATCAGTCGTATGTCCGCATGTTTACGTTGGGAGAGTTGGGAGAGTCGGGTTGGCGGTTGTCGTACGCGTAGTGCTCCTTTCCCTACCACCCTCTGTGACCCGGGATCATGTCACACCTGTAGGAGAACATGTGGTTTGGGTTTTCCAGTTCCGGACAGACTTTTTTTTCTTCAGAAAATTCCGGGCTTTTCCCCAACAATTCTCCGGGTCTTGTCCCCACAGGTTTCTTCAGGCTTTCGAGCTACAGGGCTCCAGTTGGTAATCCTCGGTATATCATTACCTGAAATGTATTTTTTTTTTTAATCGTTTACCATTCGTGTTACTTCAACGCACATCTCGCCAGGCCTATTAACAAGGAGAAAGGTGGTATGCGTGAAGACATTGCGGGCCGGCCTCTCGGGCAAAAATTCCTTCTTTGATGTCTTGGCAAAAATGGCATAAATAGAGAGACATCTTTATACCGCGGGATATTTTCCAATTCTCCTTCATGGCAGGTGCAGATGTTGCGTTCAGAAAGAAGGGAAGTACATTACCATCCAAGGGGAACAGAGAGGGCGGCAAACGGTCCCGATAGCCTAATGCCTATAAACGAAGCAAAGTGCCACCTTTTTCGCACATAAGGCACGTTCCCGGATCCCCAAACCCGCCCTATGATTATGTTATTCACACGCTTCGCGGCAGACAGTCAAAGTTTGATGACGAAATGTTCTTCTGATCAACCTTAACACACGAACACCCGTTCCCTGCATCCCGTGATAAGCACACACTAAAACCCGACCTTGCGACCAGATAGGCCAAAGCCTTTTCATCATACATTTTACGGGATACGCCAAGAGCTTACCGGCCGCAAGCAGGCCGTTGGGCCGTGTGTGACGGCTGTGCATGGGCCACAAACACGGTGCTGGAATAATGTACAGGGAACAAAATCACAATCGCCAAATGCGATTCGCTGTCTCACTATCACAGGCCCGGGTGAGATACACTGCAAAGAACAATTACAACGATTTCAAATTGTAGTAAATTAATGTTCTTGTACTTAACATATACCTGATTGTCACAAAAACGTACCGCATATAAAAAATACGGATTTCAACACCTACGGCTATATACAGGGTGTCCCAAAAAAATGTCCATGCCAAATCAGGCAACCTCAGAATCTAGATTTCGACAGATCCTGATTCGGGAACTTCTTACATGAAAAATAGTCCATATTTCATCAAAATCAGTCAAGCCAATCAGAAGTTATGTCATTTTTGTGCAGCAAGGTCAGCCGCCAACTCCATCAGGTGATCCAGAGCGGAGGATGTGGTATTCGAGATGGTTCACTGCATGCTGTGCGACGACGATTTATCTGTGGTGATGAGCCAAAGTTTCCTCTGAACGGGTGCATCAACAAACAGAACACTAGAGCCTATGCAGCAAAAGACCATCCACCCAGGGAGTTTACTTTAGACTCAAGAAACGATCAGAGAGATTCCTTCATGACTGGGCTGCTATAACCACAGACGGACAGCTTCTTGGAATGAAAAATGTAAAAAAGTCACAGTCAGTCACTCCTAGTTGGGGGCTGACCTTGCTGCACAGAAAAATTACATAACTTCTGATTGGCGAGACTGATTTTGATGAAATAAATTCATCTAGGGCCTACGAAGTTCCCGCATCAGGATCTGTCGAAATCTAGATTCTGAGGTTGCCTGGTTTATCCTGGACATTTTGTTTTTGACACCCTGTATTTAGGAATAAAACCTCGAAACGATTTGTCATTTGTTCGTATTGTATACGAAAAATACTCTCCCTCTCGCAATGCTGAAAAGTGAAGAGATAAAATAACCTTCAATCGTGATGCGGTATTGACTCATAGCTGTATAAAGCCCGTTACGTAAAACCAGTTTTACTGACAAGAAAAGAAATCCGGAAATTCGATTAATCGAGAAGTATATTTTTAGAAAGTAAGAGTGTTCAAAAATAGATTTGATAGGATAGCTTCTAAATCAACGAGGATTTGGCAATGAAACGTGAATTTATTTTGTCAAGTGTATAGCACAGAAAATCTGATATTTAAAAGTGTTATTGTAAGTGAAGAGGTAATTGCTGATCATCATGCTCGACTAAAAAAATACAAATGAAATGAATATAAGCGCTTTTGTATTGAAGACAAACAATAACCATTACAAAAACTAACCGAAAACAAGTTTAGAACAAAAATGATTCGAGAAAATCTACTTGAAGGGGCGGACTGAAATGGCATCAGCCAGACACAAATCCAGAGAAACTATACGGACCCTTCCGACATGGGAAATATTTCGATATTGCACAACTATTGCTACATCGCTTCTTACAATTAACACATTCGTTGAACTTCGTTTGTAGTGAAAGTATAGATCTCGTCAATGTGGTTGCCATGATGACCCTGAAAACAGCCAGAAACATTCAAAAGGCAAGCCGAGTAGCGATTGTTTTATTCCGTTGGCGGGTGAAACAATTTTCATGAATAACTCATTGGTTGCATTGATCACTGCACAGCTAACACTATAGGTTCTCGGTCTCTTTCCCCCCTTAATTTAAAAATATCCCAAAGATATCACAGTAGAGAAAAATGGGTACAGGTGGATTCGAACTAGGGGCCTTTTGATCAATAGCCCATCCCACTATCCACTAGACTGGTCTGTAGCAGTTCGACAACAGCCGTTCTTTAAAATGATTTAATATAACTAGTTGACTAAAATTAATAACAATGCTGTGACGTTCTGTTCTATTATAATGAATACACATACCTTTCTCATCAAAAACTACTGAAATATTCACGCTTATTGCTTCACCGGCCTTCGGGGAAAAATGCGCAGCCGAGTAAGGTTAAGGGATAGGTGTAGGATATGGGAAGGGTCCTCCCATTAAAAACAAATTACCTCCATGTCGCGCCGCCGAGCCTGCTCTCGGGGTTCATGCAAACCCCTTCTCTATCCTTTGAATGACACCATACTATTCCAGCGAATATAAACTGTGACCAAAACAAGCAACAAGATTGGTCACTGAATTACAAAACACACTACCGGTAAAAACACTCTCGAGCCTAAAACAGTCCTTCATAGGTCAAGGCATTGTGAATTTATTAAGCAATTCTTGCATCAATTAACAATTTAAACTGTGTTCAACAACTATGCACTGTACTGGTACTTATTTCAGTTTAATTGCACTAAACTTTAAATAATGGCATAAGTTTTCGTAGCTATACAGCCACCGGTACTTCATCAGTTGCAAATCTGAATCTGAATGCTTAAATAACCCAACTTCAAAGCAACGCAATTTCTGCCGTTACCTTATATGGCCACACCAACAATGCTGTTTCTCAGAACTTACCACGCCTTCTAAATATCAGCTAAAATGTGCATACATTCCATGCTTTCTATAAATGATCTTTCTATAACGACATTATATTAATATTGTAAAAATTGCAGAATTTTCAAACACAGACAATGGTAAGATATCAAGTCAAAATTTAAGTGAATCTATGTCTTTTCTAACAAACTGTTCACATTATCAAGTCGATCAATATAGCCGTTTTACCGGTCTACTCGACAGGCAAACGCTAACGGACTTAAGACGTAAAGACGGCACCCTGTGTTCAGCTCGTTTGCCAAGTTGGGACATTCGGAAAGGGCACGTCGTGGCTTCTCCGACGAAATGTACATTGTACGTATAGATGCTTATTTCAAGGATATATTTTTATATTTCGTACACAAGGGGTCTAAAGGAAACCATTGTTTCCTATAAGTTTGAAAAAAACAACCGCAGTCTTTGTTTCTGTCGCAAAAGACCGGCAGAAATTAACATGAGTTAATCTTGGTAAAGCTCCGGTATGTAGGCCGACCGGTACTGAAATACATGCCGTGATACACAGCGCGCTGTTCCGTCCTAGGTTTACGAATGCAACGAGGTACAAGGTGTGACGTCATTTACGTCCCAGGTCTGGTAGCATTTTGCCAGGCAAAGGTATACAATATATCCAATCAATTTATTTATATTAATCTGTAATAATGACGAACAGAATGGTAACGTTCTGCCCTAAAACTGTGCACAAATCGGTACAGATGGCAGCAAAGGTTATCAGAGTCAGGGGCGTCGCAAGACCATTTTGAAGGCGGGAGGGGGGGGGGGGGGGGGGTGGGGGTGTAAAAAAAGGAGCAATTAAATTTCGTGGCATTTCGAGTATACGTACTATCATACAGCGTGCACTTTGCCCAACGAGACCCGCGATTTTACCGACAGCAACACGAATTTGCTACGTATACCGGTAGTGTATGAACTATAAAGCACTGTATGGTCAGTGCTTTCCGAAAGCCTGTGGGAAAGAAATCACAGGCTTACTCGGGTAGGACTCGAACACATCTGTCTTCCAATTTACATCATCCCTGATTAGACCCAGATGCAAATTCCATCTTCTCACTCAAGATCAACTGCACCCCACCCCCGGGACCCCTGATTAGAGTACTGAGTCTGAATGGTTGGGCAGATTTTTGAGGGAAACAGATCGCTGTACAGAAGACTCGCTAATTCGCGAGTGCCCGAATTCGTATTTTTCTTTAAAACAACCTCACTTATTGGGCCTACGTAAAAATAGACTGTAATACGCCACTGAAGGGGAATAATATTACCCGGGGCAGTGGCTTGCATAAACATTTCGGATAAATTACACAAAACTACACTATCACGACTTTAAGACATGATCCGTGATCGAAGCCTAATGAATCTAAAGGATTCTTTCGGATAACGACATTTTGTGTTTTGTACCAAATGCGAAATATCTGTATCTCTTTATACAAATGTTTAACCCCTTCCCAATTATTCCCCTGGTCGACAGAGTATCAAATCAGTTTGTAAACAATTCTTTTTTGAGATCTACGAAAATTTTTTGTATAATCGAGCGTGGGACTCTCGCAACTTCAAGATTTTCTTTATGTGAAGGCCTTCGTACCAAACCCTGATCTACTCGGTCTTTCAATTTCATCCAATAATAGCAATGTGCATGATCAATTAATCGATTTTCATCTGGTAAATTTTAGTACTTAATTTTCTTACACAAAATGATAGCATTTATCTAGCCCCGCCTTTTCGGATAGGACGCCACACACATCGTATTTTGTATTCTTACAAAAGAACACTGGTTTTCATCGAGGTCATTTCGCACACTCCATTCATATACATGTATTGAGACATAAAAAGCGAAGGCACTTAGGATTTAAATCAAGTCACTCCAAAACGAGTCCATTTTGATGGATAAAGAAGGCACCACTTCAATTCTAAAAGTACACTTTTCACAAAACGGCCGAGCTCTATTCCCTTTTTACATATTATTGGCACACATTTTCGTCGCCGTTTTCACGAAGTGACTAATCGCATAATAATTCCGGAATGCCTTAATGACAAATGCATTCCGAAATTAGCGGATGCGATTAGTCACTTCGTAAAAACGGCGACGATTTTTGGTAATAACATTTCCGACTTCGTCTCTTCTATAAACAATTGTCTACTGGCGTCAAGGTTATTCTGGTATTGCTTTCAAGTAATGCACAGAAAATTTAAAATATTTACTGTACTATACATCATCTGTGTATCATATTGTACAACTGAACCTCAACGTGTTCAAAAGGTTCTCTAAATTTACAAATATAGACACTGATCATGCTTTACAATTTACAGGTAAATACACTTGTTCAAATAATAGTCATTATTCTACTTACAACTGTACAAATATGAAATCCGGCAATAATTTCACGTAACTTCAACACTGACTTTTTCCCTCTGAATTTGCACATTACTTGACACTTTCTTTCTTTCTTGGACAGTACAACACTCAAACATCGCTCATCTGGTACCGAAAACCTCTTTCAACTTACAATCTTGTTCTAAAAAATGAGTCAACTCTTTTGACTACGGCGGTCAGGTTTGCGTAGTAGCTATTTCCTCGCCTTCGACTTCTGGTGACCCCGGTTCGATTCCCGTCCAGGTGAACGATGTGGATTGGGTTTTCAGCCTTTACCCGACTGCGTGGGGCTTTTCCCCCAAAAGTGATTCCTCCTGCTAATATAGTAAAACTGAAATCTCCTTCGTCGTCGTCGTCTCTCATTTCAGAAGATAGGACGCGAGAGAGAAAAGTGCAACCTGAACAGGCAACCCAGGATAAATTAATTACTGCGCCAACTCTTCTGTTGAGTGTCCATCAGAGTATAGGGACAATCTGTGAGAAACTACTGATGTATTGGAAACTGCGTGCAAGGAGAAAAATCCAGATCTTTCTTTCAATCTTGATTTATTTTTAAAGATTAGTCATCAGCACTGGGGAATCTAATCCAAGCCCCTCTGGACGAGCCTCCAAGAGTGTCTTGCTGACTTTTAAAATGTTGCTGTTCTCCCCTCCCTTAATTATATATTACGCTCACCCTTCAAATGTTGATTTTCCTTTCATTTTGGATGCGTGTCTCAAATTTTACCAATTTTATTAAAAGATGCGTTTAAAAACCCAATATTTATCAATAAAGTGCTTCCTACATTTCTTCATATCATTTTTTCCTTTGTACACTTTAGGGCTGTCCCGAATATAGCGAATATTCCAATACCTTTTTCCGGTTCGAATATTCGAAGAAAAATATGCACATACAGATACGATGCTATTTTAATAGAAAAGTTACGGTGCTCAGCAGTGTCAAATGCCGCATTTTTGTGGACAGAGGTTTGTTCCCAACAGTAAAACACTTGATGCTTCTAAAATAATTATAAAAAAAACTCAGGCTAGAGTTTGGTTTATTGTTATCAGAACGTTGGTTATACGTACTCGTAAAGATCTTGATAGTTACAATGCAAAAATGTCCATCGGGTGTTCTATAATATCGATCGCCGCATGTAAAACACCGGCGTGCTTTGCGTGCAACTGTTTTACCGGTGCGGCATGCAGTTGCAGCAGACGCCTGAAAGACTTGATCGGCGAGTATCAAATGTTCAAATATTCGGTCAAGCCCAGTCTCGAATAATCGAATACTAAATTATTCAAAAATAAACAGCCCTTCGTAAAACCTCTCATACTTATAAATAATTTACTGCAAAAACCAAGTAATTGTGCACTTAAATCACCGGCGTGCTTTGCATACAACTTTTTACCGGCGCGGCATTCAATTGCAGCTGACCCGTGAAAAACTTGATCGGCACCGTACTGGTATCGAATATTTGAATATTCGGTCAAGTAAGATACAGTAAGATACTTTTCATCAGTGCTTTTAATCTAAGACTGGTAATATTTGTTAACATGAAACTGTCCCAATTCGCCATTCTGGCGCAATGACTTTTTGAATACTTAAAACCATTTGATTTTTAATCTTTCAATAATGACTGGCCTTTGGCCACGACTTCTCAAGGTTTGGAATTTAACTGATGAAAATTCTTCTGGACTTGGCTTGCTCTTTCTTTTCATCATTGGCCTTCATCTCCTTGACGAAGTTGTTAAAGGTCCCCTGGTCAAAGTAGACATGTGCAATCCTCTCCAGGAGCTGGTCCACCTTGTCCGGCAGCGACTTGGCCAGGTCTGCCTCGTACTCCTCCATGTCCAAGTTGGGTAGTTCCTCCTCCTCCTTCTTTCCGATCCCAGTAAAGGACTTAAAGCGGCTCAGGATGAAGTCCACCATCTCATACTCGTTGGACTGGTTCTCAATGTCCCCCTTGACTGTCTTGAAGGCCCCGATGATGATCGTCAGGAAGACGTTGATCATAATGAAGCAGACGTAGCCAGTGAAGCCAAAGAAGAAGAGCGGGCCCAGGATGCTCTCTGTCACCAGTAGCTCGCCAAACTTGAACTTGCCTAGCACTGCCGTGATCATGGTCTCCATGGTGAAGAGGACGTCCGAGTAGTTGATCAGCCGGTTGCAGAAGATCAGGTAGAAGGCACAGGCAAAGGCCAAAAAGACGGAGAAGAACATGAAGGTGAAGTTCAGGAGCTCTTGGGAGCAGCTGTAGATGGTGCTGGACAGGAGCCCAATGCGGCGGTTGAAGCGCAGCAGCTTCAGGAACTTCAGGGTGCTGAGGAAGACCACCAAGCCCAGCATGTACCCCATCAGCTCATTCCAGTAGGCCACATACTGCAGGTTGATGACCTTTTTGTTCTGTTTATTGGCAAAGAGCTCCAGTAGAGAGTTGGTGACGAAGAGCCGGAAGAAGTAGATCACCATGGTGACGATAGAGAATGTGATGATGCCTAGCTCGTTCAGGTTCCAGAAGAGCTTGAAGTACTGCTTGCCCTCCTTGCGGATCAGCAGAACCTCCTTGATGGTCAAGCAGACGATGAAGACGAAGAAGATGGCCTCGCAGATGACCCGGACCAGGCCAATGCCCTCGTGGTACGTCAGCAGCCGTAGGACATCGATGCGGTAGTAGGGGTAGCTTCCGCCTGTTGGGAGGATCTCCATTATCAGATTAATGAAACTGAAGAGATTGGTCTGTGCATTGTAGACAGAGAACTCAATGAACAGCACCCTTGTATACCGATCGATCCAAGCCTCCTCGTACATCTTGGCCATGCTTGCCTGCACGCTCTTCAAACTTTCTGTGTTCACGTAGTGCACGTACCCACCGCCCAGATACAGTGCATGGCGTCCCCAGACAGGATAGCTATTAAGTTCTTCGTTGTTGGTAAACGTATACTCCGGGTACTTAGTGCCATTGGGGTCATAGGTCGCCCATCCTTTACCATACGGTGCTTCGTCTTGTGCACCAGTTGAGTAGCCAATATTGCACTCGGGGATAAAATCTCTCATCTTGAAGTTCACTTTACAATCTCCTAATGGAAAAAGGTAACAAGCAACATACAGATTAGCCTCTGTAAATGCATTTCTAGCAACAATATGGGCAACAAAATACTCGGCAAGATTCAGACTGGCCTGGTAACATGTACGACACCCACTGATCACAACAAGGGAAGTGTGTGACTGAAATACAAGTATGCGTACAAGCTGGCATCCCCCCAACAAATTTCGTCAATGATTTTCAGACGAACTCTGCATTTTCAAGGGACGGTCGTGTACATTTTTGCATTCTACTTTTTAATGGTCTTTGGA
This sequence comes from Hippasteria phrygiana, assembly GCA_037893225.1. NCBI lineage: Eukaryota > Metazoa > Echinodermata > Asteroidea > Valvatida > Goniasteridae > Hippasteria > Hippasteria phrygiana. The sequence continues at coordinate 887,766 of JAZGUH010000512.1, read as the reverse complement.
ACCACAGCAACTTGAGGACAAATGTTTGTTGTAGCCGAACTGGGCGCCTCCAAGGAAATGTGTTCCTTTAGCTTTGGGCAAATAGTTCACTTTTTTTGGGGGGGGGGTTATGTCATTTTTCTAAGGTCCTGCTCCTCATTCAAAATTTGAAATATGTTACTTATCATCAGTCGATTTTATTTGTGGAATTCTTATACCTTTCTACTCCTAACAAATTTGCAATTCAATCTGAAAATAAATATTTAGGATGATAGACACCCAAAGCATGGACAGAGAAGCTTTCAGTCACAAAATCAGGGTCTTAATGAGGGGATAAAAGTGTGATGAACCGGTCTTTACCACGTCAAATAATAACCGAGGAGGGGTGTGGCCACTGTTAACCCTTTGAAGCCGGATGACGTACGGCAATAGCCGCAAAAAAAATTTGCCACCGGGCTGGATGACGTCTAAACACATTATTTTCTGCAGTTTTAATCTATTGTTGGATTATTGTGTATGTTACGCTTGGCTGCACAAGCACATTATGTCCATGTCGTTTGGCTGCAAAAGCCGGCCCGACACCCTGGCGCCTCACTGTAATAACCGTACTCAATGGGTTAATGGACCGAGCTATAAGCCCTGTCCACACTAGACTTTTTTTGGTAAAACTTACCGAGACGATGGGTACGTTTCCCATTTTAGTCCAGTGCGGACAGCCTAGGACGTTTTCCTCTCAGTTACTTTTCCCTGAGTCCAGCGGTTACTTCTACCGGGCAACTGCTGCCCAGGAAAACTGACCAGGTAACTTTTCCCGAGACGATAAGTCCAGTGCGGACAGTGCGAGTTGGTAAAAGCGGCTCAGGAAAGCGTACATCCGGCCCGAGCGCAAGGTCATGCTTCACAGGGAAACCACGCATGCGCTTTGCATTGTTTCACCGCGGTGCGGTGCATATGTGGCAAGTTTCCAAATTCCAGTGCGTTGTTCCTCTTTTGGTCGCAATCATGGCAGATTTTATTATTGATACAGTTGGAAGTTTGATTGGTGCTAACGGCTGGAAAAATGAAAAGGCACGCGTGATTTGGGTCAATCGCGTCAATGTAGAAAGGTCACGCAAAGCGCCCTCATGAGTCGTTATATTGACAGCTCGGTTACTTCTACCACGGTCTCGGTAAAATTTTCCGTGTCGAAAGTCCAAGTGCAGACAGTGGTCACATTTGACCATTTTTCATTTTACCATCGTCTCAGTAAAACCTTCCAAAAACGGTCCAGTGCGGACACGGCTTAAGGTGAGGTCTATTAAGAGTGGCCATGATCCTCCAAGGTTAATTATTGACTGGTAAAGATCGGTTCATAACACTTTTATCCCTATTCATAAATGCAAAGACCTCCTGTAAAAAGGGCAAAATTCGAAGATTTTCACCCCACTTTTTGTTCCAATTTGCACTATGCGTGCGTAATCAGCCTTATGTACACGTGAAGGCACTCCGCAGCTTGGCCGTCATGTGCACGCACGAGCACGCATGATATACGTGTGTATTAGCTTTGTCTAACATGTGAACTTCATTAGATTGTGTGCTTTCTCCATTGCCTATCGGCTGAGAACATGGTGGAGAAACATGCACATTGCTAAACAAATATCAGCTCATCAGGCCAGCCCAGCCCCCCAGCCCCAGCCCCAGCCCCAGCCCCAGCCCCAGCCCCAGCCCCAGCCCCAGCCCCCCCCCCCCCCCCCCCCCCCGAGGTGAAATGCCACAGCCAATGTTGAGCTTGGCTTAATTAGTGACCAGGGCAGTGAGCTCAGATAACACAAGCCTGTCAAGACTGCATAAATAAGTTGAATAGGGGGGGGGGGGGGGGTTTAATAGGTTTAATTCTTTAATAGGTGTCGCTTTCAAGAGCCTTTACATATAACCCTATGTCCAAACAGAATGCATATCAACACACTACAGATGGCGTGGCAAAAAACAAACAAAAAGGCCTACCTGATGGTACTCTTAACTGGCGGAACTTGACACTGCCCAGGATCTTGGAGTAGCGATCCCCCATGAAGTTCTTCTCATCAGGGCTGGGATCGTCGTCATTGTACCAGGGGCCAGCGTACATGCCCGGAACCAGACCGGTGTTTACCCAGGTCCAAAACTTGGGGATGCTTGTAGCCTGTTAGGAGAACATAGAGGGAGCATCTTAAAGTAGCTCCAATGCATGATAGGCTGTGGAAGACTTGAGATTCTGGTCTACATAGACCTTTTATCCTGTGACATCACACTAGACATTAGATTGTGAAGTGTTATAACAGATGGAGGTCTATTCATAGTGCAACGCCCATAGAATTTCTCCATATTTATCTTGGAGAGGTGATTGGCTGCAGCAAGCTTCCAAGGAGTTGAGATGAATCCAAGAATGGCCGTAAGTCTCTCAAACAGGGGTAATAGTTTTTTTTGTTAAACACTTTAAGACACGAATAATATGCAATTCTAATCGGGTTGTATTGTTAAGACACACTTTTAGGGGCTTACAAATTAATGAAATGCTAATTATTCCTATAAAACCAATGCCACTGCACACGTCGAGGGGGAAATGCCGAGTTAAATACGGGTTAACTTGGTTCTCGAGGTTTACTGGCACTCGGCCTACCGGCACTCGGCCTACCGGCACTCGGCCTACCGGCACTCGGCCTACCGGCACTCGGCCTACCGGCACTCGGCCTACCGGCACTCGGCCTACCGGCACTCGGCCTACCGGCACTCGGCCTACCGGCACTCGGCCTACCGGCACTCGGCCTACCGGCACTCGGCCTACCGGCACTCGGCCTACCGGCACTCGGCCTACCGGCACTCGGCCTACCGGCACTCGGCCTACCGGCACTCGGCCTACCGGCACTCGGCCTACCGGCACTCGGCCTACCGGCACTCGGCCTACCGGCACTCGGCCTACCGGCACTCGGCCTACCGGCACTCGGCCTACCGGCACTCGGCCTACCGGCACTCGGCCTACCGGCACTCGGCCTACCGGCACTCGGCCTACTGGCACTCGGCCTACTGGCACTCGGCCTACTGGCACTCGGCCTACCTTCATGAAGGTGTGGTTGCCGTCACCATGCACCAGCAGTTTGACGTAGGCGTTTTTGGTCCAGAAGGCAAAGGGGTCCTGGTTGCCGTAGCTGAAGACGGACAGGATCCAGACGAAGATGACGCTGAACAGGATCTCCCGGATGATGGCGTACATCTTGAGCTCCTTAACACGCTTGATGCGCTGGCTCTCCACCACATGTGGTTCCGGTGGTGGTCTGGCAGCCACTGGGTGAACATTGGTCGTTCCTGTGCATTTTCATTTATAAATCACACAAGCACATAGAAACCACTGCCACTGAAAGATGAATGCACTACCCCCCCCCCCCCCCACTCCCAGTTGAGGCATGTGCCCCAAACCCCTCAATTTGAGACTGCACAAGAGAAAGTTAACCCACTGAACATGGACGACGGCCATAGCCGTGGTTTGGAAAAGACCACCTGGCCGGTTGTCGTCTATATGCGCATTCTGCTGTGTATTCAGTATTATTTGCCTATTGTGTGCATTACGCTTGGCTGCACAAGCCCGTATGGCATACCAGCACCCTATTAATAGCAGCCGAACAGAATGGGTTTAACCCCTTGAACCCGGGCAAACCGGGTATTTCATGGGGGCGCCGGAGCAACAGGACGGGTTATGCAGCCAAGTGAAACGGAAACAAGGTTTGTGCAGGCAAGGATAACGTACACAATACCCCAATAATGGATTGAAAATGCAGAAATTGGCATGTATAGACGTCAACCGGCCAGGTGGCAATTTTCAATCTGCACATATTTGTGTCAACCGTACGCAAGGGGTTAAAAGGTAGGCTTGTACTGAGTATTCAAGTTAAATACTCAGTATAACTGTTAGAAAAACTGCACGATCAGCCAATACCATGGGGGTGGTTTTTCTGAGACATACCATAGAGGGTGTGAAGCCACTCTTCATCTGCTTGTAGCTGGCATTCTTCCTCGTCCTCCTCTAGGTCTGCGTCTTCGTCAGCGTTGGGTGTTTTGAAGACCAGGGCAATGAACAGCGAGACCAGAATCACCTGACAATCACCCATCACACAGAATTGTTCAAAAGTGCAACTCACCCAATACACAGCTACAAGCCACTCTGGGTAAAAAGGGCTATGAAAAGCCACAATTAAATCTGACCACAATGAAAAATATAAATCATTTTTTCCCCAACAATTTGTTTGCCCCACATCTTGGACCTGTCCGCAGCGTTCGACACGGTCAATCACGACATAATGGTTAATGTCTTGTCTTCTCTTGGTGTGTGTGGCCGCGCTCTGGATTGGTTCAGGTCATACTTGAGTGATCGTTATCAGCTGGTTTGTATTGATAATGTCAAATCGGATCCTGTCAGATTGAAACATGGAGTCCCTCAAGGTTCTGTTGGTGGGCCCTTGTTGTTTACAATTTACCTGAGTAGACTGAAACAAGTCTTGCAATTTCATGATATCAGGTATCACTGCTATGCTGATGACGTTCAACTCTATGTGTCATTTGAGCCAAATCAGGATGACGCCATGCGCACTCTTCGTAAACTTGAAGCATGCATCGATGGCGTTAGTGCATCGATGGCGTTAGTACATGGATGAGTTCCAACTCACTTTAACTCAGCAACACCAAATCAGAACTGATATTGTTTGGCTCTCAGGCACAACTCGCCAAAATTAGCATTCAGAAAATTCATATTTGCAATTCAGCTGTTAGTTTGTCTGCGACCTGCAGAAACCTTGGTGTTAACTTTGATTCTTTCATGTCGATGTCTAATCAAGTTTCCAATACCTGGAAATCTGTCCGCTTTCAGTTGCGTAACTTGGGATTAATTCGTAAGTACTTAACCCGCTCAGCCACAGAGAAACTTGTTCATGCCCTTATTTCTTCTCGTTTGGATTTTTGTAACTCACTCTTGTATCAATTAACCGCCACCCAACTTGCTCCTCTCCAAAGACTTCAAAACTCCGCCGCTCATATTGTGACTCTGACTTCATCTAGAGCCCACATCACACCAATTTTACATTCTCTCCATTGGCTCCCTGTTGCTGACCGGATTACACACCGACCTCTTGGGCGATTTTTTGGCGATTTTTGGCGCTAAATTAGATTTCACCATGACTGGAATGGTTTTCAAAATTAGAACATAAAGGTCCAAGCGCGACAACTTTAAATTTTCCCGTTTTCGTGTAATTAAAAAAAAAAACTTAGTCACGTGACTTTCTTGCACCAAATTTTGGTTCACGAAACTCACGTGATCATTAGGGCTAGTTTTACTCAATTTCATCTGTCTCTGACTTCAAAATTGCTCTTAAGACCCACTTATTCCAGGATAGCTACATGTACAGTATGTTTGGTTAGATGATTTTTGATTCATTTTTGATTTATATTGTTGTATTGCGCCCTGAGCGTCATTTTGGCGGATACCGGCGCGTTATAAATGTTCTTTTATTATTATTATTACTATTATTATTATTATTATTATTATTATTATTATTATCTAAAAAAGGCATTTGTCCACATGTGACTTATTTCTCAAACAGACCACTTACATGTAACAAAAACATGGGGGGGGGGGGGGCAGTAGCAATTTTGTCAAGAATATATTTGCTGTAGGATAGGAAGGTGCGTCATAAAGTAAGGGCGGCATGTCCCCCAGATAAAACTTGTACCCACCAGATGGCCCCCACATTACAGTTGTGCACAAAAAGTAGCCCGATGCATTATCTACTTAAAGCACCCTGTAAAAAAACTGATGCACCCCCCAATTAAGGAACCCCATGCAAAGTTGACCCTAGTTTTGTCACTGGTGGGGGCATAACCCAGGAAATCCTGGGTATGGGGGCCTTGAAGGATTCAAGATGACTGGTACCTTGATGGGCTGAGTCAGGATAACCCCACAGAAGAAGGAGATGACAATCGAGTGAAGCCAGCTGGTGGTCTTTTCATTCTCAAAGAACAGGCCGTAGAAGAACGTGAACGCGGTGGCCGTCAGGGTGGCTATGATGCAAATCAGCCAGGCCACGTAGACGCACCACCACGGAAAGCTAAAATGCTGCCGCTTCTTGGCCGGGGGCTGTTTGGCGATCGTGCTGGCCCTGGCTGGGTCCACATCAATCTTGGACTCGTTGCTGATGATGAAGATATCCCTGGAGGACACCTAAGGCCAAGTGGAAAAACATTTTCATTTAGTGTCCCCATCTTGTGGGGCTACGTAAAGGACCTGGTTTATGTTCAAAGACCTTTTAAAAACCTGGAACCGTTGCAGAAGACAATGACCAATGTGTTTGAAGAACTCTGCGAATGTCTAATCTTCAGAGAGAGAAGCTCAACAGGTCATCAAATGCAGTCCTGTCACGAATGAGGCGATGTATTTCCATTGGAGGCCGCCAGCTGGAGAGCTACCGCTTTTAACTGGCGAGTACGAAAATTGCTCAGTCAGAAATTGCCTCTCTTTTTCAGCGGTAAACAGTTGCGTAAACATAGACTTCTATTTTTGTATTGGTGTATTAAAGCTTTTTCGAAGTATTTTTTTAAGGAATTATTAAACTTTAAAAGTACCAAGAGTATTTGTGACCCGCTCTGGAAAAAGGTATATTATGTCGCAAAATATGAAAAATGAGTTCCATGCATGTTTGGAAAGCCCGCAATGTAAGCTTTCATTTGGTACATGACAGAGCTCCAAAGCCCTTTCCGTTCTGGATATCGCGTTTTTGCATAAATTTTTGCGAAAATTGTTACCCTCTCAACGTTGAAAGGGCCATTACACGTAAATGCATAGCGCGACTTATATCACCTTTTTCTGGAGCGGGTCACATTTGTTTACACCCTGTATCTGCAAAAAGCACCGTAGGCGGTGCCTCTGCGAAAACAGCAGTACCGCGTACAATACTGCCTGTTTGATAAGGATGTCTGCCCCAACATGCCAATGGACACAGGTTTGGCTCAATTTGAGGCAAGCACTGACCATGTCGCTGTTATCGTTTCTCGTCTTCATAGGATGGACCTTGTTCCCACCCATGATGCTCTTCTGCTGCTTCTCCTTGGCCACTTGGATCCGGGACGGCCGCTTCCGGCGCACTCGTGACTTCTTAAAGAGCTGCACCATCAGCAGACTGATGGGGAACACGATCAGGTTAGACTCTATGCCAATCGCAAGCTGGAGAAAATTTAAGACAAATAGAGGTAAAACTTTTTTAAAGAATTTTATTTTTTTTAAGATAAACTGTCTGTGTTCTTCGACAAATTTGATATATTTTTTTCTCAGTACTTATACATGTTTTGGCAAATTTTAGACATGGACTCTCATAGTCTGGTTCCCAGAACAAAATATTTTGAGTATTTCTGATGGATATTAGGTCCAGTAGCCGCCAATGTCACGTGATGAAAACGGGAGGAATTCCTCCCGTTTTCGAAAATGTCCGAAGTTTTCCCGAACTTGTTCTCGGTAACATTCGGCTGTTAACGTTGATGTTCACAATAACAAAAATGTCTGTCAGGCCCATTACAGATCCTGGAATTTGAATTCTCAGTTCTACATAACTTAAAAATCAATGACATACTCTTGCAGTATTCTGCCAACCGGACTTTGCAAGAATATTGAATTTGAATTTGAATTTGACTATTAAACACTGCACGTCATGATCTATTTCAAACCGTTTGGTACTACGTCGGGGAATCTTCAGGTCAGGGAAAGATTGATTCTCACAGCCAAACAACACATTTTTGTTTAATGAAAAATGTTGTCGGTGCCTTTCTAAATTTCTAATTTCTAAATGATCTTTCACTTGGGTTGAGAACAGAGAAGTGACATTGTGCTGTGCACTGAGATTATATATTTCATATGGTTCACTGACTCTAAGATTCATTTTTTTCAAAAGTCGGGTCTAACAACTGTGAAAAATTACAAAAACGGCAACATATACAATACGTCAAATAGAAACTTGTAATACTGTAATTTCACCCCACAACAAGTTTGCAAATAAACCGAATCGGAATTAGAAATCCCACTATATCATGTGTGTAGAAGGCCAATGGCTGCTCCCCCCGGATAAACGTGGACAAATTTTGTACACGCATCAATGGGAAAACAAGTAAATCAAATTGAAAATGTTTAATTGTTCACTCAATTTGGTAAATTAACACACAAAAAAACTTTACAGAACCGAAAATTCGGAGCAAGAACTGCGATCTTTAAAAAAACAAACTTCATGTTAACTTCACTGATCACATTGGGTGCGTTCGAGCGTGTTACTCTTGATACTCGCGGGTGCAGGAAAATATTGCGTGCGCATTACTCTCGAACCGCGTCGCGCAAACGGTCAAGGTTAGAGCTGCGTTCCACTCACGCCAACGTTTGCCAACTACGCAAACAATCTTCCATTGGATGTGCACACAAATCTGAATATAGTTTTCCCATATGTATCATATTTATGACAATATATAATCCAAAGGTCAGTTCAACAATCGAAAAACGATAACAAAACTTCATTTGAAAAGTCTGAAATGTTCACTTTCCGCCATCTTAAAATGTTAAGTGAAACAATCATGTGACGACACCTCCGGTGCAGGAGTATACTCTCGGTCTAAGTGGGAGTATTCTCTCGGTTACCCTCGGGTCATATACTCCTGCCGTTCGTGTGCTCAAGAGTATACTCATGTTAACACGAGTAACACGCTCGAACGCACCCTTTGTGTGCATGGTGAAGGTTTGTGTATGCAATGTTTATTTTTCATTTCTGTGCAGGTGCATTGTCATTCCAAATTAGCTAATGTGCTATTTTCCATCTGTTTCGGAGTGCGATGTCATTATTGTCATTTTTAAGCAAGGTTGACCATAGTCAGTAAGCAGTGTTGTAGTCCGAGGCAGTATCAGCCAAAACACACTTGTGTCCAAAACTGGACAAATGAGACAAAGGTCTTGATTTGAAAGCCCTGGTTCAAGCCAAGACTAGACCCTCAACTCCAGAGAACGTCATTCACATCATATAATTGAGTCTGGGGCATGATTCCAATACCATTACGACATTAAAACATACTTTGAAATCCAGTCATAGTCTACATTCAAGTCATGCATCTACTCATAGTCCAGATTTGAGATTGCTCTTTTTAAAATATTTTGAACTCCTAGTGGACTTAAGTCAGTACGTAGATTGGAAAAGAGCTTCCTATCACCTCAGATGGGGAGAGGCTAAAGGGACCGATGTTGAATGGCTTGATCGCCGTCCCGGACGCAACAGCACCGTAAAACATGATACTGGTCAACATCTCCAGCCACAGAGCCATCAGGCAGCACATGGCCCGTTGCATGCGGGTAAAACGGCTGCCCGGTGGCCGGGTCACGATGGACAGCCACAGGTGTCCGTCGTTCAGGTGTTTGCCTGTCTGGCTTGAGAAGACGTGGCTGAACTCTTGCAGCTGCTCCTTGCCGGACACCGGGAGGAGACGGTCAACCTGGCGGAACAAAGGACAGGAATAAAACATGACAAACATTCTCTATTCTCACAGATCTTGTCATTTCATGTGGTCCATCTGTGAGTAAACACATTCTCCACATCCCACTATAAGCCTGGTACCTGCCATCTCAAGCAAGCACCAACAAATGTGATTTGAAGTTTTACACAGTGGAGAGTACAACTAGTGTTGCAACTGATCCTCCAGGTTCGGTTCGGTTCGGTTCGGTTCGGTTCGGATTTTTTTTCCCGAACATCGGTTCGGTTCGGGTTCGGAAGTATATGCATTAAAATAAAATCTCTCAAATCGCGATCGCGCCGATCGATAGTTTATACACATGCAATGTCCTTCCGGGAATTCCCTGGCCCTCCCCACTGCAGTCATAACAAGTTAATTGGCACGTTGCCAAACCCGCAAGGCGCAAGATAGATAATATCTGATTTTCAGAAATGCATATTCACATACTGTACTGTCCCCATCCCAATAGAGCTTTCCGAGTTAGAAGGCCCTAACTTGGAAAGGAGCACTGCTTTTTTGAGATTTTATGTTGTTTACATTGTTTATCTTGTGTCAATAAACTTAAGATACTATCAGTTAATCCTTTGTTGACTTAAGTTCTTATCTATATGAGTTATATTTAACACAGAAACATCTGCAAGAATTCTTAGTTTTATTGTAAAAAATGCCTCAGTTCAGATTTTCTATCCTGTGTAACTACTTAAATAACTTTGAATCGTGAAAAACGGCCGCTGCAAAGCTGAGAAAGATAATAAACTTGAACGAATCGGAGAGGACTGATTTGTACGCTGTGAGTAGTACCAGCAAATCCCAGCCTGGAAGTGTTTACTTAAGGATTACAAGCAATTGTTTGGCTAATGGATTACAAAGATAAGAAGCTGGCGAAGGTGTTGGTGTGTCAACACCAAAAGGCAGTGGAGTTGCCTGTTTTGGCTCTAGTGGGATGTTTCCCTCATGAGTGTTTGGTCACGATTTCATCGAGTGATTCAGAGATCCGGAAAGGCATAGCGAGCTAGGCTTGGAGTTTCATTTTCCGAAATTGAATCTGCTTGGAAAAATGGACTATAGCGAGGAAAGATTAAATGGCGGGGAAACAAACAGAAAGACATGTTCATATTTCCATTTAGAAAACACATGTACATGTGAATGTACATTTTATTTAATCTTTTCTGAAAAAATAAACGTTATCATTTCTTGCTGTCAAGGGGAAAGACTGCCCAGTGCTCGCACACGCGATACATTTTTTAAAAGTATGCATTGTGCAAGCATTCCGTACCGAAACCAGACCATAGCAATATATCGCCTCGGACGAAAACTATGCCAAAACTGGTGATTGAACATCTAATTTGAAAGCAAAATTTTGAACGCTAAAATGAATCTACCCAATGGATGATGACAATTCAAGCTTGCAGTCACAATGAAAATGTCACATTATTATAAAGACTTCTGACAAAATCACTATACGACGAAATGCGGATGTACCAAGCATTCATGGTGTAAAGGTACACAACTCCGGGAAATCATGTGAATTGACCTGCTCGGTGCGAGAGGTTCGTGGGTCAATGCACAGGGGCGATGTGGCCACTGCGCGCTGAGTCGACGGGCATGTTGATCGTGTGAGTACATAAACATGATCGTTAGCGCATGTGTGCGTGATAAGCAAAATTGACAGCAATTTTTTGAAATTATGGTAAAACGTACAAATTTCATTAAGTCAAAACTTTTGACGTTTTTGTTCTTCAACATTTTTTTGCGAGCAGAGAAGGACTGGCGCATGGCGGATAAAGTGCTGCAACATATAATTCACAAGGCAGAGGTTTTTGCTTAGGAAGGAATGTACATGTACATTTAGAATCCTACCACCATTTTCGGGGGTACAAAGTATTTTTGTTCTAAACTAAAAGGTGTCCAAGAGAGAGTACCTGGAATCTGATGGGGCCCTGGCCCTAAAAGGCTTCATCACGCCGTACGCGCTCACAAACTTCAAACTTTATTTTCTTAGAATCTCATCCCTGGACTGTGCATCCCCACAAAACGAGAAATGTATTCATGTTGTGCCGCCGTGTGAACAACCAATCATTGCATACTGGGCGGGGCTCGCTTTCGAGCACACTACATTTTTTAGGCGGGGGTGGAGGGATGGAAACTCGCATGGCAGGCCGAATGCAAGCGGTCGCGAATTGGTCTTTCATGATTTGTTTTTACCTTCCTGGAATGGAAAAGGCTTTATCTTTTTTTTAAAATTCTATCGACTGTCTACACTGCATGCAGAACCTGGGCTAATGTAACCGTTTACACGGTACAGGTAAATAGTCTCGAGTCCAAACCTGCTACAATGTAAGGCCGAAAAAGGGCCTTATCAACAGGTATATTCAATCATATCCATGCCGTCCGTGTGCGCTAATTTTGTCCTATTATCGCATGCATTCCTAGCGCTATCAATATGTGTGCGTAAAGTTTGCCGAACTTCCGAACCAACAATTTTGGTTCGGTTCGGTTCGGAAGGCCATGTTCGGCCATTTTTAGTTCGGTTCGGCGGTTCGGCTGCAGCACTAAGTACAACTAGGACTATATTTTGCAGAATGTAACATCAACTCAAATGATAGATGTATGGTACTTAGAACAAGGTGGTTCTCGAACCACGCGTCTCGCCTGCTTTAGTTTTGTAATTACCCAGGAAGAATGCAGGGGCACTGATAACGGTTGAAGGAGCAAGGGTTAGTGTAAAAAGAGAATGAAATGGTAAGTTATCACGAAACAATTAGAACCGATGAGCATGCCTAAAACAACGGTAGGTGACAAAAGCAATGTGGAAGGAAAATGTTGTCCAAAGTTATGGAAGTTTGAGTGGGGTGTGAGACGAGAGAGGATGAAAGCATGGAGATTACTGACACGACCATCATATAAAGGTTATAGTGCATGCATGACCCAAGTTTGATTCCAATTGGACTTCCAGTTGTCAAATGACCTCAAATGACCTTTGACCTCAAATGACCTTGAATGCTATTTGACCTCAAATGACCTTTGGCCTCAAATGACCGTTGACCTCAAATGACCTTTGACCTCAGTACTTGACCTTTGACACAGGCATCATATAAAGGTTGCACTATTGAATGTATGACCCAAGTTTGATTGCAATTAGACTTCCACTTTCCATATAAGACCGATTTTACAATTCCAGCTAATTTTACAACTTGACCTCATATGACCTTTGACCTTAGTACTTGACCTTTGACACATGCATCATATAAAGGTTGCAATATTGAATGCATGACCCAAGTGTAATTGCAATCGGACTTCAACTTTGCATATAAGACAAATTTTGCAATTACAGGCCATTTTACAACTTTACCGCGGATGACCTTTGACCGCGGATGACCTTTGACCGCGGATGACCTTTGACCGCGGATGACCTTTGACCGCGGATGACCTTTGACCGCGGATGAGCTTTGACCTCGGATGAGCTTTGACCTCGGATGAGCTTTGACCTCGGATGACCTTTGACCTCGGATGACCTTTGATCTCGGATGACCTTTGATCTCAGTACTTGACCTTTGACACGACCATCATATAAAGGTCGCCCTATTGAATGCATGACCCAAGTTTGATTGCAATCGGACTTCAACTTTGCATATAAGACCAATTTGTCGAAACTTTAAACAAAATGACACATACGGACGGACTACGGACTACGTACAGACTACGTACAGAAATAGTGATTGCATAGTCTCTTTCTGAACTTCGTTCAGGCGAGACAAAAACCACAGGCATACAGGAAGACCACTGCCTTTCAAGGAAGCAGTCAGTGTGGGTGAAGAACCCCAAACCACAGAAACCATCAAGCTGCATCAGAGGAAGCAGTCAGGGAAAGTCTTGAACCCAAGACCATCACATTGCAAGTGTCCCCCTGCCCATCCCTGTCAAACACAGAAACCAACAAGCTGCATCCGTAGCAGCCACGGAGGGTATTGAATCCAAGACCATCGCATTGCAAGTGTCCCCCTGCCCATCCCTGTCAAACACAGAAACCATCAAGCTGCATCCGTAGCAGCCATGGAGGGTCTTGAACCCAAGACCATCGCACTACAAGTAACCCCATTTGTCCAATCTCGTCACCCACATAAACCCAGTGGTTGCTGAGGAAGTAGCCGGAAAGGATCGGAGGGTCTCGAACCCCCGACTCCTATCTCGCAAGCACCCTACCTGTCCGTCTCCATCCACCAGAGAGAACCACTGGTTGCAGATGAAGAAATAACGTTGCTTGGTCTGCAAGTCTCGGATCGCGATGTAGCTCAGATACCAACTCTGCTCCGCCCCTTTGCCTGAGTTGTCGTGCCACATGCGTATGTAGTTCAATGTGCCTAAAGGTCTAAATGGGCGAGTCAAGGGAAAGAAAAGATTTTTAAAGAGCAACTCCAACGATTCCCAACTTTTCTTAGGTTTCGATTTAACTGAGAAGATGTATGTCAAATAAAACAAATACTTGTCAAGATCCCCATCTTTGTCGCCGTTCTTTATGTAAAAAGAAATGCATTTTTGTTGCCTTTCTTTCTGCGAGTCCATCCCAGTTTCGTGAAAACGAGCATGACGTCAAATGCATTTAGATCTAATGAATATTCATTTCTGACGTATTACCGGTGAGCATGCAACAATGCGACACGTATATGCACATAACACGCATGCGGCTTTCTCCGGTACGACATCATATTTTTTCATTTCTCAACAGCGCCACCAGCAGCCAATTTGTGGAAATTTTTCATAAATTCGAAAGAAAATGGTAATAATTTCTCGCAAAATAACACAACATTGAGACGCAAAACAAACATGATTTTGTAATGGACAAGTATATATTATATATTGAAGACAATAAAATGTATTTCTAACACTTTTCAAAACCGTTGGAGTTGCTCTTTAAGCAGGCATATAACCAGGGTCTAGTTTTGCAAGAGGGACCAGAGAGGGTGATTTTTTTGGGGGCATCTCTGTGGTCGGATTTAAATCCCACCTAGTGAAGACAAAGTGATTGGGTTATTACTAAGAATAACATCGCAGGGTCTTCTCCCACCTCTAATACTGAATATTTCTTCACCATCTTTTCTCCACAGATTTCTGTAGGCTTTTGAGCAACAGCATTAATTGCACTTTGGAGGAATTTTTTTTTGGGGTGGGGGGGGGAAATTAAAACGAACTTTAATATACAATGTCTTTAACCCCTGTTATTGATGAGAGGCTGGTATGCCAAAAACAGGCTGTGCAGACAAGCGTAAATGCAAACAATAGGCACCACACTGAATAGAGTGGTCCTACTCGTCGTACTTGGATGACCCCCCCCCCCCCCCCCCCCCCCTTTCGTGGGAATGAAAGCTTTCTTTGAAAAAGCTCCATCTATTTATTACACTCCCATTCAAGAACAATATAGTTGAAACATGAATGGATTGATTACGCGCAGCAAAGCGCATATAGACGTTAAACGGCTACATGGATCTTTTTCAAATCACGTCTATGGCCATCGTTGAAGGTTAACACATTGCTGCAGCTCCCCCCTTTACCCCTTCCTTCCCCCCCCCCCCTTTGACATCACTCACTTAGCTGTGGCTAGTAAGAATCGGTCGATACTGCCTCGAAGCAGAATCTTGCGCTGGGGATCCTCCAGGCTCCTGGGCTGTGTCTCATCATCATCACCAGAAAGGATGAAACTCACCTACAGGAAGATTTGGATACATCACATAGAAAGTGAAAAGCTAACTGGAAAAGGTTTCACTGTGTACTGCTATGAGCAAAAACTCAACCATAGGCCAAAACAAAAAAATTGTGTTGCCCTTAAATGGAAAAAATTGGGAGCGAAGGTCGGTTGGTCATTTTTTTTGGTTTTTTTTATACCATCAAAACAATACTAAAATGTTGTGCAACTCGGAAGTCGGGAGGAAAAAAGTAAGCTGATTTAAAAGTGAGATGAAGAACTGACATCCTGATGGCACTTGACATCCTGAAGAATATGAACATGATGTGGATGAAAATGCAGACAAATTCCAGTTGGTTTTCATCGTCAAAGACTTGTTTAACCCTAACCTAGTAGTAAACTAGTAGTAGTAAACTGTAGTATGTAGCTAAAGTACTCTCGCCTATTTGTGTACAATGCTTGTAGTAATTTTTAGTATTTGGTACCTCACCCAAGTAAACTATGTAGTAATATGTCGTACTACAGTTTGTTGCTGGGGTTGGAGGGAAAATGTCTCTAAGGCGGAAACACAGCATGAACCGCTGGTTTTGACTTCCGTCATGATACACCCAATCATCAGAGACTCAGTGCTACAGAATACTAAGTAGTATTGAAACTCAACACTGCGAGGGTCGGCTGAAAAGTTCACAGGTTGACTCGGAAGGAGTATATGCCAGATCATTGAAACTTAGCATGCATTTATTTCAACCCTTTTGATAACTGATTGCATAATTAAGGCCGTATTTGAAACTCGTAGACGACTTCGTAAAAAAAAATGGCATCAAATGACCCTGGCCTTCTTTGGAGGGGTGAGGACATGTGCATGGATTGCCTCTTTGTCTCTGGCTCAAAGTGATGGACCCAGCACTCATACGTCCTAGGTAAGCCTAGGAAACGTTCAATAAAATTTGCTGGATCTGCTTAAAAAATGCTCCAAGTTATCCCTTGACATGACCAGCCTGGTGCGCTTTTGATCAGGGGTCAGAAGACGCTGCACCCACCGAGCAGAAACCTTTGACATTCCAAGTTCTGTACTCAGAATGTTCTCGACTCTCTCACGGGAGATTCGAACAGCATTCAATTCGTTATCAAAAGCGTTGAAATAAAAGTTTCATTGATCTGGCAATACTCCTTCAGAGTCAACCTACAAACTTTTCAGCCGACACTCGTAACTCTGCTGACTACTTTATTTGGGTTGGGTCACAAATGGCAACAGGTGGCTAGAGAATGCACACAATCCTTCTTTGTTTTTTTAGCAATACCTTTGATTCTGTGCCGGCATTCAACCTCTTCCCGGTCACAATGATCACCTCGTACAGATAGTTGTGACTAGGGTTGTTATCTGGTAATGGAGTCACGCCAAGCTGAAAACAAACCAATGCTAACATTAAAACAGGGCTTGGAAGAAATGAACACCTGTATTAAGATGTGATACAGAGCCATCGGTCAATTATCAAAACTTCCCAGCAGAATTGCGGATAAAACCACTGCAAAATTTGTTCCCCTGGAACTCATCCAGTCGGCTTTGGGCCACTCAATTAACCTCTTGAATCCGTATGGCGGCCATAGCCACAGTTTGAAAAAGACCACTTGGACTGTTGACATCTAAAGGCGCATTCCTGCACTTACTCAATCCATTCATTTTTTTTAAAGTGAACAAAGAAACTGGCAGGAGCGGGATTCGAACCTGCGACCTCCGGGTTACCGTACCGGTGCTCTACCACATGAGCTATCTTGCTCTATGTGGCAGTCTCCCAAATTGTCAGTATCTTTGTTCGGGTTGGAGTGTAATGAAAAGATGGAGCTTTTTCCTCATTCACATGAAAGGGTGGGGGGGGGGGGGGGGGGGCTGAGTGCGATGAACAGGTCCCACTTCATTCAGTGTGGCACCTATTGTTTGCTTTTAAGCTTGGCACATCCCCCCATCAATATATAAACTGCCGGACCCTTTTGACCAAGCCATTGCCCTTTGATACACCGACACTAATCCGTACACCAACACTAGTCTGTAATCGAATCATCAGCATTCTGCAATGTCAGGAAATTGTCCATTCCTATAAAATCTACAGCTATTAGATGCATAATAAAGATTTAGACATATGTGACCCGCTCTACAAAAATGTGTCTGATGTGTTAAAAATACATTTTTAAGCTTTACAGTTGGTCTGAAAGAGCACGAAATAAGCTTTCATTTCATATATTGCACAACTCTGTAGTGTAATGCATTGTTTTTTTATGATTTTTTTCAGTGTGCGATTTCTTAGGTTTATTTAAGTCTGCGACATTAAACCCGCCCGTACGTGAAAGTGTAATGTGCGACATCCAAATCATTTTTGCAGAGCGGGTCACATATGTCAATGTGTGCCTGTCCTTGGGAAGTAAAACCATTGTACGCGACTCGTGAAAATAGTCCACCAACCATAATGACGTCTTTCTTGTCCTTTCGTCGTGCCCACATGAAGATAAAGAAGAAAACTGTGTAGATGACGATACAGGTCAGGTAGATGGTCAGGTTGTCCAGGGGGTTCAGATTGTTGAAGACCAGGTCAAAGTCCAGGGGGACTGGCTTGACAATCCAGGAGGTGGTGAATGGAGTCAGGTGACTGGTCTGACAGATCGGAAGCTTGGTCTTCTTGTCTAAGATTACCTGCCAGAACAAAATTCTGGATCAAATTTAATGGCAACTGACTATGTATGAAGCTGACCGATTTTTTATTTTTTATTTTGTTCAATGCAAATTGCCCATCACAAGCCCTAGGGCACTCGAGGTGTGAGCTACAGAGGATTATGTGGAAGAACCAGCCTCTCACACTAAAACAAGTCCAGCTAATCTCTTCACAGTATGAATAGGGTCAGGATGGGTAACTAGTCCACTGCAAGACATTATTAATGCCTCTACCCATATTAAGCGTAGAAGTGCTATAGCCCAGGACTGGGCTCGAACCCACGACCTGCAGAATTACACACAGACCTTGAATTCAATGTGCCAAACCACTAGGCCACAGCACTTCGACGGAAATGCGTTGAAATATTACAAGACTCGCCCAGTCCCTCATTTGATCTTTGGACCAAAAAGTGACTTTTTTAAGGATGTTGGCTATGCAAATATTCTGAGGAAAATGGAAATTCCAAAATAGCCGAATTCTGGCTATAAATGTAAAAACCAAATCTGTAGACAGTCAGTATCACCAGCCCTCCAAATGGGAAATTGACTCCCTCAGCTTCGCCTCAAGAGCTATAGTTTGTCAACTTCCAATACCTCTGAGAGGTAATAACTGCTCACCCTCAAACCATGCGATACTTGTGCATTATCTCCCATCGCTATTTGTGGCACAAGCAAGCGAAATCAGAAATAAGTTGGAAATTTTGAAAATTGAGATTTCCATTTCATAATAAAATATATAATGTAAGCTTTGTAATGGTAAAAAAGAATTACTGTCATGTGTAATTTTGCTTTTCAGCATTGAGAATGGAAAATAATACGTAGTTTACACATTTTTTTCTAAAGTACGCCAGTCTAATGTCAAATTGTACACATTTATTAAATGGTCTCAACACAAAGTGTTAGATGATATATACCCTTTTCAAGAATCCCTTTCTGAACTATTCAGGCTAGAGCAATCAGTTGGTTGTAAGGACTGGAGTTTGGGAACGTACTGAACAAGGCAAGTTATCGACTGGGCTAACCTAAAATGGTCCCAACTTACAACAACAGAACCAATTTGCCAGTCTATAATCTTCCCGGCAGGCCATGCAGGGGAGACATCAGCTACACGGCCACTGATCTCACATTGAGATGCAACAACTCAAGGTGTGGATGGGAGTAGGAGACACGCTCGAGTATTAAACCCGGAAGCCTCAGGTCGACCTGCGATTTGTTTGCGCCACGACGGAACCGTCGGCATCAAGCAGAAAAATAATGCTCAAAACTGAGAAATTGTATTGATTCTCGTGGAACAAGCAGTATTTCGACGCAAAATAATCGCAACCATGCTCATGTCACCCACGACGCGACGATCCACGACAATTCCACGGCAAAGACAGTCATGTGACTTATTTAACAATTAGGGAATACATATGTGCTTTGCCGGTTCGGCTCGGGTCATTATCAGCGCCCATTCCCCTGATACGATCTTAAACGTACTTGCATATTCTCATTCATAAATACCTTGAGTCAAAGTGTCGAAACAAGTCAAAAATTATAAGTTATCGATTTTGTTCAACATTTTTACTTCATGTTTTTCAAACACCCCTCTAGCTATGATGTAGTGTGCCGCTCGCGAGGAGTAGTAAACAATCTCTTTATATGGAGATTGGCGATCGCGTACTGCGTGATTTGGCGCAGAACGCAGAACCCTGTGTGCTGATTGACTGCACGATGAAAAAGGAAGCTTGATGCACGCACAGAGTCGTAAATTCAAACACAGGTCGACTGTGATTGATTCCGCCTATCGGAAACACATCGTAAAAGTTGAATTTTTTTACTGCTGTGACTGGTTAATTTTTTTTATCGCTAACTGATGCCAATCATCTTAATATCGTCGCAGTTAAACTCAGGTAAAAAAAAAAATTGGGGACTGATCTCTTCCCGACGGTCGTGGTGCAGGCGTAGCTTGATCCTAAAAAGTCAGTCGCGGACTGTTCTGTTTCGTCGCAAGGTCGACCTGAGGCCGCCTTTAGAACCAAGGTCCGATATCACGCCTCTGCTTACAGCATACAAATAATGAATGTTTATGAGTGCGATGGTAAGAATAATTTCATGAGGTGACAGATGGAATGTTCCATTCCATCTGTCACCGAATGAAATTGTTCTTACCATTGCACGAATGTGAAACATTCATTATTTCTTTTATACAACGCCTGAATCAATCCGACAGATTGCATGCATGGATTTCTTGGTGTAACGTTACAACGTGCCGTTTACCTTCTCAGTCCTGCATAAAACCGCGACAAAAAATTGTCGAGTTCCGAATCAGTTAAAGCTTCAATTGTTGTTCCTGCGTGTCTTGCAAATTCATCTAATCGTTTCACTGCATATTTGATTTGTCTCTTTGTATTTGGAGCGTCAGCATCGCCTACGAGTTCCAATATTTTGTCGTCTGTTAGGAGAACAAACCGCGGCAGTTCGGGAAACTCGGCCGCCTTGTTGTGTGAATGACAGCCCTGTTGAAGCGCCACCATAGTGACCGAGAAATTAGGGAAGTTCTTTTGGTTCTATCAATGCTCGCGCACCGTTTGATAGAACCATGTGATAGAACGTTTTGGGCGGTGCGGGTTCGCGTCGAATAATTCAATGCACGTGATCGATGATCCACCAATCGGATGGCTGGGATTTATTCAGGTGTTGTATAATAAATAATAACGATAGCTGGTGATAGCAACAAATTCTGCACGGTTACATTATTTTACGAGTCAGCATGGAAATTTGGCTTGTACACGCGCATATATCCTGTAGCTCAGGATCCTGTGCTTGTGGGCGGGGGGTACAGAATTTCTTAGCTACGTGTACGTAAAGCATAGGCGGCACAAAATTATTGCGCAGAGGGCCACGCTCGCATTTAATACTGCAATAAATCACAAAAATTGTAGATCCCTAGGTTTCTGAATATTATATTTACCGTGTAAATCGCACTTTTGAAATTGTGAATCCAATATTGCAATTGGTCTACTTCCTTACGGTTTCAACTGTAGATCAGCTGGCATAACATTGCTGGTTGAGCACGGAATCTGGTTTTACAGATTTTGTGACGCGAGTTGGCAAAGGCCGCTTGAGTTACCAGACCGGTAACAAAGTCTCTTGGTAGTCACGTCTTACCCCCACACCATCCGTGCTCCACTCCTTAGTGTCACTCTTGTAGTATGAACACTGGACTTGCAGGACCCGTAGTGAGTAATTCATGGTGAAGTTCTCGCTCGGCATTCCGTCCTCGGCCAACTCGGCCAACCGGAAGAAATACTTTCCGACCATGCCCTTATGCTGCTTGGGCCCAAACAAGATGGTGTGGGAAACCCTCTTCGTACGCACGTTGACGGGCCTGCCTGGAAATCGGAATAAAAAAATCACAGGTTAAAAAAAGCCAACCCCAAAATTGGGTTAATACCCGATTGGTAAATTTTTCCAGATGTATGGATTTTGGGGTCATTTGTGTATAAGTTGACCACCTGGTGCAAAAAGCATTTCAGTTCTCGATGATTTTAGATTTGTTTCACATACAAATTTCTCCTTAATTTTCTCCTTACCGACACTTCTCCTCTCCCAAGAATTAACACGGCATTCACTCAAAAACTGAATAATGCCATACGGCAATTTTGCGAGGGGACCAGGTCACACCTATGGGCCCGAGAGACGGCGAATAACCACAAATTCCCTATTGATCAAGTTAGCATAGAGTACCGGGGGGGGGGGGGGGGGGGGGGGGGGGGTGGTTGGATAAGCATGAGTCTCTCACTCTGGGTAATCAACCCCCGATGTAAAAAGCCATTAGGCTTGGCTTATTCTAATCACATTGATTTAAATCACTGATTTAAATCACTTAAAGGCAGTGTACATGATTGGTCATTGTTGCAATTTTCAAAAATGAGCGGATTTGGGGCTTAGTTTGTTATAGGAAATATCGTTCCACTGACCTGTTCAAAGTTTTGCGTTGTTGGATGGCGAAAAAAACGAGAGAAAAACGGCGCTCGTTTCCAACAGTCGGGCGGATGATAGCCTTTAGTCAAGGCGCGCGTGGCTACCAGCTTGACATGTGACGCGCCCTTAATGCCAGCATGTCCAGTGCGCCACTCGTCCGGGTAGCCATGCGCGCCTTGACTAAAGGCTACAGGGTTGTTTTCCAACGATTTCCAGCTGGAAATCGTTGGAAGACGATATAAATGTCCACTTTTCTCGACAACGACAGCACATCTGGTGCCATAATTTCACAGGATTGAGACTACTATTAACTTACAGTCTAGTAAGGTATTTCGTAATAATTCAGTAAAAAACAAATGGAGAATTAACAATCGTGTACACTACCTTTAAAAGTCATATTTTAGCAAAATAAATCAGGGTTGGCTGTTCGTGATGATTTCAATCAGCCAACCCTGGTGATCAACAAAGAAGAAAAATGAATACAGTACCGAAGAGATGACGTCACTGCAAGTTTAGAACCACATAAGCCAATACAGGGTGCCCCCCCCCCCACAAAAAAAAAAACGGAACAGCATACTTCCACTACCTTTAGAGTCGAACCACCTGTACCGATGGATGGAGAATCTTGTTTAAAGAAATATGATACTAAGACCTCCCGATTCGGTCCAGTAGTTTTTGCTCCAGAGCCTATTTTGTGAAGCAAAGGCAGGTCACTTGGCCATTTGTTCCATGCAGAGAAGAACATGATGATAGCATACTTGTGTTTAAAACAGAATTTATCCTGCGTGATGAACAAATACAGGTATAACATAACTAGAGATGTGTCTGTCACTAGACAGAACACATGGCTTTTCCGGGGTTTTCCAAATCTCACCAAAATCTACCTTGTAAAGTTAAAATGAAAGTTAATTCATCATGTTGTTTAACGAGATTTTGCAATTATAACAAAATATAATTTTTAAAAATAATTTATTAAAATAGAGATGACGTCATGATGACGTCACCTCGGATTTGGCATGCTTGTGGCACTATCAACCTATCCACCAATTTTCATGATGATCGGACCTACCCTCTTGTTTTTCAAAATAATACATTTTTTATGACGTCATCATGACGTCACACATTTTGCACATTAATATAAAAGAATATAAGAGCTAACAAACATAATAGAAAAAGAATTTTGAATTCAGCATGTTCTGTTGATGAGATATGGCTTTAAAAGTCAAAAAGCTACGACATTAATATAAAATCGTAGGATGACGTCATCATGACATCACTTCAATTTTTATCTACAACACCTGCTGGCCAGCTAGATAAACTTAGCTAGATATCAAGTTTAAACTCAATCAGACCAACGGTTCTCTACATATAGACCCTTCAAAAATGTACCTTTAAGATGACGTCACGTGACCCGTGATGACGTCATCACAATGTTACTTGTCAAAACAATTACTGCAACGTGGTATTGTCAAGATTGGAGGCAATCTGATCAAATTTTGAGAGTACAGTGAAATTTGAAACATTTAAAAATTCGTAGAAAAACGACCGATGACGTCATCATGACGTCACTTCCGATTTTACATACTGGTTGCCCTATCTACCTATCCACCAATTTTTATGATAATCGGAACTACCCTTATATGTGTTTCAAAAAGCACATTTTTTGATGTCATGATGACGTCACACATTTTTCACAATGATATGAAAGAATATAGGAGCTAACAAAGGTATTACAAAAAGAATTTTGAATTTAGCATGTTCTGTTGATGAGATATGGCTTTAAGAAACTTTAAGGTCCAAAAAACTTTAAAATTACTATAAAATCGTCATCATGACGTCACCTAAATTTCCATCTATAACACGTGCTGGTCTACCAACATACCTGGTTTGAAGGCAATCGGACCTACGGTTCTCTAGATATGGGCCCTTGAAATATGCACTTTTAAGATGACGTCAGATTAGGGTCTATGTTTGTGTTAAGTTTGATTAGGATGCGAGGTTGTTTAGTGACCGAAGTACCGCGTACAAAATTTGTGTACAAAGTCTATGGGATTTGGGATAGAACTAAACAATTTAAAGAAAATCAACCTAACCTAACCTAACCTAACCCATACAATTGCCTAGTGGAGACCTATTCAGTCCATTTGTTCCCATTGTGTTCATGTCTCCACATGGTACGGTATATCTCTCCACATGTCCCCACAAGAAGAAATTGTAGGGAGTGGTTTAGTTATACCTCGGGACCAAATGACCCACGGACTTTGTTCCACAAAATAGGTTCTAGAACAAAAAATGCTCGACCGAATCGGGAGACCTTGGTATCATTTTTCTTTTAACAGAATTACCCATGCATTGGTATAGGTTATTTTAGTCTCAGGGTAGCTGAAGTTGTATGCCGTTTTATTTTTATTTTGGAGCACCCTGTATACTGGATCCCAACGCGAACATGTTTTAGCTAACCAAAATACAGAAACAGCAAAATGTGTCCATAAACATTAAGCTTGGGCGACAATAATATTTATGGAGTCGACTCCGACTCCAAGGAGGAATAGCAAATCCATTCGGAAAATGAATGAATTCCTTTAATCCGGGCCCGGCATTGATCGCACAGATGAAACAGCTTGGTCTGTGAAAAGCTGCACGTGGTCTTTAAATGCTTTTTTGTTTTTTGGAGTCTGCAAATTTTGTAATAATCAATCGAGGGATGGATGGAATTTACTTCAAGGAAGCAGGAGTCGATGACTCAAATAATTGAATCCCGGTGGTGATTCCAATGTTGCAGTTGTGTAGTCAATTCCTACGCGCTGTCACCCAAGCCTAATCAATATCTTGACTCAAATGGCAGAGTTGTTAATCGAGTCATCACAAGTCACTTCACAAGTCTGGTCTCAAGCCATGTAACAAGCTATTCAAACACACTATATAACAAAAGCATTCCTCCGTCATTGTTCATCTCATGTAGCTTGTGATGAGCTGCCTTTTGTGATCTGCATTTTGATCTGACTTGTGACTGACATATGTGACTGACTCAATTACAACTCTGTCAAATGGATACATACCAAAAAATGTGCAAACAAGTCCTTTTTACAAGGAGGTTTATTTGTTTTGTTTTTTTTCTTAATGAAAGTCGCCCATAACAAGGCTAAAAGCCACTCTAGGTAATGGGCTGGTGGGGTTGGCCATATTTTAGGTTACCAGCCCTACCACCCTTATTTTAACTGGGTCAAGATCTAAATAGAGGATAAATCTTCAATAGATACCAAAGAAATTATCCCACTTTTCTGACCTATGCCAGGCGGGGGTAACTTACTGTAAACTGAATCTGATGATACATTCATGGCTTGATGACCAGTTGTCAGATTATCGGTTGTTGGTGAATTATCGGTTGTTGGGGGATTATCGGTTGTTGGGGGATTATCGGTTGTTGGGGGATTATCGGTTGTTGGGGGATTATCGGTTGTTGGGGGATTATCGGTTGTTGGGGGATTATCGGTTGTTGATGAATTATCAGTTGTTGATGAATTATCCGTTGATGGTGAATTATGGGCCGTTGGGGGATTATCGGTTGTTGAGGTATTATCAGTGACAAAATTAGTTAAATCAGCAGACTCAATTTCCTCTTCGGTCACATTCGGGATGATGAATTTCCAGTCATATTCTTCATCGTTTACTGTTTTGTTGAAGCTTAAGTACAGGGCATACACTGCGGACTCATTCTGGGGCCGTAGCTCAATGATCACGCTCTCCCCCGCCCCCTCCACCACTAATGAGTGGCTGAAGCTGGAATTGCCCTCTGTGGGCTCAAAGGTCGTGAACTCTTCATCATCACTGGCTTCCACCTGGGGGAAGGAGATGTCGATGAGTCTGTCCTCAGACAGGCCGTGAACAGGGATTTCCTGAGTGTTGTTATCGAAGAAGGTGAAGTTGACCACACCAGAGTCCTGTCGGTCGGCCATACTTCCCTTGGCAAAGCTGTACGAGTTCTTGGGTGTAGATTGCAACTGTTGAGGAGAAAACATAATTTAAATAAAATGATTCGTCAAACAATCCACAAGGGAAATAAAATGAGTTATATCAGTTAGTGCTGCAGTACTCATACCGTGATTTTTTTTCTGTATCGTATTCATAATCCTTACATGACCATAATCAAGCAACATTTCTCCCAATCAAAAAATATAATAATAATATCAGATTTTTGAAATTTAAAATAAGGTTATATTTTATTTTATTGTGAAAATCGCCACTTTGCCAGAAAGTGTCGGCCACTCACCCCATTCTGCCTCTTACTCCTCCATCCTCCCTGAACCAACCTTTCTCCTTCCCAATCACGTAGCAGCAACTCACCCATCCTGCCCCTTACTCCTCCATCCTCCTATGTCCTAACCTTTCTCCATCCCAATCACGTAGCAGCAACTTACCCATCCTGACCCTTACTCCACCATCCTCCTATGTCCTCCCTGAACCAACCTTTCTCCTTCCCAATCACATAGCAGCAACTCACCCATCCTGCCCCTTACTCCTCCATCCTTCTATGTCCTAACCTTTCTCCATCCCAATCACGTAGCAGCAACTTACCCATCCTGACCCTTACTCCTCCATCCTCCTATGTCCTCCTATGTCCTCCCTGAACCAACCGTTCTTCCCAATAACATAACAGCAACTCACCCATCCTGCCCCTTACTCCTCCATCCTCCTATGTCCTCTCTAAACCAACCTTTCTCCTTCCCAATCACGTAGCAGCAACTCACCCATCCTGTCCCTTACTCCTCCATCCTCCTATGTCCTCCCTGAACCAACCTTTCTCCTTCCCAATCACGTAGCAGCAACTCACCCATCCTGCCCCTTACTCCTCCATCCTCCTATGTCCTCTCTAAACCAACCTTTCTCCTTCCCAATCATGTAGCAGCAACTCACCCATCCTGCCCCTTACTCCTCCATCCTCCTATGTCCTCCCTGAACCAACCTTTCTCCTTCCCAATCACGTAGCAGCAACTCACCCATCCTGCCCCTTACTCCTCCATCCTCCTATGTCCTCCCTGAACCAACCTTTCTCCTTCCCAATCACGTAGCAGCAACTCACCCATCCTGTCCCTTACTCCTCCATCCTCCTATGTCCTCCCTGAACCAACCTTTCTCCTTCCCAATCATGAAGCGGCAACTCACCCATCCTGTCCCTTACTCCACCATCCTCCTATGTCCTCCCTGAACCAACCATTCTTCCCAATCACATAACAGCAACTCACCCATCCTGCCCCTTACTCCTCCATCCTCGTATGTCCTCCTTGATTTCCCAACTGCCATTTACACCAGCAACATCATCCAACTTCTCCTTCCAATTGAAGTAGCATGCATCCTCTGATCTTCCCTTCCCTCCTGTAATCTACTACGTTTCCCAACTCACCTTCATATCGACAGCCTCATCCACAGAGCAATTCTGCTCCTTCCCCATCAGCTCACACCAGTCGCCCATTTTTATCTTTCCAATTCCGTCATCGATTGTTATGTTGCCGATCTCAGATGCCTTCTGGCGGTCAATACTCAGCTTGAGATGTGACGAATATAAAGTCGTTGGCTGCTCCCCCGGGAGTTTGTTGGCTACCATGATGCTGTAGAGACGCTCAGTAGAGCTCTCCAGTTTGGTCAGGGTAGCTTCTGCTCTTTTCTACAAAAGTCAAACAAGAAACAGACAGCGAAAATGCAAAACAAATTAACCATTTTATCAAAAAGGAGAAATACTTTGGGGAAAATGTTGCATTTTGATTTTCATCAGCATTTCTGAGACCAAGGTTGCATATTGTCCACCCGCCTCCCCCCCCCAACCCCCAGAACAAAGACACTGAAAATTTGGGAGACCGGGCAAGATAGCTCAGTTGGTAGAGTGCCGGTATGGTATTCCAGAGGTCACAGGTTCAAATCCCGCTTCTGCCAGTCTTCTTTGTTCACTTTAAAAATTCAAAATATTTTCAGACAAACAGTGCATTTCCAAACGATGGTCCTGTACATTATTATACATGTATTCTACTTTCCAACCGATCAATTGTAGGACAAATGGTTTTTGCAGCCTAATTGGGGCGACTTTGAGGCAATGTGTCCGTTTAATTCCTGTATTACCTCATCCGACCACATCCCACAATGAATGCACAAAATCTTTTCCAACTGAAATTCCAGGCCTTACCTCTAATTCCTCTTGCTGCTTTTGGCTAATGGAAGCTGGATGAAGAGAAATAGAGCTTGATAATCAACACCAAGTAACTTCAGGAGGTCTGGTTTCAACATTCACAGCCTGCTCACAGTCAGTCACATTGATAAAAGCATTACATTGTACATCATGACTTTAATCTCATGCACCATATCTTTGACTTCAGTAGGTCTGTGCATCCGAACCGGGTAAAACCGAGTACCTGACCGCTGATGTCAGGAACCGGTTCCAGATTATGGAATCGAGTACCCGTAACCGAAATAACATATTTCTCAGACAATGAAAATGAAAGCTTTTGAATGTCATTTGTGGGAAAAAACCAGGGTACTTGGATAAAACAGAACAGATTATGGTTATGATGCATGTTTTTTTCAATTTTTGTCCACTGTAGAAACAAGAAAGGTGTATCACAAATGTCCTCTTTTCTCGCAAATATTATCCCAGACCAAACTTGTAGGTTACGCCTTGGGGCCTGGGCACTTGATAATGACCCTTGCCTTCAGCTTGGGTCATTATCAAGCGCCCAGGCCCCAAGGCGGTTTTCAATGTACGTTTAAAACCGGCCCAGCACATATTTATTCACTTATTCATCAATGCCTCAGCGAGTTTCACTATCCCTATTGGTCTAGAGCCTTTCACGTGGGTGTGTTTAAGCGGTTGTTTAAATACAACCCGAAGTTGTTTAAACACGGCGCGTCATAACCAGCTGTTCTCAGCTTCGCATTTTGTCCTTTTTACGGGAGGTTTTTGCATTTTTCGTAAGAAGGCATTTATGAATGGGGATAAAAATGTGATGACCCAGTCTTTAGCAGTCAATAATAACCTCGAAGGGTCGTCACCGCTGTTAATGGACCTCGCCTTCGGTTTGGTCCATTAACAGCGGTCACGTGGTAAAGACCAGGTCATCACACTTTTATCCCCTTTTTTATACATCACATGAAAATGTGGTTGGTAATCCTGTTTTTAAGAAGAAAAGCTTCTTTTTTTTTGCGTGTTTAGCAGCTGCATGAAATAGGCCCTCTATTGTTGCATAAAGACACACACACACACACCCCATAAGTTGGAACCGTGTACACATGTATTTGGGTCATTCTATATAAATTTGGGGTCTAAAAGTGACATTTTTGGTGTCCCTGTTAATTACATTGTGACATGTATAAGATTTTGCAATTCCGGACACATTCTTTAATGCCTTCTATCTCCAAGAGTGATTGTGTAAAGCAAAGTACTCGCCAAACAAGTAAAAAATAGTGTGAAGTCAATTTTAATGATACTTGACGGAAATTACACAGGTCAGGTGTAACAGGGACACCAAAACAAAAATACACACTTTTTGATCCCAAAAACTTCAATCATCCCAAACACTTTCTGCATGGATTGATGTCACTGGCCCAATTTTAAGTGATAAATACCTGACTGCTGTTTCCCCGACTCGGAGGATAGCGGGACGATTGGGTGGCTTACTGATACTCCTGCTCCCTATAGGAAACAAACAAGAGTATCATGAAATCAGATCAAATCAAATCAAATCAAATGTTATATAAAATGGTTGAATGTACTCTATGAACTCGGAGGCTTCATTTCTGCAATCACATTTCGGAAGTGTAGAAATTATTATTGCTGTCATTGAACCAAGTAGTATGTGCACTGTGGCATTTGTGGTCAAACTTACAATATCTGCATTGACAGTTTTTGTTAGATGAAATTTTTGTCTGCCCGACTCCAATTGCTCGGTGTCCGCTGCTATAGTCAGCTGACTGCGGCAAGCTCGGTGGTTGAGTGGTTAAGACGTCTGCACTAGCAAACGGGAGGTCATGGATTCGAGTCCCACCCTTAGTATTTTTTTTCACAATGCACTGCTTAGCACCACGTTGGGAAGGGCAAACAACAAATATCTTCTAATTTACATCATCCCTGGCGTACAAATTCCATCTTCATGACAGTCTGAATTTAAACCCCCAAAAAATTCACAACCAAAGTAACAGGAATTTGGAGACTGACAGTAGGGATTCATGAAGCTTACCGAAAAGATATTTCCGGTGACTGTGATCAGTCCTTTGCCTACTTTATTCAGTTTGGATTCATCTTTGATAGATGCGTCATCTTCCTCAATGAAGCTGATCATGTCATCAGCGACCTCACTCAATGTTTCCTGTGAGACAAATAAATGAACCAAGACATAAATTTGTGGCGGTTACGTCCACACGTGGTGGTATTGTTGACATTAAATGCTCTCTGGTCACAGGGGTGAAAATGGTTAATGTTACCTTCGAAGCTTGTATGTTGAAAGCGATAGACTTGTTATCCAAGTGAATATGTAGAACAGACTAGATATGGAATGCACTCCAATTAGTCAAGTCAAGGAATAACCTTAGAGTGATTCTGGTTTAGACCAGAATGTGGTAAACTCACCAGAGCTTCGGGCAAAAGAGCAGATGTGTCGTCAGTCACGAGACTTAATGTACTTGTCGTCAGAAGCACATCCTCAGAGCTACTCATAACCAGCGAGGACTGAAGTTTTGCCATCCTTACTATTTGCTGTAGGGGAATAGTTCAGGGGCAAAAGTTCAGGGGCAAAAGTTCAGGGGCAAAAGTTCAGGGGCAAAAGTTCAGGGGCAATAGTTCAGGGGCAATAGTTCAGGGGCAATAGTTCAGGGGCAATAGTTCAGGGGCAAAAGTTCAGGGGCAAAAGTTCAGGGGCAAAAGTTCAGGGGCAAAAGTTCAGGGGCAAAAGTTCAGGGGCAATAGTTCAGGGGCAATAGTTCAGGGGCAATAGTTCAGGGGCAATAGTTCAGGGGCAATAGTTCAGGGGCAATAGTTCAGGGGCAATAGTTCAGGGGCAATAGTTCAGGGGCAATAGTTCAGGGGCAATAGTTCAGCGGCAACAGTTCAGCGGCAAAAGTTCAGCGGCAAAAGTTCAGCGGCAAAAGTTCAGCGGCAACAGTTCAGCGGCAACAGTTCAGCGGCAACAGTTCAGCGGCAACAGTTCAGCGGCAACAGTTCAGCGGCAACAGTTCAGCGGCAACAGTTCAGCGGCAACAGTTCAGCGGCAACAGTTCGCGGCAACAGTTCGCGGCAACAGTTCGGGGCAACAGTTCGGGGCAACAGTTCGGGGCAACAGTTCGGGGCAACAGTTCGGGGCAACAGTTTGGGGGCAACAGTTCGGGACAACCTTTCGGGGCAACAGTTCGGGGCAACAGTTTGGGGGCAACCGTTTGGGGGCAACCGTTTGGGGGCAACCGTTCGGGGCAACCGTTCGGGGCAACCGTTCGGGGCAACCGTTCGGGGCAACCGTTCGGGGCAACCGTTCGGGGCAACCGTTCGGGGCAACCGTTCGGGGCAACCGTTCGGGGCAACCGTTCGGGGCAACCGTTCGGGGCAACCGTTCGGGGCAACCGTTCGGGGCAACAGTTCGGGGCAACAGTTCGGGGCAACAGTTCGGGGCAACAGTTCGGGGCAACAGTTCGGGGCAATGAAGGTGAGTAAAGAAACTCAGAGATTAATTGATTGATAACAGCATTGGCTTAATCATTTATGGATCCCTGTACTGATCTAATACCATGTTTACTAACCTGTGCTTTCTCCGTTCGGAGCTCTTCGTTTGCTTGTGTTGGGTTATTAGCCTTAAAAGAAAGGCAAAACAAGTACTGAAAACAAACAGCTACAGTATTGTGTTCTTATTTATTTATTACCCACATCCAACATTCGAAGAACCGCCAATTACAGGAACGGAATAAATATTTTTAAAAGATACACTAGCATAAATATTAAATTCATTCTCTATATTAGGATAGGAGTGAGGGGTAGGGGTGGGTAGGAGAATAAAAAACATAGGGAAAGGGTTGGGACGGAAAGAAAAAAAATACTTCCAAGGATGACATTTCTGGGGACGGAGGAATACTTAAGAAAATAAATAAATATTAGTATCTTCTTGCACCTCTTTAATCTACAACCTGAAAGACAACACAGTTGATGACAAACCCAACAGGATCGACTATCAAGAGCTTCAGACCAATGGCCTAATAAGTAGGTCGTGTAAGCAATTCACATGATATTCAGACTGCTAAGCTTTTTCTCACTAGAGCGTAAAACGATATACTAGTGTCCTATTTCAAAAAGGATGAAGCCTCCCGTGTACCTACCTCTGTTGGAGATTCAGAAAATGCATCTAGAAAAGGAAAATCAAATATATGGAAATTGGAAAAACCATTATTACAACAAACTGGAAAGGTTTAACAAATTTCAAGCCCAGAAAAGAATGCACATGTCATTCAATACTGAAATTACTCACAAGGGTTTGAAATAAATATTTTGCAGCTCTGCAGATTTTGGGTTTTTCCTTGATTTTCTGCGCATGAAAAGTACAGTAATTCTTAGAATTATATGACTCATGACTCCTTTCCATGTTTGAGTCTCATTTTCTTGAGCTTGAGTCACAATTAAAGGGGCTGTATCGTCACGATCATAGTAGGCTTGCGGCTGTACACTGAATCCCGAACTGATGAACGCAGATGAACCCAGTAACTGCAAATAATACATGGCGCGTGCGCGCTGACCTACAGGGCGCGCGCGCCAGATCAGATTACAATTGCAATGACTGCTGCATGCATGATCCTGTAGTTATGATACATACTGCATGTACAAGTATTTTGTTCGTGTTTGTGCCACCAAAAATATACGATAGGCCTACAGTCGAACATAGTCCGTGCCACCCACCCGCCGGCCAAACGCCAAAATGTACCATGACAGAACCAAACGAAAATATGTAAATAAGTAAATCTGTATTTATAATTGTAAAATACATAATGTACCAGCCCCTTCCTATACAAAAATAAAGTTGTAGGCCTATGTATCGAAATAAATTTTGACTAAAATCGGCTGTGCGTGCAATGATGAGCAAATCAAAGTAAAACAGCTATACTGATGGCGATATTGAGTCCACGACCTTGTGTTACATTTTACGGCAGGACTTTATGGAAAGTTACATCATAAGAGTTATTTCAACACAATAAATAATATACGCCAATGAAATGAGATTTCACCAGTGGCGAGGAAATCCGTGTCGAAAAGTGGGGATGATTATTGAATTTGTCAACGAAGTACTGCATCTTGAACTGTTCTCAACGGGGGATACCCCTGCCCCAAACACCGCTTGAAATTTGAAACATCACTTTGTGTACAATTTCCCCTTTTTAAATTTGTTTACGAAACAAAAAAGAAATACAAATCGGAAGGCCCCTGAACTCCTTCCCCCCAGACAGCAATTTCACGTCGGCCCGA
The DNA here is from genome assembly GCA_037893225.1 of Hippasteria phrygiana. NCBI lineage: Eukaryota > Metazoa > Echinodermata > Asteroidea > Valvatida > Goniasteridae > Hippasteria > Hippasteria phrygiana. Next base: position 854,427 of record JAZGUH010000512.1, on the reverse strand, counting down.
CGTAGTATCAACGTCACTAACCGACGAAGAAACGTTGGACCAACGTCAGATCTCTTACGTTGGCCCAACGTAAATTTGCACTGCCGAATTACGTTGGCCCAACGTTGTTTTTTGCAAACGTTGGACAAACGTTGGACAAACTTCATTTTACTCATTTTCCAACCTTTTTTTTTTTACGTCATATCAACGTTGTTTGTACGTTGGCGTTAACGTCATTTCGCTCAATTGTCAACCTTATTTCCACGTCATATAAACGTCGGCTCAACATCGTTTGCACGTTGGCATGAACGTTGGACAAACGTCATTTCACTCATTTTTTCTGCACCCGATGCGACGTCAACTAAACGCTATGTTGTTAAAAAATAATGTCTAGCCGACGTTAAGTCAACCTTTTATCGACGCACGATTGACGTTCCGTCAACGTTTGTTTCGCAACGACGTTTATAATACATAACTATTATACTTTACAACTATTATACATTATACTAAAGTACACGTACATAATGTTACTATAGTTCAATGACCTACTACATATACATGTACTACGATAATACTATATAACTTTCGTCATGCTTCAGTTTTATATGCACTTTATCCCGGCGATAGTGAAGTCATGGCTTTCCATTAAACATTTTCGACATTTGCACACAAAAGTAGATGAAATGAGATTATTCACGTATGTTTTCCCCCAAAAAATGAAAATTTGTGTGTGGAATTGTTTGAATAATTACATATTATGGTCAGGAAATTGTGTTTTTGGATACAAAATTGCAATTTCAGACGACTTTTATGAACACAAATTTCCTCAATTCTAATTGGTCAGTTGCTGTGGACCATCAACTGATGTCTGACCGACATCAAAATTTCTACTCCAGTCTGACGTCACATGTTGATCATAAACTGACGTCTGACCGATGTCAGAATTTCTACACCAGCCTGACGTCACGTTTTTAGCATAAACGACGTCGGACCTACGTCAACATTTCGACCCCAGGCTGACGTCACGTGTTAACCATAGCTTGACGTCTAACCGACGTCAGAATTTCGACGCAGGGCTGACGTCACGTGCTGACCATAAAGTGACGTCACACAAACAAAAATGACCGACGCATACCACATTCTGATGGTTCATACACCATTTTCAATGTCGGCACAACGTCATCTGCTGAGGGCGACGTATCTCGACCTGTGCCGACCTTTGCCAACGTCTGGCCAACGTCGGTCTGCTGTCTGGGCGTATTTCTCAGCGTTGATTGTTTACGTCACTTTGTTGGCATTGTAGCATCATGATTTGCCAATAATGCCAACCGTGAATGGCAAAATGACGTTTCAAAGGAAAGGTCTATACTACACGACAGACATCGAGGGCACACAGACGCGCAGCGTAATGTTGACCTTAATTTGACGTCTAATAACGTCAGTCCCTGATGCCACTCTGACATCGCAGTGTGACCATGATTTGACATCTGGCCGACGTCAGATTTTCGACTTTAGTTTTACCATATATAGCTTGACGTAACGTTGACATGAAATATGCGACGCCAGACTGACGTCACAGCGATGACCATAATTTGACGTCCAACTGACTTCCGATTTGTGACGCCAATCTGACGTCACAGTGGTGACCACAAGTTGACGTCTAACAGATGTCAGATTTGCGACGCCAAACTGACGTAAAAATGGTGACCATAATTTTAAGTTAGACTGACGTAAGATTTGCGACGCCAGACTGACGTCACAAGGGAGACCATTATTTTAAGCCCAATTAACGTCAGATTTGAGACGTCACTATGACGTCACAGTGATAACCGTAATTTAACGTCGGCTTAACGTCGGATTAGCGACGACAAACCGATTTCACCATAATCTGACGTTAGTTCGACTTAGAATTTCGACGCCATACTGATATAATATATAACCTTAATTTGACGTCTTACCAACGTTATAATTCTGACGGCGACCAACGTCACATCTTCAACGTTAAACAGACGTCACAATGACCAAAATGTCTAACCTATTGCCGACGTGTGGAAAATATGGAAATCTCCGACCCATTTAGAACGTTGACCCGACGTCGTTCACACACGTGCGACGTTCGCCGACCTTTGCCAATGTCGGATCGATGTATGCTTGCTGTCTGGGCCGTGTTTACGCCACTAGCGCACAGATCCCGAAATCACTATGATAAAGATGACTACCGAAGAAACAAAGAAATAAACACCCCGACAAATATTCAAACAACCCGAATTTTCACCTGTTTTGCACGAACTATTCGTTAATTACTTTTTATGACATGAACAATTCACATACCGAGTACATGGATCGGATGTACTGTACATGTAATGTATACATGTACTGTACATGTTGACTATACATTACATGTAGACTTGATGTGCGGAAATATTGTTTCACACAGCGAGTTGTTGACAAGTGCCAGTGGAATAGCGACCAAGTGAAGTTGTTTCAGCTCCATCTATCAACTGTTTAAAAAAAGATGTACTTCTAAGTTCTAGATATTAATTTTTGTTTCGCTGCTAATTAACTGTTTGCAGCCGCTACCCCTCTTTTAGTAGCATGATAATTTTGTTATTGAAGTGACGGGTCAAAATAAGCCTGAAGCTTTTTATCGACCTAAGTTTACAAGCAAGATACAAACAAGATACATCCAAATGAATGTACACATAATACATAGACCCTTTTACAGATACCCCGCCTGTGGGATTTTGTGTACAAAATTTAGCGCAAACTGTCCCACAGCGACACGGCACGTTGCAGTTTTGCTGTGCACATTTACATGGACAAGCACCCCGTGTGCCGAGTTGTCCTCTCTGGCAAGAGTTTCAGCATGTACATGTCATAGGTTCTCCAGCGTAAGGTTCTACTTCTATATCGCCAACCTCCAATTCCATGCAACTTTCAGACAAATATTCCATGGCACTTGTGTACATGTGAATGAAATTTTATGAAATAAACAGATGAAATTTGAACGTTTTTTCTAATAATCTTACTCTTAGAGAACTGAGTGCCACGATGTGTGCTACTTGTTTATAAGTATACATGTACACATATGTGTATGTCAGTACGCAGACGCTGGACATGCGTGCGTGTTCCAGGGGGTGTAGTTTCCAAAAGCCAATTCTCAGAACAGCCATAACAAACGGATGGAGGTTAAAAATAGCACATAACCGAAATAAAGCGCAAGGGGGCGCACTCCAATATTTGATTCGTTAACGCGAGATGGCGCGACGATACAGCCCCTTTAACAGACTCAACTTACTCAAGAACTCAAACTCAATACCAAATCACATATTTTTAAACAATAGTACTTTTTAAAAACATGCCTAAGAATATTCTTTTAATTTCATTGTGTATTGCCACTATATGATTTTTTTTTCTCAAGCATCAACATCTTACATTTTATCACCATGCAGGGTGTTCCATGACCTCATTCAAAGTGTTTTAGGTTTTCAAAGCACAGTATTACCAGCTACATGTAGGAAATGCGCACATGGAAACCATTGCAACAGAATTACTGCAGATGAAAATTTCATGAGTTACATTGCCGATTCTTGGCTCAATTCCACTCTTGAAACAATAAACCCAAGAGCAAATCGTCAACTTACAGGTTGCTGATGTGCTGCTTGCCAGCAGTATTGACGAATCCAATAGGAGTTGAGCATTGATGACATTTGGGTTGCCCTCTGCTATTAGCTTCTCATATAATTTCTCCTGCTCGACACTGAAATTTTCAGATCGTTTCAAAATAGGCGGGCTCACCTATTGTGATAAATAATTCAGAATTACTGCTAAGTATCATGACAGCACTGACAAGAGCAGCAGCAGCAGCAAACACTAACTAACTCAAGCAACAGCAACAGCAACAACAGAACAGTGTTGTAGTCAAGACCAGGCAGTCCAAGACCAAGACCGAGACGGACATTCCGAGACCAAGACCAAGACCAAGACCAGGCCCAAAAAGGCAGTCCGAGACCAAGACCAAGACCGACAGTCCGAGACCAAGACCAGACTTGTAAATGAAGGCGTGTGAATCATCTTTGTATGTTGATCTAAAACTGTTGGGGTTAACCCCTTGAGTACGGTTTTTACGGGAGACGTCGGGGTGTCGCGGCGGTTCTGGCAGCCAAGCGAACCGCTACAATGTGTCTGTGCAGTCAAGTGTAACATGTACAATAATCCAACAATGAATTGAAACTGCACAAATGCCATCCGTACGCAATTAACCCTTTCAGCCCCGCATTGTTTATTGGCATACAGCCTCTGGTGCCCACATTGTTCACGCACAAAGCACTTAACGGTCGACTTTAATAGCCATTGGGGCTGAAGCGGGGTATAGTGCACGGGCGACTATAGTCGCCATTGGGGCTGAAAGGGTTAAGCTAGGGTATGGGGTATGACCACAGAGCTGTGTTTAGTTTGACAGGAATGGTCTTGGAGTGTACTTTAGCATTGTTGTTGGTTTCTACTTTGTATTCTTCAATAAAGTTGTTACTTTTCGACCTAATTTGAATTTTTACAACACTCACAGTGCATGCAGTGCACTTCAGCACTTTTCAGACACTGGCGTACCTATGTAAAGCTACAATAAAAGTGACAATTTAAAATAGTATTTCCTTCAAATTTCCCAGGAAAAACATTTATAGAGGTGCCCTTGGCCCTCGGTCTCAAGAAAATGTCATGCCATCCTGGAACCCATGGTGATTTTATTGCAGCAGTATACCCAACAGTATACAATCATGTTACAGAAATACAGGCCTATAATTTAGATCATTTCTGACAAAATCTTATGTGATTGGCAAGCAGATGAGATGTGCAATTGTTTGGACATTTAACAGGCTTCTTTAGAAATTGAAACAAACATGTCATTGACAAGCATGCAAGGAAGAAAAATCTTGGGCCTAATTCATCGGGTGTTGAAGCCGCACATGATTGATGAAGGCAGACGTTGTTCCTGCCTTATCGTGATACTGGTTCTTTTCGGGCAAAAACACACACTGCGACATGTTTTTTACTTCCAATTTTGGCATCGACGCATTCCTTGTGGGCGCAATCGGTTGATGTGCAATCACATCAATTATAATTCCATGTGGAATGCGCAAAATCTGAGACATACAAAAATTACCACACAAAATTCCCATAGGGTTGTCTAAGGGGCATGGTTAACTCGTAAACGGCGATAGGTCAATAGGTCGATTGTGATGCTATGGGCCGATCGCGCTGCCACCAGACGAACACATTTTCTTTCTAATTCACGGCTCTGGAGGATTTCTTTTTAAGTCAAAGATATCCGTCAGAATCGACTGATAGCGCAGCACGATTGACCGATCGCGCCCAACATATGCATACTGTATGATCGCCGAATTGGCAGACATGATTCAACTGTACGTATGTGCCTATCGATGAAATAGAAAAAGCGACAATCAGATACACGCACGCTTCCCACATGTCAACGTTTGTACACTATCCTAGAATGGTGCCTTGCTAGTCAAGTTCGAGATCGACCAAGAGTGCATACGACACGCGTCTAGTTTACCGGACCATGCAATATGTGACTACGGGGAACCGGTGCCCTGCCAACCAATCATGCATTCAATACGCGTCTTTCGAGTAACCAGTGGCAATACATGTGGCTACGGCCAGTCATCCATGTATGCGTATGCATGATCACACAAACGCACGAGGTAATTTTGTATGGTCGCTTGTCAAAGCCAGCCGTAGCCAAATCGAACGTACTATAGTCAGGTATGTCAGTACAGTAGAACGATGAAGAATGTTTGTGAATGGAACGTTAACGGCGGTACGTGTTCTCGCAGGATTTCGATTTCGTTAGGCAACTGCAAGATTTGTTCAGGTACGAGAAGGTGCAAAGTGCATTTTTTAATTGGTCTTTGTGGTGGTCTCGTTCCAAAATTCCAAGAACAGCAGGTGCGAGACCAAGACCAAGACCAAGAGTCCTTCCGGGACCATGCGTGTTCGAGACCAAGAACACGTTCAAACTGGTCTCGCGACCAAGACCAGTCTCGACGACTACAACACTGCAACAGAAGCAGACAGAGTGGCAGCAAAAGCAACAGCAGCAACAGCATTACCAGCAGAAGTAACAACAGCATCAACAACAGTAGCATTAAAAGCAGCAACAGTAGAACAACAGTGGCAACATCAACAGCAGCAGTAGCAATAAAGAACAGCAGCAGCAACATTAGCACAGCAACATCAGAAAAAAAAAACAGCTATTACAGCCTCAACCACAGCAGCAGCAACAGCAATAAGAAATCCGTTGTTTATTATACATGTATCACTCGGCATAATCACCGTAATATTTGCAAACATCACAGTCGTGGATGCCCCGATCACGTCCTCTACAGTGACTCCAAGCGAGACCAAATAGCCATCGCTCTCCGAACCTAGAGGAGGCTTGAGGTCAACATCCGAACTGATACTGTGCAGAAGCACTGCTTGAAATCTCGCCGTTTTTGCTAGAAACAGAACATCAAATGTAGTGCACAGTCGAGCACTGTTAATACGAGCTCCACTGGACTATAAAAAAAACCCTTATATTATCAGTACCTCGTATTATGCATCGCCATGTCATGCCCATTCATCCATGACGCACCAACTGGGTTCCATGCACGTGTATGTTTTTATTAATGTACATAACGAATGTGTGCACAAAATAGGAGCATTATCCTTTATGTCGCAAATTTAATGTTTGTAAATTATGAATCTTACTGTGTAAAATGTAAGGACATACTATGGTTCTCAACGAAATTCTGTTATGGCTGCCAATCATTCCATGAAAAGGGTCTTACCAAAGAATCGAAACCGGGTTATCCCTTCCCAGTCAGTCCAGTTGATGCAGCTGACGCGAACAGACTCCCCCGCCGTGATGTTCTGAGGCTTCGCCATACACTCCCCGCTAACTGGAGGTTGATTCAGCCGGATCTTCATGCCGGCGTACCCCTTGCCACCTTGGATGTTACTGGCATATGCTGTGATCTGGTAGGACGAATACTGAGAGTAGAGGTCGAACAGCTCTTTCTTGATGTATAAGAACTCTGAGGCCCCTGCATGAACAAACAAATAGTTGAGAGATGGTCTGCAATGACTATAAAAGATGAAAAGCAAGAATTAACATTATACTAAGCAATGATATTTCCAGAATTCTAGACATGCTAATTGGGTTTTTAATAACAGAAAAGAAGAAAAAGAAAAGTGAAACAGACAGACTGTTCCCATTTTACCACAAATCGTTCGCTTGGGAACAGTCACTGTGACCTGCAGAATGTCTCGTGTTCCATTCTGACTTTCAAAACTTTTCCATAAAATGCCGCTGCTCATCTTTAATAATATGTGGTATGTATGCTCTGAGCATGTGCATGGTAAAAAAAAGTGTTTCATGTCGACAGATGAATGGCACTCTTACAGCAACAGCTCAAGGGCACAGCATTTGATGCTCCCATCTGTCTCTTCTTTCAGAGAAATAAAAGCAGAGTTGTACGACCTGCGACTTTATCTCAGACTGAACACGCCGTATAGATTGCCTCAGACTAGAACTTGACCTACATGTATATCACACACAACTTGTTGTTTATGACAATGCAGAATTGATGGCACTATTCATTTCTACATTTTGTATAAAGGTGTCATTTTAGTTCTGTTTAATACTGCACCTCTGCAACTCTGAGGACTCAACAGTGAAACCTCGGACTCTGACTCGAGGTTCAACAACTTGAATACAAGTCTATCACTCACCGGAAGTCAAAGCCCGCCAGCCCATGATATTCAATGCATGCTCGGAAGCGTTTAGTCCCTGTAACTTCCACGTGTAGACGACACCATCACAGAAAGTACTGCAGGAGGCCGTCAGCCTGACACTGCCAGTAGGATTGATGATCTGAGCCCCGTTACCAGGGAAGTAGACAGTACCCTGGCCAATACTGCAGACATATGTGAAGCCAGAAGTGGACATCAAAGTATTGGTGGGTGGTTGAGGGAAGGGGGATGGGATGGCATATAGAGAGAAAGGGGTGAAGTGGCAGGGAGTCGGGAAAGGGGGATAGAGGAAAGGGGGGAGAGGGTGGGAATGGGGGAGGGTGGGAATGGGGGAGGGTGGGAACGGGGCAGGGTGGGAACGGGGGAGGGTGGGAGCGGGGGAGGGTGTGAACGGGGGAGGGTGGGAACAGGGGAGGGTGGGAACAGGGGAGGGTGGAAAGGGGTGGGAACGGGACAAGGTGGGAGGGTGGGGAGAGGTGGGAACGTGGGAATGGGGAAAGGGTGGGGAGGGTTGGGGAGGGGTGGGAATGGGGGAGGGTGGGAATGGGGAAGGGTGGGAACGGGGGTGGGTGGGAAAGGGACAGGAAGAAGGGGAAAAGACCCTTTTCATGGAATGATTGGCAGCCATAACAGAATTTCGTTGAGAACCATAGTATGTCAAGCAATGTCACACTACGACGAAACCACTGTTGTGCACTGATAACATCAAGCTCGGACATAAACAACAAAATTAGGTAATGCGACAATGGACCTTTAAATTAATAGTAAGATAGAAACAATGCTGTCATTTATGTAATAATGCTTTACAAAAAATTACTTAACGATATCTTCTATTCTGCCCCACTAACAAAAACAATCTTCTCAAATTTCAGGGAACATCCAAAATGGTCGGACAACATTTTTCTAATTTCAAGTATGTCGTTATTTCCTAACCCCCCCCCCCCCCCCCCCCCCCCCCCCCCCCCCCCCGGTAGCAATCCTCATTGTGTACTTGTACCTTATGGCTGTCTGGGGCGGGTCACCCTCTCGGAGCTCCAGAATCAAACTGAAGTTGCCATTGCGGATGTCCTTGTAGATTTTGACCATCAGCTCATAGCGTATCCCAATCTCCATCAGGGAGGTATTGAAGCTCAGGGCGGGTGCCGAGGAGTTCAGAATGCCGACGCCTTGGGAGGGGCAGAAAAAGCCAAATGAAGAACAACAGTGATTAATGCAGAGGCCGGGTTTTATCGATTAGCAGATGCTCCATTGCTTGGTGATGTGGAACTCACCACTGCAAGACTGACACCCTGAACGCTAGGGGTGTGCATCAGAACCGGATACCTGAGTACCTGACCGTTCCATGTCAGGAACCGGTTCCAGATTATGGAATCGAGTACCCGTATACAACTTTACATGATCGCACAGTAACTTCCCAGAAAATGAAAAAGGAAAGGTTTTGAGTGTTGTTTGTCGGGAATTATTAAATTAAAACCCGACTACATGGGAAACCAGCACAGATTTCATGTTTATGACGCTCACGAAAATTGACAATAAAGGGAATTTACCGGTTGTGGTTTTTGTAGTCTGGGTATGGATAAAAAGCCTCGATGAGATATAATAGCATGCCTCGTTCCACAATAAATACAACTGTATAAAGCGTCTGTCTTTTGTGATATGCCAGCGCATGCACGTGCCGGAAATGTAATGGCAGAGTAGTGATCATGTTTACTGGACAGGCATGAGATTTGTCATACTTTTTGTCTGAAATCGGACTTTTGAATCTTAGAAAAAGACATTATTGCAACTTCCGGGATTAGAAGTTTTAGGTTGGGTTTCTTTAACGGGTACCCGGCTACCCGTATTTGTTTACTACCCGGTTCTTTTACTACCCTACTGAACGCCCGGGTATCAGCTGGTCTAACCATCAATCCCTAACCATTCAGCTATTAAACAGCATTTAATGTAGGCCACTCTAGTTTAATAAAGGGCTACAACAGAAGTGGTGGGGTTCGCCACATTTTAGGTTGCCAGCTCTGTCACCAAAATTAGCCACTCAAACTCTAGTTAATATAATCTTCTTCTAATACTAGTTGTCACATGGTTTTCACTGCGTTGAGATATCGCATTGATAACAGTCTGGCTACCAAATTGTCACGGCCTGCAAGGCCGCACAATTGCATTAAACATGCGGAACCAGACCAAGCCAAAACACAGTATCGTTCCCCATGTGTTACGGGTGTTGCCGCTGAAAAGTGTTCGATCAACGTATTGTCACAAGGTTGTTATCTGGTAGGTAACTAAAACCAGGCTTTCAAGCAGTCCCAGGTGAAAAAGTAGAATAGTAGAATCAAAATTTTCTAAAAAACAGGACAAAGGTAGGATTTTGGAGGACCAAATCAGTATAAAAGTAGGATTTTTGAAGGGCTTTCAGGAGTAGTTTTCATTGATCCTAGGCTCACCCACGTCCACAGCAGCAGAAGCCTCATTTGACATGTTCTGTACTCACAACACTCATGCTCCATCCTATAAACTAAGCTCTTGAAACTAAAGTTGGAGTACTCATGCACTCAAGCCCTTTATTGTGTGATTTTCATATGACAGTGTATACTATTATGAAAAATATTCAATGAGATTTCATTTTTTTGGAATTGTGCGACAAAAAAGTAGGAAAATTAGCAGCAAGTAGGGCTGTCCCGAATATACCGAATATTCGAATACCATTTTGCCGGTTTGAATATTCAAAAAGATATATTATGCACATACAGATACGACTCTGATGGTATTTTAATAGAAAAGTTACAGCGCTTAGCAGTGTCAAATGCCGCATTTTTGTCAATCGTAACTTTTTGTGGACGGAAGTATATTGTTCCCGTCCGTAAAACCCTCGATACAACAGGGGCATGCAAAAAAATGCCTATCGAACGGTCCATAATATTGATCGCCACACGTAAAACACCGGCGTGTTTTTATGTGCAATTTTTCTTTTACGGCGCAGCATGCAGTGAAAAACTTGATCGGCGAGTATCAAATATTTGAATATTCGGTCAAATCCAGTTTCGAATATTCGAATACTAAATTATTCGAATACTAAATTATTCGAATACTAAATTATTCGAAAATGAACAGCCCTAGCAACAAGGTAAAAAAACGTGCATAAAAAAAGCCTGTAAAACATGCATACAGCATATAGGACGATCGCAATCACGTGATGCACAACGTAGGGGGAAGCATGTGTTTCACCTTTGGTTGGTATGTGACTTTATAATGCACAGTTCTATGCAATGTCAGGATAATCACAACATTATGTAAAGTCTTTTTGCTTAATTCACTATCGGATTATTGGTGCAGAAATGTTTGTCCGTAAACGCACCATCCAGAATTTTGGACTCGGTCACGGTGGCCATAATTTTAAGCTTGCCAGCTCCTTTTTAAGCATGGCGGGAGGCAGGCCAAGCTTTTGCAGGCTGATGGGCTGATTTTGCAGGTTGGGGAAAAACTGGCCGAGTTTAGGTAAGTTTAATAAAATCTAATTTTCAATATTTTCTAAGCACATATTTTCAAAAATGATAAACGTGTCTGTTGTTGCTACTGAAATGGAAACAAATTGGCTAACTTGTCATATCGCAAAAACGAGTCTAATTTGTGTGTTCTATTGAGTCAATGATTTGAGGATTTACACCGGTGGAGAGTACAACTTGAGGGAAGGCTTGAGGAGGCGCCACTTTATATATTATACAAAGTTTGGTTTAAATTACAGGACATTTTAAAGTCTGCAAGACGTAGTATCTTTTCTCTTGGCTTTAAACTCTAAGACCGGCCATAATTATAGTCCAGGCTACTGCAATCAGTCTACATCTGAAGACTGGTCTCAGCGCATGACCCAAGTTTGATTGCAATTGGACTTGCGTATCAGACCAATTTGTCGAAACTTTAACCAAAATGACACATACGGACTACGGACTACGTGCGGACTGCGTACAGAAACAGTGATTGCATAGTCTCTTTCTGAACTTCGTTCAGGCGAGACAAAAACCTGTGCCAGTTCAGTTGGCCACTCGTTCAACAGAAGATATCCTTCAATCCAGGGATTCACAGCTTACCCGTTCCAAAGCAGCCTCCATTACCGATATTCTCAGTGTCATTTCCTGGCCTTTCTTCAGGAATCTCTATTAAGTTGTAGGAGTCGCCTGGAGGATACCTCTCGCCGACTCGCCGACAGTAATACACAATTTTGTCAAACTCCTGAAATCACAGTATAAACAAGAATGATGTGTTGACAAACACAAATGCCCCCAAGTTGAATTACACTTTTTAACTAAAGACTGATTTTTTTGTAAGCATAAATATGATGTTGACCACATACCAAATAGGAAGTTGATCTGTCAAATTCATCTCAAGTTATGTCCCAACCATTTCTAATCTTTTAAGCATAATGACATTGACCTTTGACCTATGGTGTGCAAAATCAATAGGGTTCTAGAGGACCCCCAAGACCAACCCACATACCACACGGGAAGTTGATTTGTCCCTATTGTTACCCATTTTGCATAGTTTCTCCTATTAAAGCAGTACTTGTATACTACATACCCACATGGAAGGAAAAGGCATATGCAGTATGCCTCTTCGGCTTTGCAGGCGGAGCGTAAAAAGTATAAATCGTAATTCCGATCCCAATGTTGGAATCTACACTCGACTCCTGCATGGAATTCCCCAAGCATACAACACCAGAGGCGTTAAAAAAAAACCTTTTTCACACAGCTTAACACCCCACACCCCCCCCCCCCCCACCCCCCAGGTATCCCCAAAGCAATTTAGGTTCAGGCTAAAATCCACCAAATCTTTGGTCGGTACCGACATCGACCAAAACTTGCCTGGTCCAAGCCTTCCTCAGGAGGCAGGTCTGGATCCTTTGACACTTCCCCAGGGATCAGATCCAGGCTACTCCCCCAACCCTTGACGGTGGACGTCATCTGGCCATTAATGAGAGCCACGATCAGCTGTGAACGCTGCACATCGATGTAGTCATATCCTACTGAGGAAAACTCCAGGTTATCCGTCAGCGACGTGTTCATGGTGACTTTGTAGCTCAGGCGGTACAGCCCGATGTCCAGAGTAAATGGCTGGATGAGAAGGGTAGAGGTCACCGATGAGGGCTGGTCCAACTCCCTAGATTCCTCAACCATCAGGGTACCAGTTTGTGCATCCAATCGCTCCAGCCTCCACTCCTTTGAGTTGTCCGTGAACCAGCAGTTCAGCTTGGTCACACCCTGGAAGGCGAAGCGGTCCTTGCGGACGGCCACCTTGGGCAGCCACCACCCTGGTTTACTGTCCTGCACAGAGACCACCGGCAGCCCACAGTACTTCTTGGCCTCTGCGACCGGAATGAGAATGGTGCCATTGTCAGAGGACAAGGTGTTCCAGCCCATGGCCTGAACCGTGTACATGCCCTTCTCAGTGAACACATGCTCAAGCAGGATGGAGCTATTCAGACGGCCCAGTCTGTTAGGGTGGCCGTCACAACTGCCGTAGGCCTCTGTGGATGAGCCGTCGCCAAAGTCTACCACGACACAGGAGTTGGTGCCCTTCGCCAGCATGGTCAGATTTAGGTGTCTGGTCTCATTGGCTCGGGACACGGCCAGGTCAGTGAGACGGACGCTGCGGATTGGCTCCAGCGTGTAGATGATGGTTTGAAATTTTACAGAGGGAGTGACTGGATTACTGCCATCAATAATGACCGTAAACTCTCTAACCTGAAAACACAACAAGAAAAAACTTTCACCGACGTATTTTATAAACACTGTACACTCAGTGTTGTCCCGAGAGATTATTTTGAACAAAATCACTCGGGTGGGACTCAAACCCATATTTGAACCAATACATGTACTGAATTCACATCATCCCGATGCAAATTCCATCATATGAAGTTTGGCTGGGGTACCCGCCACTATATCAGATTCGAACCAGCCAACCGACTCCAGCAAGCCTGGTGGTCGAGTGGTAAGACATCTGCACTAGAAAGCAGGAGGTCGTGGGTTTGAGTCCCACCCCAGTGATTTTTTCAAAATAATCTCTCGGGACAACACTGAGTATACAGTGTTTATAAAATACGTCGGTGAAGGGCAAACAAAATGTATTGAATTTACATTATCCCGACGCAATTCCATCCTATAAAAAGGAAAAAAACACCAACGATTCATTATTAAAAGCCTAAATTTTCTTGTAAATTTCAATTTTTAAATCACGACAGAAAACTCCAAACCTGAAAACACAAAAAATAAACAAATTCAATTAGTGTACCCTGGATTTTCTTGTACATTGCAATTTGCAAATTACAATTTACAAGTTTACATTTGTAAGTGTAACTGAAGAAGAAAAAAAAGGAAAAATCCACAGGGTTAATGCACAAAAAAACATTAATTGCACAATTTATGTGTTTTCTTATAAACGTTTAATTTTGCAAATGAATTTAAACTGTTGCAAACTGCTGACTGACTGAATGGACCTAAAATATACAAATCAAAAAATTAACTTAAGCAAGTTCTTTCTCAAAGGCAAATGACAGAGTACAAGAAACAAACATGTAGGGAACACACATGCATGAGGGGGTGGGTGGAGAAACACAAAAGAGGGATGCAAAGGAGCATGGCAGTGGGTAAACATCAAAGGGAGGGGAAAGAACAGCCAGGAAGAAAGGAACAAAGAAGTGTCCTTAGGGTAAGGATTAGGGCAGGGATTAAGATGAGAGGGATGAAGCTGGGGAAATGGACAAAGGAGTGTGGTGAAGGGGGGGGGGGGGGGGGGGGTAAATAGAAGGTGGTAATAGGGCAAGAGAAGGAACAAAGGGAAGTGGCAAGGATAAACAGGAAATGGAAATACAACCCCAAGTGGCCAAGAGACCCCAAGAGGGTTTGTCAGGAGGTTTATCTGTTTAATTTTGTAAGCTTTCCCGTTAAACTGCCCATTTCATACATCTTTTTCAGTCCCAAATCCTCCAATTTCAATATAAAGTGTCATACACCCGAGGGAGTTTGGGTTAAGGAATACAAAGCTTCTGAGATGCAGCCCATAACCAGCCTATACACTGCATACATGTATATGTGACCCGCTCTATAAAAAAATGGGTATTATGTCGCACTGAAAACACACACAGGGCTGTTCTATGTGAAACGGGCGAAAAAATCTTCACATGAGTGATCTTTTTTGTTTTTGGTTTGTTGGCTTATCTATATTTTCAGAAACATTAATATTGAAATCTCATTTCTTTGCACTTTTTGTGTTTAAAGGCCTGTATCTCTACACGCACTTCCGTTAAATTGGAAAATACGAGTATAGAAATGTTAAGATATCTTGAGAATACAAATGTTAAGATATCTTGAGAACACAAAATGCCACAGGGGTCAAACCTACACCAAATTAAAGATTAGGATGTGACAAATTAAATTATGTATAAAAACTCACTTTTCAAATTTTGCGACATAATACCCCTCTTTTTGCAGAGCCCGTCATATATATGGAAGGCACAAGCTGCAGGTGTGCTGGTATTTAATTTCCATAGTTGGTATAACCATACACAAAATATCACGGTATTCAGTATTATAATATCATTGGAAATAACACCACTGGGCCTAGTTACAACCTATATGTGACCTGCCACCACAAAATGAGCTTAAAGTCGCACTACGGCTTTCTGAGCTACAAGCAGAAACAACAATTTTTAACTGAAAAGTCCATTTTGGGAATTTAACGACTGAATATTTTAAAAACCCTATTCTATCATATCCCAAAGTTTTCAAACTAAATCAATTCTAAAAAAAAAATATTTTGAGGGGGAGCCTTTTTTGAACTCCGGTTAAAGTGTGCACAGATCACAAACTTTGAGCTTCATTTTCTCAAAACAAGGGGTTCAGAGTCTGATAACTCTAAAAGGTTGTATCGGGGGGCAAGAAATGAGATACCACAACACAATATATCAAATTATAGCTCTTAACGCTCTTAAAATTCCATAATCTTGATTTTCAAATTTTGCTACTTTACAAGTCACAAATGTCCTCTTTAACCAGTTTGAGTCGGATGACGAGTTAACACGCAGAAGTTTTGCCATACTCGGAATGGACGACTGATAAACACGCACTCGATGGAGACCGGTATCTATATGTCAGCGAACCGCTGGCAGCGAGCGAGGCCGGAAATATCAGGGTGTTCTGCCTGCAGATTACTGCCTGATTCTGCCTGAACCGGTCTGGCATCTAGGCTCGGGAAAAATATTACCGCGGCTGGGTCCGTGAATGTCAAAATAATCCCGACGTGAACTGGTTAATATGGAGTACTGTTCCCACATCTGGGATTGTGATTCTGCTTGTCACTTATCTTTATTAGATAGAGTACTGAAGTGCATTGTAAATTTGGTTGGAGAAGAGTTGGGCTCATCCTTACAATCACTCTCTCACCGGAGATCTGCTGCTACTCTTAGTCTGTTCTTCATGGTAAATGTTCCACTGGCTTGTCCAGCATATTGCTCCAGTTAGGGTGTTTGAGCGTGAAAATTGGCTTTCTGCGTGTTCCCATATGCCAACAGCTTTTTACCTCGTTCTGTATCTCTATTAGGAATTCTTTGCCTGGTGCATGTTTCCCTTCATCTTACCATCTTTCCTGTTTCAAGAGGAATATTAATTCCTATTTCTTGCATCTTTGATTCTCTTTTTCCTTTTTGCAGCTCCATACCTCGAGTGGCTTCTAGCCTTCTTTGGGACGAACTGCATTTTGTCCGATTGACAGGGACATTTAAAAAAATGGCTTGGGGTACATGACCAAGTGAACAGCCTAGAGCAAGTTCAGTTGGCGACGAGATCTAGAGTGACTAGACTTAACCATAGTCGATCTAGATGTCACTCTAACGCTGCGTGGTTTGACTAGCAAGTCCAACTGGATCAACCTAGCTCCGGACCATGGTTTCTTTAGTCACTCGCGAGTTACGTCACAGTTTCAAGATGGAGGATAGGTAAACTGGGCAAGTTTTGCAAACGTTTACGATAAATGTTTAGTTTTTTTCCAATGATAATAACTCTTCGCAATAAGATAATGAATTATTTATTGCACTAAAGTTAAGTAGAGAAAATAGAAGAAATAAATAATAGAAAAATAAAAATGACGTACCAACATTTGTCATGAGGGAAACATGCCACTAGAGCCAAAACAGGCAACTCCACTGCCTTTTGTTGTTGACACACCAACACCTTTGCCAGCTTCTTATCTTTGTAATCCATTAGCCAAACAATTGCTTGTAATCCTTAAGTAAACACTTCCAGGCTGGGATTTGCTGGTGCTACTTGCAAGCAGTTATGCATGAAATGTACCATGTACATGTAGAATGATGCTCATACATGTACACCTATACTTGTACTGTGCTCTCTAGTGCAGTTTGCATAGTTGTACAATATAATGTACATGTTCATGTACATGTTCATGTACATGTTCATGTACATGTTCATGTACATGTTCATGTACATGTTCATGTTCATGTACATGTTCATGTACATGTACATGTACATGTACATGTTCATGTACATGTACATGTTCATGTACATGTTCATGTACATGTTCATGTACATGTTCATGTACATGTACATGTACATGTTCATGTACATGTTCATGTACATGTTCATGTACATGTTCATGTACATGTTCATGTACATGTACATGTTCATGTACATGTTCATGTACATGTTCATGTACATGTTCATGTACATGTTCATGTACATGTTCATGTACATGTTCATGTACATGTTCATGTACATGTTCATGTACATGTTCATGTACATGTTCATGTACATGTTCATGTACATGTTCATGTACATGTTCATGTACATGTTCATGTACATGTTCATGTACATGTTCATGTACATGTTCATGTACATGTTCATGTACATGTTCATGCACTGTCTAGTTGTCCTGAATCCTCCAATTTTAATACGATTTTCCATACCAGCCTCATATTCATCCGCGTATCACCGTGCATACAAATCACACACATCATGAATTAAACAGCCTCAGATTTGTTCAAGTTATTATCGTTCTCAGCTTTGCAGTGGTCGTTTTTCACGATTGAAAGTTTTTAAAGTAGTTACACGGGATAGAGAATCAGAACTGAGGCATTTTTCTACAATCAAATGAAGAATTCTTGCAGATGTTTCTGTGTTAACTATAACTCATATAGATAAGAATTTCAGTCAACAAAGGATTAACTGATAGTATCTTAAGTTTATTGACACAAGATAAACAATGCAAACAACATAAAAATCTCAAAAAGGCAGTGCTCCTTTCCGAGTTTAATAGGGCCTCCTAACTCGGAAAGCTCTAGTGGGCTGGGGACAGTATGTTTCGTTAACAATTAGCAGATGAAATTATTTACAGTTTGTTGTTGCTGCACAAACTAGATTTGATGTAGTCGATCGACTAGATGTGTTCGAGTGAAAAACAGACCACGCATGCGTGATTTAAATCGCAAAATTGACAAAAGGGACTAGGTCAGCAGCACCCGAACTTGCTCCTAACTGATCTAGCGATTGGTATTACTATTTGAATATTAACATGTTGCCAAGGTTTATGACTAAATATTTTTTCAATTTCAAAAATGTCATTAACCCTAACCCTGCCAGATGCAGCACAGTGCATATGTGCTGACAGCTCCACTTTGCTGGACTCTGCACACAAGTCAATGTGACAAAGTATGCAATCTGATGCGTCTGGCAGGGTTCTAGCAAACATGCCCTGTTGGGTTAGGGTTTTAATGCAATACTGAAACACCACAGTATTGAAATAGGAAACCGACTTCGTTGCGGCATTTCCATATTCCAAAAGAGTCGATGACTTTTCGTCGGCATTGAAGAAAAAGTGTGAATACTCGGTAATAATGAAAACCGCCCACCCCCTAGTAAAAGCAGAATGTAGTTTTGTTTGGCAGTTGGTCATTGTGCTTCTTACGTAACTAGAGTATAGATCAATACCCTGCATTCCTTTCACATACCACGTTCACTCACCGAGGTGTATTTAAGTCCCCCATATTGTCATAAAACAGTCACTTCAGGTTCTGGCACTCTCGCCGTATGTCCACGCTAGATACGCTCTGAAGTACCTACAGTACGTAAAGCACGTAATGTCGACCGAACAAGCCCACACAAATCCGCCGTTGATTTTCGACAAGTTCAAAGAATACTTTGATAAGAAATATACGCCATATCTGCACCAAGGCAAGATTCGAACTCCATTCGAGAGCTCAAAAATAAACTGGACGCTCAAGATCTAACAAAACCGGGCAACGTGGCCCGATTCGATTTCTGTGGAAAATTGGAATCGCTCTCGACAACATAAAAACGGCCATCTCGAGAGGTGACACGGATCAGGCCATCAAAGGAATCCAACACGCCGAGCAATTGGTGGCGAATCGCAAACAGAAAATCAAGATAGCGGATTCGAGCAAGCCAGGGTGGTCAACCATTTCGCACATGGACAGAAAACGAACGAACAACCTCTCTGCAGACCAACAGAAACTTGTCAAAGCGGTTGAGGAGGAAGCACTCAAGGATATTGAGGCCCTTAAACGAAGAAAGCGAGACAATGGCTCCGGCTATACTCAAGATCCTACAGATCGTCGCCTTTTTCGAGGTACAAATTATCTCCTGCCCATTGATACTTTGTTATTTCAGCCTGCGTGATCCCGTGCGCAGGCCAAATCCCATGATGTACATATAAAATTTTGAAAAACATTTATGGTCTCCTTTTTTCCTTATTTATGACGTTCTGTATAATCAAACTGTTTTTCATGCGTATGAGCGAAGCGAAGTAGCATGAAAAGGCCATAACTTCCTACTAAACCAGCCAGTAAAAACTTGATTCAACCACACCTGATTGTATGTGTGTTCAAAGGGAGACTCTTCGTGCTTGTAGTGCTCTAGTGGGCCATCATCGAAGTCCACTGTGTACTCTACTGCAGAACCTGAAGAAACAAAAATGTATTCAAAATTTACCACACCAAATGTCGAAAGGCTGGTTCGTACTCAAGCGACTTTTGTGATGTGAACTATTCGCTTCGGCCTCAAATTCGGGTCAAGCATAAACCTGACTTTAACCTCCTTGAATACGGATGCCGGCCGTGGCCGCAGTTTGAAAGAGACCACCTGGCTGGTTGTTGTCTACATGCACATTCCTGCATGTACTCAATCAATGGTTTATGTTACACTTTGCTGCACAAGCCCGTATTGGTATACCAGCACCCCATTAATAACAGCCAGACAGAAGGAGTTAACCAGGGTTCTCCGGCAGGAAGGGGCTTTTGTTATTTTCTGAGCGCCACTCGTTCATCTTGCTGACACTCATCTTTTACCATCTAGTGATATTTCCTCTCGCCCTAATCATTCATTTTTGGGAGGCTAATCATCCTTACTCGCAGCTGGGATGCTGAATTGCGAAGGACGCGGCTACAACGTGGTCGAGTCGCTGGCACGTAAAGGCGCCTCTGGCAGCCGGCCACATCGACCCATATATGACCACGGAGCACAGCCAGAGATCGGAAGTGTATGATTTTTCCGGAGGGAGGAAAGCCAGAGGACCCGGAGAAAAACTCACATGTATGGTCCGAGCCGGGAATCGAAACTGGGTCACATTGGTAAGAGGCGAGCGCTTTACGCACAAGCCACCCATGCCACCCTAGGAGAGAACCATGCTAAATCCCTTGCACTCAGCTTTTATAATGGGCCAAACGGGTTCATGCAGCCAAGTGTAATGCACACAATTGGCGAACAATGGAATGAATAATGTGGGTAATGCTAAATAATGCGGGTATAGACGTCAACCAGCCAGGTGATTTTTTTGTTAAACCGTAGCTATAGCAATCATCCGTACTCAAGGGGTTAAGTCCTGATCGAGTACTCGGGATAAATATGAAATAAACACTGACATTTTTTTTTAGTTTCAACTAATTAATCTGCACATTGGACGCTTAGTGTGCCTGAATTCATTTTTCCCGAAGGATAACCCTGTGACAAGTACAGTTTTTAAGTTTTTATTTAATTAATAACTATACTTTTCATTTTTGTATTTTTCATATTGTGGTGGTGTATTATTTGTATTTTACGTACAGCACTTTTGGCAGTTTTACTGCATGTATATAAAAATTTTTATATGTGAAAGACAAGGAGTAAAGTTTCATGTTTTTACATAAGAATAAAAAATTGAATTGATACCTGGTTTATATAAAAATTAGTGCAAAATGGTTAAAACAATCACAAATGTAAACTAAATTTCTGAACACGTTGAAAGTCCTCATGTCTGTATGCGTATGTGGTCGCTGGCTGTGGCTTTGACTGGCCTCAGGACTGGCCTCAGGACTGGTTGCAGGACCGGTCGTGGGACTGACCATTGGTTTTGCTGATCCCACCCAAATTCAATGTGATGTCTGTATCATTGCGGAAGCCATTGTTGCACTAGTTCCGCCCCACTGATAAAGACCCAGTGTTGGAGTACTTGTACTCGTACTCGAGTACAACTTGAGTACCACTACGTACTCGGCCCAAACTCGATTTTCAGTACTCAAAAATAAATTGGACTCGGCACGTACTCGGCTTTTTGTACTCGGACTCAGACCCGGACTCGGCATTTTGTACTCAGTACTCGATACCTGTACTCGGGAATACAATCTATTTTTTTTCTTTTGATACTGCGCCTTCAGACTCGAAAGTACACATACATAAACAGTTGCTGGGTAAATTCCAAAAATGAGAAATTTCTGACTCAATTACATGTGATGTACAACTTTTTGAGTTGGTTCATCATGTGTAAAAAGTAAATAAAAAACATGGAAATAAGTGAAATAGTCAGTCTCGTGATCTGTTTGTGTTTAGACTCTTGATGATGCAGGTACATTATAGTAATGTTCAGAACATAACTTGGCATTTTTGTTTGTTATGGTGTACTCGTACTCGGCGCATACTCGACTGTTCATGTACTCGTACTCAGCCCGTACTCGGACCCTGAAAAACTCGGACTCCAATTTTTGGCCCCAGACTTGATCATCAATTACTCGAACCTAGCCCGTACTTAGCTCTAAATGTACTCGAAGAACTTGGTACTCAGATTGTAGGACTCGACTCCAACACTGTAAAGACCTAATTACAAGGATGGAAGCCAGAGACATTCAAAGCCTGTTTCTTTGACACAGATCCGGATCTCAATCAGTAATCCATGTGTTGATTCTGACAGCAGATTCTACCACATGGATGGCGCAAACCAGCGGCGCAAACCAGCGGCGCAAACCAGCGGTTGAAACCATGCCAGATGTCTTTTTCTATATATTTAACCCAATTCTTTACCAATATGTGACCCGCTCCAGAAAAAGGTGATATAAGTCGCGCTATGCATTTACGTGTAATGGCCCTTTAAACGTTGAGAGGGTGAAATTTTTCATCAAAATTCATTTTTGTATTTTTTGTTTTTAATGACATCTTAAATATCTAAAGTTTCAGGTTTGGTGCACAACAATGTTGATTTCAGTGAATAAAATGAAAAAATAACCTTTTTAGAGTGCATTGTTGCATTGCATTGTATTAGAACTAGCTATTTCAAAGCCTGTTTTCTCAGTTGTGCAATTTGAACTCCATAGAACTAATTAATATGCAACAATGCGATATCTCCAGAACGGAAAGGGCTTTGGAGCTCTACCACGTACTAAATGAAAGCTTACATTGCGGGCTTTCCAAACATACATCAAACTCATTTTTCATATTTTGCGCCATAATATACCTTTTTCCAGAACGGGTCACATTTTGAGATTAATTGACCGGCCAAAGCTCCCCTGCTGCTTACCAATGTCGAGTTTTACTCAACAAGGAAACCATAACGAAACGACTACTACATTCACCGTGTTTTTAACAAAGTGTAGTGCTTGTGTTTTTCACTGTCCATACCTAATCCTTATAGAGTACCGAAGTGATGACGTGAATCAATGCAATGTTTGGAACCAGAATACATTCTAAACTGCATGTGTTTGGAACCAGTTGCCGCGGCAACTGACGTCAGACTTCGGTACACTATATAGACTAAGAGCTTTTTCGGATCTTTCTAATGGTGCCATCAAACTTATGTGTCACCATTATAATATTTTGCGAAAACTGTGTCCAGATTTGCTCTGTACAGGTTTGTGTAGAGTCCCATTTTTAAGGTGACATACACATTTTCTGTTTTATAACTCAGACCAACAGAGAAAACGGCAATAACTTTGATATTTCAGCCCTGATGACTTTCGTTTTAACATCGTATGAAAGGGTGATTTTCATCGAACAAACTTGACACACATTTTCCTTTTCAATCAACTCTTGAAGTTGAAATTCTCGGTTGAAAAACACTACCATTCAACAAGCCGTCAAACTGTGTTTCTGCTCGAGTGAACAAAGAATGCGCTACTGGAGGAAGATGTGATACAGAAAGTGTAAAATACAAGTGTAAAGTACAAGCTCATTAACCTAAACCATCCCAAATCCACCAAAATCTAACATGTGCTGTATTTTTTCAAAGTGAACAAAGAAACTGGCAGGAGCGGGATTTGAACCTGCGACCTCCGAGTTACCGTACCGGTGCTCTACCAACTGAGCTATCTTGCCCTATGTTGGCGGTCTCCTAAATTGTCAGTATCTTTGTTCGGGTGGGCACAAGTCAGAAGTCTTGAACCCAGAATGTCGTATAGCCAGGGATCACACCCAATTTTACGATACAACCTGGGAAGCGACATTGTGGGGATCACTCAATTAGGATACGACTTTTTAACTTATAATTCGTCAAACAATCCACAAGGGAAACTGACTAGGTAAATTTGAATACATTTTCAAAGTGAACAAAGAAACTGGCAGGAGCGGGATTCGAACCTGGGACCTACCAACTGAGCTATCTTGCCCTATGTTGGCGGTCTCTCTAGTTTTGTTCACTTTGAAAATGTATTCAAATTTACCTAGTCAGTTTCCCTTGTGGATTGTTTGACGAATGTGTTGTATTTTGACGGGTTCAGGACCATAGAGCTTTCGCACCATTACTTTACATGTAGCTATAATGACGACCCTATTAGCCGAGTACAAAGAATGTGCCATAGGTATACTGCACAGTGTTGGATTTTGACAGGTTCAGCACCCTTCCCAGTAAAAGTACCACATGGGTTTGGGTTAAATGAAACCTAATATTTAACCAGCCGCTTACCTGTTTCGTACATCATATTGAATATGACGGGCCTATCCGAGAGAAAGGTGTTTTTGTTTTTGCCGTGACCTTGGGTCTCTTCAGAGCTGGCTGAACCGGAGGGTTTATATCGACCAATCGAACTCAGTCCCTTTAGGCGTGCATAAAACAAGACCTGGACACATACAAAGAAATAAGCATTGTTTTTCAACTGCTTGAAGGGAGGGTGGAGGCAAAAGTGGGCTGGTGGGGCGGAAGGGGGGGGGGGGGCAGAAGAGGGCAGCAAAACCTGTCCAGCCTAAAAAAAATGTTAATATAATATAAGGCCAAATAAAAAAAAAAACATGTTTAGCGTCCCCGCCCGCTTCCTTTTTTGAAGCCGCCTGCTTTTTTTTTTTTTTTTTTTTTTTTGAAAAAACACGAAAAAATGAAGAATATTTGATCTTTTTCGAAAAAAAAAAACAATCCCAAAACAAAAAGTCGTATTTTTAGACTTTAGCATCACCTTGTGTATGCTGGCGGCCATCTTGAAAAATAGCCCAGCCGGAAAAAAGGGCCTCCTCCTTCCTATTTGTCAAAAAGGCAGGACGCTAAACATGTTTTTTTTTTTATTTGGCCTAAGCATCTGTGAATTTTCAAGTTCCTTCCCTCAGTGCTTGCCTTAATACCATGCAAAGTTTATTTCCCAACAACCCCAGTCTATGTAACAGATGTTATAATGCTGCGTACGTCTATGATATCTATTATGCAAAACAACCCGGTCCCGAGTTCCAGATTTTGACCAATCAACAGGCGTCTAACTGCGGTGCCTTCGCCCAGCATCAGGAAAACATGGCGCCCATTTTGTGTATGCCGCCATGTTCCTTGATGAAATGTGTCGGGTCAGCTGACCAGCTATATCGACCAATCAATAGCTTGTGCCACAATCCTTTGTGCCACAAATATTGAGCGGAACAAATTCAGCTCAATATTTTTAAACATCTATGACACATAGGAATAACCTGTGGGGGCAGTGTGATGGTCATGTATTTGATTAGCCCATGCGCCCTATTAACTCGCAAAATTGATTGCCGAGCCCGATGAGCAGGAGTAAAAATTGTAAACGCTGTGATTTTCAATGCGAATTCTTTTTAAGTGCTTGTACAAATATATGTTAACATTTTGACAGATTCATTTCTGAACGCGTACCTCAATTTGGTAGACTTCCTCACTGACCAGATTAAATATGGTCACGTTGATGACGTACAACCCGTGGTGGGTGAACCTCATACCGTGAAGAATTGCCGGCCCACCCTCCGTCAAAGGTGACAGGTCGGCCGTGCTGTCCGGGGGGCATGTGAAGTTGTACAGGCACTTGATGGTGGCATTAGGAGCTGTAGCGAGTGGCTCGGACAAGGGCGTGTTGACGGAGAAGGTCAGGTTGGCCAAAGTGGCTACAAGAAAGACAAAATGATCACCAATTCATCATTACTCATTCTTTTTTACCATTTTGTAACCCATTCTTATACAGACGACGGCCATAGCCGCGATTTGAAAAAGACCAACGAGCCAGTTGCCGCCTAAACGCACATTCCTGCACGTACTCAATCCATTCATGTTTCACTATATTGTCCTTGAATGGGAGTGTAATGAATAGACAATCAATATGTTTATTATTATACTACAGGGCCAGTATCGGGTCAATGCTCGGCCTCGTGACCGCAAAGAACAGTTTGTGACGCATATGTGAGTGGTTTCCCCCGACATTATTTTGACTAGCCAGAGTGAATGTCCCGGGCCTTCACAGATTCTCGGCTCTGGGCTTTGTGCACAGAGAACGGGTAATTTAATCTAGAACCGATTCTTTTGGAGCCGGAACCGAGCATAGCGGGTACCCGGTTCTTGAAAAGATTGGACTCGCAGTTCCGGTTCCCATATTGGAACCAGGTAGAACCGGGGAACCGCCCAATACTAATATAAACTTGTCGTGTTGCTACATACGTGATCCATCTCCTTGCACGACCTGGGGGCTCATCATGGTCACAATGAAATGAAGAAACTGAACAGGATTCTGGACTTGAATGTATACGAGCAGCGTCTCATTACTGATGAGGTTACTTGCTGCTATGTTCAGTTCATAGGTACCAGCTACGTCATACACGTGGGACTGGTTTATTAGAGCTGTTCAAACGGGGAAAAAAATACACAACGTTCATTTTAAATGAATTAATTCAAACCTCCTTATTTGGTAAGACATTACGCTTGTAATGACCATCAGCTCATCTGTTGACTGCTGAGGAAGTTAGATGATTCAACACGACAACAGAACGACAGCTTGAGACAACCTGGGTTTACAGAATGAGGTTGCACAACTGTTGTGACAACCTCTTGAATACGGCCATAGCAGCGGTTTGAAAAAGACCACATGGCCAGTTAACATCTATACACGCATTCCTGCACATACTCAATCCATTCAAGTTTCAACTATATTGTTCTTAAATGGGAGTGTAATTAATAGATGGAGGTTTTTCAAACAAAGCTTTCATTCACACGAAAGGAGGGTGCTCCAAGTGCAATGAATAGAACTACTCTATTCAGTGTGGTGCCTATTGTTTGCGTTTACGCTTGGCTGCATAGCTTGTTCTTGGCGTATCAGCCCCACCCCCCCCCCCCCCCCCCCACAATCAATAACAGCCCGACACAAGGGGTTAAACCAAGTGGATGACCCATCATCTGTATGTTGATATGCATCCAGTTTGAACGTATTGTAAAGACTATTGAAAGTCATGTATGTAGAGGCTATCAACACCCCCCCCCCCCCCCCCCCATTTCAAAATACTTTGCAATTTTTCACAATAATTGGTCCAGAAAAATTGGATACACACCCCCTCCCCCAAAATAATTCTGTGTACGAGCCTGGTATGGATTCATAATAATATAGATTTGTAAAGCGCACTTATCCACCTAGATCACATTGCTCAAGGCGCTACATTATTACCCATGCTCATCAGGCCTATTAATCATTCATTAAACCCCAGGCATGTGCAACTTGGAATTAACACAAAAAACGAGGAAATTCCAATCTTTAGAAGACTTTGTACAGTGTTTTTTGCTTTTTCAATGGGATAAGTGTGAAGTTAAAAACGAGGAAATCAGCTGATCCAAGGAAAAGTTGCATGCCTGAAACCCTCTCAGCCCCGGCTGTAAGTTGAGCGCACATGGGCTAATCAAACACATTACTGCCCTCACAGGTACCAACTGACTCCTGGGTGGAGAGAAGCAATTTGTGACAAGGACACAAGCACCATAACCCTTGCTGACCTGAAACCCACAATCTGTAGTATCACCGAGATCTTGAGACCGGTACTCTAGACCACGCGACGAGTATGAGTAAAAGTACTTTCCTTGAGTGAATACAAAACCAATTTCACATGCTTGAGTCCACGAGGATTCACCTGAATCTAGGGCATAGATCTCATCCATCTGGCCATCCCCCCAGTCCAATCTGTAGGTGATGTGGCTGCCGTTCCTGACCGAGATCTCCAACGTCACTTCCTCAAGAGGCCGGACTCTGGACTTGAAGTCCTCATACTGCAATCCTGAAGATTGAGTTAAAAAAACACAAAGAGGCACTGATCAAATACATGTAAATCCTACTACATGACCACAAGTACGAATACAAAGAAAGGTGCCTGCAGGCTCAAGTTGCCTACTTCCCTATGACCTACCAAAAGGAATACAATTTATCCGGCTCTGAAACAACAAATGGAAAGATCCTACTTTAGCAGCCCCTAACAAAATTGGTCAGTAACTGCCACATTTTTGAAAATAACCATCTCTTTCTGTTCAGAAATTTATAAACACTTGGCACAACCAGTAATTCTGAGACTTGAGTCAGGAAATGTTCATGCAATATAGGAGAGAAAGTTTGTGTTTTCAGTGTTAGTCACTCATGTGGTCACTCATAGTATTCACATACACGTTGACTTCTGCCTGATTCTTTTTATGGATTTTGCCGACAAAAATCTAAAAATGACTGGTTGTGCCACATGCTTACACAGTTAATATCAAGGAGGTTTGATTATTTTCCACGGATTTGCTGTTCCTGACTGCTTTTAGTGGGGGGATATTACAGTAAAATCTTTTTGGAGAAAATACACAGGAATCTTTCGGACAAAACTGTCCCGTGTCCCCCCAAAACTGGTTTTCAGTTAAGAGAATACATATGATTTTAAAAACTAAATCTGAAGAGTAGGCCTAATCATTAAAAGATCCAAGTGTTGCAAACACTGTATTGCAGATCTTTCTTCCCGAGCTGCCCAAACAGAGTGCTTACCAACAATTGCAATTTGGGCCGACACATTGGTCCAGTCCACGACACCATATGGCAGGATGCTATTTGTCACATTGGCCACCACATCATAATCGCCCAAGGTGGACACGGTCAGCTCTGGCCAACTGACCAGCGGAGCCACACCAATGGCTCGGACGAGATGCTGTGCTGTGTCCAGCGCAAAGCTGGACACCTGCAGTTGAGCCCCGACAGCAAGAGCAAATCCGCTGGTAGATTTGTACTCCAATGTGGCATTCTGATCAACCTGGGTGGCGCTGCGGGTACCGATGCGAGCACCGCCTGCCGTGATGCTCAGCCCAAGGATGCTGCCCACGTCCAAGGCCCAGAGCTCACAGAGGGACTCATTGAAAACCTGGCGGAACAATCCAGGGGAAGACACCTGCATGGGGATGAGATGCACGACCTCGTATCCTGGTCGCCCTGGGGTGATAGCGGATCCCTCTTGGGTGTCGAACCTGACAGGCTTGGCTGGGCAGGCGTTGGGGCTCACTGGGGTGAAACAGCCGAGGTTAGAGGTGCAGTAGTAGGAGCCATTGGTGCCCAGACAGGTGTCCTGGGGGATGGGACTGGTGTGCCAGGTGGGGAGGTAGTTGCACTGAGAATCCGCTCGGCAAAGGTTATCCGTGGCACAGTAAACACCAGACGCACAAGTCGGTTTCAAAATCTGAAATACAAACAAAAGATTTGTATTCAGATGAATTCTGTTTTAAGGGATGAATCGTGCCACAAAACAAGTTTCTGGTCTACCCCTTAGGCATTCTTTCCTAGGTGTTGGGACCTTCCTGTATCCTCCCATATCCACCACTGTGTAGTAACTAAATTGCACATTTGGCCAGAAACCCTGCCAGACGCATCAGATTGCATTCTTTGTCACATTGACTTGTGTGCAGAGTGCAGCAAAGTGAAGCTGTCACCACAGATGCACTGTGCTGCGTCTGGCAGGGTTAGGGTTAACCCTAACCCCCTAGACCTTTTTTGCTAGGAACCATCCTCAATCCTCCAAAATCCTCCGATTGCCCTGCCCCAAAAAATGCATTCATCCTCAATCCTCCAAAATCCTCATGTGCTTTAAGCACCATTCAACGTCAATCCTCCAAAATCCTCCGCTTGAAACACCATTCATCCTCGATCCTCCAAAATCCTCTTCTTTAAAAAATACCATTCATCCTCAATCCTCCAAAATCCTCCAAACTGCAAGGAGGATTTTGGAGGATTGAGGTGGGTTAGGGTTAAAGGAATGACATATGAGCTAGCAATATGTCATATTTGCAGGCAGGGCTAGTGTTCGTACTTCGTGAGATTCAAAAACCACAGTTTACATTCTGCACATATACTTAGCAATTTCCGCATTAGCACTGCCCCATGAACAAGATTGCGTTTATAACCATGAAGGGCCCACTGCGCAGGGCAGAGTAATCTGAACGATTGCATGGTTGCATTAGTTTCAACTTTCATGGTTGTATCTTCTGATTGGTTAATCATTTCAAAGGTGTTGCATTCATCAGTAACAGAGGGATTCCCCAATTATTTCCTTATTTTTATTGCCATTAAAAATTGATTTTTCTGGTTATTATTTTCCTTGCATTCCATGCAAAGATATGTGAAAAGAGTCAGAGTAACTATGGTAACTTGGACCCTGCTTTATATCGCCCTTTTAAACATTTTGCAAGATCATGTCCAAATGTTAAAAAAGGCGATAAAGGGTCCAAGATAGTCGGACTAGTGAGAAGAATATCTCTCAACTAAAATGATCCTAGGCCTATAATATTTGGACTGGTTCACAGTGCCATATACTTATAGGTTTGTGTATAAATTACATGGTTTGTTTGTCATCCATTCCCACAATGCATTGAGAATGTCAAAAAGATTTATTGTCAGATAGTGGGTGCGATGTTAGCCCTACAAATAATATTTTTTTACTTCTGTCATGGTGACAGTAGTAATCATTACCTTTTTTACCATGTTTACTTTTTTAGGACACATCTATTTTTTGTACGAGTTCCGTTTAAAACTGACTTTTGCAGATGCCTTTACAGTACCAAAGTGACTTTTGCAGGCCAAAGCAGTCTTTTTTTCTTCAGATTATTAACTCATGTTTGTTGAAATTTTGAAATGCACTTTCAAAGAAAACGTGACTTTCCTACCTTTTTTTGCAGTCAAAGACGTTGCCGTTATATTTACCCCATAATTTCCCTCATAAATCAAAACCCTGCCCTCTTTCCACAAAATTAAGCTTGCTCATATTCAACATATCTTACTTCTTAGCGAACTATTTAGATGATTCCAAGCACACTGACTTTTCCTGCCTGTATCATCGCAAAATATTGAGGTAAGTTCCGAAACATAAACTGTGTGTCCTTCGTTCTCTTAGCTTTGTATATGGAACGGGGTCTTAAAACTTTTGGTATACCAAACAAAAGGAACCATTTACAGCCCTATTTGCGATCTGTACACGATCGGGAGAGATGTTATTGTTAATGCCAGCATGGAGGAATCTTATTTCTCTATGATGCCAGTAAACGGTTGATACTGTTCCCATAAGTGCTTTGAGAATGTCAAAAAGGTCACTTATTTTTGCACCGGTGTCAGTGTCATCACACAGTTTCAGAAACTTGCCAGAATCGTGAACGATCCGTCTCCCACATCCGTAATCAGCGCCTCAATGGCCAGCAGTCTGGTCCTCTGTAAGGATTCGGTGCCCGGTAAAATCCACGTGGCTGTCTCCGCTGGAGTCTGGGTACCGTTCTGACCAACCACGCCGAGCGTTGTGAACGTAGGACCTTGAAAATTAATAGCTTAGAATAGATCACTACGGAAGCTGCGATTGGACATTATATACAGTTACGGGCGTTTACGAGAATGGGGCTTGAGGCTTCGGGCTACGGGCTAGGCTCGGGCAAGGCTCGGGCTTGGCTCGGGCTCGGCTAGCTAGCTCAGGTAGGTTTCAACGCAAAACAAAATGGCAGCCAAAACACACACGCACGGGGGACGGGGAATCCAAGGCAAAGTGTCTTATTTACAGGATATGGCTGGATCACCCTCTGAGACGCTATCCGTGCTCTCTGAAAATTTAAATTGAATAGATTTCCCCCCTATTTCCCGCCTGGAAGAAAACTCTCTTTTTTGAAAGAAGAAAGCGATTACTAAACTGTCCTAAAATGTAATGTTTATCATGTGCTACGGCACGAAGATAGATTACAAATTTGAAACTTATTAAACCTGTTATTTATCGTCAGTTTGATAGGATGTGTCATTAGAAAGTTCATAATTTACCTAGGTCTAACAAATTAAACGATTCAGTTTGGAACTTGATTTTTCAGGGTGATACGCCTCAAAAGCACGGACACCGTAGTTTTCAAAATCTGAGGTTAAAGGAATCATATTGCCTTGGCTACAAAAGCAAAATTCACCCTAAAATTACTGTTTGGAAAGATTGCCGAATAATAATGTGCTCGACCATCCCTTGAAAATGCGCCATAAAATGTTGCCTGAAAATCATTGACGAAAATACTGTTCAATGTTCCGAAAAGTCGGATGTTGGAAGCCATTTTGGTAATAATTAAAAAAAAGCGGTGTATTTTGAAGGGATGGTCCTGTAGCCTACATTATTATTCTACTTGTTAATGATGCTTCCAAACATTATAATTAGGACGAACGCCTTCCCTGCCTCCAACACAATGTTCCCTTAACGCTGCCGACTGCCATTGATATAGCGACGTATATAGGCCTACATGAGCATAGTCCAGATTGTCATACCCCATTATGCATCCGCTCTTTATAGACCTTTTATCACCCACGTGACCAGATATAAACAAAGCTACCACCATGTGGACCGCCATGGAGTGATCGTATGAATTGTATCGCGCAGGTTAAACCATGGGAGCGCACGCTGCACGCTTGACTGGTTGAATAAGCACTTCATAGCATCGTCAGTACACCACGCGGTCCATGACGACACATGAAAAAGGTCTGTATCCCTTCCTGGATACACACGTGCTCATGGAGGCCAAGCCAAGAATTGTTTTTATATAAATGAAAAGAAAAATGCTTGAGCTACTTCCAAGAGATAGAGTGGACTGGTCCTCATTGTCAATCGACATCGTCAGCTTGACGTCAGAGCCCTGTACAACCTCCACACTGCAGTCAAACGGCTGGCCTGTCTCCACGACAACCGGGCACTGGAGGCAGACTCCAGCCACTGCCATGGCAACGGTTACCGGTACCGTGCCGTGCATGATGATCTGTGCCACAAAGAGCAGAAGGGTTAATTAATGAGAAAGATCAGTGAGGCGTTGAATTTGGCTACAATGAGCCGGGAAGCTGTAATTGACAATATTCAGGGAAATATAAAATTAAATGTAAATTTAACACTGACCTGAAATTCCCCAAATAAAATTTCTACAGTTGTCTAACCTATTTCCACGGTCTGAGCTTTAAAAAGTTCTACCGTAATGTATAATATTTACGGGGAAATGAGGGAAAAAAACGTAGCACCGACCATCTCATATTAAGCGCTACACATAGTGCAGCATGTGTGCAACAAACGCACGAAGGGCACCAATGTGAATGCCAACGGTCCGACTTTTACGAACCAAACTGGCACTCCCGAAACTATTTTGAATGAATGAATGAATGAATGAATTTCACCACATTGTAAAGTACGTACAAATATAATCCAAATTTTTGTTTTGCCATTATGGCAAACAATACAATGGGTAGGATACCGGTGAGCAAATAATTGCTATCAAAGCCGGTCTCCTTGGGCGGTCAGACTCCTTAGGAGGTCAAACTCCTTGGGAGGTCAGAGGTCAGTATAAATGAAACTGCATTAATTAATTAATCATTAATAAGAAAAGCAATAGACATCAAAATTATTACACAAACATTAAACAATACATAAAATAACACTGGTGCATATCCGACAATGCTGGACTGGGGAGGAGTATAAAAACAAAGAAATGGTAGATACAATAACAGGCTCAATAAATTAGAGGAATTTCTTCAGTAATTTTTTTAAAGTTCTAAAATCGCTTGTTGCTTTTATGTTATTAGGTAAGTCTGTTCCAATAGGATACTCTAAGGAAATTTACAGATGAGCTTCCTATGTTCCCTAAAATGTTAACAATTTTCAGACAAACGGCTCATTTTCAAGGAATGTCTTTCCAATGATAGCAATTTTAGGACAAAAGCTTTTTGTAGCCCAATTGGGCGGCCTCCGATGCAGTGTGTCCCTTTAGGTAAATGTTTGCCTCAAAGGATGCATAACAGCAAACAGTCTATGTTTTATGGCATGGCATGGCGAAATATATCTGTTTATTTTGCAATCGTTATCTATTAAACTATGCATCAGATGGAATTTGCGTCAGGGCGATGTAAATTCAATATTGGGTTTGCCCTTCACCGACGAATTTTATAAATACTGTATACTCAGTGTTGTCCTGAGAGATTATTTGGAGAAAAGAATCTTTTCGGTGGGACTCGAACCCACGAAAACAAGACATCTGCACTAGAAGGCAGGCGGTCGTGGGTTCCAGTCATGGGCGGCGATCCCGGGGCGACGGGGGGATACGTCCCCCCCCCCCCCCCCCCCAATTATTTTGTTTGTGGAGGGGACGGCTATGGCTGTGTCCCTCTAATATTTTGCCATGGGTCATTGACTTTTACATGCACCAGTGTGCATCAAAACACAAACATCAGCACACATTTGCAAAAATTCCCCAGGAGACACAAGAGACACCAAATACAAAATTTCTGATTACATGATCTCTCTAATAACAGTTGAACTGATTGTGCGTTCTTCCGAAAAAGTATTGTTCAGGGATAGATATGTAATCTCCAATATTTGTTGTTTGTATTTCAAGAGGTAAGTATAAAGTTTACCTATTTTTAGCATCCCTGTAGTACTTCGTACGTGGTTGATAACAATAAACAAATACAATAAGGGTGACGTCATTGCACAACTAGCGCGTCAAAGTTGTTATTGGTTGTGCGCTTTTTTCTCCGCCCCCCCCCCCCCCCCCCCCCCAACCCTTGACGAGAAATCGCCGCAGCTGGTTCCAGTCCACCCGAGAGTTTTTTTTCAAATAATCTCTCGGGGACAACACTGAGTATACAGTGTTTATAAAATTCGTCGGTGAAGGGCAAACCCAAGATTGAATTTATAAAACTATGATAATACAGCATGATAAAACAGTTGCAGACATTCATAAACTTCCGTCGAGTATAATATTAATAATAATAATAGTGTAGCAGCCCAGAATGTTAGTTTGTTGCCCCCCCCCCCTTTTTTTGAGTGCATTAACCTTAGTTTATACTTACCTTTAAGAGGAATGGACTTTCCCGAATCTTAATGAGTTGCCACATCAGCAAGAAACCTTTGTCTACAGGATTCTGTGTGGGTTCATTGTACTACCAGCAATGACCCAGCAAGCACATGTTTTATAATAAAGTTCTCTTGAAGTCCTGTACGTTTTGGTGACAACTCCTTGTTTTCTTCTTACAGGTATGTAGATTTCATTCTATAATTCCTATCTTGTTAACTATTCTAGTGTGATGGAATAAGTTATAATGGTATTTTGATATTGCCTTGACAATGTATAGACTTGAGGAAAGGAGACAAAATTCATTGAGATGTGTTGAAGAAATTCATTGAAGTTGGATACATTTCCACTAGTTAGCTGAAATCTAAAGAAGTTGTTATTGCATTTATTTCCTTATTGATTTGCGAATGACCCGATGAAGGCAGACCAGTGAAACCTTTGTTTCTTGAACTTAACTCTGGATCAGTTGGACTTTTGTCTATCCTTTTATAGTGAATCTAGATCAAGTGTATCAAGCCTGTAATTATCGCTGTATTACTGATCAGTTAAGGATAATGTTTCATGTATATTATAGCTACATGTAGGTTGTTTCAACATGTAGATTTTGTATGCCCTTTTTGTATAGTTTCTGTGCTGAGGAATGCTTGGGTACAGAACAATGGCCCACATGTATTAGCACATGGCCCTTACCCTGGTGGGCGGTCCACATACAGTGTGTGTAGCAGTGAACCACTGGACATAGTTTATTAGCACCTAGGGATTAACTTAAGGGATGCCAGCCAGGCCCAGCCAGTGGTTCCCAGGAGTTACTGGGCAGATGTTTACTGAGCTTGATAAGGATTTAGGGAGAGTGCTCTGGCCAGCCAAGGACGTTACTATGGAGACCAGACCTCTGGCCAGAGGAATTTAGAAACTTGTTTATTTACATGTACATAGCCCTGATGATTGCATTTTCTTATGGCCACAACTGTTTTTATGTTGTTTCCTTTGCTTGGCTTTAATTATTACATTGCTTTAGGTTAAGAAATAATTACCTTTGTGAGTTATTACATGTGAATATGCATTATTAAGGCGACCTGCATATAATGTTTTTACCAGTAGCGGAAGTTTAGTTTCTTTAGTTTTGATTTGTTAAGTTGAATTGTTTATATTCATTGTACTACCAGCAATGACCCAGCAAGCACATGTTTTATAATAAAGTTCTCTTGAAGTCCTGTACGTTTTGGTGACAACTCCTTGTTTTCTTCTTACAGGGTCATTGAACGACAATTTTAATGTGTCCCGTGTAGACGTCATTTTCTGACCGTCGCACGAGAGCAACATTTGGCGACCACGAAGGGACAGGTGTGTTCGTCTTTCCTGCCATGCAGTGTCGAACGCCAGCGCCTGTCCAGTGACCACGAACCAGACTAACATGCGGCCCAGCACCTGTCAAGTGACGTTGAAGCAGACCAGCATGCGGCGACAGTAGCAGGTACTAGGGAAGCCACGACTTGATGAAGGACGAGGCCGGCATTTACTGAGAGAGGTGCTGACGCCATAGGAGGGGACGAGAGGAACCAGCCCACGGGACCAACTGTGTAGAGATTGGCCTGAGGGATCCTAGCAGCCCAGCGAGTCACTATGGCGGATTCACCACAGGATATATGCCAGCTTTTAATGCAACAAGTCAGGGGGCTAGACCAGGTACCACTACTAAAAACCTGCCAGCACCTGAAACTCCCTGGTTTTGATGAAGTAGAGGGAAGAGATGACAGCCCCAAATCCCTGGTCAGGAAAATCCACCGCCATCTACTCAGGGAAGAGCTGGAGGAGAGAGAGGATGAGGGGATGTCAGCCTACATCGAGTTGCAGGACTTCCTCCTGTCGCTAGGTGCCAATGATGAGTCTACAGTTCCGATCTCGAGTGCCCCAAGTTGTCCTCCTGATGAGAAGCCGCCCACTACCCCCAAAGTATCAGCACCCCCAGCCAGTTTCTTGAGTCTGACCAGGAGAGAGTTCAGAATCTCTGGTCAGATTGGTGAACCGGGACAACAGGATCGGTTGTCCTTTTCCAGCCTAGCTCACCAGATAGAGAGTGGTCTCACCAAAGGACATTCTGAGCATGAGATCGTGGAGGCGGTGATAAGGGCAGTTGTCCCAGGATCTTCGTTGCGGAGTTATCTGGAGGGCAGGACCGGCTTAACCCTACCGAGCCTTCGTCGAGTGTTACGGTCCCACTTCAAAGAAAAAAACGCAACGGAACTGTACCATCGGTTGTCACGTGTGGCCCAACACGACAAAGAGTCAGCCCAGAGTTTTCTGCTCCGAGCTCTTGACCTACGGCAGAAGGTGACGTTCGCAAGCCAGGAGACAGGCTCTGGACTGTCATACGACAACAAACTTGTCCAGAACATGTTTCTTCATGCCCTCGTTACAGGCCTTAGGAGCGACTCTGTGAAGAGTGAAATCCGGCCCTATCTGGAGGATCCAGCCACAACCGATGAAAATCTCTTCGAGAAATTCAATATTGCTGATAGCCGTGAAGCAGAGCGTAGAGAGAAGTTGGGTCAGCAAAGGACTGCCACTGTTAAGGTGGTGGAGCACAATGATTCGGAAGAAGCAACCGGTGGGAAGAGGAAACCGAAGGAGGGCACCCTGATGTCCGATATCGCTGACCTCAAAGCAGGAATTGCCGAGATTGCAACACTGAAGAGACAGATCTCAGGGCTGCAGGAAACACTAGCAAACCCACCACAGAGTAGGCAGCAACAGCACCCACGTGTCAGCCGAAACTCCACACCGAGAAGAGGTTGCCCCAGCTGCCACAGACTGGGCTGCGGTGACCAGTGTGACCACTGTTTCAAGTGTGGATCTAGCGAGCACTACGCCCGAGGTTGCCGCTCCAGAAGTTTCAAGTCGGGAAACGAGGAAGGGTTGCTGCCGAGGGACGGGCAGTAACCGGGGATGTTAAACCCCTCAAGTCCCATATGTGCTGCGTTTCTCCCTCAAAGCAAACCGCAGTAACACGCCTTGTTGGAAAGAGATGTCTGGTCAGCTGCATGATACAAGGCGTGAAAACCCGAGCTTTGTGGGACACTGGAGCCCAAGTCTCCATCATACCAGCACACTGGAAGAAAACCCACTTGCCAGATCTGAAGTTACGCTCCCTATCGGAACTTCTTGGTGGAGACGATCTCAATCTCACTGCAGCAAATGGCACATGTATTCCCTTTGAGGGATGGCTTGACGTGACGTTCCAGTTGTCCGTGGGCCACAGTCGTGTCATCAGTGTTCCAGTTCTGGTCACGAACGGGGTCACTGGAGTACCGATCATAGGGTACAATGTCATAGAGGAAGTCGTCAAAAGCGGAGACGAGAGGTCACACCCATCAGAAGCAGTTAAAGCAGCCTTTCCGTCGATGAGACAGAGTGAGGTGATGGCTCTGACCAGCCTCATACAGCTGGAAACTTCAGGAGACATTGGGAATGTCTCTGTGGGGAGACGAAGCATCACCATCCCCAAGCAGGGCTCAGCCATAGTACCGTGTCAGGTAAAATCAGACCGGGTGACTCAAGGCATCACAGCCTTATTTGAACCTGCAGTTACCATGACACTCCCCGAGGACCTCCATATTGACCCCTCCATCGTCCAGCTTAAGAGAGGCAGAGGAACATCTTGCAAGGTGTTTATCCTTGTCTCGAATTTGGCCAGCCGGGACGTAGTCCTCAGAAGGAGAACTCCCTTGGGTTCCCTGGGACTGATCGACTCCATTGAGACCCTACCCGGAAGATGGAATGTTTGCGTCGGGGGATGATGTAAATTGGAACAGATATGTTTTCTCTTTTGCCCTGTCCCGATGTAATACATGAAGCACTGCACACTCAGTGCTTTCCGAGAGCCTGTGTGAAAAAAATCACAGGCTTACTCGGGCGGGATTCGAACCCACGACCTCCTGCCCACTAGTGCAGATGTCCCAACCACTCGACCACCGAGCTTACTCAAAAGGACAAAAGATAAAACATCTCTGTTCTATAATTTACATCATCCCCCGACGCAAACATTCCATCTTCTGATTGATCACGCGGTGCCCGCTGCTGCGTTGGATTCGAATCGGCCAACCGACCCCGGAGAGCTCGGTGGTCGAGTGGTTGGGACGTCTGCACAAGTGGGCAGGAGGTAGTGGGTTCGAATCCCGTCCGAGTAAGCCTGTGAATTTTTTTCACACAGGCTCTCGGAAAGCACTGAGTGTGCAGCGCTTCATGTATTACTTCGAGACAGGGCAAAAGAGAAAACATCTCTGTTCTAATTTGCATTTTTGAAGGTCTTCAGATACAGTTTTCTCGAAGATGACAGCATTTATTTCAGACGAAAATATTTCTCATGAGGATTGGAACTGGTACCATCTTAATAAACAGTAAGCTTTCGGGTGAGGAATCAACATTTTTTGTTTTATTTTAATCATTACACTCTAAAAACGGATTGATTGAAAACAACTATTATATTATGATTGGTTGATAGGGGCCTATGTGTCCAACAAATCCAATTGGTTGGACATTATATCTACCAATAATTGATTGTTTGTCCCAGAATATTGGTTAAGTTCAACCAATCCGTTTTTAGAGTGTAGGCCTATACGCTATATCATACCTGTATATCTTTGTCTGGTGCATGTTTGCTTGTATCTTATACGATCTTTCTTGCTTTAAGATGAATCTTATAGGCCGTGTCCGAATTACTTGGCAATACGGCTGGATGTTTAAATACACACATAGCGGCTGCGGCCACATCTCATAGACTCGTGTGTATCTTTATAGACTCGTGTGTATAATTGTAGCTCCGTATCTCAAGTGGCTTTTTAATCTTGTATAGCCTTGTGTTGAAATTTTCCTTTTATTAACGATTGATTTGAATGATTAATCATTGTATTGTCTGTCTTGTTTGCTTTGTTACCATACTGGCGTTTTTCTCGGTTGGAGCTTGTAGTTGTGGTATCGATATTATGTTCTATATTAGTTGAGAGATTTTAAGGAATTGTAATTTTGGTCTTCATCCTACTCTCAGGTGTCAATTTCCTGGAGCTAATAAAATTATTTCTTGGCATGAAAATTCTAACTTGGTAAAACGAGATTACCAACCAAAAATGTATGTGTGATGCATGTCATTCGCTTGTGGCTGCATGATGTTCAGCCGTTTTGCATGAAAATCACGTGGAGTTTGGGCTCCTAAACCTGGTTTAAAAAAAAAAATTTTTAAGCAAAACTGTTTGCGCTATAAAGCAAATGTTTGTGTGTTGACCAAAAAAAATATTGTCACTCACCAGTAAGTTTTTCTGCACAGTCACAACGGCCAGAAAGTGACCACCTGTAGGATAATCGTAACTAGCCACCGTCTCGGAGGTCAGCCAAGTGGTCAAGCTTCCGTCTCCGAAATCGAAGCTCAGCTGGACATCCCCGCTGTTGAGATCCACACCCCCAGCGGTCAGTTCCGCGGCCTGTTGCGCAATGGCTTGGTCCAGGTGCAGTGTCAGCTCGATGGCCGGTGCCGCAGAGGCAATGGGGTCCACGGGTACGGCGATGTGGGTGTCGTTACCGCACGCCTGCTGGTCATCGCCGGGGCACGGCGCGCCGCAGTCCGGGGACTGGTCGCTCAGGTAGCTGGTGCTGGAACACAGGCAGTGGCCGGCCTGAAGGATAGAAGGATTAGTATAATGATCATCATCACAGTAACCTTTAAAGGTATTATACACGATTGGTAATTCTCCAATTTTTCTTTTAATGAATTATTACGAAATACCTTACTAGACTGTAAGTGAATAGTAGTCTCAATCATCCTGTGAAATTATGGCACCAGGTGTGCTGTAGTTTTCAAGAAAAGTGGAAATTTATATCGTTTTCCGACGATTTCCAGCTGGAAATCGTTGGGAAAACTGGCCTGTAGCCTTTAGTCAAGGCGCGCGTGGCTACCCGGACGAGTGGCGCGCTGGACATGCTGGCATTCAGGTCGCGTCACCTGTCCAGCTGGTAGCCACGCGCGCCTTGACTAAAGGCTATCATCCGCCCGACGGTTGAAAACGAGCGCCGTTTTTCTCTCGGTTTTTTCGCCATCCAACAACGCAAAAAAATGAACAGGTCAGTGGAACTATATTTCTTATAACATACTAACCCCCAAATCCGCCCATTTTTAAAAATTGCAACAATGACCAATCATGTACACGGCCTTTAAGTTTCAAGTTTGGTTTATTTTACCCCTTAAATTTCTGAAGATATGACAAGATATTTATTAGTTTTTTTGAGTGAGAGCCACACTGTTATTACGGTTGTGTAACATTTTACACAACCGCTGTTTACTACATGCACCTAGTAACTGTTGTGTATTAGTTTACACAATTTTAGTTGTGTAATTTGTAAACAACAGTTGTGTAGTATTTCTACACAATAATGTGTAAAATTCATTTACCCAATTAGTTGTGTAAATGGTTTACACAACAATTTGTTATTTTTTGAAGCATGCAAAAACGGTACAAAACCCTAACAATTATGGGAAGTGCACAGTCAGTAAATTTACGGAATTTTGATTTTACAGTGCGGGTTGCCATAATTTAACAGAAATGAATGAAGTGGGAACCAGACTAAACGGAAGTAACTTATTATACAATCCTAAGGTAGAGTGTACAAATGCTACGATAATCTACTAAAGACTACAAAGTTAACGATATTGTGCATTAGCTTTATATTCAGCGTATCCCCCTCATAATAAAGACAATATTTGAATATGAAATGAGATGTAATAAGATTCTTCACCTATGTTTGTAAAAAAGGAAAATCTAAATTCTGTTGTGGAATTGTTTGAATGAAACATAATATGTTTAAGAAAGTGCATTTTTTGACTAAACACGGCAATTTAACCTGACTTTTGTGAATACAAATTGCCTCATTTGTGATTGGTTGTGCAATTGCTACGTACGCGTAATGGGCGGCCCTTTGCGGGTTTTTCCCGTAAAATGCAGCGCGCAGTCCCATTCACTGTTATATTCACCGTGATATTTACATGCTTTTCACCGTAAATACGGGAATTTTTGACAGTGTATGTTTCATTAAAATGAGTGAAAAATCATATACTTACCGTCAAATACTTGAACCAGTTCTTCAAATCCCCA
Organism: Hippasteria phrygiana; assembly: GCA_037893225.1. Classification (NCBI taxonomy): domain Eukaryota; kingdom Metazoa; phylum Echinodermata; class Asteroidea; order Valvatida; family Goniasteridae; genus Hippasteria; species Hippasteria phrygiana. The sequence goes on along the minus strand of JAZGUH010000512.1, from coordinate 812,647 downwards.
CTGCTCCAGTAACCCCTGCACGTCCGCCATTTTGTTTCAAGTAATTTTTGTCACAACAAGGGTACTTCGTGATTGGTTTTGTTTCTTATCACATGCTTTAAAGCCTACACAACCGTTGTTTAAATTCAGTTTTGGCGTCAATATCGATTTACATTTACACAACCTAGCATTAGCACAACTTGGATATGATCACACAACCTTGTTCAATAATCACACATGGTTGCAGTGGCGGATCTACGGGGGGGGGGGGGGGGGGGGGTTGGGGGGGTTTAAACCTCCCCCCCCCCCCCCCCCCCCCTTGGGCTGTACGGGTTTAATGCCCCGGATCCCCCTAGCAAGGCGTGATCCGTCCCTGGGTTGTTTAAAAACTTTTCTACACAGCGCTTTTTTTACACAGGAGAATAACAGTGCATCTTGTTGCTTTTACAAGTAACAAAAAGTTGACTGACCTACCCCTATCATAAAAATATACGCCGTTGATTTATTTTGATAGCTTTCTTCATTTTCTCTTCTTTTTTATTCTTCTTTTTTTTTGGGGGGGGGGGTGTGAAATTCTCCTCTCCCGCCCGTAAAAAAATAGACGCTGGCCAATATGTATATGTGACCCTCTGGAGCGTATAATGAGGAATATTCCCCAAGAGAGTTTCGAGTAATCATTGCCTGAAGTCATTTATACGTAAAGAAAATCATGGCGAAATCCATTTTGAGATTTTTTTTATATTTGGAAAGCTTTAGTATCATTACATTTCCAGGTGCTATTTTGTTTGGGAAGAAAGATTACAGAAGAAGTTGAAAAAGTGACGTTTTTTATGGTGACAATTTAAGAGAGGTTTAGCAACACGAAAGCTTTATAAGCAAGGGATTTTTTAAACTTCAGAAATACATCGAACTGGACTTAGTTTGACCCAAAAATGCATCTTCAGTGTTGTATATTCAATGAGCTTTAATTCTCATGAGATAAATATTGATTGCAATGTCTACAAATTGATTTTACCAAAGCCGTTTTTCTCTATATACATGTTTTCTGTGGTTTCGTTTCTTTCACGAGATATTACAATAAGTTACAAGCTGATCATGTATATTTATTCCACAGAGAGCCCATCATGTAATTCCACCTACCTGTATTCCAGAGTAGGGAGCCGACTGCAGATAACATGCGAAGATGCAGGCCTCGTGCGTGACTGCGGCTGGGTCGTAATTCCCTCCCGATACATCGAATACTGGACTGGACTTATTCACAGGATAGCAGCCAATTTCCACAGCGGCTGTTATGTTGGGAATTGGTAATTAGAATTGGTGGACTTTTCCTTGTGTTATTTCAATGCCTTATAATTATTCAAACAGCTCAGATAAAGGGACACATGTAAGAATTTACTAAAGGACAGGTCGAACTGAGCAAAACCCCACAGACAGATTTACTAGGCGTCAGCGGCGTAGTCAGGGGGCGTGGGGGGGGGGGGTGGGGGGGGGGGGCACGCCCTCCATAAAAATCGTCCCCCCCCAGTCTCCCCCACTGAAAATTTCGCAAACGGAGAAAACAATAGTATTATTAAGAAAAATACTCTGAGCGCCCCCCACTGTACCATCCAGCCCCAGCCCCCCCCCCCCCCCCATGAAGAGAGTCATGGCTATATACGCCGCTGTTAGGCGTTTTTATTATCATTATTTTTTTTTATCACGCCAAGAGATTTCCAGCTTGCAAGTTTCCTATAATTCAACGCATATTGCTGCTAGCAATGCTGGAGACTAGAGACCAATGTTAAACCAACCAGTGGTCACCTGCACCATTGTAGAACTACAAAAGTCATTTATACTCTAAAAACTGTGTTTAGCAATTAAACACAATCTTGCTATCAGTTTGTAAACATGTTTAGAAGCTAAACAGAACATGTCCAATTCCTAAACATCAGTGTTCAATAGCTAAACACTATCGTTAACCACTCTTGCGTACGGCCATATACATAAAGATGCGCGATATGGGGCAGAGCGAACCCCCCCCCCCCCCCCCCCTCTTTTGTGTTGGTCATTGTGTTCCCGGAATCTCATGAATTCTTTTCAGAGGTCTAGGGGGATGTGTTAGGTAACAATAGTCTGGAGAGTGTATAGGGTATAGGGACAAAAAGGGGGGTACCCCTCTGCCCCATATCGTGCTGGGTATAGCCATATAGGGCGCACAAAAACCAGTCAGTGCCACCAGGCCGGATGACGCCGTTTGTGCAGTATCAATCCATTGTTGGATTATTGTTTATGTCATGCTAGACTGCACAAACACATTGTAGCGGTTCAATTTGGCTGCCAGAACCGCTGCAACACCCCGACGTCTCCCGTAATACCGTGCTCAAGGGGTTTTAACACGCTAAACATGTTTAGCCCTTTGCGTATACAGGTGACGTCTGTGGACGCAAAAAAAAGTGTCACCAGGCCTCAGGCCGGATGACCGTCCATTGGCCGCCGTTTGTGCAGTTTCAAATTATTGTTGGATTATTGCTTATGTCATCCTTGACTGTGTGGCAGGGCCAAATTATATTGCTTGTTATTTTTAGAGAGTTGCTCCCCTGCTTATATTTTTAACATGTACTGTGGTTTATTTAGTTGTGTGTCCCCCTGGCCCCAGTAGCAGCATCTTCCCCTTGACCAGTTATACTTGTGTACAGAGTTTTAGCTTGCCTTATGCCTTCACTTAGCAGACCGGCGGAGAAGAGTGCACATGTGCCTCTTTCACACTCCTTTGAGTTGTGCGACCTGCCGTAGCCTTGTCTTTCGTCTGCTACAGTGCCCTGGTAAGTTTTATCGTCCAATTGTTGTTCTTTTTATATTGTATAATCTTATTTCGAGTTTCATTACAGTTTTTGATAGGTTTTATTTGGTTTAAAGCGAGGTTTTATCTTTGGAAAGTTATAGTTTCTTTTTGAGAAAGCTTTGAGATTTTACTTTATCATGATGGGTCCAGCGCATTTGCATTTTGTATTATTGTGATGTTCTTGCTTTTGTGATCTATTTGAAATAAGGAAAGAAGTACTGTTTTGACAATAGGATAACTTGAGTTTTCTTTGCATTGAATATATTTTTTTTACAAGTTATCAATTTCTGATTTAGAACTTTTTTGTTTGCTTTCTTAGTAAGATAGTGTAATTGCCATGGAGGATTTCTTTTTGTGGAGAAAGACTTTATTTTTACCCCTAGAACATGTAGATTGAATGACTTTATAGTGTATCTCTACCATTGTTTCAAGTAGGAGATCTGGTTTTCCCACAGAGATTTAAGTGTGCAAATTCCTTTCTGAGTGTATCATTTGAATGTTTATTCATGAGTAGATTAGACTTTCTTCAGCCCCATTTTCGCCTGTATTATATGACCACCTGTTTGTAACTTTATTGCTCTTTTCTAGTCCTAGACTTCATGGACTTGAGGAAGTCTACTTTAAGTTTATTGCTTGGCCATGTGCTGCTGTGGTTTCAGAGCACTAATCCCTTATGTAAACTCGTTAGATATTCACAAGAAAGTTCTTTGTTTCCAGTGTATGCATGTTGAGCCTGTGAGCTTACTTTACTTTATACATGTATAGGCAACATGTACATGTATAGCAGATTTAACCTTGGTTTCGATTTATCATGAGCACTTTGTTTTGATGTATTTCTTAATTGTATTCTTTCTTTTCTCTTTTCTTTTGATTCTTATAGGTTTCAATCAGAGTGTACCTAAGGTCCATTATTTGATACTCTGTGTTGGTTTAAGCATACCTTGCTCTTTGGTTTAAACTGTGTTATTTTTTTGTTGGTTTAAACTGTTTTATTTGGTGTTTGGTTTAAAGAGTTTTGAATAAGTTTATAATTGTGTCTGGTTTTATTTTTTCCAAGGTTTGAGTCACAAGTTCACCTCATTCTTAAATCCTTTTCCTAATAAAATAGTTCGCGACTTGTTCTTTAGATCCTGGTATTGCATTGTCTATTTTTGTGTCGAGTAAAGTCCCCATGGTGTGTCATTTTTCCAGGTTACAACTGCACAAACACATTGTAGCGGTTCGATTTGGCTGCCAAAACCGCTGCAACACCCCGACGTCTCCCGTAAAATACCGTGCTTAAGGGGTTAGTATGTAAACGTGTTTACAAACTGATAGCAATGTGTGTTTAGAAAAGTTTTTACTTGCTAAACGATGTTTTTACAGTGAACCGCAATGTAAAAACCAAAAGCTAAACAAAACGCATGATCCAAACGCTTTGTAACTTCACATCAATAGATTCTGTCACATAATTGACTAGAATTTGTCCATAGAGCGTGCGACAGTGGTGTATATGGGTGAAACTTCTGGGGAACCTGGGATGCACCCAGTCATTATGGGGGGGGGGGGGGGGGGGGGCGTACTAAAAGGAAATGAACTGCGGCTTGTATAATTTTTCGTTCATTTCAAGATTTCAAATGGGGGTACCCGGGGGCGACGGACGTCAGCTGGGTGGGTGCACGTCCCCCTCCCTCCCAAGCAAATGGAACGTAAGTAGTGTGTTGGGTCTATAGTGGACTCATTAGCATAATAACAGGAAAAACAAAAGGCACCTAAGAATCTTTAGGGGACTAATTAGCATAAAATCAAAAAAAAAAAAAAATTTAAATAAAAAAAACAGAAAAAACATAAGAAACCTAAAAATCTTGATAGGACAGCGTAGGACGTAAGAATCTTAATAGGACAGAACCTAAGAATCTTTAGGGGACTAATTAGCATAATTAAAGGAAAAACAAAAGGAACCTAAAAATCTTGATAGGACAGCGTAAGAATCTTAATAGGACAGCGTAGGACCTAGGAATCTCTATAGGACAGTGTAGAACCTAGAAATATTTATCAGACAGGGTATGTGCATAACCTTGGAGGTAAAAAACCTGAGAATATCTATAGGACAGGATATAAATTGTGAGAACCTAAGAATCTTTAGCGGACAGCAGGAGGGGGCATAAAGAGCGCCGAGTTCGTGTGTACCATCAGTTCGCTCGTATCCAACAACCTGACGTCGAGAACGACCCCACCGATAAAGATGGCCGCACCAATGAGATTTTACAATGCACCTACCTCATCTTCTTCGTCATACGATGTAGCTGGTAGCCGTCACGAAGTACGCGAGTACACGCCAGTGAAGCCCAAGTGGTTAGCCGATGCCGACCCTGAGCGACTTCAGCGACTAGAACAGCGTATGGTTACCCGTGCTGAAGATCGCAGTACATCCTTTCCGCCTACTACTCCTATGAAGCGCAAACGAGAGGAGGAACCATCCACCTCAACCAGGTTTCAGATCACGGATATGCGGCATGCCGTGGTGGAGCCTTTTAAGGGTGACATCTATGTGAAGATTCGAGACTACGTACAGATTAAGGGCAAGGGATACTGGATCGGCCCTCGCGGTATCAACTTGAAGGTGAAGGAGTGGAAGACGCTCGTAGAGATGATACCTGCAATCACCAAGGCTGTCGAAGAACTAGAGGTATGTATCATCACGGTCTTTATTGTTTGTTTTCTTCACTATCTCACACAGGTCAGACCCATTGTTCAATTATTACATGACTTTTAACGCTAATGAACTGTTTTTGTTTCTTACCCTTGCAGGATCAAGAACGTGCGAAGAAGATGAAGCGTGACAGCGATGACCAGGATGTACCTATTACGTCCGCTGCACCTGCCGCGTGTGCTACACTTGTGCTGGACTCGGACGTGGTGGCCGACTCTGAAGGGGCTCACGATGTATCCGTCTCGGCAAACCAGGAGGAGATGGAGAAAGGAAGCTGTGAGGAACTTGCGTTTAATATTATCCAATCACTTATAGTCCCCCGTATTCTAAAGAACGTAGAAAAAATCTGTGGAAAAGAATGTTATGGATGTAATCTTCCCATGATGGATGACGTGACACAGACAAATCATGATTGTATGATGCTGCCTATATCTGAAAAGGTAGAGAGGTACTTTGACCAAGCTTTAGATGAAATCGTTGATACTGATTTAGGGAACTGTAGAATGGAATGGAATTTAACAGCGAGTGCCAACAAACGCATTGCTTTACACTTTCCTACTATTCACGGCACAAACCGTCTCTTCACCAAGTACATCAACTTACACGTCAAAAATAGGACCAATGACTCAGTTCTGTACGACACTTGCCACGCGGATGGAAATTATTTTAAAGTATAATTTGTATCCACCATTTGTTTGTGTTTAAACGAATGCATCAATTTAAAATAATGATTTTTGTTAAATGACTGTTTGCAGACTTCATGTTTATAATCAATTTTAGATTTCTTTTTGCTCAGTAAAGTTAGTGTTTAAACGAATGCATCGATTCAATATAATGTTATTTTGTTTAAGGATTGTGTTTAATTCTATTTCTTTTCTTTTGCTCAGTAAAGTTAGTGTTTAAACAAATGTTTAACTTTTAAAAAGAAAAAAAACAAAAACAAAACAAAAATGTATTTTTGCTTAATGACTGTTATGTTAAATAAATGTTACTATCATCATAATTGCTGTCTACTTAACAAATAAATAAATGTAATTTCGTAAAAATGTCGTTGAAAAGAATAATGCAAAATAGTAGCAATAAAAAAAAATATAAAAAAATAAAATGATAGAAATTTTTAAAGTTGTGTTCATTTATGTAAAGACCCGTCTGTTCAGAATAAAGGTTAGATAAATATAATACACTGTCATTTTTATATTATGCATCAGTAAGGTCGGATCATGGATGGTCGCGAGAGTTACTTAAAGACTTTGTATTACGACATAGATCGTGAAAGTGGTTTGAGCAGTATTGACAAATTGTATCGTGCCGCGAAGCAAGAGGGCAAGTACGAGATAACCCGAAAGCAAATACAAGACTTTCTTAGTAGTCAGGATGTGTATACGTTACATAAACCCGCAAGAAAGAGGTACCCTAGAAATAAAGTCTTATCCGTAGGACGGGACGAAATACATCAGTTGGACTTGGTGGACCTATCTAATCTAGCAAAGTACAACAATGGAAACAAATACCTATTGACATGGATCGATGTATTTTCTAAATACGCATGGGTGATTCCTTTGAAAAACAAAACTGGAAAGGTTTTGACTGAAGCCTTTAAAGAGAATATTAAGTCTAGCCGGAGAAAGCCCATAATGATTCATACCGATAAAGGCAGTGAGTTTACCAATCGTCAGTTTCAGGATTTTCTTAAAACTGAAGACGTACATTTCTATACAACAAACAGCGAAGTGAAGGCTTCTATCGTGGAGAGATTCAACAGAACTCTAAAGTCCCGGATGTGGCGGTATTTTACCCACGCAAAATCTCTAAAGTACATCGCTGTATTACCACAGCTAGTGACGGTATACAATAATTCGTATCACCGTTCAATCAAAATGAAACCCTCGGAGGTGGATGGTGAGAATGAAAGTCTAGTTTGGAAAAATCTGTTCTCGAGGCAAACACTTTCCTCAAAGTTTAAATTTGAAGTCGGTGATCAAGTGAGAGTCAGTAAACAGCGATTGACGTTCGAAAAGTCATACCTTCCAGGGTGGTCCGAAGAAATATTCACGGTGGCCAAACGCAATGGACGTCAAAAAAGACCTGTGTATAAGCTGAAGGATTATTTGGGTGAAGAAATTCAGGGTATATTTTATGAGCAGGAATTACAAAAGATTCGCAAAACCGACGATCTTTACCGAGTGGAGAGAGTGATTCGTAAGCGCAAGAGGAAGGGCAAGACAGAATATTTCGTTAAATGGTTGGGTTATCCTTCAACATTCAACAGTTGGGTGACGAATCTGCAGAAGTAAGGACGTAATATGGCATCGTCATCTACGCAATTTTACGTCACACTGCCCAGTAATTCTTCCCTATCTTTGTATCCGGACAATACATTGGCTAGTTACACAACGCGTCTGGTAAAACAAATTAATCTGACCGGTAGTTGGGAAGTTGCACTGACAGAAGTCCATTATCCTTTTTCTTGGTATAATGTCACCGAAGACAATAACTCCTTCACCTTCAGCGAACACGGCGTTGTGCAGACCTATCGCAGGATATCGCCTGGGTTTTACCATTCTGTTCGGGAAATTATCGACGCTATTAACAGGGTAATGAGCGAAACTGGTAGAAATAATATCACCATCAACCTGGATAGGCACACCGGAAGAGTTAAAATAAAACTCAGGGAGGGGGCCTACATTCATTTTAACGATCAGCTGTATCGCACGCTGGGATTGAAATTCAAAGCGGTCAATGTAAATGTACATGGACATTTACCAGTGGATGTGAACGGTGGATTTTACGGCATATACGTATACTGCGACATTGCCGAGAACCAGTTAGTGGGAGATGTGAGCGCGCCATTACTGAGAATTGTCCCCGTACAGACACCGGGGGCTACGCAGGGAGATGTAATTGCTCATACGTTTAACACACCTCATTACGTTCCTGTAAAAAGGAAAAACTTTGAGGTTATACACATGGATATAAGAACGGACACGGGCGAGAAAGTGCCATTTCAGCGTGGGAAACTCACGACAACACTTCATTTCCGAAGAAGTCGCCCTGCACTGTTTTAAAAATGTCTGACTACGAGAGATACTACCGAAACCAGGCCGGAGGCTCGGGTGATTTTTTCAGGGGTGCCCCGGTTCAAAGAGGATACGGACTTGGAAATATTTTAGGGGGTCTTTTTAGATCGGCTTTACCGGTTATCAAACAAGGAGCAAAAATGCTTGGTAAGCAGGCTTTAAAGACAGGAGTCGAAATTGCCTCAGACGCCCTCAACGGTCAAAATATGAAAACTGCTACAAAAAAACGAATACAGCAGGCTGGAAGGGAAATGGTGTCACGCGCTACGGAAGGAGTTTCTAAAAAAGGTACCCGGCAGAGGGAACGTTTAAAAAGGAGTGCAACTGGTGTATCGCGCAGAAAGCCCCCCAGTAAGCGACCGAAGAGGACCCCCGATATCTTTGATTAGCAATAACAACGCAAAATGGCATTCATCAGCAAACACTCGGGCGAATGTACAAAGTCAGAATTGGATCTATTTTCTGTCCCACCCACCCAGACGTCTATTACAAAAGGCCAGTGGGTACAGTATAACCCTTTGACCAATATAATAGACTCGGACTCTATAGAATTCAACGTGACCGGATCGACCGAACACTACCTGGATTTGTCGCACACTCTATTGAATGTGAAGGCAAAAATTGTAAGCAAAACTGGTACTGACCTCGACGCTGATATACCCGTCGGACCCGTCAATCTGTTCCTGCACTCCTTGTTCTCCGAGGTAGACGTCATGCTGAACGATAAACTCGTCTCGTCATCTTCAAACACGTACGCGTACCGTGCCCTAATGGAAACCCTTTTGACCTATGGACCGGCAGCCAAGCAGTCTCAGCTGACCGCGGCCTTATTTTACAAAGACACCGCTGGGAAAATGGATGCTAACGATCCTACGCTGGATGATAATTTCAACGATGGGTTGAAAAGACGGTATAAATTTACCGAAGAGAGTAAGATAATCGATCTGCTAGGACCGATTCACGGGGATATATTTTTTCAAGATAGATTTTTACTGAACGGTGTCAACCTGAAATTAAAGTTCCATCGCAGCAAGAATTCTTTCTGTCTGTTAACCCCCCAGGCCGATCAGAACTATAGAGTGAAAATCTTGGATGCTTCTCTCTACGTGAGAAAAGTCATTGTCAGCCCCACGGTGGCCTTGGCCCATGCTAAAACGCTGCAAAGTGCAACTGCGAAATATCCTCTGCGCAGAGTGGAAGTCAAAACATTTTCCATTCCACAGGGAAATCAGTCATTTACCCGCGAAAACCTATTCTTGGGTCAGATACCCAAACGCGTGGTGATCGGAATGGTGGACAATGCGGCTTACAACGGTGAATACAACAAGAACCCTTTCAATTTCAAGCATTACGGTTTAAATTTCCTTGGACTGTACGTGGACAACGAGCAGACACCGTGGCGGCCTCTCCAGCCTAAATTTTCCGGGAAAGATGGCACGTACATGATGGCGTATCAAACTTTGTACTCGGGTATAAATACACTCTATACCAGGACATAGGCAATCAGATTAACAGAGAGGATTACGAGGCAGGGTACTCCCTCTATGCATTTGATCTGTCCCCCGATATGTCATGCGGATCTCATTTTAACCTGGTTCACGCTCAACTTCAAGAATGCGCAACAGATAAACTACGAGTCGGTGGTACACATGGTAAAAAATGTAGATGCATCACCAATAACAGTAACCAACCAATACCATATTACCAGGGAACCAAAGACTAAAAAGATCAAAACGAAATCCCTCTCCAAAGACTACAAGGTTGTTTACAACAAACGAGTGATTCTTGATGATTATAATACCGTACCGTACGGCTATCACCGATCATAAAGTGTAAGGTTGGGCCGTACTGTTCTCATTTTATCCTTGGTCGTCATGGCAGACACACCTTCCTCTACTCTGTCATTACGACGCTCGATGATACCGATATTCTTGACATGTATTATTATTATTTCTTTGATTGTGTTTGGAAGTGAATTATCCAGTTTTGAAAGGGATGAATTGTTGGATAGTTTAAATACCGTTGTATCGAATTTAAGGAATGACAATAATACTTTGTACGATATTGTATAATTCTTTTTGCTCCATGATATGACGTCATACATGTTATTAGTTATTTAGATTTCTTATGTTAAGTCACTTTACCGCATGGGCACGAAACTTCAGCATCCTGCAACATTTTGCGTGGCAGGCCCAACGAGCTGTGGTAAAACTCAATGGGTCAGTAAATTAATAAGGCATCGTCAACATGTGTTTATTGAACCGCCTGAGAGAATTTTGTGGTGTTATGGTCAGTATCAGCCGGCTTACGAGGAACTGTCTCGCGATCTACCTGATGTTCAGTTTGTGGAGGGGTTGCCTGAGGATTGGACGGAACTCATCGACCCGAAGTACAGAAATCTAGTGATTTTGGACGATTTAATAATCGAATGTGGACGTGTTCCCCAAGTCACAAAACTTTTTACTCAAGGATCGCACCATCGTAATTTATCCGTGATCAATATAGTGCAGAATTTATTCCACCAATCTAAAGAAAGCAGAACGATTAGCCTGAATTGCCACTATATCGTGCTGTTCAAGAACCCCCGTGACCGGTCCCAGATTGTAAACTTGGACAAACAGATGTACCCCGGACAGACTAAATTCATGGTCGAGGCCTACGCGGATGCCACCAGTCAACCCAATTCGTAACTCTTTGTTGACCTCAAACCGAACTGTCCGGAAGAACACCGTCTGAGAACAAACGTTTTCCCCGATCAACCAATTTACGCCTATGTGCCTAAATAGGACCGCTCTGTGCTAATTGCATTCATTCATCATCATGACTCGACGGCTGAAGGACAATGCCCACACGCTGCACGTGTTGAGTAAATCAACACCCCGGAGAAGGAAAGTCATTCTTCAGCACGCGGACAAAGAACTCATGACATGCCTTTGTGAATGCGCCCTAAACGTATTAAAAGGCCGTGTACCACTAACGCCGAGTCAGAAGAAAAAACTGGCACGACACAAGAAACATCTAAGAGCTCTGGCTGATAAGAAGACTTCTTACTCGACACGTAAACGACTGTTGGTTCAGAAAGGTGGATTTCTGGGGCCGCTGTTAGCCCCTATTTTAAGCACTCTCGGAGGTCTCCTGTTTCCCAAGTAATGCGCTACGCCAGAAAAACAATGATTAATGCTCCTACCGATCAGGTGACTAGGGCCATACAAAATGTTCTTCTCACGCGTAACGCTACTCAGACCAAGCTGCAAAGACTGGAAGAAGACATGAACAATATTTTGGTTAGGACAGACCTTCCGGATGACGACAAGGTGGCTCTGTATCAGCAAACATTACAGCAGTATCTTCAATACGATCAGGCCCGCAAAACCGAACCCATGTCCGTTACCATGTCAATGCCTAGATCCGGTGGAACGAGCGGCCGGGGAATACATGGAGACGATGCACCGCTGGATGCTACTGGACAACAGACGGGGAGGCCAACACCATCCACAGAGGATGACCTAACACCGCAAATTCTCGCTAGCGTACCAAAAACACTGCAGCGCAAAGCTAAAATATTGGTAGATCAGTTGAAAAATAATGACGTCATGACTTGGAACAAAAATGGTGAACTTGTGTATGAGGGAAATGTTGTAAAAGGTTCAAATATTATCGATCTTGTAAATGACGCCTTAAGAAGTAAGAAAGGCTTCACCCCCTTAGGATTTCAGTATTTTACACGGGGGTTGGCAAAATCCAATGCTCCTGAAAGTATCATTGGTAATGAAGCACGACGTAGTGTTGTCCGGAAATATAAACAATATGGCTCTGTTGAAAAACGGTTGTTACCAGACCCTCCCACTATGGTTTCACCTCGTACACCGATTGGAGCTCGAAGGCGAGCTAGGGTTATTTCTACTCTATTGAGACCCAAAAAACGCTTACACTGGGAAAGCATATAATAATATGTAATAACTGATTGACGGTAACTTGGCTTTCGTCATCATCCTATGTATAATCAATGATTGATGTGATTCTAAGTTTAATTTTGTTTTGTTAATTAATGTATTTTTTTAATCAACGGGTTTTTATTCTATATATAATTGGTTCGCTTCAATATTCCCATATGTAAGAGTAACTTTTAAAAGAAACGGCATAAAATAGCGTACAAGCAAGAAAAAAAGTATTTGTAAATAATAATGTGTTGTTTTATTGAAGTACGCAATAAATCATTTATATACAGTGATGTGAAAATGGAAACAAGTTTTCATGGTTTTTTTTTATCATGCGTTCACAATGTCTAATTCTAACCTTTGGGTTCTGTACATGTATTTAACTAAATCTTAAGAGTAAACAACGGTTTTCTCAAACTTCTTAAACCAAAGTTAACTAATACTACTATTTTTTTTTTTTTTTTTGTTAAATCGTATTTGACTATTTCTCTTTTTTTTTTCCTTTTTTTTGTTTGTTTGTTTGTTTGTTTGTTTTTGTTAAATCAGCTTTGACTATTCTATTTTTCTTTTAAAACCATAATTAACTAACACTACTCCTCTTGAAAACTTAATTCATTATTTTTGTTTAACACAAATCTGACGACAAATCAATTCTAAGTCCGAAACTGGTTCGGCTACGTCATATTTTTCCTCTATAAAATCTTGAACGAGAACATCGTTGATTAAATAGTCTTCCGTAAACACGGATACAATAACATTCATTGAGATATCTCTACACCTATGCATCAAGTAAAAAAGGCAGTGATGTCCACACACTACAGTATTCAAAGACTGCAAACGAATCATATTATGAACAGAATGTACACTGTTCTTTTCTAAAAAATGTAAAAAATAATGTCCGTAGGCATCAGGGGGTAGCCCGTAAGAATCAAAGAATTCGGCTCGTCTGTCTTGAGTGAAGTACACAGCCAGCCAGTGAGTGCCCGGTTCATTGTTTCTATCGCTGTTAATGATATACACGCTGGGGTAATTAGTAACTGGGGGTAACCTATCCGCTGGAAATACACCGCCCAAGTAGCGTCGAGTAAAGTTATCCTTTTTGAGTACTTTTAAAAGTTGTACGCTATCCATCAAGTCATTCAGTTGGAGTAATCAATCAGAATATTCCGGCTCCCGTCCACTTCTAGGATACTCTCAAACTCACTGTATACCAACACGTTGACGGTTGTTGGTAGTGCCGTGGCAAACTGAAGCTCCATACGCAAGTTACTGCGCTTTACCAGGTTAAAATGAGATCCGCATGACATATCGGGGGACAGATCAAATGCATAGAGGGAGTACCCTGCCTCGTAATCCTCTCTGTTAATCTGATTGCCTATGTCCTGGTAGAGTGTATTTATACCCGAGTACAAAGTTTGATACGCCATCATGTACGTGCCATCTTTCCCGGAAAATTTAGGCTGGAGAGGCCGCCACGGTGTCTGCTCGTTGTCCACGTACAGTCCAAGGAAATTTAAACCGTAATGCTTGAAATTGAAAGGGTTCTTGTTGTATTCACCGTTGTAAGCCGCATTGTCCACCATTCCGATCACCACGCGTTTGGGTATCTGACCCAAGAATAGGTTTTCGCGGGTAAATGACTGATTTCCCTGTGGAATGGAAAATGTTTTGACTTCCACTCTGCGCAGAGGATATTTCGCAGTTGCACTTTGCAGCGTTTTAGCATGGGCCAAGGCCACCGTGGGGCTGACAATGACTTTTCTCACGTAGAGAGAAGCATCCAAGATTTTCACTCTATAGTTCTGATCGGCCTGGGGGGTTAACAGACAGAAAGAATTCTTGCTGCGATGGAACTTTAATTTCAGGTTGACACCGTTCAGTAAAAATCTATCTTGAAAAAATATATCCCCGTGAATCGGTCCTAGCAGATCGATTATCTTACTCTCTTCGGTAAATTTATACCGTCTTTTCAACCCATCGTTGAAATTATCATCCAGCGTAGGATCGTTAGCATCCATTTTCCCAGCGGTGTCTTTGTAAAATAAGGCCGCGGTCAGCTGAGACTGCTTGGCTGCCGGTCCATAGGTCAAAAGGGTTTCCATTAGGGCACGGTACGCGTACGTGTTTGAAGATGACGAGACGAGTTTATCGTTCAGCATGACGTCTACCTCGGAGAACAAGGAGTGCAGGAACAGATTGACGGGTCCGACGGGTATATCAGCGTCGAGGTCAGTACCAGTTTTGCTTACAATTTTTGCCTTCACATTCAATAGAGTGTGCGACAAATCCAGGTAGTGTTCGGTCGATCCGGTCACGTTGAATTCTATAGAGTCCGAGTCTATTATATTGGTCAAAGGGTTATACTGTACCCACTGGCCTTTTGTAATAGACGTCTGGGTGGGTGGGACAGAAAATAGATCCAATTCTGACTTTGTACATTCGCCCGAGTGTTTGCTGATGAATGCCATTTTGCGTTGTTATTGCTAATCAAAGATATCGGGGGTCCTCTTCGGTCGCTTACTGGGGGGCTTTCTGCGCGATACACCAGTTGCACTCCTTTTTAAACGTTCCCTCTGCCGGGTACCTTTTTTAGAAACTCCTTCCGTAGCGCGTGACACCATTTCCCTTCCAGCCTGCTGTATTCGTTTTTTTGTAGCAGTTTTCATATTTTGACCGTTGAGGGCGTCTGAGGCAATTTCGACTCCTGTCTTTAAAGCCTGCTTACCAAGCATTTTTGCTCCTTGTTTGATAACCGGTAAAGCCGATCTAAAAAGACCCCCTAAAATATTTCCAAGTCCGTATCCTCTTTGAACCGGGGCACCCCTGAAAAAATCACCCGAGCCTCCGGCCTGGTTTCGGTAGTATCTCTCGTAGTCAGACATTTTTAAAACAGTGCAGGGCGACTTCTTCGGAAATGAAGTGTTGTCGTGAGTTTCCCACGCTGAAATGGCACTTTCTCGCCCGTGTCCGTTCTTATATCCATGTGTATAACCTCAAAGTTTTTCCTTTTTACAGGAACGTAATGAGGTGTGTTAAACGTATGAGCAATTACATCTCCCTGCGTAGCCCCCGGTGTCTGTACGGGGACAATTCTCAGTAATGGCGCGCTCACATCTCCCACTAACTGGTTCTCGGCAATGTCGCAGTATACGTATATGCCGTAAAATCCACCGTTCACATCCACTGGTAAATGTCCATGTACATTTACATTGACCGCTTTGAATTTCAATCCCAGCGTGCGATACAGCTGATCGTTAAAATGAATGTAGGCCCCCTCCCTGAGTTTTATTTTAACTCTTCCGGTGTGCCTATCCAGGTTGATGGTGATATTATTTCTACCAGTTTCGCTCATTACCCTGTTAATAGCGTCGATAATTTCCCGAACAGAATGGTAAAACCCAGGCGATATCCTGCGATAGGTCTGCACAACGCCGTGTTCGCTGAAGGTGAAGGAGTTATTGTCTTCGGTGACATTATACCAAGAAAAAGGATAATGGACTTCTGTCAGTGCAACTTCCCAACTACCGGTCAGATTAATTTGTTTTACCAGACGCGTTGTGTAACTAGCCAATGTATTGTCCGGATACAAAGATAGGGAAGAATTACTGGGCAGTGTGACGTAAAATTGCGTAGATGACGATGCCATATTACGTCCTTACTTCTGCAGATTCGTCACCCAACTGTTGAATGTTGAAGGATAACCCAACCATTTAACGAAATATTCTGTCTTGCCCTTCCTCTTGCGCTTACGAATCACTCTCTCCACTCGGTAAAGATCGTCGGTTTTGCGAATCTTTTGTAATTCCTGCTCATAAAATATACCCTGAATTTCTTCACCCAAATAATCCTTCAGCTTATACACAGGTCTTTTTTGACGTCCATTGCGTTTGGCCACCGTGAATATTTCTTCGGACCACCCTGGAAGGTATGACTTTTCGAACGTCAATCGCTGTTTACTGACTCTCACTTGATCACCGACTTCAAATTTAAACTTTGAGGAAAGTGTTTGCCTCGAGAACAGATTTTTCCAAACTAGACTTTCATTCTCACCATCCACCTCCGAGGGTTTCATTTTGATTGAACGGTGATACGAATTATTGTATACCGTCACTAGCTGTGGTAATACAGCGATGTACTTTAGAGATTTTGCGTGGGTAAAATACCGCCACATCCGGGACTTTAGAGTTCTGTTGAATCTCTCCACGATAGAAGCCTTCACTTCGCTGTTTGTTGTATAGAAATGTACGTCTTCAGTTTTAAGAAAATCCTGAAACTGACGATTGGTAAACTCACTGCCTTTATCGGTATGAATCATTATGGGCTTTCTCCGGCTAGACTTAATATTCTCTTTAAAGGCTTCAGTCAAAACCTTTCCAGTTTTGTTTTTCAAAGGAATCACCCATGCGTATTTAGAAAATACATCGATCCATGTCAATAGGTATTTGTTTCCATTGTTGTACTTTGCTAGATTAGATAGGTCCACCAAGTCCAACTGATGTATTTCGTCCCGTCCTACGGATAAGACTTTATTTCTAGGGTACCTCTTTCTTGCGGGTTTATGTAACGTATACACATCCTGACTACTAAGAAAGTCTTGTATTTGCTTTCGGGTTATCTCGTACTTGCCCTCTTGCTTCGCGGCACGATACAATTTGTCAATACTGCTCAAACCACTTTCACGATCTATGTCGTAATACAAAGTCTTTAAGTAACTCTCGCGACCATCCATGATCCGACCTTACTGATGCATAATATAAAAATGACAGTGTATTATATTTATCTAACCTTTATTCTGAACAGACGGGTCTTTACATAAATGAACACAACTTTAAAAATTTCTATCATTTTATTTTTTTATATTTTTTTTTATTGCTACTATTTTGCATTATTCTTTTCAACGACATTTTTACGAAATTACATTTATTTATTTGTTAAGTAGACAGCAATTATGATGATAGTAACATTTATTTAACATAACAGTCATTAAGCAAAAATACATTTTTGTTTTGTTTTTGTTTTTTTCTTTTTAAAAGTTAAACATTTGTTTAAACACTAACTTTACTGAGCAAAAGAAAAGAAATAGAATTAAACACAATCCTTAAACAAAATAACATTATATTGAATCGATGCATTCGTTTAAACACTAACTTTACTGAGCAAAAAGAAATCTAAAATTGATTATAAACATGAAGTCTGCAAACAGTCATTTAACAAAAATCATTATTTTAAATTGATGCATTCGTTTAAACACAAACAAATGGTGGATACAAATTATACTTTAAAATAATTTCCATCCGCGTGGCAAGTGTCGTACAGAACTGAGTCATTGGTCCTATTTTTGACGTGTAAGTTGATGTACTTGGTGAAGAGACGGTTTGTGCCGTGAATAGTAGGAAAGTGTAAAGCAATGCGTTTGTTGGCACTCGCTGTTAAATTCCATTCCATTCTACAGTTCCCTAAATCAGTATCAACGATTTCATCTAAAGCTTGGTCAAAGTACCTCTCTACCTTTTCAGATATAGGCAGCATCATACAATCATGATTTGTCTGTGTCACGTCATCCATCATGGGAAGATTACATCCATAACATTCTTTTCCACAGATTTTTTCTACGTTCTTTAGAATACGGGGAACTATAAGTGATTGGATAATATTAAACGCAAGTTCCTCACAGCTTCCTTTCTCCATCTCCTCCTGGTTTGCCGAGACGGATACATCGTGAGCCCCTTCAGAGTCGGCCACCACGTCCGAGTCCAGCACAAGTGTAGCACACGCGGCAGGTGCAGCGGACGTAATAGGTACATCCTGGTCATCGCTGTCACGCTTCATCTTCTTCGCACGTTCTTGATCCTGCAAGGGTAAGAAACAAAAACAGTTCATTAGCGTTAAAAGTCATGTAATAATTGAACAATGGGTCTGACCTGTGTGAGATAGTGAAGAAAACAAACAATAAAGACCGTGATGATACATACCTCTAGTTCTTCGACAGCCTTGGTGATTGCAGGTATCATCTCTACGAGCGTCTTCCACTCCTTCACCTTCAAGTTGATACCGCGAGGGCCGATCCAGTATCCCTTGCCCTTAATCTGTACGTAGTCTCGAATCTTCACATAGATGTCACCCTTAAAAGGCTCCACCACGGCATGCCGCATATCCGTGATCTGAAACCTGGTTGAGGTGGATGGTTCCTCCTCTCGTTTGCGCTTCATAGGAGTAGTAGGCGGAAAGGATGTACTGCGATCTTCAGCACGGGTAACCATACGCTGTTCTAGTCGCTGAAGTCGCTCAGGGTCGGCATCGGCTAACCACTTGGGCTTCACTGGCGTGTACTCGCGTACTTCGTGACGGCTACCAGCTACATCGTATGACGAAGAAGATGAGGTAGGTGCATTGTAAAATCTCATTGGTGCGGCCATCTTTATCGGTGGGGTCGTTCTCGACGTCAGGTTGTTGGATACGAGCGAACTGATGGTACACACGAACTCGGCGCTCTTTATGCCCCCTCCTGCTGTCCGCTAAAGATTCTTAGGTTCTCACAATTTATATCCTGTCCTATAGATATTCTCAGGTTTTTTACCTCCAAGGTTATGCACATACCCTGTCTGATAAATATTTCTAGGTTCTACACTGTCCTATAGAGATTCCTAGGTCCTACGCTGTCCTATTAAGATTCTTACGCTGTCCTATCAAGATTTTTAGGTTCCTTTTGTTTTTCCTTTAATTATGCTAATTAGTCCCCTAAAGATTCTTAGGTTCTGTCCTATTAAGATTCTTACGTCCTACGCTGTCCTATCAAGATTTTTAGGTTTCTTATGTTTTTTCTGTTTTTTTTATTTAAATTTTTTTTTTTTTTTTTTGATTTTATGCTAATTAGTCCCTAAAGATTCTTAGGTGCCTTTTGTTTTTCCTGTTATTATGCTAATGAGTCCACTATAGACCCAACACACTACTAACGTACCTCTTATGTTTTATGGACGTTTTCAAACACGTTTTAGAATGAAAGTTTGTGGACAGTGTTGGACGTTTTAAAAACGTGACTTTGTGACGCTCTAAGAACTTTCCCAGAACGTAAAAACCTATTAAAATCTTAAATACGCTAACTAAATTTCTATTTTTCGTCAAACAATCCACAAGGGAAACTGACTAGGTAAATTTGAATACATTTTTAAAGTGAACAAAGAAACTGGCAGGAGCGGGATTCGAACCTGCGACCTCCGGGTTACCGTACCGGCGCTCTACCAACTGTCTTGCCGGCCCTATGTTGGCTGTCTCTCAAATTGTCAGTATCTTTGTTTGGGTCGGCGCTTGTCAGAAGTCATAAACCCAGAATGCCGTATAGCCTGGAATCACACCCAATTTTACGATACAACATGGGAAGCGACATTGTGGGGATCACTCAATGAGGATACGACTTTTTAACTTATAATTCGTCAAACAATCCACAAGGGAAACTGACTAGGTAAATTTGAATACATTTCCAAAGTGAACAAAGAAACTGGCAGGAGCGGGATTCGAACCGCGCCGGTACGGTAACCCGGAGGTCGCAGGTAACGTCACATCATTGTTATTATTTTAGTAAACTAGTTGCATTTAATCATTTTAAAGAACATTTTAAAAGTGAACAAAGAAACTGGCAATCCCTTGTGGATTGTTTGACGTTTGAAAGAACGGCTGTTGTCGAGACTAGTCTAGTGGACGGTGCGATATGGGCTATTGATCAAAAGGTCCCTAGTTTGATTCCACCTGTACCCATAATGTTTGGGATATTTTTAATTTAAGGGGACTAAAAGAGACGGAGAACCTAAGTGCCAGCTGTGCAGTGATCAATGTAACCACTGAGTTCTTCATAAAAATTGCTTCACCCGCCTGCGGAAAAAAATCGCGAGCGGTGTCATGCATGCGATTTGCGCGTCAACGCTAAAAATCCATGTGGTACAGGGATTTTGGGGGCCGGCTTTCACATCCCGACAATGAGTCAATCACGATGCAACCTGGCGCTCAGGTCAAACATTGTTTTATAACTTTTCTTAAAAAATTTAGAGAGTCATGCATGTTTTCATATAAATGTAAAATTAATTTTATGGCCGTTTTTTAGTTCAGATCTTCGTTAAAACAAAGTATTATAGAAAACAAAATCGAGCACACGTAAAAGTCCTATACCACCCGTCTCGGAGGTGCCCAGAAGTTTAATCGTGACCTTTATGCGCGAGACTTACACGGTCTATAGAGACTGAAAGGTCACCCCTTGTGGCACGCATCCGTAGACCTTGAATAAGCAAATTAACATGTGGAATTTCTTTTCGGCATTGTACGACATGCATGCTCATTGAGCCGTTAGGTACCGCATAGCGTTACGCATTCCTTTCAGGCTATATAAAGAGTGCATTTCGCAATGCTTGTTCCTTCTCGGTTGAGCATTCAATACCTTGCTTTACTAGAGATACGCGTATGGCCTTACGTACTTTTCTTATCACGATGATGAGCGACGGGGATCTCAGCCAGTCATCAAACCGCGACATTTTTACCGCTATTTGAGATCTTCAGCAGAAGCTTGCATCAGCGTGCAAGAAGCAAGAGCTATCGGACAGTCCCGCTGCTTTGAGGAGTGAGGGCAACAAGGAACAGTACGACCACTCCGTTAAGGTTGCTACTCTGAAGATCGTTTTGCATCGCCTTCTAATCGAACACTTTTCGATTTTAATACCAGGTTTTGGTGCCAGGGTACTTCGGCTGTTGATGCCTTTTGTCAAGACTGGTCGGGTGAGAACAATTATTTTTGTCCACCGGTATCCCTTATTGTACAAGTTGTTCGACGATTGACGTCGACCGAATCTATTGGAACTTTGGTAGTTCCGAAGTGGCCGGCCGCATATTTTTGGCCCGTTTTATGCTTTACGCACCTCTTTTACACCCCCCTCTTTGGGCGGAGTTTCAGTATTCTCTCCGAATCCCGCATTTTTGATGCTAGCTTTGAGATGCGATTTATCTTTACCTCCCAGAGTATCTAATAGAGGTTTCTGCTGCAGCGATTTGGGCTACTGCAATTTATGCATTTCAACCACCGTTTTTCCAATCCAAATGTCGGCCTAGCGATTTTTTCTTGTCGCCACGATGCTTTAGGCCTCTTATTGTTCACTAGCTTCGGAGAACACCGAAGTCATTAGCCGCACATTCCAAAATATCCTTCCTTTGGCGTTTCTCCTGTAGTGGGTGCTCACACCCAGGTAGCAAGCCCATATGGGTGGCACATGGGTCCCATGTGGGCCAGAATATGGGCCCCACGTGGGCGGACCCATATGGGCCCCAGAGGATTCTGCACCCAAGTTCCAAATGGGTCCCATATGGGCCAGCCCAGATAACCCATATGGGTCAGGTCTGGGGCCCATGTGGGCCAATAATATCTGGGTAAAATATGGGCAAGCCCATATGGGGCAGAATATGGGTACCATATGGGGCCCAGATGGGCCAGCAGTATGTGGGTAAAATATGGGTTATCCCATATGGGCATTATGATATGGGGTTCATCTGGGCCCAGGTGGGTTACCAGTATATGGGCTGAATATGGGCTGTCCCATATGGGCATTCTATGGGGTTCATCTGGGGCCCAGGTGGGCTAGCAGCATATGGGCTGAATATGGGCTGTCCCATATGGCCATTCTATATGGGGTTCATCTGGGGCCCAGGTGGGCTAGCAGCATATGGGCAGCATGTGGGCTATCCCATATGGCCATTATATGGGGTTCATCTGGGGCCCAGGTGGGCTAGCAGCATATGGGCAGCATGTGGGCTATCCCATTTGGCCATTATATGGGGTTCATCTGGGGCCCAGGTGGGCTAGCAGTATATGGGCAGAATACGGGCCGTCCCATATGGGCATTATATGGGGTTCATCTGGGGCCGAGGTGGGCTAGCAGTATATGGGCAGAATACGGGCCGTCCCATATGGGCATTATATGGGGTTCATCTGGGGCTTAGGTGGGCTAGCAGTATATGGGCAGAATACGGGCTGTCCCATATGGGCATTCTATGGGCTTCATCTGGGGCCAAGGTGGGCCAGCAGTATATGGGCAGAATACGGGCTGTCCCATATTGGCATTCTATGGGCTTCATCTGGGGCCCAGGGACTAGCAGTATATGGGCAGAATATGGGCAATGCTTTTACTTTTCCAAGGTAAATACTTTGACTAAGGACAGCATCATTAAATGTTTAAGACTAATACGAGTACCGTCATCAATAGTTTTATTGTAAAATTACATTTTGTACACAAGATGAAATAGAGGAAGTCATTAATTTTAAAATGATAAGCCCATGAGGCACCATAACACATCCAGGGAGGCTATGATTTAGCCATGTTAAGATTGTTGGAGTCAATTACATACTATATTTTCCGATGTTAAAATTTATCACTTGCCTCGTGCGATTTTTTGTTAATAAAAGCCCTCCATGATGCAAAGTAGGAACAATGCTAACTTTGAACTGGACCATTCACCATTGTGTTGACAAATTTTAGGAAATACATTTACTTCAATGTCATTGACACTGCATCAATAATTATCTTAATGGAGCTGGATAAATTGACCAGAACATCAACAATAAACAAATTTTCATGCAAAATTTTAACAGAAATGTTCTTAACCTTGTTGGCTATTCTGTATTGAAGTTAACCTTAAAGTACCAAGGAAGTGGACGGTGATTTTTACAAGACACCGACATGAAATTTATTTCTTTCGAATGAAGTCAACCTGATACAAGTAATAATAACATTGGATGGCTTTTTTCAAGGGATACAAGAATATAATTGCTCTCGTTATAACAATATCGCATATTCGACTTGGTGCATTATTGTTGTTGCTTGTGCAATATATTCTTGCATCCCCTCAGTCATCAGATATTATACAAGTCAAGGTGTATAAATAAAGGTAATCCAAAACAAAATAGAGTTTACCGAAGTCTGACGTCAGTTGGCATGACAATTGGCTCCAAACAAATGGAGATTTCGACTGTTCCTTTGTTAACTCATTATTTTTGGATTACCTGTTTTGACATTCACTAAAGTTCATTGCCATTGAATCCTCGCTTTCTTCTTGGATATGCTGAGCCAGTTGTCCAAATTGTCGCTTACTCCGTCCTCCTTTCAAATCTTTGGAATTGTAGAGGCGAAGGATGTGATGCATGATGTTACCTCGTCCCGTGTTTCCTCTTTTGTTCTGTATTATGCCGTACACTGAGCCCCTGAAAATGAAAACATTGCATGAGTATCAAGTATCAACCTGAAATAAGTTGTAACAATTATTACCTTTAATCAGCAGACAAATTAGTGTGCATTTGCAAATGGCAAATTTGAGTAAAGGCTGGGCGAATTAGGAAGCTATTTTTCTGCAGCAACAGACTTCAAATTTAACTATAGCTTTATACATGTACATGTACATATTGTCATAAAGAATACATGCAGTGTAAATGTTCCTCTCTTTAGATCTATGTGAAAATGAACGCTTCAGTGACACTTTAAATTTCGCCACATCGATCCCCATGTTGGTACATAACCAATTAATTAAGCTACAATCAAATCGGATCTATAGTTTCCTAGATACAGGCCTTAGAAAAATGCCAATTTGACGTCATATGCCTTGTGATCATGATGTCATTTCAATTTTCACTTATTACACATTTTGGTCTAGGTACATGCCAATTGAGTAACAACCAAATCGAACCCATAATTCTATAGTTGTAAGCCTTAGAATACTATAAAGAAAAGTGCATATTTGATGAAAGATCACAATTTTCAATTCACAACTTCTCCAGGTATTTTTTCGTCTATGGCAAGTTTCAAGGTTGACCTGCATATGCAGAAAACGTCATTGTAGAATAAGATATTCAAATGTTAACAAATTTATCATAAGTCACTTACCAGTTAAAATACAGCTCTGGGACTTAACTCTTTCGAGTACAAAAAACGTGCTGCTGGCCCATCAAAATACGGCAAAATCCGGGTTTGTGCACTTTAAGCAGGGCTAAATCTGGGCTTGGACTGCCACCTGAAGGAAAAAAAGAAAGATACAGGAAATAGGGTGGTTGGACTTATAGATGTACATGTAGATGGAACAGCACTTTAATAATAGATGTAAAATAACACAATCTCAATCAACTGTGCATATAGTCTTCCGCTTGCCTCTTCTCAATGAAATAAGCCAGCCCAAGGACTGGATGTGTGGCCATGAGGCCTCCCTTCGCCATATATGCTTTACTACATGTATAGCCATGCCCAAAGGCTACACTTGCTAAAAAATTACTCAGGAATGTCCATCCAAGGACACATGTGGGTCATGTTTCCACAAGACCCATGCACTGTGTCCTTGGATGGACTGCACAGTCCTATGGGCCTCATTAGGTATGCAAATCCTCTGGCCTGTAGCTAGTGAACTGATAAGAACAAAGGACTAAGGCATGGGTGTATACATTTGTGCATGGAGAAAAGATGATTTGTGTCAGGTACATGCATGGAGGAAGGTTAGTCCTTCCTCCATGGTACATGGGTGGTCATGGAGGAATCTGATGTGGTCAAAATACACGCAGTTACAAAATATGAAAAAGCCTCTGTAAATGTATATGCAAGAAGGGATCTTAAAATGACTGTGGACCCTTCCTCATCCAAGGGATTACATATACATGGAACTTAAATGTAAATGTTCTGAACTTGAGGGATGGTAAATTCCACCAACGTACGTACTCTTTATTTACAAAACGTGGGAAAAATTGGTCAACTTCAATGATAATTTAAGAGAAAAGAGCACCTGAAATGTTTAAAAAGAACAAAAGTGTAAGTTGCCAAACACTAAACTCAACATTCATCAAAACTTTCAAGGTTCAAACTGATCGAGTCAAGAAAAGATGGGAGAAAACAATCTAAACTCAAGAAAACTGTACACTGTACGTACATATGTACATCCTTACCTCCATGGTACATGTGTGTATTTAGAGGGGCTATTATAATAAAACTGGGCAATGTGAATAGCATAAGGAAAATGCAAAACTAGATTTATACATTAATAGGAAAAAAATCATTGCACTTACCAGCAAAACAGAGCAGGACGAAACTGCATGCAATGAGGAGCAATTATGGGCTCGTGTGTTGTTGCCTGTATGTGTGCTGTTGGTCTGCTGAATGAATGACCTCTGTACTGTATAAAGTGGCTATACACGTACACAGGAATTCAGTTTGGACTAGAATAAACAACAGACTGCCTCTCCCAACCATGGAGGAAGGATATATCCTTCCTCCATGTCCCAACTAAACACAGTTTACAGGGACATATCATCTAAAAAAAATGTTTTATGCTTCTTTGCTTTACTACCATGGGGGAATAAGAACATGCACAATTTTTAATCTTTTATTAGAGTTAAAGTAGAATTATCTGAACAAAATAATCTTTTCAAACGAAAATATCAGAACTTGAAAACCCACAACAGAATGCCAGGTCACTCAGCTTAGATGGAGCATGGAGGAATGATATCCTTCCTCCATGGATGGAGTGACCATGGAGGTACCATGATTTCAAGGAGGATTGTAGTTTAGGACACCTTCGTCTCTAGCTTGCCCATTTCTCCCATCGACACCCATATGGGCCCGCCCATATTCTGCCCACATGGGCTTGCCCAGGTTTTTCCCATGTGACACCCATATGGCCCGCCTATATTCTGCCCATATGTGCTTTCCCAGGTTTTTCCCATGTGACACCCATATGGGCCCGCCCTTATTCTGCCCACATGGGCTTGCCCAGGTTTTTCCCATGTAACACCCATAGGGCCCGCCCATATTCTGCCCACATGGGCTTGCCCAGGTTTTTCCCATGTGACACCCATATGGGCAATCCCATATTCTGCCCACATGTGCTTGCCCAGGTTTTTCCCACATGACACCCATATGGGCCCGCCCATATTCTGCCCACATGTGCTTGCCCAGATTTTTCCCACGTGACACCCATATGGGCCCGCCCATATTCTGCCCACATGGGCTTGCCCAGGTTTTTCCCATGTGATACCCATATGGGCCAAGCCATATTCTGCCCACATGGGCTTGCCCAGGTTTTTCCCATGTGACACCCATATGGGCAATCCCATATTCTGCCCACATGGGCTTGCCCAGGCTTTTCCCATATGATACCCATATGGGCCAAGCCATATTCTGCCCACATGGGCTTGCCCAGGTTTTTCCCATATGACACCCATATGGGCAATCCCATATTCTGCCCACATGGGCTTGCCCAGGCTTTTCCCATATGACACCCATATGGGCTATACCATATTCTGCCCATATGGGCTGGCCCAGGTTTTTCCTATGTGACACCCATATGGGGCCGCCCATATCGTGCCCACATGGGGCTTGCCCAGGTTTTTCCCATGTGACACCCATATGGGCCAAGCCATATTCTGCCCACATGGGCTTGCCCAGGTTTTTCCCATTTGACACCCATATGGGCAATCCCATATTCTGCCCACATGGGCTTGCCCAGGTTTTTCCCATGTGACACCCATATGGGCTATACCATATTCTGCCCATATGGGCTGGCCCAGGTTTTTCCTATGTGACACCCATATGGGGCCGCCCATATCGTGCCCACATGGGGCTTGCCCAGGTTTTTCCCATGTGACACCCATATGGGCCCGCCTATATTCTGCCCACATGGGCTTGCCCAGGTTTTTCCCATGTGACACCCATATGGGCCAAGCCATATTCTGCCCACATGGGCTTGCCCAGGTTTTTCCCATGTGACACCCATATGGGCAATCCCATATTCTGCCCACATGGGCTTGCCCAGGTTTTTCCCATGTGACACCCATATGGGCTATACCATATTCTGCCCACATGTGCTTGCCCAGATTTTTCCCATGTGACACCCATATGGGCCCGCCCATATTCTGCCCACATGGGCTTGCCCAGGTTTTTCCCATGTGACACCCATATGGGCAATCCCATATTCTGCCCACATGGGCTTGCCCAGGTTTTTCCCATGTGACACCCATATGGGTTATACCATATTCTGACCACATGTGCTTGCCCAGATTTTTCCCATGTGACACCCATATGGGCCCGCCTATATTCTGCCCACATGGGCTTGCCCAGGTTTTTCCCATGTGACACCCATATGGGCAATCCCATATTCTGCCCACATGGGCTTGCCCAGGTTTTTCCCATATGACACCCATATGGGCTATACCATATTCTGCCCATATGGGCTGGCCCAGGTTTTTCCTATGTGACACCCATATGGGGCCGCCCACATCGTGCCCACATGGGGCTTGCCCAGGTTTTTCCCATGTGACACCCATATGGGCCCGCCCATATCCTGCCCACATGGGCTTGCCCAGGTTTTTCCCATGTGACACCCATATGGGCCCGCCCATATTCTGCCCACATGGGCTTGCCCAGGTTTTTCCCATGTGACACCCATATGGGCCCGCCCATATTCTGCCCACATGGGCTTGCCCAGGTTTTTCCCATGTGACACCCATATGGGCCAAGCCATATTCTGCCCACATGGGCTTGCCCAGGTTTTTCCCATGTGACACCCATATGGGCAATCCCATATTCTGCCCACATGGGCTTGCCCAGGTTTTTCCCATATGACACCCATATGGGCTATACCATATTCTGCCCATATGGGCTTGCCCAGGTTTTTCCCATGTGACACCCATATGGGCCCGCCCATATCCTGCCCACATGGGCTTGCCCAGGTTTTTCCCATATAATACCCATATGGACCAGCCCATTTTCGTGCCCATATGGGCTTGCCCAGGTTTTCCCCATATGATACCCATATGGGCCAGCCCATTTAGATCCCCATATGGGATAACCCATATGGGTCCCATATGGGATACATATAGGTTAGCCCAGGCCCAGATTGCCCACGTATTTCCCATATGGGCCCCACATGGGCTTGCTACCTGGGCAACCGAACCAAGTTTTGGTTTCCTATTTTGCATTATTTGAAGTTTATTTGTGTCTTGTTCCTTTAATGAGGAAGATAGAGAAAGGAAATGTATTTTCTTACGAAGTAAGAAAGTGGAATTTCTTTTCGGCATTATACGACATGCATGCTCATTGAGCCGTTAGGTACCGCATAGCGTTACGCATTCCTTTCAGGCTATATAAAGAGTGCATTTCGCAATGCTTGTTCCTTCTCGGTTGAGCATTCAATACCTTGCTTTAAACCCACCCTTTACCCACCTCTTCACCGTACGGTAGCATGGAACGGGGGAGTGCGCCCCCGCTTGGCATCCTGGGACGCAACCACGTTTCCCCTACAAGTTAGGGGTTTTTCGTGGCCTCCGAGTTCCATTTAACCACGCGTTATTGGACCGCGGTGCCAGGCGCCATGATACTAATGATACTTGTGCGTAGCATTTATTCAAGAGATCCCGACTATCCATTGACCAATGATTTTGCTTTAAATTTGGAGAGTGTGCAGCCAGGCAATTTTATGCCACGTGACGTTTTGTCTCGCGTATTTTGTGTCCATTTAGTACATTTTGCGTTGTAAATATGTAAAAGATAGAATTGGAAAAGAATGTACGAATAAAGCGAGTTGGTGCTCACAACCAAATCCAACTTGTTCAACCAAGTTTTGGTTTCCTATTTTGCATTATTTGAAGTTTATTTGTGTCTTGTTCCTTTAATGAGGAAGATAGAGAAAGGAAATGTATTTTCGTACGAAGTAAGAAAATAACACTTGTAACATTTGCAATTATTTTTGGTCTTTGTAAAATTATTACTAACCTAGAAATTGATAAATCGCCTGAATAATGTAAAAGAGAAATATCGTGGCAAAAATGTACCTCTTACTTCCGAAAATCCAAAACACATACGGAATAGTGAAACTCAATGTATACTCGTACAAAGATGAAAATGTATGCAGCAATTTTGTAGCAATCATTAGATACAAACTGAAGGTCAAATAGAAGAATAACATTTCTTTTACGGCTAAATTGGTTTGAATGAACGTACAGGACTCATTAGCATTTTCGAAAACAAAATCTAACGTGAGCTCTGATATGGACGGTAAGTGCGGCTGCAAAATCAGATACTCAAGCCAGCCGGGCTTAATTTAGAACCCATCGAATATCGGTAGGTAAATCTTCACAAGTTTCGTTCTCACGCAAGTAAGTACGCGATGTGAAAACATGCGTAAAGGAACAAGGAGACCATGGGAACAAAAATACCGGATGTGAAATGTCGTCAATAACATTCGTTTTTAACCCATCGTCAAGTATTTCTTCCCAACTTTTACTTAAAGAATTCCAAGACAAAATTCCAGTGTGAACATTTCTTGGGGTGGTTACGGTTACAAATCATTTTGCCAAAAAATATAACAAGAGAAAGGGCAACCCAGTGTAAATTGCCCATAGGCGGGCCGCTCGAGGTCTCCGGAAGCCCACCGTGTGACCTTTCACTTTCAGGCTCTCTTTATGGGGAGTAGATGAAAAATGTAAAGAACAAATTTAAGATGGCGGACTTAGGCCCTTCCGGAACTTGCGTTAATTTTTGTGAACTTGGAAGCATTCATTTAGTTAGTCCAGGAAGAGTATAAATGATATAAGAAAATAAAATTCTACGTGATTATAGGAGTGGAATTGTATTTGGCAATTTTTGTTACTGTTCCAGGATTTCAATTATTTTCGTTAGATCGTGAATTTTCCTTTCCTTTTATTTGGACGGCGGCTGCCATCTTGAATTTTCGCCCAGATGCACTATACACGGCACTTTGGCGTTCGTAATCGGCAACCAGAGAACATTGTTCGCGGGGTAAACTGAGAACCGGGCGTTTCGAATACACCATGGTTCGTATGTCAAGTATCCACCAGTCACAGGCCTAATGGATGACATCACCAGCAGAAATTTCTCCTGGTTCCGATAACGTCCGACATGTCCCAAATTAGTTTTCGTTAAATTTCGGGTGTTTTCGTTGATGTTCATCACATTAAAAAGATGATGACTCCCATGCCTATTGATGATCTTTACATTTTTTTTTCTTAATCGAAGGCAGTTTGGAAATTTTGAAATGAAATATTGCCACTGATGACGTTCCTAAAACTGTCATCTACTAAAACTGTCATCTAACAGTGGTGGCTACACGGCTATCGAGGGCCGTCAAGGAAGCGTCGGGCCAGGGAACAGACTATTTTTCTTGTCCATAAAGTTGGACAATGGCAGTGTTTATTACCAAAACAACAACAGCAACAACTTGATACATATCGGACATGTAAATAAACGAGTTAGTAGATAACTTACCGACTGCAGATCGTAAACTGACCTGTTGCAAAAGAAAAGCAAAGCAAAGCACCATGAACTTGACAGGTTGCGTAAAAATATTGAAGCAAAACAAACAAGACAAAACTGCGGTAATGGCCGCTTTTATGTCTTCAATGTGGCTGGGAAACGGGGGGGGGGGGGCACTAAAGCGTAGAAATTCGGTTGTTGCAAACAAATCTTCCCAATTGTATACAGTCACCATAACTTCACTTCTTTCATGGGTTGATAATTGTTTCTCCACAGTTGTAGAAGAAATCTTTTAAAGACGACACTTCGTGCAGGGAGAAAAATAGTGTTAACTCTATAAGGATCCTCAAATGGATTTTGTTGGACTTTCTTTACGTGCAACTTTCCTGCACAGTTCTTTTAATTGACATGAATTTGTTCTGTCTAAATTATTCAGTTGCACCCTAGCTATTCTACTTTCTGCTTTCCACAGTAATGTTATTTAAATTTGCATTTCAAGCTGAAAGTAACTTTGTGTTTCGTTTTATTATTCACCATTGGCGTAGACAGAGGGGGAAAGGAGGGGGTAACTTCCCCCTGTGGGCAAATCTTTCCCCCACACGAACACCCGTGTCCCCTCTGAAAATCAGGGATTTTTTTATTTTGATATATTTTATTAAGATTTGTTAAGGGACTGGCGGCACGTCATCCGTAGTGTGGTGTTATGCCTTCGGTTTGGACATATATATGTAAATACTCTTGAAAGCACCGCCCATTAAAAAGTGGACCACAGCCCCCCCCCCCCCCCCCCCCCCCCCCCCCCCCCACCCAACACACACACAAGTGTGTAAATACCGGCAATCGCGGACCTCCTATTGTCCCTCTTTTGTTTATACCTTAACTTTTTCGAAAGGCCTCCCATATGTTTTGTACACGATTTTCAATCGTGGTCTTCCGTCGATCGTGGACCCCTTTGTCTACGTCCTAACCCTTTTGTCCCTAGTCCACGATTGCCGGTATTTACACACACACACACAGTCGAACTTCCCTATACTCGCGAGGACAATGCTTTGTGTTTTCTATTCTTCCTTTACCCAACCCCATAGACTAAGCACGTATCCTTACGTTCGAGGACCGATTTTAACAAAAGACCGTCTCTCGAGGACAAGAAAGATTCTTTTGTATTTCCTTTCTCCCCTTGTCCTCGAACGTAGTACAGTACAAGAACACACACACAGAGCCATGTGCGTTTTCCTATACTTATGAGGACCATGAATGGAAGCCTTCTTTGTTTCCCTTTGTTTGTACTTTAACTTTTTCCGAACAGCTCCTATAAGGTTTGTACACGAAATTCTCCCGAGGACTCGGCCCAAGTCCTCGGTGTCATTGTTATCCCTAATCCCCCATTGTCCCAAGTCCTCTCTCGTATAGCTTAACCCACTCACAAGTGTAAACGCCTGCAATCGTGGACCTCTTGTTGTCCTCATATTTTTGTGCATCCTTTTTGGGAAGGACCCTGATTGGTTTTGTACATGATTTTCAACCGTGGACCTCGTCTCAACCGCGAGCCCTGTTGAATCCAAATACAAAACTCTCCGAGACCGAAAAGATGCTCAACCGTGATCTATAGTTTGAACACCTTTTAATACTCTTTAAAAACACACATTGCCCTAAAATCTCCCCAAATTTAATATCTTTGGATAGTTACCTGACCAAGGTCTAAGTGTAAAAAAGTCTACATGTGCAGGCCTACTATATTTACGAAGAAGGGAAAATCCGAAACACTGGCATCCGGACATTCGACCTGGTGCCGCACATAGTGCAGCCTATATGCAACCGAAAGCAACAGTCTGAATTTCGACGGTCCGACTTTTCCGAACCAAACTGGCATCCCCAAAATTATTTTCGTAATTAATAATTTTCTAACAAACGGCGTAGTTTCAATGTATGGACGTGTGCCTTTGTACGCCTTCTGTGGCCCAATTTTTTTAAATTTTCTTCGTCTATTTACGAACAATTATTCACGTACACTGAACTGATCGTGTATAATGAGTTGACTGTCGTTGAGAGCTGAATCTCACTGTTTCTCGCTAATGGTATCAATTATTGAACCAACGAGTCGTAAGATAAAACCATTATCATCAGTTTTTAGCAAACTGGTGGTTGGTATCACCATGGCAATAGAAATCCACAATAAGCTAGTGTGTTTGAATAAGCATACTTGAGCACCTACGAGGCAGGCTGAGAATGTTATTGAAGTCCTCTCTAATTGATGAGACAGCTAAGGCCTCATGGAGCAGCCGATCGCCGAGAGAGGCCAGGCGGCGATTCTTTTCTTCTCCCAAACGACATCCGAACGGGGTTAACGCTATGAGATTTCGGACTTGACTTCCCTTTTTACAAAAATCCTCCGGAGCCACGAATTGGGAAAAAAAATGAATTCGAACGTAATGAAATTCCGGACTTTATTTTCCCTTAAAAAATACACCTCTAAAGCTGGAAATTAGAAAAGAAAAAAAAATTGTAACGTTGAGGTCTCGAGCCGAGAACCTTCTGCCTCATAATCTAACACCATATCCACTAGGCCATCGGAATTCTCGAAAGAACTCGAGAATGCATGCGTACGTATATTAAAAGTATTATAGAGGGCGCTCAACAATAGATCCATTTGGATGTAGTTTGGGAAAAAATAATTCGCGGCCAGGCGCGGCAAGCTCGAGACGGCCATGGACGGAGTTGCTGCATGTTTACCAATTAAATTCCCTATAAAACCTATATTAAAAAATCATATCATTGGAGGATTCATGACTTTCAGGGTTAAAGGAACACAAAAAACTTACGTCCTAAAATTACTATACATTTTGAAAGATCATTGAAAAGTAGAATATAACAATGTACACAACAACCCCTTGAAAAATCATCGACGACAAATTACGCCTCCGGTTTCCAACGGTTCGACTTTACAGGACCCGACTTTCGTCTCCGAACATATTTTCGCCAATGCTTTTCAGACAAACGGAATGGGTGTATACATACATTATATTTATCATTTAAACAATGCAAAATTATTGAACCAACGCTTTTTATAGCCCAGTTGCTCCCCGGAAATGTGTGCTTTTAACTTGCAAATAGATTCGAGAAACTTTTTCAGAAAAAAAAAATATTCACGGTATGGAAACGTGTTTTTTATTCATCATTAAAACTTGGTATCGGTTTCGGTCTTACTTTTTGGCTGGTTGAAAAGTTACACCCCTCCAGGAACCATGCAGAGTCAAAAACTGGAACTACATGATCCTTCAATCTTTTTCGTATTGATTTTAAGGGTTTGCGAGAAAGGGTGCGTACTTACCGCAAATCCAAGCCACAAAATAGTAGACATGGAGACCCGTAATCCAGTGGGTTCTCTGTTTAATATTACCACCATTGTACTCTGTTTTTTCACCTCCGTCCGGGGTTTATTTCAAAGCACAGTCCTAAGCCATATCGTTTTCACGACAAGCAGAAATATTGTGACTACGTGCCTGCTGGCGTCTGCGGAAGCTTCTGTCTATACAGCAAGCCCGGAGCGACAGTGCAGTACGGCAGTAGGAGTCGACGCATCGTCCTTCCCCCCACGCCTCGTTCGCTCCGCCAATCATACATCACCGATAGGCCTACAGAAAACTCCGAGAAGATACATTGCCGAGTCGTCATGGTAATCTTTTCAAAATGGGGAATGACGCAGAAGGGAAACTATTATAGTCAAGGCTGGGGTACTTAAGAGGAATACAAAATAATAGATGAGGGAAGGTGGTGGTTGGAGGACATGTAAAAGACTGGAATAGTGAAAAATTAATGAAGGGAGTGGAACGAGGGGTGGAGAAGGAGGTAATTTCAGATGGATGAGGGTATTAGGGAGACATTTAGCAGGGTTGTAGTCGAGTCCCTGCAAGTCCTTTCACAAGTCCTTTTACAAGTCCAGTAACAAGTCCTTTCATAAAGCCAGTCACAAGTAACTGGATGAACAATGACAAAATAATGCCTTTGTCAAAGCTCATTTGAATAGCTTGTGGTTGGAATTAGGACTGGAGGGTTTGTGATGGACTTGCAGGGACTTGCAGGGAATTGTGATGGACTTGTGATGGACTCGACTGCAGCCCTGATATTTAGTACCGGGTAGTTCATAATCATGACTTAGTGCAAATAGGGAGACTTTTTGTTGTCTCCCTATTATCCAGCCCCCTTAAGGAGTGAGAATTTTATTGTCGGAAGTGAGTTGTATCGATAGAGAATGGTCCAAACCATTAATATACCAAAATTCGTGGGGGTAGGATAGGGCATATTTGGGTTAGGTTACATTAAAGTTGAAACAATTTGGTGCACAAGTCTATGGGAATGTCTCCCAAATTACCCATTTGGGGGTATTATTATATTTGTAATTACTCTTTGGGGTTTGGGGAAGTCGTCCCGCCCACACCTGCTGAGGGCATTTCCTATTGGGTTACCCATTTATTGTACGTCTTTTCAGGCATCTAATACATATTTTATTATTCGTCAAACAATCCACAAGGAAAACTGACTAGGTAAATTTTAATACATTTTTAAAGTGACCAAAGAAACTGGCAGGAGCGGGATTCGAACCTGCGACCTCCGGATTACCGTACCGGCGCTCTACCAACTGAGCTATCTCAGTTGGTAGAGCGCCGGTACGGTTGACGTTTGTTTTAGAACAAGCGTGAGATGTTTGGGGTTTCTTTTTCCTGCTAGATGAAATGCTGTTCATGCTGCAAACAAGAGTGGGAACCATGTTCGTAACTTCTGATGTTCAAATATGAAAATATGAAATATCATACTTCATAGGATATGACGTTTTTAATGTGCATTCTTTTAAAGGTTTTCTGCTTATAAATTGACACCTGATGACGTCATCATGACGTTATTGCATTTTTGAACATCTTCAACAGAGTGTCCATGTATATAGCAAGTCTGAACTTGATATAATGTTGCATGTTGATAATAGAACAAGAAAAGAAGAAAAATAATAACGATTACCGGCGATGGGTCATTTGGGAGACATTGCCATAGACTCGTGCACAATTTTTTTTCTTCCACTTTCATGAAGCCTAACCCCACTTTCCCTTATCCTACCCCCACGAATTTTGGTATATTTATGTTTTGGACCATTCTCTATCGATACTCACTTTCGACAGTAACATTAGGAAGACATTGAAATGTCTCCCTAATGTCACTTGTCTCCCTAAGGTATAAACAATGATGACAAAGTTTCTCCTCAAGGGTACTTTAACAGGTATAATTCATAGAATAATAATCACATAACAATATGAGGGTGTTATTGACACGTGTGGAGCCCCGGACAGAAATCAACATTACGGGAAATGTACGGCTTTCTGACCAATCAGCAAATGAATTTTCTTATGTAACAAACGTCACATTGCAATGCTGCCCTCAACAGCTTCATGGAAAAAATACCCAAGGGAGGGCGCTAGACCGACCTAACGGCCCCGAACTGCAACGACGCGTTAACGCACGTTCTATGAGGGGTTGACGGGTAGTCGAAGTGACATTACATTGCAAGGGCGCCGTAGGGAATGTTCAAGTGCACATCCCGCAAGAAATGTACACCAAGGTTCAGTATTGTAGTGAACACACGTTATTCATCTCTATATCAAGGGCTATACTCATCAGTTTGATTGTGTGCTTATCACGGGTCTGTGTAATGGAGCCAGCTGTAGTGAATGTCTAGTGTTACGTAATAAACCAGTAGGGCGTGACCGGTGAGTTGTGCAGCCCGTCTGATCAGGTAAATTTCGCCCATTTTTGACCGGCTCTCGACCAATCAGAAGGCAGCATTTCCCCCCACGTGTCCCTCATTAGCATAAAATGAGGAACGGGAATGTACCATTTAGCACGGGGTGTCCTGGCCGTGAGGGGATGTAACAATGTAAATAAATAAAGGAGCGTACAGCGTACCATTCATTGTATGATTGTCTTGTGTTTCTTTAGTGAACCCATTTTTCCGTATACTATGGCTTAATTGTACGAATGTTTTTTTTACATGTATTGTATGGTTTTTATTTACATATGTATATAGGGCCTGCTGTATACAGCCTACCGTATTGTATGGGGGTGCTTACATTTAATATAAATAGAGGAACGTACCCGTGAAATATATACGATCATAATAATAAGAATCCATAAGCAATACGCTACAAGAAATACGCACATATACGGACTAAATACATATAGTGAAAAGTGTAGAGAAATACAGTAAAAACCGCGAATGCATACACTACAGTGCCGAGGAGGTATAAGTGCAGGATCCTACGGTCTAATAATGGTACAGCCCTACATCTGAACTGTGAAGTGCAGTCACAATAGCCTTTGTATACTCCACGAAGAATTCCGTGACGTAACAGCGCTGGTCATCGAAGAACGGTAAACAAGTATTGGGACAAGTCCTGTCCTGTTCGGTCATCCGGTCCGAATTTCGCGGTGATTTTGAAGGTCTCTATAATTTTATAGGCGAACAGCTTTGGGATAATGCATTGATAGGGCCTACAGATTACATCTAGTTTTGCATACACACATTTCCAATTAGAAACTCCTGACATGTTCGGGCAAGCTGGGCAGCCTCAGAGTCGTCCCGGGAGGGACCCCATGGACATTGCATCAGTGGATATCTCGTGCAGAAAATTAACAGTAATTATTACTGCCATACTTCGGGGCCCGCTCTATAGTCCCCCGTCTCATTGGTCCCCCGTCTCATTGGTCCCCCCCGTCCCCCGCTCTATAGTCCCCCGTCTCATTGGTCCCCCGTCTCATTGGTCCCCCCCCCCCCCCCGTCCCCCGTCTCATTGGGCCCCCATCTCATTGGGCCCCCGTCTCATTGGTCCCCCATCCCATTGGTCCCCCGTCTCATTGGTCCCCCCCCCCCCCCCCCCCCCCCTCCGTCTCCCGTCTCATTGGGCCCCCGTCTCATTGGGAACTACAAAAGGGGGGACCAATGAGACGGGGGTGACCGATGAGACGGGGTGACCTATGAGACGGGGTGACCTATGAGAC
Source organism: Hippasteria phrygiana (assembly GCA_037893225.1). Lineage (NCBI taxonomy): Eukaryota > Metazoa > Echinodermata > Asteroidea > Valvatida > Goniasteridae > Hippasteria > Hippasteria phrygiana. Next base: position 774,824 of record JAZGUH010000512.1, on the reverse strand, counting down.
GGGGTGACCGATGAGACGGGGGTGACCGATGGGACGGGGTGACCGATGGGACGGGGTGACCGATGGGACGGGGTGACCGATGGGACGGGGTGACCGATGGACGGGGTGACCGATGGGACGGGGTGACCGATGGGACGGGGGTGACCGGTGACCGATGGGACGGGGGTGACCGATGGGACGGGGTGACCGATGGACGGGGTGACCGATGGGACGGGGTGACCGATGGACGGGTGACCGATGGGACGGGGTGACCGATGGGACGGGGTGACCGATGGGACGAGGTGACCGATGGGACGGGGGTGACCGATGGGACGGGGTGACCGATGGGACGGGGTGACGATGGGACGGGGTGACCGATGGACGGGTGACCGATGGGACGGGTGACCGATGGGACGGGGTGACCGATGGGACGGGGTGACCGATGGGACGGGGTGACGATGGGACGGGCGTGACCGATGGGACGGGGTGACCGATGGGACGGGGTGACCGATGGGACGGGGTGACCGATGGGACGGGGGTGACCGATGGGACGGGCGTGACCGATGGGACGGGGTGACCGATGGGACGGGGTGACCGATGGGACGGGAGTGACCGATGGGACGGGGTGACCGATGGGACGGGGTGACCGATGGGACGGGGTGACCGATGGGACGGGGTGACCGATGGGACGGGGTGACCGATGGGACGGGGTGACGATGGGACGGGGTGACCGATTGGGACGGGGTGACCGATGGGACGGGAGTGACCGATGGGGATCGGGGTGACCGATGGGACGGGGTGACCGATGGGACGGGCGGTGTGACCGATGGGACGGGGGTGACCGATGGGACGGGGTGACCGATGGGACGGGGTGACCGATGGGACGGAGTGTGGACCGATGGGACGGGGTGACCGATGGGACGGGGTGACGATGGACGGGGTGACCGATGGGACGGGGTGACCGATTGGGACGGGGTGACCGATGGGACGGGGTGACCGAGCTGGACGGGGTGACCGATGGGACGGGGGTGACCGATGGGACGGGGGTGACCGATGGGACGGGGTGACCGATGGGACGGGGGTGGACCGATGGGACGGGGTGACCGATGGACGGGGTGACCGATGGACGGGGTGACCGAATGGGACGGGGTGACCGATGGACGGTGCCGATGGGACGGGTGACCGATGGGACGGGGTGACCGATGGGACGGGGTGACCGATGGGACGGGGTGACCGATGGGGACGGGTTGACCGATGGGACGGGAGTGACCGATGGGACGGGGTGGACCGATGGGACGGGGGTGACCGATGGGACGGGGGTGACGCTGGGATGGGACGGGGTGACCGATGGGACGGGGTGACCGATGGGACGGGGTGACCGATGGGACGGGGTGACCGATGGGACGGGTGAGACCGATGGGACGGGGTGACCGATGGGACGGGTGACCGATGGGACGGGGTGACCGATGGGACGGGGTGACCGATGGGACGGGTGTGACCGATGGGACGGGGTGACCGATGGGACGGGTGACCGATGGGACGGGTGACCATGGGACGGGGTGACCGATGGGACGGGGTGACCAATGGGACGGGGTGACCGATGGGACCGGGGGTGACCAATGGGACGGGGTGACCAATGGGACGGGGGTGACCAATTGGGACGGTGGGTGACCAATGGGACGGGGTGACCAATGAGGGACGGGGTGACCAATGGGACGGGGTGACCAATGGGACGGGGTGACCAATGGGACGGGGTGACCAATGGGACGGGGTGACCAATGGGAGACGGGGGTGACCAATGGGACGGGGTGACCAATGGGACGGGGTGACCAATGGGACGGGGTGACCAATGGGACGGGGGTGACCAATGGGACGGGGTGACCAATGGGACGGGGTGACCAATGGGACGGGGTGACCAATGGGACGGGAGTGACCAATGGGACGGGGTGACCAATGGGACGGGGTGACCAATGGGACGGGGTGACCAATGGAGACGCGACCATGACGGTGACCAATGGGAACGGGGTGACCAATGGGACGGGGTGACCAATGGGACGGGGTGACCAATGGGGACGGGGTGGACCAATGGGACGGGTGACCAATGGGACGGGGGTGACCAATGGGACGGGGTGACCAATGGACGGGGTGACCAATGGGACGGGGTGACCAATGGGACGGGGTGACCAATGGACGGGGTGGACCAATGGGACGGGGTGACCAATTGGGACGGGTGGACCAATGGGACGGGGTGACCAATGGGACGGGGTGACCATGGGACGGGGTGACCAATGGGACGGGGTGGACCAATGGGACGGGGTGACCAATGGACGGGGTGACCAATGGACGGGGTGACCAATGTGGACGGGGTGACCAATGGGACGGGGTGACCAATGGGGACGGGGTGACCAATGGGACGGTGGTGACCAATGGGACGGGGTGACCATGGGACGGGGTGACCAATGGGAAGGGGTGACCAATGGGACGGGGTGACCAATGACGGGGTGACCAATGGACGGGGTGGACCAATGGGACGGGGTGACCAATGGGACGGGGTGACCAATGGGGAACGGGGGTGACCAATGGGACGGGGTGACCAATGGGACGGGGTGACCAATGGGACGGGGTGACCAATGGGACGGGGTGACCATGGGACGGGGTGACCCAATGGGACGGGTGACCAATGGGACGGGGTGACCATGGGCGGGGTGACCAATGGGACGGGTGACCAATGGGACGGGGTGACCAATGGGACGGGGTGACCAATGGGACGGGGTGACCAATGGGACGGGGTGACCAATGGGGACGGGGTGACCAATGGGACGGGGTGACCAATGGGACGGGGTGACCAATGGGACGGGGTGACCAATGGGACGGGGTGACCAATGGGACGGGGTGACCCAATGAGACGGGGTGACCAATGAGACGGGGTGACCAATGAGACGGGGTGACCAATGAGACGGGGGGACCAATGGAGGACGAGGGGTGACCAATGAGACGGGGTGACCAATGAGACGGGTGACCAATGAGACGGGGTGACCAATCAGACGGGGTGACCAATCAGACGGGGTGACCAATGAGACCGGGGTGACAATGAGACGGGGTGACCAATTGAGACGGGGTGACCAATCAGACGGGGTGGACCAATCAGACGGGGTGACCAATCAGACGGGGTGACCAATCAGACGGGGTGACCATCAGACGGGGTGACCAATCAGACGGGGTGACCAATCAGACGGGGTGACCATCAGACGGGGTGACCAATCAGACGGGGGACTATAGACATTATCCCCATACTTCAGCCGATTATACATATATATTGTAAACTAAGTTAACAAAAAAGGTGTATCCGTTATTTACCCATATAATTGTCAAAGTAAATAAGACAAAGGTTTTTTTTAATGTTATGCACAGAATTGCAAATATTCCTCGAAACCTGTCACATATTAGCCTAGCTTTGTTCTCAAATATGGAAGTGATATGTGCAAACAAGAATTCGTTAATTCCTTTACTCACGTATGATTTTTCTCTAATTGTCCCCAACCCCCCCCCTTAAAAATTTTTAGGCATTTATCTCATTCACGCCTCACGTTGTTGCAGCCCAAGTTATTTGAGTTTTTCAGGTTTTATTGTATATGTATTCTGGTTTTGTTTTGCTTAGGCAGACAAGGATTTTGTTTGCATAATTTAAAGAAATTTTCATTTTACAATTACACGCGTTAACGGAGACCCGTATGTTTCATGTCACGCCGCATGCATCGGGGCCTATATAGGTACTAGGTGTAGGCCTATTTATATATTTTTACAAACTTGGCATATATTGAGGATTCCCTTAATCGTCATTCCCATAATTGGAGACATTTACTTTGAAATGGACGAACATTATGGCATAAAAGAGATCATATTAGTTTCCTGTTTAGTTATTATAAACACCTCCACTGAAAATAAAAGTGGGGACAAAGTGGACATTTTTTAAATCGACTTTCAGGTCATTGATTCGGTCACCTCTGTTCAGTAGGCAATAGCTAACTCTAATGAGTTGGCCTATATGATTTTGTTTAACAGGCTTGATGGTCGACGGCTCTCTATGCACACCCTTTATGTAAACAACATTAAGCCCCAGTCCCATACAGTACGGTTCATCACGGGCGCTTAAACTCCCCATAACGTTAGGCTAAGAATTGTTTCGATAATCCACTTAAATTCGAGACCGAGTACATAAAGCGAACACACAGTGCGCGTTTACCCTCTAAAGCCCGGTTCATACTTCATGCGAATGCGAATGCCAAGCGAATTTCATGACGACAACAATTGAAGTTTCATTGTGACGTACACCGTTACCATAACGAATTCGCTTCGCACACGACGCGGTGTCCTATCCAGTCAGTATAATGGAGATCAATGGTCTGTGGTCACCGCCATTGATCTCCATTAAACAGACTGGGGTGCGTTTTGGCGGTCATAACCGAAAACTGGTTCTGTTGTTTCTCTTTGTTTAATCACTTTGGAGATTTGAGGATTTCATTATGATGCGTAATTTTCGCCTATTTCAAATTCCAAAAGAAATTCACCGACAAGAAGCAACCGAACCAATTCTTGGTTTATGGCTGTTTGTGACCGCCAAAACGCACCCCAAATGTGGCTTATCGAAAAAAATATTATGGGGAGTTTACATGAAGCACTCTCAAAAAAATCATTAAAAAAGCAAATTGCTGTTTCATTTTTATCACACCTGTAGGTCATTAGAGCAGTCGTATGTAATTAATGACAACACACACTAATTTTAATAGTCATGTTGAATATAATTCTGAAATGACATCGTATTTGTAAACACCCATCATACATCATTGTCGCAGGTTCGAATCCCGCTCCTGCCAGTTTCTTTGTTCACTTTGAAAATGTATTTTATAAACCGAACACTCACAAAGAGAAAATGTATCGAGGTTCATTCAAAGGTACGTAACACAAATTTATTACAAAATGGAGCATCAAAGTAAATCAATTAGAAACTAAAAGGTCAAGACAAAACTCGCCAGGAAATATGACAAACTACATGTATATCTTTATCCAAAGGCAAAAATAATAGACTGATCAGGGAATGATTTAATTGTTAACCTAAATATTAGTGATTTGTAAAAGGAGATGAATCATGAACCAACATATATAATACTAGAACTGTTTTGCCGATGAATAATTCTACCAAGTTAGGGTCCAGTTTATGCATATTTAATCTGTCAATAGGCCTCAAACCAATTTCCTGTTGGTTGGACAGAAACATTCACAAGCAACGTGATTAAAATGTCAATCTGTTTTACTTTTGACAGCTGATGCCTGGTGTAAATCAGTATAATTTCAATCTTATCACCATTTAGCAAAAGACCATTTCCATGCATCCATAGGCCTATATCATGCATACAATTCCCTACTGCAGAAAGAGCAGACACTTGATTTGCTACTATAATCAGGGCAAAATGACAATATACAGCTGGCCATTATCAGCATAACTGTCAGCACAGTGAAGGTCGCGGTGACGTTCAATTATATCAAACAATCTGCTTGCTAACTGGTCTGTAATTCCCAACCTTTAAATCAAGACCATGTTTTTTTAACAAGAGGATGATAACAGGAAAATAACCACTCTGTAATGACAAATTAACCAAACTGGTACTGTAACAACTGGCAACGGCACGTCTAAACAATTCATAAATAACCCTGCTGGAATAGGATCCAAAATATGGTCCATCCTAATTAATGTTACAATCCTACAATCCGAGAACAAAGTTCTCCGAGTATATTTAGAGCCGAGTATGGGCCGATTCCTAGTATATTGATGATCGAGTCCTGGGCCAAAAACTCGAATCGCAGTTTTTCATGGTACAAGGGGAGGAGGACATTTTTTACAAGGATTTTTTTGGAGAATACTAACCATCACGTTGAGGAGGCTATTAAGGATTTGTTGGAGAAGACTAACCCTCATCACGGCGAGGAGCATATTTTTTAGATCCTCCTGAAGAAGTAAAGCATCGTCTGGTACCCGGATCGTGCGGAACAGCTTCAAATCATCAGCAAATAAAAGACTTTGAGAATGATAGAAAATTAGGGGAATATCGTTGACAAACATATTAAAAAATTAGGGGCTGGAAACTGACTTTTGGGGGACACAAGAAGTCAGGTTGCCAGCTGGAAAAGCTTCCGCTAAGTAAAACCCGTTGCTGTCGATTAGTCAAGTAGCTGTGGATCAAACTGTACAAGTTTCCTGAAATACCGTACTTACTGATTTTGTACAAACAAGAGACCGTGACAGACTGTGTCAAATGCTTTTGAAAAGTCAGTGTAAATAACATCACACTGTATCTTTTCATCCAGTGCCTGATAAGCACTGGAAAGCATTGTGACAAGATTAGTTTCACATGAACGGCCAGGGACAAAACCATGCTGATTATCACACACACCACTGGAGATATGTGTATATTCTCAGCAACAATTTTCTCTAACATTTTTGACAATGTGGGTAAAAGTGAAATCGGACGAAAGTTTGTAACAGAAGTACGGGAACCTCCCTTATGCACTGGGCATATATTGGCCGATTTCCAAAGGGTACGGAAATGCCAGAATTCAAGGATTTCTGAAAATCCTGGTGGGGGGGGGGGGGGGGGGGGGGGGGGGGTGCTTTGGGAAACAGCGCATTATTTCAGAACTTTGTCACTGACATCACAGCCAGAGCTTTTGTGAGGTTGAATATTCTTGACAAGCTGTTCCACACGATCACGGTTCACCAAACTTGTCGACAAAGCTCCAACAAGGTACTCAGGAAGATCTGGAAAAGCATCAAAGCGGTCAATCCTGAAAACAGAACAGAAATAATCATTAAACAAGGATGCTTTTCAATTGTCCGTAAGAGCGTATCTATTATCTATAAAACTAATCACACGGGTAGTGGGAGACTGTTTATAGTTTGATTTCAACCAAGACCAAAATCTTTTGGGGTTTTCATGCAATATTGTAGATGGAAGTTAATGTGCCTCTTTTTGCAGAAACCTTATATTTAGAAATATATCAGTAATTAAATTAATTTAACAGTTCTTCAAATGTGCTAATTAGTTATGTTCTACAGCGAACAAAAGACGTCTCTTAAGATATCGTCAGAGGCGATAGGCATCAGAAACCTATACATGTATCTGAAACTTTAGGGGGGTGGGGTCGGGGTGGGGAGCACAGTGCCAGCCAGGGGGCCACAACATGAACAAAACAACTATATATACATTTTATGGTTTTGGTTGCAAGGGTGTCTGGTCCCTCCGGACCCCCCCCCCCCCCCCCCCCCCCCCCCCATAGCGACGGGCCTGTCTGAAATACAGGGACGAAATAATAACTTAATTAGAATTACCGTGTTTGTTATTCCGTTTAACGGAAATAATGTCAGCTCTGCCCCTCGCTTGAGTTTCTTTATCTTCTGTCCAGTGTTGAAGCATTCCGGCTCAAAATGATTTGAGCACAGGTAGCTGCATCGTGGCTGCCACAATTGTTTGCATTTTAGATCCATAGGCCTATATGCGTCTTACACGCACAAGCCACCGCTTTCGTTGTGCTTTTTCCTCGGGAAATCTATTGGAAAATACATTGTAGTTCCAAATTAATAGTGCGGCTTAAGCAGTCACTTTTAAAACAGGTCGGTTACTAACTAATTAAACAAACGATACGATTAAAAGTGGTTTTTTGTTTTTACATTTAAAATAATTTGTTAATGGACTGGTGGCATACCTCAACAAACTACCACCGCAATAACAAGGCCTTTCTGTCATGGTGTTTATAAAGCATAAGCATAGGCAGCAGGATAGGGGACGGGGAGGCCATTTTCCACTTAGGGGAATAACCCCCTCCACCATTTTGGCAGTCCCGCACAAAAAAAGCAGAAAAGAAAAGGGCAGCCCCCCCCCCCCCCGATTGTGTTTCGCCGCAAATAAGCCTATAAGTAAAAATGGTAGGGCCTAACGCGTTATAAAGTGTTTATGCCATAGTTGCAGCTATGGTTATGGCACACATTGCGAACGTATATCAGTTTTACAATAGTCTTGGTTCCAAGACCTTCGTGTTCCTTTTTTTCCTTCCGAACGAGGGCGCTGTTTCTCAGTAAATCGATTCTGATTGTATTCGATAATGTTTTATATATTACGCGCTCTGACAAAAATCGATTCTACTGTTCTTTGCTCGGTTCTTCACTTCCACGAAGGTCTTAGTCTTGGTTCCAAGACCTTCGTGTTCCTTTTTTTCCTTCTGAACGAGGGCGCTGTTTCTCAGTAAATCGATTCTGATTGTATTCGATAATGTTTTATATATTACGCGCTCTGACAAGAATCGATTCTACTGTTCTTTGCTCGGTTCTTCACTTCCACGAAGGTCTTGGATATTTCTGTCCGCGGGTCTTAACTTAGTGTCCAATCCCCCCCCCCCCCCCCCCCTTCGAAATTTTCAGTTGGTTGGTTTTGGAAATGTCATGATAACCCCCCCCCCCCCCCCCCCCCCCCCCCCCCCTTTCCCGGTCTCCACACATGTCATAGTCAAATCATGGAGGCGCGCTTAAGTGAAGGTAACAATTTATGAGAAGGTATTACCCGATGACATGTACATTATATATTGTGCATGTACACTGTATGAGCTATAACACTGGTGTATAAACATGTGAGGTGATAAACTTAAAAACGACTTCAGAATGGAGGACGTCCCAGCCAGTTTGTATAAATAAATGTATTATACATTTTAAAAAAAGCCACATGTACATGTAATGTCGATTTTTTTTACACTGAGTAGTATAATGACCGGTACATCTGCCAATTTAATTTTTCAGGATGGAAATTAAAAATACATGAAAAAAGAGATATAACAAATGGTGTGTTTCATATTTCTGATGAACTCTGTGGCAGTTCTAACCTTCAATGGTAAAGTATATGTTAACATAAATGTAACTTTAAAATAATGGTTTAAAATCTTTACAGATGAAAAATTATGTTTACCTCAAGAATTAAAATAAATGAGTGAAGTTAACCATCTACTTTGATTTTAAATCCACTGCATTTAAGTGGTTTGCTGGGCTTGCTATTTCAGACTTCTCTTCTTCATGTTCACTTTTTCAAATATTAGTATATATGGATTACTATACACATGTAGGAATGTAATGTATTTAGTGGAGGAATTTTTTATTGGGAGAAATATAAATATATAAGACAATGATGAATTTAAGCTCCACCTTGAAGACAAAGTAAGCAAAATTAGCAACAAATCTACAAAATCAGAAGATGAAAAAGAGATTTTTAGTTGTTTACACACATACTTTTTCAACTTATAACAAATTTCATTTGTTATAAGTCAACAAAATAACACCCATCTCTACTAGCGAGATGGGAGTTATTTTTTTGTCGTAGATCTACGTACTCTATTCTTCGCAAGGAGCGCTAGGCCTAAGCTGTAAACTCTCATAATTAGGCGGCTCACCACTCGTACTCACGTATAGCTACGCTCGTAGGGCGTATCATTATACTCTTTACATATTTCTAATTTAAAGTTGTAAGTTTTGAGATAAGATCTTTTTTGTCTTTCTCCATTCTCTCGACCACTTTTTTTCGACCTCATCGTCTATTTCTTTTTGATTTCTATCGGACTCTTCTCTAGCTTTCGTTTGAGTTCTAATGGCTTCTTTCATTCCGTAAAACTTTTTTAATTCGTCGTTAATCAAGGTAAATTCTTCGTGACTTACATCGCCATCGTCTACGGCCTGAGACACTAATTCATTTATCGTATTTAATTTTGTTTCGGCTACTACTCTAATCTCGTCGTGTTTCTTGGCTTTACCTCTAAACTTTTTACTAAATCGTTTTAATACTAAACTTACACCTACGCATCCTATAGCTACGCCTTCTAGCACCACGCCTATAGGTATACTAATGACACCGACAACACTGGCTATGCCTATGGTGCCAGACACGGCTCCGAAACATTCTATAACGGTCTCTGCGTTAGATAAACAGGTAATAATTTTATTATGCTTTTTGTGCAACCGTTCTCTCTTATCTCTCTCGGCGGCTATCTCGATTTTATTTAACCTAAAGACTGAAGTAGTTTGTATATAAATTCGTATATTTTATACGACTTATTATTTTAAATTTTGTTGCATGTATACGAGAATCAAAGTACCGACGCCGATCAATAACGCCCACACGTGTTCCGCCAACCAACCTATCGACTTACTTAATAGCGTGAACAACCAACTCGCGATACTACCCAAAATACCAGGTAAAGCGGCTAATAACTTACCTCCAATCTTTTTTAGTAAATTGGCCAATTTTTTTAAATGATTACTTATCCAATCTTTCAAGTTACCTCCGGGTTTGGGTGTAGGAGTAACGGGGGTCGGAGCAGGAACAACCGCCGCACCACCGGCACCAACAGCCGCTATTATAGAAGCAACGATCGTACTTAGTGCTAAAGCAAACGCGGCCAATATACTAACAACCGTCACACCCTGTTCTCGAAACAGAATTCTAATCTTTTCCGCTAGCGAGGTATCTCTTTCTAATATTTTATTAACCGTTTCTTTGATTCTAGCGAATTGATTATTCATGCTTAGTTCAAGGTCGTGCTTGAGACTTAATCTACTCTCTATTTCATTTTGAACATCGTCTTGTTCTTTCATTAAGTCTTGCATCTCATTATCGGTTTCTGCTACTTCGAGGGCTTTTGTATTTCGGCGCGTCTATCGTATAGTTTACGCAGTTCGGCTAAATTTAATTCGGCATTACCGCTGATAGTTTGTAGTTTTTTGTCTAAAGCTACAAGTTCTCTGTAATTTAGCCCCACAGTTTGCGCTCGAGCATCTACTCCTTTTGGTTGAGAGGAGGGAATTGCAGTTATATCGGTTTCAAAATCGGGGCCCACCATACTTTCTATGCGATCGTGCAGCTCGTTAGCTAACTCAACTTGTCGTTTTGGAGTGACGTGTGTAGAAACAGCATCATCTATAAAGTCTTCCAAGTCTTGTACTTCAAGTTCTTTTTTTCGTTAATAAACTAAACTCTTCTCGTATAAATACAGGGGGTTTAACTCCAGAAACCTTGCTAATTCTTTGTATTAACGTTTTAATACTTACACATTTTTTGGGGTCGCTTTTATACGTCAGCAAGATATTGTCGTAGTAAATACCATCTTCTTCTTTATGAAATTTTTCATATCTTATATTCGTCGGTTTTTTATAACCTTTGCCTTCCATAAAATCATAAAACGATTCTGCGTAACCAGTATTTACGCGACCAGAAATTTGACCTAATCTATCAATCGCTTCACCCGTCGTTTGTGGAGTTGGAATCGAAAAACTAGTCTCTTCATCATAGTTGTCCCATACATAATCACCATCGGCATCATCGGCATCATTTTGTTCGTCTTCTCGACCTTGGTCGCCCATTTCGAAATCTTCTCCACCTTCAGCCATTTTAATAACTCGTATATTTTATATTTTACGTAGTATTTACTACATTTTGAGGAATTACTCCTTGGCTCACCAACCAAGTCTGAGTAGCTAGAGCACTACCAACCGTAGCGGTGATTTTAATCGTATCTTCTACGTCTAATTTTCCTAAATCGGCGGGCCTAATTTTCAAAAGTTTTTTACTCAACATGGTATAACCTACGGCCAACAAACTCAACACAGCGCCGTGATAAAGAGTATTTGCAACGTTCTTAGTATCCATTTTACTTGTACTAACATTTTTTGTTTTATCTATTTTGTATTTATTCCATTTCTAATAGTTCTTCAACTTTAGGGGTTACGCTCGTAAAGTGTACTTTTTGCTGCGGACCTACAACGTCCGCCGCTGGTTTACTCTTTTTAAGCGCGAGATATCCAATTCCTAAAACAGCCAAACCAACTATCGCAACTCCCCAGCTCGGGATGCTCCCCATCGTAACTGTTTGCGTTTGCTGGGGAGCTTCTTCTTCTACACTTTGCATTTTTTGTATTTGTTCTTTCATCTTTCTGTTTCTTTCGGCCAGTCTCTTTCCTAATTCTACTCTTTTAGGGTCTTTTACTCTTGTTTTAGTTACTCTCGCTATTGGCTCTTGTGGAGGCTGAGGAGGCTGAGGAGTCTCTGCTACTTGATCCGTCATTGTCGTTTCTGGATTCATCTTTTATAGTAATACTACTATTATTTGTAATACTAATATTATTCGTAATACTACTATCTACTCGTAAATGTTTAGTCGTGATCAACATAGCCACCAAAGGAGATAAATAAAGCCCATAATTGTAATGCACTTCGCAAAGTAAACTAGCCATACTGCTAGAAATAACAGGATCGTTTTCTAAGTCATTAACGAGGGCTTCTTCAGAATCTAAACAAAGTCACGCCTAAAGCTTTTGCGTAAAGAGTCAACACGCAACCCCCTAAACTGACTATCATTTCTTTACCTAATTTAGCTTCGTTTTTTTAATACAACGTTTCTTGTTTTTCCGTAGTTAAATTTTCTATTTCATTAACGGTGTATTCTTTACCGAAATATAATTTTTTGAATCACCACCCGCAACTACACCTAAAAGTCTATTTTTACAACTTTTAGGATCTGGAGACTCTCTAATAGCAGCTACACTTTGAACCTTAGAGATTCTATCGATTTGTTCATTTCAAATAGAACTATATTTTTTTATCTTATTTCTACAAGACATATAATCGTAAGAAAATAAAGATAAGTTCATGGCTATTACTAGTTTTAATAATAGGTCTAGATATTCTATCATATTTATAGATGACTAGATAATCTATAGTTCATCTATAGATCATCTATCAGTTATCTATCAGTTCATCTAACAGTTATCCATCAGTTATCTATCAGTTATCTCTCAGTTATCTATCAGTTATCTATCAGTTCATTTAACAGTTATCTATCAGTTATCTATCAGTTATCTATCAGTTACCTAACAGTTCAACTATAGATCAACCATCGACTAACTGCCAACAGACTGGAGGATCAGTTTTTACCAATAATTTACTAAAAGGCACATCTCTTAAAATCTGTTTAATTCTCGATCTTTCTTCTAAAGGCACCGCATCATTTTCATCGAGACATTGATCGAAACTATTTTTATCTTTACAATAAAACAAAACAACAAATGCAGTTTGAGCACGATAATCCGTCATACGCAATTATACTTTTGAGTCATCAACCAACAGTAGTGATTGTCGTGCCTACCGCTAAACGCCAATTTTGTTAAAACGCAAGTATTTTTCCCATACGCCGCCTTACGATATTTTATTTCTTGTTCCGAGCTACAATCATCTATCAAAAATAGAACGGCGATCCTTTAAATCGAGCTCCATAAAATTCTAAAGCTTCGTTGAGAGACACCCTTTCTACCTCTAAATCGCATAGGTATATCTCAGGATCTAACCACAACCAAAGTCTCTCGCGATAAGTCTTGTTGTTGCTCAACGTAGGACAAATAACTACAATATTTTCAAAGTGATCTTTATACGTAGTTTCTAATAGATCTAAAATATTTTTAGTTTTACCCGAATTAGTCCTACCGCATATTAGGGCGCAGTGTGGTGTCTTTGGAAACATGCTTATTTATAGTAAGGACTATATTTTAAGAGTAACTACCGCTAAATCTTCCATCTTCGAGAACCAACTGACCATCCATCACCAAGAAAACGTTACACGATAGTTCACCAGCTGTCTCAGCCTCTCTTTCTAAATGAAGAGAAATACCACCACCTGCGTCTCCTATTTTCCTACCAGAACCGTGACTTTTATTATCATCCGTCACCCTTGTATCTAGCCAAAGACCGTAACTAGTTTTTAAGTAATCTCCTAGCGTCATATCGTGTAAGTCTAAGTCTTTGCACACACCAGCACCAAATTCTGTATTAGAGTCGCCGAAAAACTTGGTAATCTCATCCCAGTGTTGATAACGCTTCATGCCCTGACTATACAATTGATTTGGCTTACCCTCTATCGTAACGTCTACTTTTTCAATCTTTGGATTATAAACAAATTGAGGATCTTTTTCACTCGATTCTTTAAATAAAAGTAGTATACCTTTGAGACTCCTAACGGCTTGATTAAGATTAATGTTCCAAGTATTATCGGACTTGTTTAACTTTATAACCGTATATCTTTGAACTTTTTTATATAGAAAATGAGTTTTACCTCGATATTTTTGTCTGATACTATCGGCCAATGTTTTATTAGTCACTGTTTCAAACTCGAGATCTAACCCCGAAATTTTATACTTCGCGTTAGTATCGGTAGATTTTACTACGCTAGCGTGATCGTTAAATGTAAATTCATAAGTTAGTCTATCTTTGAGCGTCGATGGACTAAAAGGTTGATGATCCGTAAGCATTTCAAAATCTAGAGGAATGTAATATCTATTACCGTAAGCATCGGCTATCGCTTGGTCTTTTCCATCATTTGCGCTAGCATCCCCATCACTAGCGCCGGTTCTGAGTTTTGTGACGTTAGAAGATTCGAGTCCTCGATATGCATCGTTTGCACTGGCTGGTCGCCACAAGTCTTTATACGCGTTATATACATCAGCACTCGTAAACGCTATGAAATCTTTACCTTCTAGTTTGACTCTTACGCTACTAATTAAATTTCGTGCGACGTTATAATATAGAGTTTTTCATCATCGGCGCTAGTGCCTTCAGATTCTAAGTCTATATTAAAAGCTAATCGTACAGTACCCGGCACGACTACATCGTCTTGACTCAACATAGGAAATTGAACGACCAACAGATCGTTAACTCCTGCGGTACTAGGAGTATGAGTAAAACCATCGATTGTCTCAACCCCTTCAACGCTCTAGGATTTTTTAAACTTCTGTGTGGATTCAGCTTGCTTCCATAAATTGCGTTCATTTTACTTAACGAAACAACAAAATGTGCCTCCTAAGATAAATGCAATTTCACCATCTTTTTGATCTTCGCTGGGTACGTAAAAGTCCGACAATACAGGTTCGCGAGGTAATCGCAACTCCTCGTTGGTTACTTCGTTATATTCTCTCAACGCCTCATCTACATTTTTAAATGTTTTTTTAGCCCTGGCTTCTTTACGTAGTCGATCGTTTAGATAATCTAGAACCTTGGTTCTTTGTTCCACCCACTCTTGTTTAGCTTCAGTTAATCTTTCTAAAGCCAAATCATGTCGTTTACGTTCTTCGTCCGCACCGCCTTTCCCTATCTTAGAAAATGCGAAGCTCGTTCCGCTAAATGCTCCAGCACCCATAATTAAAAGACTCACCATTTTTAATAAGTCGTTAAAAAATTTACAAAGTATAAAATAAAATGGAAACAAAATTAAGTAAACTATTTTACAGTCCTAGAGGATATTGGAAAGGTGCAGGCGCCATAAAAAAATTTATCGTGAAAAGCCAATGTACCCGAGTCAGCCGTTAGAAAACAAGCCATGTGGCAAATCTATTTACCGGCCCCTAGTAATATCCAGAGACCTACGAGCCTCAATAAGGATATTGCATTACCCAATGAAATGCATCAAGCGGATCTGTTATATCTACCTCACGATGTAGTTAGACGAAAAACTTATAAATACGTGTTGACGATTGTTGATGTGGCCACTCGATATAAAGAAGCTGAACCCTTGACGAATAAAACGAGTAATCAAGTTGTAGAGGCACTAAAAAAGATTTACAAAAGATCGGCCTTGTCTTGGCCTAAAACTATAAAAGTAGATCCCGGTACAGAATTTATGGCTGAATTTAATACTTTGATGCGGACTCGACAAGTAATAGTACAAAGAGGCGAGGTTGGTAATCATAGAGCTCAAGGTATAGTAGAAAGATTTAATCGTACTTTGGCCGAAAGATTATTCGGTCATTAATACGCTCAAGAAATGTTAGAGCCTACCGAGCGTAGCCGCTCGTGGGTAAACAGATTGCCCGATGTTATAAAAGCGTTAAACGACGAAGAAACTAGATTGATATCGACTATGAAAGGCAAACCGTTAACTCCTGAATTGGCTATGTCTCAGTTAGAAATAAGACAATTGAGTTCTTCGGGGCTCTTGAAACCGGAACAACTTTTAAGCGTAAATGATGATATCGTTAGATATCTTTACGCTCCTGGAGAGCCCGAAAAAGACGTTAGAAGAAGAGCTACCGATCCTATTTGGAGCTTAGAAATGTATACGATAAAAAAAAAGAACGACGAATCCGTGGCAGCCCGCATTGTACTGGCTAAAAGATGGTCCCAAGAGATCGTTCGTTACGAAAGAATTGATGGTTGTTCCATCAGATACTGAGTTACCACCGGCTAAATTAATTACGTAAAATATCGTAAGCTAGATACCCCACCCCAGCAGCGGCCATTAAACCAACGACTAAAGCAGTTTGTTCTTGTTCATGCGAGTCTGGCGGCGTGGGTACGTCTGAGATTAGAGGTTTTAGAGGGTCTAAATTCTGCTGGGTAGATGTACGCCTCTTTTTTTACGGGAGAGGGTGGGGGTGGTGCAGGGGTTGGTGTTGGGGGTGTTGGAGGGTCTAAAGTGGGCTGGGGTAGTGCAGGGGTTGGTGGCGGGGGTGTTGGAGGGTCTAAAGTGGGCGGTTGAGGTACGTCTGAGTTCAAATTGATATTTAATCCTATCGATGAATCTGGCGTAGCTATCTGTATATTATTATTATAACCTCGATGAATACCGACTAAAAGCTCCATATTTGATGGAATCAAGTATAATCCGGGGCTTATCACAAAGTTTAACGAGCTTCTAGCAAACTGTAAAGAATCTTGAAATCTGGTTATAGATTTTTCTAAGCCCATATCGCTATTTATAGTGGCTTCTACTATAGTTTCAAATTGACTTTGAGCATTCAATCCAGTAGTTGCAGTTAGTATACTCGTTTTTGTTTGGGATTGCGCACCAAGTATGGCGTACACGTACGTTCTAACGCTTTCGTTTATTTTTTCTATACCAAAGTCGGTAAACGAGCTCGTCTGGCGTATAAACTTTCTAAAGCCAAGTCGTACAACGTTTGCGGATTGTCTGATCCACGAGACTGTATATCTACTAAAATGATACGCATCACCCAACTCTCCAAAACCCATATTGGTGGCTCCTGGGTATTTAGTGTAGTCATAATTAAACTTACTCTTATCTAGTTCGCTAGAGTCATAATTTCTACCCGGTACTGGTCTATATCTATGCGACTCCAAATTATCGTAATAGTAGGCGGTACCTAATCCTCCAGAAGTTGTGTCTACGGTCTGTTTAAAACTTGTATGTGGATCTACTTGAAAGTGTCGACAAATATCGGTATAAGCGCTGTGATCAAAGTAATTGTTTAGATCGTCGAATGTATTATCTCCTGGAACCGGGCATACTAAACAGTATAGTATCTTTCTGATCGTGAAATATACGTGAAACTTGATTAAAGCCGATATTACAGGGTTTTCATGTAGCAATAAGTCTAGTCCCACCCCACAACCCGATGTTGCGCACCAAAATGCAAAGTTGAGTTGATTTTGATAAAACGTCATGGGTTCTGATGCATAGCGTAGTACTTGTTCGTCGTGTTTTATGTCGGACATTTTATAAGCGCTAAATATGTCCGCGAAAATCTTATTAAAACTCGCGTTCGTGTTAGCGTTTACGATGATGGTTAGTTGACTCAAGTTCATGTTCAACGGGGTACTCTGCGAGCGAATTGCTTCGTTCTTGTCGGACAGCCTAGAAATCTTATCGCTAACGCTTTGTACTCGCGTATCGTGATCTCCAGCTAGATTCATGATATCTCGAGCATTTTTTATTGTTTGTTTATTAACGTCTGAAAATTTCACAAATTGAGCGAATTTCATTTTTTATTTTAAATCTTATTTATAAGATTTAAATATTTTAGTTTATTAAAATGGAATCGCACGTTTTTGAAATGGTTGGTAACGAACAAACGTTTAATTTATCAAAACCTATAGATAACTCTAAGGGAGATTACTGTATGAGTTTAAACAGCGTGATATTTACCGCGGGTTTTATAATATAACTAGTAATAGCGAAATTCTCTATTTTATAAATCAAATCGATCCAAACACGGGGGAAAAAACGGGTAGTATGGATGGTAGAATTGATATTCCGGCTGGATATTACGATATAGATTGATCGGAGATAGACTTAGTAAATTAGTTTGGTTAGACGTCTCTGTAGATAAACTTAATAAAAAGATATCTTTTTATATAACGGAAGAAAATAACGTTCTACGCTTTGATAAAAACATTAAACAATTGTTGGGGATATCAGCCAAAAACTTAGTTTTTGGCGTAGATTACGTAGGGCATTATAATACAACGCCTATCGATACAGTTTTTTTACATTGCGATCAGTTATCTTCGTCTAATAATTTCTATAACGGAAGTGGCGCGTACTTGTTATACGTTATACCAATAACGAAAAGAGATGATACGATTATCGAGCGTATAAGATTAACCGCTCATAGACTCGCGGGCGCTAGGATAAACCAACTTAGCTTTAGTATCAAAGATCGCGATGGCGAGTTAATCGATAATCGAGGAAAAAAGATTAGTTTTAACTTGACGATCGGTAAATTAAAAAAAAATCTAAAGATTTGTTACGCTTTATGAAAATGGAAATCGCACGTTTTTTAAATGATTGATAACTCTAAGGGAGATTACTGTATGAGTTTAAACAGCGTGATATTTACCGTAGGTTTTTATAATATAACTCAACGTATGACTATAGGATGGAGAACAGTTGCTAGACGAGGTGTGCGTAACGGTGAAAAGGTAATTCCAACTGGAAATTATGATATTGATGGGTTAATAGACAAACTTAATGAATTAACTTTGATAACAGTTTTCGTGGACAAGATTAATAAAAAAATTGCCGGTATAACAGATTTGGGTGTTGAACTGTTATCATTTCGTTCGATCGATATACTCAAAAAGTGTTGGACCTACCTGATAAATGGTTTCCCCTTACTGATGGTGAAATTGTAGGACATTATAATATGAATTATGTGAATACAATTTGTTTACATTGCGGCGAATTATCTACGTATAATAATTTCTATAACGGAAGGAGCACGCACTTGTTAGACGTTATACCGATTTTAAATATTAACTCCGATTCGGATATAATCGCGTCGTTGCAGAATAAAAGAAAAACTGTCAAACCGCTAATTAGGAGTAAAATACCCGAACTGAGTTTTTCTTTCAGAGACCGCGATGGTGCGTTAATCGATAATCACAATAAGACTGTTATTTTTCGAGTAGATATTTATAAAAATTATTGTTCTACGAGTCTATAGAACGGTGACCATAAGCCAGAGTATTAACACCATAACAGATTTATTTTTCGAGTAAATATTTATAAAAATTCTTGTTCTACTTGAGTGCGTAGGTGACCAAAAGCCAGAGTGTCTATACCATTAGGTAAAATATATCTCTTCGTATCTAAAGGATTTAACGATTGTTTAACTTGAGACTCTGTGTATATCATGTGATGTTTGGACCCAATTTTTATCATCTTGTTTGAATAGCATTCTGCGGCAAAAACACAATTTTTATAATTTGTGTAAGTTAGATCGTTGTCTATAACCGTTTTGTTTACGCCTTTGGCCTTCTTTATAATATCGTGTTCCCCGTATAAAATCGAGTACATCTTTGATCTGATGCATGTAGCTTCGCTTATAACTTTTCCTCCGCATTCGTCTTTAAATTTACCGATGACTTTCTTGTTAGTCTCGTCGTATAAAAAGTGGCTTTTCTCTTAGTTGCTAAAATCGTACAAGTCGGACTGTTTTTCCATATCGAGATAAACGTCTTTCGTATAGATAATCCAAATCAGCGAGTCTGTGTCGGTATACATCAACCTTATTTTATCGCCATACGTCTTTTTTTAATACGTTGTAATAAAAGTCGTACGTTAGAGTTTTTGATAAATCCAATATACTAACGCCTCCATAAATCGGTTTATTTAAACACGTTTTCTTTTTGTACGATTCCACGAATGATAATTCACATTCTTTAAACGCTATAGTAGACTTGTAACAAGGTTTAGAAATTATTTCTTGGTATTCTTTGACTTGATCGTCTCGCAATAAAACTCCATCTATTCTATTTCTGACATTTTCCATCGTTTTACCAAATACCGAGTTATTCATCAACTTAAAGAAATCCTTTTCAAAATCTGACTTTGCTTTCGTTCTGAGTTGGGTGTTTTTATCGATGTACGATTTCATACAAAGGTTTTTGTTTAAATTGTAAAGCCCTATGTACTTTCGTCAGTTTTAGGCCTAACCTCAGACATTGTTTCAAATTGACGTAGTGTAATACATATGTTTTTTTATGATATAACGTACCGGTTAATTTTTTTACCTTAGCGCTATCTCCTATCTCGTTCGATAAATTTAGTTGATACTCCGATAACCATTCCTCAGGTATGATTATATTATCAGCGGCTAAAGGATAATCGTTGTGTAGATCGTGTAGTTCGGTTGGATATTCCAAATCAACTTAAAAAATGTATCCCGTTTTAGTCTCATCTTTTAACGCCATGATACGATCGTGAGTAAATTGTTTTGTACCGACCCAATTAAATCCTCCGTAGGGTAAATATCGACTCATGGCCCATCCGTAGAGGTTGTTGGCGGCTAGATAGAGACTATACGAATCGGGTTTATCGGAATCGTAATCTTTCAGATACTTATTATTAGCCTTGGTATAGCGCGTACTACCGACGCTCGATATTCCTCCTCTTTTTGCTTTTTCAAAAAATAAATTTTGATCTATTTCAGTTAAAAGTTCGAATTCTATTTTCGTATGTCTTAATAAAGCGTCCCAACTTAAACCCGGTGCTGTGAAGTAGTTGGCTGGATCCAACACAATGTTCTACACATTCGTCTAAAATTCTCGAATACGCCCGCTAGTAATAGAGTATCTGCGGATACGTATAAGTCGTGGTATTCGCCCATGTTTTTGAGATCAAAGGTCCGCCATACTTGTTGGGCGCGTGAGTAATCTTCGTCGCTTATATCTTTATCTTTTAACGCGCTGTAAAAAGATTCTTTTGGCGGTAAAGTAGTTTCGCTAAATCTTTCGTGGCTGTCCATATACTCGTACGGATATACACCATTTTGTAATAAGATGTCCGCGTTCTCTTCGCCAAAACGCTTCAGGAGTAATCTAAAAGATTCTCTCGGGCAAGACTTTACCAAATTGCTGAGAGCGCTAGACATAAAATGAAACGAGTCGATAAATCTATATTGACCGATCGAAAATAAAATGTATTTTTCTGAATTTTTGGGTATACACCAGATATCTTCTTGGTAGTTTTTAAACTTTAATTTTCTTTTGTCAAAATATTTGTTCGCGCTTTCATGCGGCATTTTGACGGTAGATAAAACAGAGTATATTCCTTCGCAATTTGTTATGTGTATGTCTAATTTTTCTTCTGAATTAAAATGCGTTAAACATCTCAAGCAAAACATTTTACGATGTTGACTATTGGTAACGCCGGATAAGAATCTAGACAAGTTATTTATCCAACAATAATGATCTTCAAATAATAACAAACTGATAGTTTTTGTATCGTATGGTCTTTTAGACAAATATAGCGGATATATCAAGCCCTTTGAATCGTGTAGATGGGTTGTATTTTTGGAGTCTTCGTCGTATCCAAACACGTTTATACTTAGACCGTTCTGTCTTTCTATTCTCGGTACCTGTTGTATGGGTGTGGGGAAGTCTACATCTTTAAAATTTAATCCGTCATCAGTTTTATAATTAGAAGTTCTATTTCCGTTTAAATTAAATTTTGGGTTTGTTTCTATTTGGTTTTTAACTTTATCGGTATATATACCCAAAGCGGCTCTTAAACACCATCTTATACACTCTTGATCTTCGTTTTTGATGTTGACGGTTGCGTGTTTCCTAGCGATAAATTTGGGTAGTTTTATGTAAGAAGCGCCTACCAAAGGGTTAACTCTATTTATGTTGATGTAAAACGCAAGTATTTTATCTATAGTCCAACCACTTCCTTCATTCGTGTATTTATCTATCGCAGACAGTATAGTTTCAAATTGTTGTCTGAGCGTAGTTTGTATATCGCTCTCGTTTAAGACGCGATTTTGATAACTAAAATGAGTTGCCGTCGATGTTACAGTCTCACCATCCGAGGCACTTTTTTATACTTTACTTTCATAGCGATCTGAAGTTTCATCGTTCTTAGTTCTCTTAATTCAGCGGTTATTTTGCTTTTGATCATCGACGTGTTCCGGATCGTCGATAAACAGATTCGGTACAATTTCCCAATTTCTATAACTGTTCGCAAATCTTCTCGTCTCTCGAAAGTCTGATTCTCAAAAAATATTTGGAGATTTAAATCTTTTTATAGCTTCGATGTAATCTTTTTTCAGCGATTGACCATTTCTGCCAGTAGAAGTGACTGGAATATTTTTATCGCTTACGATTTGCGCTAGACTTTCTTTAGTTTTAACTCTCAAATTTTTAAATTTGTTTTCCTCTTTCTTTATAGCGTAAATATAATCTCGTCTGATATACGTATTACCGCGTCCTGTTGGTGTTCCTAAAGATAAGTTATACTTATCGATATATTTTTTTAAAGTTATTTTGTTCCATCTATCGTATCCATAAATCAAAGGTTGAATTTCCATATTTATAGTAACAATTATAATATATTTAAAAAAAATTAATTTTTTTAAATTTCTTTTTGACTTATAACAAATGAAATTTGTTATAAGTTGAAAAAGTATGTGTGTAAACAACTAAAAAACTCTTTTTCATTTTCTGATTTTGTAGATTTTTTGCTAATTTTGCTGTATAGATATACAGCAAAATTTAGAGAAATTTAGATTAATTTTTAGACGATTTTTAGACGATTTTGGAATTTCAAAATTTCTAAAAATTGTGTGTATATACCTACAGCAAAATTGGAGAGATTTTTGAAATTTCAGATTTGTTATAGAATCGGTATCTCCTATACTACTATAGTCTAGGTTCCAAGACGTTCTTAGCGGTGCGACGTATAGCGCCCACGTCCGGCCGACAGCGCCCTCTCGCTACACACACACACACGCCAAGGCCAAACCGCTAAGACCGTCTAGGGAATTTCGCAAGTTCTGCTCGCGAAATCGCGAGCAGAACTGTGCGGCATTTGCATGCGCGTGTGACGTAGCTGCATTATCGCATGTAAATAGCCAACACTCACTAGTCTAGTTTCTGTACTCACGTCGAAGATGTCTCAATTATGTTTGCCAGTCCAGAATCACTCTGCTCAGAACGTTAACTGACTAGTAAGTTATTACTTAAACATGAGTTTCCTCCAGTGCGCAAGCGCGATTATTCGTTTGACCCGCCTGTTAAATTATGCATAAGCAGGTCGCGCGCGCTCCCATGCGAAATTCCCAAAACGTTCTTAGCGATTTGGCCTTGGCGTGTGTTTGTGTGTAGCTAGAGGGCGCTGCCGTGCGCGCTGTTTGATCGTGCGCTCGCCCGCTGGTGACAGCCTGTAAATTGCGCCCTCTGTTGGTGACAAGTATCAGACAGTAACGTCTTGGAACCAAGACTAGTTTTACAACTGCCCTTCTGTCAGATCGCTTCGGTAACCCGATCGGCAGGACGTTGAGAGCCCGGCGACCCCAGATCGAACCCCCTCGAAACATTATCTTAAGCTTTTTTTTAAGGAAATGGTTATTTCTATTTATAAGTAGATTTTATTTTCGTCCCTTTGATTGGTTTTGGAGAATTTTTTTTAAAAGGTAAATAAAGTCTGAGAACCATTTGGTTCCAACAGCAAAGATCGTGACGTTGAATACCACTACGTCGGGGAACTAGACAGTCGAGTGCCGTAACAATAGCCACTGCGTTAATAAATATTCAAGTTTTCCAAAACTTGAATTTGTAGTTTTTGCCTCACCGTGTCTGCTAAAAAGTACCGTCTATATTTTAACATTAATCTTTTATGGTGGTCTGTCCATGTAAGTTCTATTGTCTGGTTCCCATTCTACAGCTGCAAATGCAAAATGACGCCGAAGGACGATATTTCCAACGCGAAATCGTAAAAACTTTCACGGGATCAAAATTAGAACAGTGCGGTAAAAAATAAAACGACGCACCGTGTAAAGTGAATGGCGCCCCCAATCGTCAATCAGTAGACTTGTCTCAGTGAATTTTGTCATCACCCTAACTACAGGCCTTATCGTCTTTAATCAACTTGAACTTCACAGGGAAAATATCATACTTTAGTCAGGGAATGTTTTGGTGAAACATTAACTATGAATAAACAAGTTGAGATCATTGTAAAAACCACTTCCCACATACCGCGATTATACAGAGTCTGTATGTACTCCGCCTAGCAACGACGAGCATGTCTATTTTCACAGGCATGGGAATAAACAAACCACTGTCGGATTTTTTTTTTATGTCAGTGTAAACAAGCTAAGCCAGAGTTATACAGCACAAAAGACAGGACAATTCGGGAAGGTTGGTGAGCAATCTCTATTCCGATCGGGAAACGTGATAAGTACCGCGATAATACAGCGTCCCGTCCTACCGTAAATAAACATTTTTATTTACATCTTCTTTACTTGTGAAATGATATCCCTTTTTCCCGACTCAGGTTGCCATCCTTCTCCGGGCAATTCACTGCCGCGCACACCTTAACTATTATTTTTGTCTTTTTGAATCAATTCGGGTGCGACATCAACAATTTTTGACGAAAATGACGAACTAAAGAAGAAAAAGTCTTCCAATTTTTGAAAAAGTTCTTATGAACGTGCACGAAACGCAGCAAGGGAAAATGCATTAATTAAGGGCCTCTGGAGAATTTGATCAACTTTGTTCAATACCACGGAGGGATCCCACACCAATGTTCTGTTTTTCGAGGGCGGCAAGTTTACTTTCTCTTGGTTTGTCGGAGACTTGACTCAAATCGGACTTACTATGTTCATTCTATATCCCATATGATGCGCGATATGGAGAAGAGGGAACCCCCTTCTTTTGTGTTGGTCATTGTGTTCCCGGAATCTCAGGAATTCTTTTCAGAGGTCTACGGGGGATGTGTTAGGTAACAATAGTCTGGAGTGTATAGGGTATAGGGACAAAAAAGGGGGGTACCCCTCTGCCCCATATCGTGCTGGGTATACAAATGTACTTCAGATAGCCCATTGATAAGCGCCTTTTATAACTTAACACATGGCATGAACAACCCAGGGATCCCGACTTGAGTCGAGTCTAGGGCCCTTTTCCAAACCTTGGCTTGGGCTTGGGCTTCGGGTTCGTCTCCAGCTAGTCCCACTGCCGATCTGAAGCATTGAATATGTAAATAAATAAACAGGCTCTGGATCTTGGTTAAAACAAAAGACTTTGATGTACATGTAGCAAAAACAGCGTCCCAGATCTTGCCAAATCTGGGGTCATAAAATTACGCGAAGCCGAAGCCCGAGCCCAAGCCAGGGTTAGGAAAAGGGCCCAGGTTGGTCGGGGCCCCAATATTCTCACCGCGTTGTATGTGAAAAACAAATCCACATGATTCTAAAATTCAATTCTAATGTCGGAATAAAACACATGATAAACTGACTCAGCCGTGACACAACAGTGCATTGATTTCGCTTTAACTACGATAGCGCTATTTAGTTAACACTGTGACAACACTGAAACAAGTTTACTCATCAGTTTACTCATTGTGTTCTGTGATCACACATTGGACTAACAACAGCAGCTATCTACTAACGCACACAGTCATGTAAACGGGTGCAATCGTGGACCTCCCATTGTTCCTCTTTTGTTTATACTCTAACGTTTTCGGAAGGCCTCCCATTGGTTTTGTACACGATTTTCAATCGTGGACGTTAGGTCAAACGTGGACCCCTTTGTCTACGCTCGAATTCTTTTGTCCTAGGTCCACGATTGCCGGCATATACAAACTCACCGTTTACCTGTGCAGTAAATAGTCGGCTCAGAGCAACATGACGTCATAATTCAAAAGCACGCTTTTTCAGTTTGTTTGCTCTGAGCCGAACGAGATTTAAAGCAGACCCGTGAAGCTATCATTAAGAAACATGCCAATACAAATTATTTTCATTCTGAATACATCATTTTCCATTTTCTTTTCACTTTTCACACATACGGGGATGAGTCTGGCTTGTTGGGAAAAATCACTGATGGTGGGGTGTGATTAAAGATACCAACAACCAAACTAAGACCGAGAACTGTAACTAGCAGAACACCATGAGATTTCCATGTGAGAGTTATTACAGAGACATTGATCAAAGTGAGTTGCGAGAGTGACGACTCAAAATTGGACACAAAATGGCGGCTACCTCGTGTGGATGGATGTAGTAGCTATTTTGCATTCATACTATGTGCATCGGTGCGCTGTACAGCCATTAATTATGTCCAGTTTGGTACGCTGGCTGCCTCAAAATCAGAGCTGCTCACGGAAAAGTGTGTGCCAAGTTATTTTAGCAACGGACTCTTAAGGGACACAAGAGGGCGCAATTTGTCTAGATTTGTCAATGCTTTGTGGGGCATTAAAAAACCACAGCTGATAAGGAAATGTTTATTTTACTATGGGGAGACTCAACTCAGACTTCAGTTCACAAAAATAGACAATGATGGGCCTATACAGGTATGTCCATGGTGATAAAACTATGGACCTTTTAAAGCATAAACTCGAACTATCTCCTTCAGCTTGGAACGTTTCTTCGGGGACTGATGTGAACGCGTGGTATTTGCTCTTTGTTTTCAATCTGGACAGACCACTTCCGTGTACGCCTAGCTGCACAAGCACGCACAGACAATAGACGAATTTCATATTAGCCCCTTCTGCGCACTTCCGGGTTAAAAGGAGGCCCTCAGTGCTAAACAAAACAGTACCATACAACAAATTCATTTATCCATGAATGAATGGCGCCATAAATGGAAGCGCGGGGCACGATCAGCATAGTAAGCTGTTTACCTGGCACTGAGAACCTCGCATTCAAACCCGGAAGTGCGCAGATCGGTGCTACTTTCGTCAATTCGGGATTCGTCTATTTTCTCAGACGGAATCACCTCACAAATTTCCACCCGGAACAGCCACTGCCCGTACCGTCCCAATAAAACCTCGCATTAATGCCGTGTGCAAAAAGCGGACGAAAGTCCCGCCCACATACAAGCATCCGTGTTTTCATTGGTTAACCGGCTCGAATCTCCATAATACTCTGGACTTGCTCTTATTGGTTATTGGTTATTGGTTATTTGTGCACAAGACCAGCAGGGCCGATGGTTTTGTGCATGACTTGCGATGACTTTTTTGCGAGGTTTATCGCAGGTCGTTCGGGGAATGGCACGTGTTCCCTGTTTGAACAGGTAATTTCCATGATGGAACGTTGCAATCAGTTTTGGTTTTCACACACTAATTTTTTATATTTTGTTTCGGGGGAAGTAATTTAAGAAAATATGTCAGTCATTGAATTTAAAACCTTTGAATCAGTGAAGTCGACCATATAATGTTGCTCTGCAAAGTTGTACTTGGCATAATTTGGAAAATAAAGATTGCTTCACAAAAATTACTAACTTTGGGGAAACTTTCAAACACCAGACGGTGTCAAACTCTATGATTACGTTAATTATTTACCAAAAACAGCGGGATCTAATGGTTTAATTGTTCTAAACTAATAGGTTAATATTTCGGGACACCGTGGGCTTAACAAACATTTTCTAACCTAGAAGATCAAACTTATTTTGTCCCAAAAAGCAACAAAGCAACTTTTAAGCTCTTTATTTAATCAACAACTGCACCATGCTGGCACCAAGGATCAGCCACAGAAACGGCTTGAGGGAGCCTACGCCGTTGCAGCCGTCGCTTGCGCAGAAGCAGAGGTCGCCGGTGATGCTGACTTCAATGTCGCCAATAGAGCTCCAGTCTTCAACCACCATGTCGATCAGAGGTTGCACGTAAGCAGTGGCGTCGTTGTTCGAGTAACAACGGTTGTCCGGGGAAGCGATGTTATCAGGCAGTACGTTGCAGGAACGGATCACGCCACTGTAACTAACCGTGTCGTCTGAAAATAATATAAAAGAATGACACTGCAGGCAGCGGTATCACCTTTATAGACGGTAAGCTTTCAGATTGAAATTAATCAATGCGGGTTATGGTCATTCGTGTGCCCGGCAGAAGGCGTGCTTAAATTTGAGGCGTAATTACACTTTCCGAGAAAATCGACTTTAAAGTTTTTGTGTTGGCAATTCTAAAGTAAGAATCGCAAAAGGTTGAATTTTTGTCAGATGAAATTTTTAATATTTCCAATAATGCTGTGCATTTTTAAGTAAAATTATTACTTAAGTCTACAGCGCCCACCTTACCCGTAGAGCCACTACTAATGCATATTCCCCAGAGGGCGCAATACGTCCGCCAAGAGTTCACAAAATAGCCTACCCACCATGCCCTGCGGCCCACCCGCCATATTAGCTTCCTCTTTTCTCTTGGCGACGGACGGTGATAGACGTGTCTTTTCCCGCAACATAATCCGGGAATTTCTTTACCATCCTTAGTCCGCTTTGAGTTTTTCTTCATGTGTCTTCATTAGCTGTTTCGGAAGTTTCCGAAACAGCCCTTGTTTTCGTTAAGATTTTTAATGATGACGTCATCAGAGGTCACGTGACGTCATCTTAAAGGCGCGTTTTTGAAGGGCCCATGAGAACCGTAAGTCCGATTGACTTCAAAATGTCTATGTGGGTAGGCAGGCATGTGTTATATATGAAAATTGACGTGACGTCATGATGACGTCATCACGCGATTTTATAGATTTTTAAATGTTTTTTAACCTTAAAGTCATATCTCATCAACGGAACATCCTAATTTCGAAATTCTTTTTGCAATAGGTTTGTTAGGTCATAGATACATACATAAAAATGTGAAAAAATGTGTGACGTCATGATGACGTCATAAAAAATGTGCTTTATTGAAACACGTATAGGGGTATGTCCGATCGTCCTGAAAATTGGTGGGTAGGTAGATATTGTCACTAGTATGCAAAATCCGAAGTGACGTCATTGTGACGTCATCGGCTGATTTTCTATGAATTTGTCAATATTTCAAATTTAATGTACTCTCAAAAATAGATCAGATTGACTCCAAACTCGACCAAGGTCAAGACCACGTTGCAAATGTTTGCTTTGGCAAGTACTGTTGTGATGACGTCATCGTGGGTCACGTGACGTCATCTTAAAGTTGCACACTTTAAGGTCCTATATCTAAAGAACCGTACGTCCGATTGGGTGCAGTCTTAAGGCTGATAGCCCAGGATTTGTTACAGATGAAAAACATTGATGTGACGTCATGATGACGTCATCGTGACGTCATCTAGAGGTCTTTAAAATCAAGTTAAAATTCGGTATATTTAGCAATCTCTTATGACAAAAATCTTCAGAAGTTTTATACACTGTATTTTTGTGCACCTAATTCCAAGTTCCCATGATCATAGCTCACTCCAGCGGCAAAATATACCCATTTCAATATTTAGCCCCAAAACAATATGATAAAGGAATTCTGGGAAGGCAATGTAACCGTGGGTATCATTTTGCACGTTCTTTATTTATCCTACAATCCAACGTACTTGTGGGTGCCGTTGCGCTTTACAAGCGAAGTCAGTGTAGCAGTGCAGACGAAGCTCTGACTTTTCTTCTGCAATATAGCGTTTATAGTGTGGCATTTTGCCAAATTTTCGCAGGGTTTGTCTATTACAGTTCATAGACCACCCTGGTCATCTTTTGGTAAATTTTTTGGTGTATTTGTTGAGTTTTTAGAGGGTTTTTGGGGTATTATAAGTTCTACACCCAGCAGGTTTCCTTTGTTCGTTTACCGTTTTTTGCACGTAGGGCTTGTGGCTGTGCACAGTCCTGCGTAGCCTTTGTTAAGACTTTTTTGTTCAGCGCACAGCCCCCAGTCTTCGGTTACGTAAGCATCCGGAGTACTGTGTGGGCTGTGTTGTTTCCTTTCAATAGGCAGGCACAGGTGTTGCCCTGCTTTCTTTTTTCAGCACTGTCAAGCTAGACAGTGCCTGTAAATACATATACAAATACATATATATCCTGTTTGCCTTGCTATCTGCAGTGAGATAGCAAGGTAGTTATTTTTCTTTCGGCACCAATACAAGTGTTTTTGGTGCCATTTGTACATATAATTATCCGAGTAGGATAATTTCATTTTTTTTTACCGGACTAGGCAGCTGCTAGCCCGTTCTTTTTTCTTTTTTTGCCTACCCCAGTTGGGTCGGTTTTTCTTTGCCTTTACCTTTTTCCCCTTCGAATGCCTTCCCAAGCATTCTCCCCCGGCGCCTCCGAGCCTTCGAACTGAAAGTCGATGGCAAAGAGGCGCCTAGTGATGTGTTTAAGGTCCTTCGGGAGGTCGGGGTTATCCCCAAAGACCACTTGGAGGCCTCACAACCTCTACCTGGCGGCAAATTTGATGTCACTTTCAAGTCTGCCGCCTTAGCCCAACGTTATGGGCCAGTTTTGGCAGGGCGTCCCAGTTGCCATGTGTCGTCATTTGGCGCCGTGACGCTCGTCACTGTCAAGTTTGTGGAGGTGGACTTGGACGACAACGTCGTCCGGTCCATCCTCTCACGCTTTGGGAAGCCTTCCGTTTTTACTGGCACCCGGCAGTACCTCATGTCGGATGTCAAGTCAATCCTTTCGGTTCTCCGCATCGGGAACCGCAACGCCTGGGTGTCCCACTCGGGACAGACCAGGACTTGTGCCCGATGCGGGGACCCTGACCACACGGCCAATAATCGTAACACCGTGAGGTGTTACAAGTGTTTGGAGGTGGGACACACTTCCTCCGAGTGTCCAAACTCGGTGAAGTGTACTTTTTGTGGGGAGGCGGGGCACAACTTTCAGCGGTGCCCCAAATCCTACGCAACTAAAGTTAAGCCTACCAAACGGTGGGCTGATGTAGTGGTGGTGCAGGAGCCGACTCCTCCTGCACCACCCCCTATAGTCAAGAGCCTTCCGGTGCGTCTGCATCTGCAGCTGCAGAGGCAGACGAATCGGCAGGCTCCAGGCCTGTTTCGTCTTCGTTTTCGGACGGGGACACTATTTCTGGGGACAACAGCCCCCAGCCGTCCTCGTTTAAGTTGCCTCGAGCGTCCTGCCTTGGATGTTCGAGGATTGTAGGTCCGTTTGACGCACGCTCCGAGTGGAATTGTTTCCACTGCGAGCGTGCTATCGTTCGGACCACTAGTTTTAGCCTTGTCGGTTGCGCCGGGTGCACGGGCGTTAACTCGAAGCCAACTTTGGTCTGCAACAAGCCCGCGTGCCTGGAGGCCGCGACCGATAGGGTTAACGCTTAAGTTGTTTCTAGAGGAAGGAGGAAGAAGGCGAAGATGGCCCGTCCCTCTTCCGATTCCGACTCCCCATCCTCTGGGTTAATTCCCCAGAAACGTTCTTCTGGGAAGCCCGGATCTAAACTTTCCGAATCTTCGGACTCGGAAGAGGATAGACCCGGGAAGGAGATTCTTTCTCCCCTCTCACCTTTATTTCCTTCTGTGGAGATTGTTTTTTCCTGATAAACCTAGCCTGTCCGGCTCCTCGGAGTCCGGGGAGTCGGACATGGACGAGCAGGGTGGAGATAAGGACACATTTTTTCCTCGGCAGAATCTCCCCCTAGCCCAACCCCTGGGGCGGAATCGCCCCTTAGGTTTTTTTATCCATAACTCACGATATGGTCGCCATTCTTACCCTCAATGTACAGGGCATGCGCGATCCCGTAAAGAGGAGACAAGTTTTTGAGTTGTGTGGAAATTACGATATTTCCTGTCTTCCTGAAAGGCAGGATGTTCGCCAGTTTTGGCACATCCAACTCCTGTGGTACCATCATCCTTCTGCCTGCTAAAAGCCCCTTCGTTTTTTCTGATCCTTCCTTCGATACTGAGGGGAGGATCGTTTCTGGTATTTTGGGTGGTCTTGGCAGCGGGTCGGGTGTGCGACTTTGCACAATTTATGCCCCCACCAATGCCAGGTCGCGCCGTCTCTTCTTTGCGGGATTAGGCGTATACCTGACGGGTAACTTTCCCATTCTCCTCACGGGAGATTTTAATTGTGTTTCAGATGTAGTTTTAGACCACCGAGGTTCCGATAACACACGTTGTGGAATCGGGGCCAAGGAGCTCGAACATCTGCTTTCTGATTTTTGCCTTCGAGACTGCTGGCGGTCTCTTAACCCGTCGGACGTTTCTTATACATGGCGTAATGCGGCTAACACACTATCCAGCCGGCTAGACCGTTTTTCGTGTCGAACCTGGTTGATGTGGTGTATTGCCAGCATGAGCCATGTTATTTTAGCGACCATGATTGTGTAGTTATGGATTTTCCTTTACCGGAGAAAGCACGTGTTGGTGGAGGTTTTTGGAAATGTAATGTTTCCGTCCTTGCCGACGCGGGTTTTCAACGGGAATTTCGTTGTGCTTATGCGGGTTGGCGGTCTCTCAAGGAGGGGTACGACAACGAGCTCCTCTGGTGGGAGGACGTCAAATCCCGCAGAAAGCGTTTTATTATTTCCTTTTCTTGTCGCTTGGCAAGAAAGAAGCGGAAGCGTAGGGAGTCACTTTTGTCTTCCCTGCGCTCCGTTACTTCTGATTTAGATGCCGGGAAGTGTGACGCTGCCACTCTTTCTCGGCATAACGAAATCAAGGAGGCCCTTCAAGAATTGGACGACTTCGAAGCGGAGGGTGCCCGAATCCGTTCGCGAGTTCGGGAACTCGAGGAAAGGGGAGAAGCCGTCCAAGTATTTTGTTCATCTAGAATCCTCCCAGGCTCAGAAGAAAATTATTTCCTCCGTCCGTAACCCACGGGGAGACATTGTTACATCCTCCGGAGAAATTTCTACCGTTTACCGAGATTTCTTTCTCGACCTTTTTTCTAAAGAGCCTGTGGAGGTTGACTCACAGGGCCCTTTTCTTGACTCTTTGTCTACACTTGTAGATGAAGAGAGCCGCATTGACTTGGACAGTCCACTTGAATTGTCTGAGCTCGATGCGGCCCTTCGTAGCATGGCCAACGGTAGGACTCCCGGAGGGGACGGCCTGCCTAAGGAATTCTACGTGGATTTTTGGGACATGGTCGGCCCCGACCTTCTTGGGGTCTTCCATTGTGCCTTTATACTAAATCATTTAGGTGATTCCCAATGTTTGGGGGTCATAACACTTTTGGAGAAGGTTGGGGATCCGCTTGATCCCCAAAACAAGCGCCCCATCTCTCTCCTTAATGTTGATTATAAGATCCTGTCGAAGGCCTTGTGCCTCCGTTTGGGTAATGTTTTACCTGAAATAGTAGGTCAATTTCAGACTTGTGGCGTCAAGGGGAGGTCCATCCATGATAATATCAGACTCCTTCGGGATCTGGTAGCATACGTGGATGGAAGTAACCTTGACTGCCTCGTTATTTCCCTCGACCAGGGTCAATTGGGATTTCCTTTTTAAGGTCCTAGACCAATTTGGTTTTGGGCCGAATTTCCGGCACTGGATTAAACTGTTATACACCGATATATCCAGTGCAGTCTTGGTGAATGGGGTTGTTTCCGACCCTTTTCTAGTCACGAGGGGTGTAAGGCAAGGTTGCCCTCTCTCCCCTCTTCTCTATGTCCTTTTTATTGAGCCTTTTGCTCAGACAGTCCTCAATAATCGCCGCGTGACTGGTTTGGCAATGCCCGGGGCCAATGGCTTGCAATGCAAAGTGTTGCAGTACGCTGACGACACGACCTGCATTGTAAGGGATTGCCAATCTCTCAGGCGGCTTTTTGGGATCATTGATGTTTTTTCGCGTGCGAGCGGGTCTCGCTTAAATCTCGCCAAGTCGAAAGGCTTTGTCTTTGGCTCCTGGCCCGATTGCCTTCCCGATCTGGTCCCTATTCAGTGGACCACCGACCCGATCAAGATCAACGGTGTCTGGGTTGGCAAGGGGGACATGGGCCCTTTTAATTGGAAAGCGCGGCTTCCCAAACTGCAGTCCTCTTTGGACAGCTGGAAAAGGGGGACGTTTTCCGTCTTAGGTAAGGTATTGCTAGTCAATACCTTAATTCTATCACCTTTGTTTTTTCTGGCTCCGGTTTATCCACTTCCACTTGCAGTAGAGCGGACTATAAACCGAGCTATTTTTTCCTTCATTTGGTCGGGCAAGACTGAACTCGCCTGGAGGACAGTTCTTGTCCAGTCCCTAGCCAAGGGCGGGTTGGGTGTTACCAACCTCCGCGACAAATGTGACGCCTTTTTCGTTCTTGGGGTAAAGGCCTTGTTGGGCGATGGGGGCCCACCCTGGAGATTCTTTTCTCTATACTGGGTGGCCTTGTCGCTCCGCCGGGTCTTTCCCCCGAATTGGTGGCGGAACAATGTTCCTCACGCTTTTTCGCCCACGGGCTATTATAAGCAGTTTTGCAAGCTGGTCTTGCTGGCTGTTGAGATTTCCCCGGACATTGATTGGGGGCTGGCATCGGTTCGCAGTCTTTGCGAGCTTTTTGCGGGCCAACGTCCTAATCAGCGTCCGGCTTGCAACATTTCTGACATCGGTCAGATTTTTAAAGTTTGTCATGCCTCCAATTTGAGCAACCGACTTCGGGACTTAAATTGGAGGATTGTTTGGAGGCACTTAAGACTTCTCAACGTCTTTTTAGTTGGGGTATAGGGGACGGCAAGTGCCCTCGGGTCGGCTGTGCCGCTCCCGAGACACTTTGTCATATTTTTTGGGACTGTTCCTTTGTTTACAATTTGTGGGCTTGGGTTGAGCATCTTGGATGTAAAGCACAAGCCCGACAATTTTCTCGTACACGTTCCTGTGTCCTCTACGGGTCTGGTGTGGACACTAGCCCGGAATCCCTTTTGATTTGGTTTTCAATTTGCACGGTGAGGTGGCTGGTTTGGCTTTCGCGTTGCGAGACATTGTATGATGGATCCCGACAGGATGCCGACCAGGTACTTCTCCGTGTCAAGGGTTCAATTAGGGCACGGCTCCAAGCAGACTTTGCCCGGCTGGACCGGACAAAGTTTCGCACCATTTGGTGTGTGCGAGAAGCCGTTTGTACTGTTAGAGACGACCGATTGGTCTTTCACCTTTGATTCCCTTGACGTCTGTTTTTGGAGCTTCTGTCTCCTGTTTTATTAATCTGAGCTCATTTGCTCCCATGTTTTGCTTGTTATTATAAGTCTTGTCTATCGCTTGTTACTTTGTTCACCGTTTTGGTTGAAGACGGGGGGGGGGGGGGGGGGGGTCGTACCCCCTTATGTTAATGCATGGGTAGCGAGGCTGCACTGTCTTCGTGTAATGTGCTTGTTTAGTGTTTGTTTTTTTATGTTTAAATGTAGTCAGGGTAGGGGGGGGGGGGGGGGGGCGGGGGGCTCGAAGCCTCACGTACCTAGGTATAGCGTGGCTATCCTACCCCGGGGACTTTAGAAGTCCCCAAAACTTACAAATGGTAGCATGTGACTTAAACCTAAACCTATGTGTGGCGTTGCCCTATATACCAGCGGTGATTCTCGGAACTGTGCTTTGTATACGGAGCTTTGAGCGTTTTGCATAACATGTCAATGGTGTAATTTTAACCAAGGGAGCTTATACCATTTTCTTGCACTACGATTATACAAACTGTCGTCAATGTACACAAACCAATGCTCCAGGCTGCAGGCATTAGCTTCGTACACATTTTTTTTCTGCCCAGGACTTTTAACGCTTTTTAGCATGAACATTTGGTACAAAGAAAGAGCACATGTACGAAGCGTTTATGTTTTGGGAATAATGTTATCATGACGTTATCGGGTATCATGTTTTACAATAAAAGGGCATTTGTGAAGGTCTAATATCAAACTAAAATTCAAACTGTGCCATTAAATTGCATGTACAATTTTAAATGCCTGTAACTATCTACATATAGTGTATTTTCAATTTGACTTTTTCTTGGTTTCTGTGTAGATTGGAATTTTTTATAGATGAAAATATATGTGACATCATGATGACGTCATCGAGTTTCAAGTTACTTAACATTAAAGGTGCATGATTTAAAGTCCTAAAACTACACAAATATAAGTTCAATGCGGCTGATGTGTAATATGCACATAAATAAGGATGTGTTATAGATGACAAAAAAATTATCTGACTCATGATGACGTCATCAGATGTCACATTAGATTAAAAATGCACGTTTTGAAGGCCTATATCTCAAAAACTATAGGTTCAATGGGGCTGATATGTAATATGCACATCAAAAAGAAACCTGCTATAGATAACAAATTATGTGACGTCGTGATTACGTCATCAGATGTCACATTACTTAGCATTAAAGGTGCACGTCTTATATCCCTATATCTCCAAAACCATAGTTTCAATGGGGCTGATATGTGATATGCACATAAACAGGGTGGTGTTATAGTTGAAAATGTATGTGATGTAATGATGGCGTCATCACACGAGCTCTACATTGTTTTTATGTTTTTGAACCTTTCAGCCATATCTCATCAACGGAACATGCTAATTTCAAAATTCTTTTTGTAAAAGTTTATTAGGTCATAGATACTTACATATAAATGTGCAAATTGTGTGAAGTCATGATGACGTCATCAAAAATGTGCTTTTTGGAAACACGTGTAAGGGTAGGTCCGATCGTCACGAAAATTGGTAGGTAAGTAGATATTGTCACTAGTATGCAAAATCCGAAGTGACATCATGGTGACGTCATCAACTGATTTTCTATGAATTTTTTATTTTAAATTTCATTCTACTCTCAAAATTTGACACTGTCATTGATCAGATTGACTCCAATCTTGACACAGGACAAGACCACATTGCGAATGTTTGCTTTCACAAGCGCCCTATTGATGACGTCATAATGGGTCACGTGACGTCATTTTAAAGGAACATTTTTGAAGGGCCCATATCTAAAGAACCGTAGGTCCGATTGACTTTAAAATTGCTATGCAGGTAGGCCAGCATGTGTTATAGACGAAAATTGACGTGACGTCATGATGACATTCAAGTTTTTGCACATTTGAGCTAATATCTCATTAACGGAACATGCTAAATTCCAAATTCTTTTTGTAACAGGACGGATAGGTCATACATATTTCAAAATTAATTTTATAAATTGTGACGTCATAATGACGTCATCAAAGGCATGATTTTTTGAAAGACATCAGGGTAGGTCTAATTGCTATGAAACTTGGTGCTTAGATTTGTCAGTAGTAAGCAAAAGTCAAAGTGACATTATACAAAATAATGCGGAAAAGCCCTATGTTCTGTTCATCAAACCTCTAATTTATTTTTTATTTTTTCAGACTTTTGCCCATAGCATTTTGTACACGTTTTCTTTCTAACCGGCACTTTGGCTACTTTAAAGTTTCTTTTTCCAGCTTCGCCCCTTTCGTCGCCCATCGCGTCGCACCGTCGTGCGTCGCGTCGTGCGTCGCGTCGTGCGTCGCGTCGTGCGTCGCGTCGTGCGTCGCGTCGTGCGTCGCGTCGTGCGTCGCGTCGTGCGTCGCGTCGTGCGTCGCGTCGTGCGTCGCGTCGTGCGTCGCGTCGTGCGTCGCGTCGTGCGTCGCGTCGTGCGTCGCGTCGTGCGTCGCGTCGTGCGTCGCGTCGTGCGTCGCGTCGTGCGTCGCGTCGTGCGTCGCGTCGTGCGTCGCGTCGTGCGTCGCGTCGTGCGTCGCGTCGTGTTTCGCGTAGAGTAGTCATGCTATTGTGAACCCCCCCCCCTGCTATTGGCCATTCTTTTTTTTGTTAGGGGCCTACGCCTAAAGTTGCAAACCAGAAAAGCAGAAACCACATGTCTTATGTTGCCTATGGGTAAGAACAAAACAAAGTGGTTAAATGGCGCCACCAACGGTGAGAAAGTGTGTCAGCGCCCCCCCCCCCCCCCCCCCCCCACCCCGCTTGTATATATTTGTTTTTTGAGTCACCTTTCTGGGCAAATTTTAGACCCCCCCCCGCAAAAAATCCTAGATCCGCCCCTGTGTACGCATGAACCCTTCTCGACTGCGCTCTTGGCAATAAACACAATTCAGTAGACTTTGGGTCCCCAACGGGTCAAGACCATCAGGCTACCCCCACACTCCAGTCCAAAACCGGCCCGCCAGCGCCAGTGCCTGGCCCGTATTTGGGGGATCTTCACCGCTCTGTGGAGTCGACCATTCCAGTCCCCCCGGCAAGCCTGTCTTCAATCTCGGAATTCTTTCAATGTTCTGGAGTCCCCGCAGCCCCACCTTCATCCGAACCCACATCGGGAGAGCGCCGGGGCCGCCCAGGGAAGACGGCTAAGTCCTCCCGTCATAAGCGGCGCTACCAGTCATCCGAGTCGGAGTCTTCTTCGGACCGATCCCAGCACTGCACCAAACATCAAAAGCGTTCTGGGTCGGTTTCGACGGCCGATTTTCTACAGGCCTTTCAAGCGTTTTCTGCCTCTCTCGGCCATGTCATCTTCAGGTTTTCCCGTGGGACAACTCGCCCCGTTCGCGGGCCAGTTCGTTCCCCAGGCAGGTCATCTTGTCCCGCACGGTGGACATCCCATCCCGCAATTCAGACACCCCGCTCCGAGGATGGGTCAACTCGCCCCCGGTGCCGCCCCATCAGTGCACGGCGCCCCTCAGGCCAGACAGTCTGCCCCGGGCATGGGACAACTCTCCCCCAAGCGTCGCCCCATCGGCTCTTTCTGACCCTGGATGGGTTCGTCGCGATCAGCAACATCTCCCTCAAGCTTTGGGACGCCCTCCTGCATCGCCCCCTGCTATCTCCATCCATCCTTCAGCACAATTTTCCGGCTCGGATGGGGGCTCGGGCCGGGGCTCTAAGGTGTTCTGCTCTCCTCCCGTCGGCCCGCTACGTGACCCCGGGTTCCCCGCAGATCGCGCTGGAGCCTCGACAGCAGGAACCCCACGGTCGGACCACGGTTCGGATAATGAGGGTGATGACGTCATCGACACGTGACATTTGTCCCCGCTGGAGACCCAATTTCGTCTGGTACAACGTGATATGATCCGCGTTTTGGGTCTGCCAGATTCGACTGCCACGGAGCCTGTTCTCGCCCCCCAACAGTCGTTCAAGCAACGTACGGATGACTCGGCAGGCCGCCCCGCGCCCTTCCCTGTCCTTCCCCTAGATCAGTTCTGCATCAAGCATATTCAGGGGATCGCTAATCGCAAGGAATGGAAGGCCTTCGACAGACGAGCGAATGCGTACTTCCGCTTCCCTCAAAAGGATTTCGATGAGTTTCTAGTAGTACCATCGGTCCCTGATTCGGTCAAGGACAAACTGACTTCAGACGGGAGTGCTTCCAGTTCAGCCCGCGCCTTGTTTACGGACGCCACTAGAAATAAGATGGAAACCGTTCTCAAGAAAGCAGACTGGGCCTCTGGATTCGGCATGCGCACCACATCCTTCATGCTCCTCTCATCCGAATACCTCGTTAGGGGCTGTGAGGATGGCACCACCATTCCATTCGACATGCTTTCAGCTGCTTTCCGCTGTCTGAACGATCTCTCCGCCTGGCCTTGGAACAGTTTTCCCAACGGCCCCCATAGTCAGACCCGTTGGGGGCGCCTTCAAGCTTTCATAGGGTCCTGGTCCTGGTCCCAGGTCGTCTCAGACCGGTGGGTGCTCCGGACAATTCAGCTCGGTTATCTTTTGGAGTTCACGAGCACCCCCCGTCGGACACAATCCTCCGTCAAACCGAGGTTCAGCCAATCTGGCCAAACGCCTCGCCTTGGAATCTGAGATCGAGTCGCTCCTGCTCAAGAACGCAATGCACTTAGCGCCACCAGGAGGAGAGTCGACCGGTTTCCTGTCAACCTTTTTCCTCACACCCAAACGAGACACGGGAACCTGGCGCCCAATCCTGAATTTGAAACCTTTGAACAAATTCATCCGTCCCAGACGTTTTCGTATGGACTCACTCCGGATAATCCTCGACTCGATCCCGGTAACATCATGGGTCACATCGCTCGACCTGAAAGATGCGTATCTGCATGTGCACATACACCCACATCATTATCAATTCCTGCGATTCCAGTACAAAGGAGTAACCTACGAATTCACAGCGCTCCCTTTCGGTCTGTCGACCTCCCTACGGGTCTTCACCAGGATTGCGAAATCCGTGGGTGCAGTTCTCCACAAGAACAGCGTCAGGGTGTTCTTGTACCTGGACAATTGGCTCATTGTTGGCCGCTCGGAGCTCGAAGCAAACAGAGCCCTCCGCGAAACTCTAACCTTGACCACACGACTTGGGTTCGTTATCAACAACGAGAAATCAAACCCAATTCCTACTCAAACACCAACGTTTCTGGGCGTCGTTCTCAACCTCAGAACTAGCACGGCCTTCCCTATGGACGCACGTGTTCAAAACCTCCTGCAGTGCGTCCGACTATCCCTTAGGGAATCGGCGGCCCCAGCAGCAGCATGGCTGAAACTACTGGGGCTCATGGCAAGTATGGTGGACAATGTGGCACATTGTCGACTCCATATGCGCCCACTCCAGCTCCACCTCTTAGCACACTTCTGCCCGAAGCTTCACTCCGCTTATCGCATGGTCCCAGTTGCTCCCTTTCTCTGGCCACACCTCCAGTGGTATGCGATTCCACTTCACGTGGCAGGCGGACTGGTTTTTCCGAAACCCAAACCGACGAAGATTATTTCCACGGATGCATCACGCCTTGGCTCGGGGGCCACTGCGGGAAAGTGGAATTCGGGCCAGAGGGACCTACATATCAATGTCCTCGAGATGCACGCGGTCTTCAATGCTCTCCGACATTTTCACAAGTTCATACAGAACCAGCATGTCCTCATCAAATGCGACAACACCACAGTAGTGGCATATATCAACCGCGAGGGAGGTACACGATCAGCCCAGCTCTGCCTCCTCAAATGGGACATGCTTCACTGGTGCATAGCTTCCGGCAAAACGCTGTCAGCCACGCATGTCCCAGGCAAGGACAACGTTGTGGCCGATGCCCTCTCCAGGGGAAGGATCCGGCCAACGGAATGAACCTTACAGCCCAGTGTCGTCGAACAAATCTT
Organism: Hippasteria phrygiana; assembly: GCA_037893225.1. NCBI lineage: Eukaryota > Metazoa > Echinodermata > Asteroidea > Valvatida > Goniasteridae > Hippasteria > Hippasteria phrygiana. The sequence goes on along the minus strand of JAZGUH010000512.1, from coordinate 733,788 downwards.
CCTGATGATCGATCGTCCACACATAGAAATGTTCGCGTCAGGAATCAACAACCAGCTTCCGGTGTTCTGCTTCAGACGACCCGATCCACGGGCATGGCACACTGACGCTCTGTCGATTCCATGGAAGGGCATGCTCGCATACGCCTTTCCCCCAACCCCCCTGATATCACGGGTTCTCACGAAGATAAAACGGGAACATTGCAGAATTCTCCTCATCGCCCCGTTCTGGCCTCGACAGCCATAGTTCCTGAGACTGATCGACCTGCTAGTCCACGAACCACTTGTTCTTTCACGTCGTCCGGACATTCTCTTTCAGCCGGACTCGACCATCACTCACCCAACTCCAGAGAATCTTCACCTGACATGCTGGGTATTGTCGAACAATCCTTCCGACCAGCGGGCCTTTTTGACGGTGCTGCAACGTTTGCAGCACGTATCCGCAGACCATCCACCCAAGAAAGTCTACAACAGCCGACTTCGACATTACTATAAATGGTGCAGACGAGACGCTGTTGATCCGATCAATGCTACTCTTACCAAGGTCAGCGATTTTCTCGTCTATCTCTTCAACACGGGCCTTACGGTAGCCACCATAAACAAAATTATCGATCGGCATTAGCGGCCATTCATAGAGGCTTCCCTGACGGCTCATAGATCTCCACCAATCATACCTTAGGCCACATCCTCCGTGGTATGTTCATCGAGAGACCTCCCACTCGCAAGCTCCTTCCCTCGTGGGATCTCCCTCAAGTCCTGCAAACGCTTTTACGATATCCTTATGAACCCATGGGACAGGCATCCTTGCTCAACTTATCCATCAAGTTTGCCTTCCTTTTGGCAGTGGCCACGTCAAGACGCCAAAGCGAACTTCAGGCTTTATCTCTTGACCCTGGCCATATTCGTGGGGAACCACATGTAGTCCGGCCTGGCCCACATACATCGTTCCTCACTAAGAATCAGTCGGAATCCTTTGTTTCTCCTGACGTCTTCATACCGGACATTCAGTCTTCCTCTTCCGTGTCCGAAGACAGGAAATGGTGCCCAGTTCGAGCCCTGAAATAGTATCTCAACAAAACCGAACTGCTATGGGGAAAGTATCAAGTCTCTTCATCACATATATTCCCCCACATCGTGCAGCCCCACGAGCTACTATTGAACGCTGGATCGCCCCAGCCCTCCAGTCCGCTGAACGAAACTGGCCGACTGCATCAGAAGTGGACTCCAGGGTCAGAGCTCACGATGTCAGAGCAGTTGCAACTTCGTGGGCCTACTTCAGAGGAGTACCACTAAGTGACTTTATTCAAGCAGCGTGTTGGAAGACTCCGAACACGTTCATATCCTGCTACCTCCGGGACGTTCTCCAGTCTGAGGGATGCGCAGGAAGGTCAGCGCTGCTGACGGTAGAGACCATGTTCCACGGCCTCACAGGCCACCCTTCAGCAGCCGCAGTAGACGGTACTTACTGTTATGTCACACGGTAGCATCTCGCTACCCACCTCCTAACCTCGGTGCTAATCTGCATTAGTAGTGGCTCTACGGGTAAGATGAGCGCTGTAGACCCCCCCCCCCCCCACCCCCACAGCCGTATGGGAGGGGTCTACTAGCGAATACTTACCCGTAGAGCATCCCTCCCTCCTACCCACTGAGGGACTCGATGCAGACTTCACCTGCTATAGCGCTCGAGAAAAGAGGAAGCTAATATGGCGGGTGGGCCGCAGGGCATGGTGGGTAGGCCATTGTTTGAACTCTATGCATTAGTAGTGGCTCTACGGGTAAGTATTCGCTAGTAAACCCCTCCCACACGGCTGTGGGGGATTTTACATTATAGTTATTTACATATTTATGCTAACGACCTTTTGCCGGGAAGTCCTTCTGCCTTAAATGTGCGCCTAAGCGGCATGTGAAATGCTAACTACCTTTTGCCAAGACTTTGCTCCAAGCGCGCTTACGTCCCACTGAAGAGGTTAACGCAATTCTGTCATTTTTTGTTACATTAGTATTACACGCTAACGTCCTTTTCCCGGTAACAAACTTCCCCCTTACGTCTTTTTCATTTTGTAAATTACGTCAGAATGACGTAACCCCTTGAGACGAAATAAAGATATTTCAATACTCTATCGATTACCTACAAAACCCGAATTTGACCATTTGACCCATTTTTCGTCCTTACGACCTTCTGCCTGGCACACGACGTATACCTTTATTGATAGCATGTGTAAAATAATGGTTTGACCACAGAAGCATATTCCGCCTGCTTGACTGAACTCGACTGAAAGTCTCATTTTTAAAACACCGAAACAATTTGAACAATTGTTTTCATGTCAGATAAAATATAACTACAGCGCGCCATATTGTTTCCTATTCTTTGCCGCCTTCTTTCTTTTTTGGGGAGGGGCTTCAAGAAAGGGTCTGCGGCAAAAATTGGTTTTCATTGTTGGTTGGGGAATATACAAAATACAATGTAATAGTTTTGCCCTTATGTTCTGCGCAGATATCCACATGTATTGACTCTGCATTAAAATGTACTATTTCAAGACACCAGAGGGCGCCGTTTACAAAGTTTACAAGTGTACAAAGGCTTGACAGATGGGAAAAGCGGGTTTACCTGATGAGCTAGACAACTCCCCGTCAAATTTCACGCACCGGTTGCTCACGTAGCCTGGTGGATTCGTGCAGGTCTTGAGTTCTCCTATCTCACCTCCTTCGCAAACACCAAGGCTAGTGCTACAGACGTAACACCTGAGAGCAAGACCTTTGAAAGTAGGATTAATAATTACCATATTAGCGTACATCGATATTGCGGTGAAAAACTCGCTAACACAGCACTGAGAGGTATGAAGTCAAAGTGTGTTTACCACGTTTCCCAAGTAAGGACATGTGGGAAAAAAATGCCCAGTCTACTACGCGTAGTACGCTATGGCCCCACAGAGGCACAGACGAATGGTATTTTTGTCGAGGAATACTCTTGACGTATTAGGTCCTAAGGAGAACCGTTTTTTGTCACGGAAGTATTTAAATAGGCCTAAACCTGGACTCAAGGCGCCTATTGTATTACTCCTAATTATAAAGCCAGTTGATTATTGCCATGACTACTGTGGATAGTCATTAACGTGTACTATTTAGAACGAGGAATTAAGTCAGGGTGAAAGGGTGTACGGTTGTCAAACGTATTGTTTTCGGCACGGCACTTCGCTTCCACTGGGTGGACTCATTGCGACTCCAGGTTATTGTACGTCCGTGTACGTAGCATTTGTGTTTGTCTTAAGGACATATACCCAGCACGATATGGGGCAGAGGGGTAACCCCCCCCCCCCCCCCCTTTGTCCCTATATATATACCCTATACACACTCCAGACTATTGTTACCTAACACATCCCCCTAGATTTCCGAAAAGAATTCCTGAGTTTCCTTGAACACAACGACCAACACAAAAGAGGTGGGAGAGTCCCTCTGCCCCATATCGTGCTTCATATGAGAACAGACAGCAACATGTATGTACTGAAATCCATGTCGTGATACAACAGCGTGCTGTTCCGCCCCCACCTGGCCTCACGAATGCAACAAGGTACTCTGCCACAACGTTGGTGTTACATTAACACCATGTGGTATCTATGGTGGACCACATGGGTGACTAGAGTGACTAGACTTAACCTTAGTCAATCTAGATGTCACCCGAACGCTGTGTGGTTTGACTAGCTAGTCCAACTAGATCAACATAGGCCCGGACCATGGTTTCTCTAGTCGCTCGCGAGTTACGTCACGGTTTCAATATGGAGGATAGGTAAACTGGGCAAGTTTTGCAAACGTTTAGGGTAAATTGTTAGTTTTATCCAATGATAATAACTCTTTGCAATAGGATAATGAATTATTTATTGCACTAAAGTTAAATGTAGTGTACACGATTGGTAATTTTTTTTACTGAATTATTACGAAATACCTTACTAGACTGTAAGTTAATAGTAGTCTCAATCATCCTGTGAAATTGTGGCACCAGGTGTGCTATAGTTGTCAAGAAAATTGTAAATTTATATCGTTTTCCAACGATTTCCAGCTGGAAACTGCCCTATAGCTTTTAGTTAAGGCGCACGTGGCTACCCGGACGAGTGGCGCGCCCCGGACATGCTGTCATTCGGGACGCGTCACGCGTCCAGGCAGCCACGCGCGCCTTTACTAAAGGCTATCATCCGCCGGACGGTTGAAAACGAGCGCCGTTTTTCTCTTGTTTTTTTTCGCCATCCAACATCGCAAAACTTTAAACAGGTCAGTGGAACGATAATTCCCATAAAATACTAACCCCCAAATCTGCCAATTTCTGAAAAATGCAACAATGACCAATCATGTACACTACATTTAAGTAGAGAAAATATAAGAAATAAATAATAGAAAATAAAAATGACGTACCAACATTTGCTTGTTAACAATTGGCAGACGACATTCTTTACAGTTTGTTGTTGCTACACAAACTAGATTTGACGTATTGATCGACTAGATGCGTTCGAGTGAAAACAGACCACGCATGCGTGATTTAAATCGCAAAATTGACAAAAGGGACTAGATTAGCAGCACCTGTACTTGCCCATAGATACCGCATGTTGTTAATCCAACACAACAGTATTTACGGCGACGGTGTAAGTAAATACAATGTAAAAGTAAACATTAAAAATTACAAATAAAATATCAAATAAAAATGACAAATGAAATAAAAATAATAAAGAAATAAATAAAAATGAATGAGAATAAAAACATATTCAAATAAAAAAAAATTATTAAAAAAATTACTATAATAAGAATAAAAAATAAAATTATCAATAAAAATTAAAATAATTTAAATAAAAATAACAATAAAAAAATAAAATTAAAATTAAAGTAAATAATTATATAGTTCAACCAGTTTTGCGGCGAGTTCCAAGTTAGACTGACTGTTGACTACGACTGTACATGAACATGCACAATCTGTGCTTAATTAGAACCGCGCGAAAAATGATACTGCATGCGTTCTTGAGTCTTTCCGGAAGTTAGAGGTCGTTATTTAGCACGATATTTCTCTTTCGATTCAGCTGATTTTAAAGTTGTCACAAATTGATACTGTAGAAACAATTTGGTAAAGGCCATTTCAGTGGGTGAATTTCTTTAACACTAGATGAATAACAAGTACCAAGTGGTACAGCCCACGGCGGGTATACGCGTTAAAACTTCATTGGTCCACGAACCGTACAACCGCGAATTTTGCAACGCAATGGGGCGTGATCTAATATCAGTGTTAAAAAAACACCGTTTCCAACTGACTTGCATAGCAGTGACCAGTGTTGTAGTCGAGACCCCGAAGTCCGAGACCGAGACCAAGACCGAGACCTGATGGTCCGAGACCGAGACCGAGACCGAGACCTGGAAGACCGAGACCGAGACCTAATGGCCCAAGACCGAGACCGAGACCTCGGGACCTTGTATGTCATTTACATAATAAAATAATGCAAAAAGATGTGCAAAGGAGTATACATGTACATGTACAAGTAAACCGTATTTATTGACATCAAGAATAAGGCTGCGGTTACACGGTTAACTGACCATTTATTCGGTTGCATGTTTACATTACATGTATATCGACATCTTGACTGGAAAAAACAATGTCCAGCTTTAGAAACGACCGCGATGGCTTTACGCGGTATAGAGTACACGCCGCTGATCGTAATACATGTACACGTAGTTCGTGTATTTGAGCATGTCGTTCCCAACTTCCCATACATTAAGCTATTGCGCTACATGTACGTTTGGGAACGCGTACACGGCAAAGAAACGAGGTTGTCATCATGTCATGTACTGCACGTTTATAAATCTTTAGTCGAGTAGAGCGTACTGTAATCGATTCTGTAAACAGGAAGTTGTCATATACTGCACAATTATACATCTCGAGTCGAGTCGAGTATGGCATGTCAAACGTTGCAATATTCGATAATCTACGTATTTTTGTGTGATGTTCAAATATATATGTGCGATGTTTGTCATTATGTGTGATGTTCAAATATATATGTTCGGTGTTTGTCATTATATGTGCGATGTTCCAATTTATATGTGCGATGTTCCAATTTATATGTGCGATGTTCAAATATATATGCGATGTTTTGTCATGTGCGATGTTTGTCATTATATATGCGATGTTCAAATGTATGTGTGCGATGTTTGTTATTATATGTACGATGTTCAAATATATATGCGATGTTTGTCATATATGTGCAATGTTCAAATTTATATGTGCGATGTTCAAATTTATATGTGCGATGTTTGTCATATATGTTCGATGTTCAAATAATATGTGCGATGTTTTTCAATTTATATTCGAAAACGGAATTGTGGGATATAGTATGGTTTCCAGACCGAAATAGTATCAGGGACCAGACTACTTTGGACTGTCTATCTGTTGCACTGACTTGGCTGAAGCTAGCCCGCGATTCAGCCCGCGATTCGCAATAGGGCCCGCGATTCGCCCGATCAGAGCAGCCGCATATTGAAAACTAGAATCCATTCGACAAAAGGAGTTTTTTCTTAAGGAAATCGCTGGATTCAGGCAACGATTTTTTTAGAAAATGTCATGAAATTACATACCAATTTTGCATGAAATTTCAGAATAGGTATGAGCAAAGCTGTACATATTATACATTTTGTACTTAACATTGTTTTATGGGTCTTTTTTAATGAATTAATTAGTCGTTTCGCGAAGGCCCATTTCAAACGATTCTCTACATCAATTCCTTTCGGCTCAGCACAATAGCTTCTGTTTAAAAGAAAGTGTACCGCACATGTTTAAAAAAATTTATATTTTTCTTTCATATTCATAATTGCCACCTTCCTGGGCACACTTAATTTCAGCAAAGGGCCTATTCCAAGAATGGCTCCTGTTCCAATTAGCCGCTTAAAAAAAGTGTACACGATTGGTAATTCTCCAATTTTAATTTTTAATGAATTATTACAAAATACCGTTGTAGACTGTAAGTTAATAATAGTCTCAATCATCCTGTGAAATTATGGCACCAGATGTGCTGTCGTTGTCAAGAAAAGTGGACATTTATATCATCTTCCAACGATTTCCAGCTGGAAATCGTTGGAGAACTGCCCTGTAGCCGTTAGTCAAGACGCGAGTAGCTACCTGGACAAGTGGTGCGCCCCGGGCATGATGGCGCCTTGGCATATCCGGGCCAGATAGCCGGCCACGCCCGACAGTTTAAAACGAGCGCCGTTTTTCACTTGTTTTTTCGCCATCTAACAATGCAAAACTTTGAACAGGTCAGTGGAGGGATTTTTCCTATAACATACCATACTAACCCCCAAATCCGCCCATTTCTGAAAATTGCAACAATGACCAATCATGTACACTGCCTTTAAAGACGGATCATTTTCATGAATATCTTGAAATGCGGTATTCGGAGTTTCGTGTGAAATATGCCCTCTTTGAAAGAAAGTGTACCGCACATATTTTTTAAAATTCTTATTTTTCTTTCATATTCATAATTCCCACCTTCCCGGGTACTTTCTCTCAAAGACGACATTTCACACGAAACTCCGAATACCGCATTTCCAGATATTCATGAAAATGATCCGTCTTTAAGCGGCTAATTGGAACAGAAGCCATTCTTGCAATAAGCTCTTGCTGTAATTAAGTGTGCCCAGGAAGGTGGCAATTATGAATATAAAAGAAAAATATGAATTTTTGAAAACATGTGTGGTACACTTTCTTTCAAACAGAAGCTATTGTGCTGAGCCGAAAGGAATTGATGTAGAGAACCCTTTGAAATGGGCCCTCGCGAAACGACTAATTATTTCATAAAAAGATACCCATAAAACAATGTTAAGTATAATATGTTCAGCTTTGCTCATACCTATTGTGAAATTTCATGCAAGAATTGGTATGTAATTTCTTGACATTTCTCGAAAATTCGTTGCCTGAATCCAGCGATTTCATAAAACAAAACTCCTTTTGTCAAATGGATTCTAGTTGTTAATATGCGGCTGCTCTGATTTGGCGAATCGCGGGCCCTATTGCGAATCGCGGGCTGAATCGCGGGCTAGCTTCAGCCAAGTCAGTGCAACAGATAGACAGTCCAAAGTAGTCTGGTCCCTGATGTGACTTATTAGGAATATTCATACTATTTCGGTCTGGAAACCATACTATATCCCACAATTCCGTTTTCGAATATAAATTGAAAAACATCGCACATATTATTTGAACATCGAACATATATGACAAACATCGCACATATAAATTTGAACATCGCACATATAAATTTGAACATTGCACATATATGACAAACATCGCATGTATATTTGAACATCGTACATATAATAACAAACATATCGCACACATACATTTCAACATCGCATATATAATGACAAACATCGCACATATATGACAAAACATCGCATATATATTTGAACATCGCACACATAAATTGGAACATCGCACATATAAATTGGAACATCGCACATATAAATTGGAACATCGCACATATAATGACAAACATCGAACATATATATTTGAACATCGCACATAATGACAAACATCGCACATATATATTTGAACATCGCACAAAAATACGTAGATTATCGAATATTGCAACGTTTGACATGCCATAGTCGAGCGTGCTGTTATCGATTCTGCACATGTGCTGTTTGTATATAATATTGGTGGTCTCGATACCGAGACCAGCAAAATACCGAGACCACGGGGTAACGAGACCGAGACCACAGGGTACCGAGACCGAGACCGAGACCGAGACCAGGAAAAACTGGTCTCGAGACCGGTCTCAAAACCGAGACCGGTCTCGAGACCTACAACACTGGCAGTGACACGCGGGGCATGGAAACATATACATATAGTGCGTCTCATTATCTTTGTGAACTGTGTGACAATCGAATCACCAGAGTACGACAATCTCCGTTTTCCCCGGCCGTAAAGACTAGGGCCTTGTGAGCTATTTCTTTTATTATTATCATCATCACGGCCTTTTTTATTATATATATCTAAATCAAATCACCTAACAAGGTCTCCTCGGCACATTATAATATATTGTTATGTACACAAGTAAATGCTGTCAGTGTTATGAAATTCCCCTCACGGAATACGCCCTCATTCAGTGTTACAACTAGTCTTGGTTCCTAGAAGTCCTAAGCGCGGTGCGACGTACAGCGCGCACGGCAGCGCCCTCTAGCTACACACAAACACACGCCAAGGCCAAATCGCTAAGAAACGTCTTGGGAATTTCGCAAGGGAGCGCGCGCGACCTGCTTAAGCATAATTTAACAGGCGGGTCAAACGAATAATCGCGCTTGCGCACTGGAGGAAACTCATGTTTAAGTAATAACTTACTAGTCAGTTAACGTTCTGAGCAGAGTGATTCTGGACTGGCAAACAGGATTGATAAATCTTCGGATTGTTCCAAAAGTGTGATCTGGAATATCAGACGTTATCTCTGCCAATTTCAGTCCCAGATGTTCAGCACGATGTAACTGATCAACGGCCAGAGCTTTCAATGGCACGACAATAATCAGCGCTCCTGTTTGCATTCGGTTACTTGTTCATGGAGGTAGGAAACACCTCTATGCTTCGTTTAAGAAATCTAAGACCAATGGAGCAGCTTGAAAAATTACACTCTTGCTAAATCCCGTTGGTAAATTCACAAAACAAATCATGGCCACGTACAAATTGATGAATGGCACTGATCTGATGACTTTTTAGCTTTCCAAAGCCCAGTTTTTTTGCTGTAAAATCGATCGCTTGGCATGGTCCACGTGGCCAGAAATTTATTCCAACAAACAACGAATGGCTTGGTACTGTGCTGCACGTTTATACGTACGTACACGTAAATCCGACGTGAGTACAGAAACTAGACTAGTGAGTGTTGGCTATTTACATGCGATTATGCAGCTACGTCACACGCGCATGCAAATGCCACACAGTTCTGCTCGCGATTTCGCGAGCAGAACTTGCGAAATTCCCAAGACGGTCTTGGTCTTAGCGATTTGGCCTTGGCGTGTGCGTGTGTGTGTGTGTAGCGAGAGGGCGCTGTCGGCCGGCCGTGCGCGCTATATGTCGCACCGCTAAGGACGTCTTGGAACCAAGACTATGTTACAACCGGCACAAACAAATGTTTTGTCACAGGCCTCGCGCCACTTTTTGCATCGCGTGCCACTTCGGCTGACCCTGGAATGAATGGGTCAACGTTGTTTACGCGTATGTTCCAGAAGTTTCTGTATAGGTCTATCTCGCATACGCCAGGTCAATCTCGTGTACGCTAGGCGTTTCGAGAACCTGTGTAAAAGATTATTTTTAAATGTGAAGTAATTTGTACGATTCTCTAGAATTTCTAGTAATCTCTGGAATGAATGAAATCCTTTATATACGGGCTAATTTCGGAATAGAATCAGGACTTGATTTTCGACGGTGGACTGGAGATTATTTTTGACGGACGGAGAATTTCGTTGGGAGTTTGGTCATCGAGTTAATCGATGTGTTTTTATTCGGACCTGTGACCTGTATATGAATCGTCTGCATGAGCGTCTGGAGACAGTTAGAGCTTAGTATTATTCCCGGAAGAGACATTTATTTGTGAACTGTCGTCGGTTCATTATTTGGGGTCTCATATCCCCATATTTTCGCGACGGGAGCCAGTTGGTGTCGTCCCCCGCTGTTTTCGTCTCTCTTCGGCTGTTTTGGAGGTGAATTCGCCCCGTGTTCCAGCTCGTTAAAGAACTGTATTCGCTCGCATTATTGGAGTTGTCCTTGTCCGTTGCTGAGTGCCCATGCCGTCCAAGTCCTCGCCCAAGTCCTCGCCCAAGTCCTCGCCCAAGTCCTCGCCCAAGTCCTCGCCCAAGTCCTCGCCCAAGTCCTCGCCCAAGTCCTCGCCCAAGTCCTCGCCCAAGTCCTCGCCCAAGTCCTCGCCCAAGTCCTCGCCCATTGCAGAGCTGCCAAGCCGTCTGAGCCCTCGCCTATATAAGTCCTGCCCGTATTCCATGAGCTCTGTATAACGTGGGTCGTGGAATACATTTTCAACGCCCAATTGCCCATGTACATAGCTATATATTGTATAAGATCTTTTTTAATGCTACACTTGTTAAACCCTGTTGATTCTCGAATATTCTCATTATTAAATCGCATTGTTTCTTTGTTCTTTATATCAGTGTGATCTTGTTTGATTTCTTTGTTGCATCTGAGAAAATTCAGGCTTTTTCTAGTAATATATTTTTACGGATAATCTGGAGATTTTCAGACCGTAACAATATCATATTCATACCCGTTAAGATTTTCTGATTAAATTATTATATTACCATCAATCCGGAACTTTTTAGTTCATTCCCCTCGTCTCTACCAAACAATCTAGCACGGACCTGTTGTACCTTTATCTTCATACTAAAACTCGGGCGGTAGTAGTCAGGGGGTTAGTCATAATGCGCGCTGCAACATTAGGCTAAGCAGGTGCGTGCGCACAACACGGCTTCTACAAGATTCCCAAGACGTTGTTACTGGCGGTTCGTGGCTATTAATAGTTTGTCGTGATAACGCCCTCTCGCGGCGGCCGGTTATCGCGTATATACGTAACAACGTCTTGAACCAACGTAGTGCACCTCGTCTGAATAGTCGGTGTTTGGTTGTTATTTTTGTGCACGTTCTATGGGGATTGCGGAGGGGCGAGATAAGCAGAGTTTCAGAAGCCAGATGGACGTAACCCATTCGTGTAGGAGGGGTGTTGGGTTGTGTAAACAAGTTTTAAAGGCAATGATCTGGCAATGGACAGTTTATGTAATCGTATAATAAAATGAGTTTCGAGGTTATTGACATTTTTAGAAATTACTTTTAGCGTCTAAATACACAAATCAATCCTAAAATAAAATGTCACTGAGCGTTGGGAACATCCGCATGTACAATGGAACAACCCGCAAGATCTGTTGTGAATAATGACTCGTAGTCTATTGTGTAATCGCGCGACGGGTTTAATGTGTACCATTCCTTCCTCCATGCGTGTACAGACACGCACTAGTTTTTACCGGTGTCATGTTTGTTATGGCTGAAAACATAAAGACCTAGGTTTTGTATTTTAAAATGTGGTAAAGCACACTTACGGGTGAGCAGCATAATCGCACGGTATAGCCCGATACTGTCAGAGATGTTCGCGGTAAATTCCAGAGAGCCGATAATCTATATTTCTACAGATACGATTTGAAGCTTTGCATGGTGGGTGCGATATGAGAGAGACTGAGATTGCGGGTAACACCATGTGAAATAAATCTCTTCTAGGAAGAAGTGTGGTTCTGAAAAGAACCGGGGTGAGTGTGTAACTCGACGTTTCGGACAGTGTGCTCTGTCCGTCCCCAGAGCACACTGTCCGAAACGTCGAGTTACACACTCACCCCGGTTCTTTTCAGAACCACACTTCTTCCTAGAAGAGATTTATTTCACATGGTGTTACCCGCAATCTCTGTCTCTCTCATATATTTTCTACTATGGCCAGAGACGGAGTGATGGTCAGCCCATAGAGGAAAGAAAATGGGGCAGCCCCACAATGATCGCACCGATATTGCATCACCAGTTGCGCAAAGGATATCCGGCCAAATTGCCGCCAGAACCATTAAATTGTACGCAAGGCCATGACATCGCGTGTGCGGTGGTGGTATGTAGAAAACATAATTTTCGCGTAGCTGACTTTTGCAGGAAAATTGTGTACACGCACGGCTGTATTGTATATACAAGTCAGCACCATCGCGTTGTCTACGTACGTACAGGCCGATCTCAGTCGCACCGTTGGTTCCATCAATATTGGTCTTTAAGTTTAATCCCCAGAATAGAGCCTCCATTAAAGACGGTGTTGAGTCACATCGATTATCTTTAGCAATTTTGAAAGAGCTTATTTTAACTGTTGCAAAAACTTAACTGCAAAATTTCGTCTAACCGACATGTTAATCCATTATTTTCATTTTGCAATAAAACTCGAATATATCTAGAAGATTGATTAAACGTATTTACTTTTTTTTTTATCAACTTCGCTCATATAGTGAGGATTCTCTTCATCGTCATTCCCATGATTGAAGACATTTACATTAAATGGACAAATACTATAACAGGTAGTACATTTACATGACATGTTTGGAAAACGTTCATGGGTTCGGGCCCCACTCTTTCCAACCGTCGAGAAATCGTAGAGTATGATCATTAGTTTCATTGTTTACTTATAGAAACGTCAAAAAAAGGGAGACAACGTGTACATTTTTCAGCTAATTGATTCTTCCACTCACGTGTTGGCGCAATCGGTCACCTCGGTTCATAGCAAGTCTTCTGCCATGGGTAGGCCTGTATAATTTTGTTTACCGGGTTTGATGGTCGACCGATGTATACACGCACACATACACACAAAGTGTGTAAACACCGGCAATCGCGGACCTCCCATTGTTCCTATTTTGTTTATACTTTAACTTTTTCGGAAGGCCTCCCATATGTTTTGTACACGATTTTCAATCGTGGACCTTGACTCAATCGTGGACCCTATTGTCCTCTTTGTTAAAGGTCCACGGTTTGAATAGCTATACAAACTCACCCACACACACATACACACATACAGGAGTTTGTATATGCCGGCAATCGTGGACCTAGGACAAAAGATTTCGAGCGTAGACAAAGGGGTCCACGTTTGACCTAACGTCCACGATTGAAAATCGTGTACAAAACCAATGGGAGGCCTTCCGAAAAAGTTAAGAGTATTAGAGTTTTAGAGATATTAAAGTTAGAGTTTTACTGACAGGCAAAGATTGTCGCTCCTAAATTTACTTCTTTTATCGGACTGGGAAGTATTACACACTACAAACGGGTTTCAAGTATAGAGCGTACAAAACTTTCAAAAAAATTAAACATGAAACGTACAATTGAAAAATATCAAAGTAAATTACCAAAAGGCGAAACCCAAAAGTAAAATAAAATGTAATGAAATGTACACATTTAAAGTAAGTATGTAAAATAATACGGTATTGTGAATAGCGTTCAGCTGAAAGAAGTAAAAGCTATACAGTAAAATGTAATGAATGCGTAAAAACGAAAAAAAGTTCAAAACTAAACATACAAAACTCATGAAAACAGAATATGAAACGATGTGAAACTGAACGACTAAATAATGTAAAACTAAAACGATAAACAATAAATTTATATTTGAATAAGGCCTGCAAACAAAAAGTTTCAGACATATTGTACACAAATAGAATAGAAAAGTGTTTTTATGCTTTTAGTTACTCATTTTATACTTTCCTATAGTTGTTATTGTATATCTGTTGGTATTGTATTTTCTAATTACTTTTTATCGTTAGTACTATTTCCTATAAGTAGGGTATACTCTACATCATACTTATACTTGGTTTACGCCATCCTCTAAAAAGTCAATACAAGAATACAACCACAAAATAAATAAAATAAAAAGTATGGATATGGTGAGGCACACTACAAGTATCGATATATTTTAACTTTAACTTTAAATTACAAATAAAATAAGGATACAAATAAATATGACAACACGGATGCCTAAAACCAATTCATCAGAATTCCTTGAGTGGTCAACGGGCAATTCTCAAGTTTCAAGTAGTTTATTCACATACGAAATTTTGAAACAATTACAGCACATGTCCAAAAGTCATTTTAAATTTAAAATGTTCGTAGAATCAAATCATATATAGTCAGTATAATGGTACGTTTCTGCAAGCATCGGGCGGCGATCCAAGGGGATGGGGGACACTACCCCAAATATTTTGGGGGAGGAGACAGTTATGACAGTGTCCCCCAATAATTTCCCCATTGTCATATACATTTTATTTGGTCTTGGCTTTTACATACCCTTGTATGCAGCAGAATACACAAAGATCAGCACACATTTTCAAAAATTTCCCAGGATGCACAAGAGACACAGAGTAGAAAATGCTTCACAATTGTTGTCCCCAACATTGACGAGAAATCACCGCCGCTGCCTGCAAGTAGGCCCATAACGTACGGAATCCAAATTATATTTGACATCTACGTTAAAACTTCATAATCGAATCAAATGGACATAATAAATTTAAAAAGTCACATAAAACAGTAGGTGTACCGGTAACGTTTATTGCTCAATGTGTTGCAATATTGTTTAAAGAGGAAAGAAAACCAATTTGCATTTTTCTACTTTAGTGGCTTTTCTAAGAGCTTATGCCTCCCCAAACCTAACAAAGTAGGTTTGAAGAGTTTATGCATGGATTTGGCAATTTTAGAGAAGTTTTACTTTGGAGTCGCTTTCGCTCAGAATCAGAAAAGCTCGGGGTCAACCGCGTGTTTACAATCCAATCGTGTGACGTAGCTGCGTGGAGATAGATGGCGTCACTATGCGAGTGCCCATTGTGTTTGCGTGCGTGCATGTGTACTATGTGTTGGTTTTGTCCTATTTTTATTGTTCCTGGTGGTGCATTATTGCATGAACGTTGCACTGATGAGTTTTTCATAATTTCTTTAATGAGGTCTTTGTGGAGCAGGAAGCTTACTTGTGTCTTATTCATCCATATTTTGGCACTGAAATTTGGGTTTGGAATTTGTGTGGATGTGTGGATTGTGTGTGCGCGCCGCGAACATAGTCTGGTAACTGCATTAGTAGTAGAGAAAGGAGAGTACTGCCCCACTTCCTTTTTCCCTCCTCTCTCTCCCTCCCTCTTTCCTCTTTTTTCCCCCAAAAAATTAAAAAATCAAAATGAGAAAATCGCCAGATTCCAAAAAAGGGGAAACCCCCACATTTTTAGGAAGCCAAAATGTTTTTTATCTCTCTCGGCTAAATTCTTGGGGCAAAAAAAAACAAAATAGCTATATTATAAAACTAGATAAAAGAAAAACCCCCATCTCTACTGAGTGTAGAGGTGAGGTTTTTTTTGTGTTACGTAGATCTACTGTATAACTAACTACAACTATTCTTCGCAAGGAGCGCTAGGCCTAAGCTGTAAACTCTCATAATTAGGCGGTAAAATACTCGTACTCGCGTAGCTATGCTCGTAGGGCGTATCATTATACTCTTTACATATTTCTAATCTAAAGTTGTAAGTTTTGCGATAAGATCTTTTTTTTCTTTCTCCATTCTCTCGACAACTTTCTTTTCGACCTCATCGTCTATTTCTTTTTGATTTCTATCGGACTCTTCTCTAGCTTTCGTTTGAGTTCTAATTGCTTCTTTCATTCCGTAAAACTTTCTTAATTCGTCGTTAATCAAGGTAAATTCTTCGTGACTTACATCGCTATCGTCTACGGCCTGAGACACTAATTCATTTATCGTATTTAATTTTGTTTCGGCTACTACTCTAATCTCGTCGTGTTTCTTGGCTTTACCTCTAAACGTTTTACTAAATCGTTTTAATACTAAACTTACACCTACGCATCCTACAGCTATGCCTTCTAGCACCACGCCTATAGGTATAGTAATGACACCGACAACGCTGGCTATGTCTATTGTACCGGATAAAGCTCCAAAACATTCTATAACGGTCTCTGCGTTAGATAAACAGGTAATAATTTTATTATACTTTTTGTGCAACCGTTCTCTCTTATCTCTCTCGGCGGCTATCTCTTTTTGCACTCGTTCGATTCTATTTAACCTAAAGACTGAAGACTCGTCCGTTTCTCTCGGAACATCGGGCAATTTAGGGTAAATAGATTCTGCGGTCATTTTATAAAGTCGTATATTTTATACGACTTATTATGTTAAATTTGTTTGCATGTATACGAGAATCAAAGTACCGACGCCGATCAATAACGCCCACACGTGTTCCGCCAACCAACCTATCGACTTACTTAATAGATTAAACAACCAACTCGCGATGCTACCCAAAATACCCGGTAAAGCAGCTAATAACTTACCTCCGATCTTTTTTAGTAAATTGGCCAAGTTTTTTAAATGATTACTTATCCAATCTTTCAAGTTACCTCCGGGTTTGGGTGTAGGAGTAACGGGGGTCGGAGCAGGAACAACCGCCGCACCAGCTGCTGCGGCACCGCCACCAACAGCCGCTATTATAGAAGCAACGATCGTACTTAGCGTACTAATATACTAACGACCGTCACACCCTGTTCTCGAAACAGAATTCTAATCTTTTCCGCTAGCGAGGTATCTCTTTCTAATATTTTATTATCAATATTTTCGTGTTGTATCTGACATATTTCTTGTTGTAATTGCGTCGTTCCAGTTTTTACCAAACCAAACTCTTCTCGTATAAATAAATTGGGTTTAACTCCAGAAACCTTAGCAAGTCTTTTTATTAACGAACTAATACCTACAAATATTTTGGGGTCACTTTTAGCCGTCAGCAAGATATTGTCGTAGTAAATACCATCTTTTTCTTTATGAAATTTTTCATATCTTATATTCATCGGTTTTTTATAACCTTGGCCTTCCATATAATCATAAAACGATTCTGCGTAACCAGTATTTCCTAGACCAGACATTTGATCTAACCTATCAATCGCTTCACCCGTCGTTTGTGGGGGTGGAATCGAAAAACCAGTCTCTTCATCATTGTTGGCCAATTCAAAATCATCATCATCGGCATCATCGGCATCATTTTGTTCGTCTTCTCGACCTCGGTCGCCCATTTCAAAATCTTCTCCACCTTCGGCCATTTTAATAAGTCGTATATTTTATATTTTAAGTAGTATTTACTACATTTTGAGGAATTACTCCTTGGCTCACCAACCAAGTCTGAGTAGCTAGAGCACTACCAACCGTAGCGGTGATTTTAATCGTATCTTCTACGTCTAATTTTCCTAAATCGGCGGGCTTAATTTTCAAAAGTTTTTTACTCAACATGGTATAACCTACGGCCAACAAACTCAACACAGCGCCGTGATAAAGAGTATTTGATACGTTCTTAGTATCCATTTTACTTGTACTAACATTTTATTTTTTTATCTATTTTTTATTTATTCCATTTCTAATAGCTCTTCAACTTTAGGGGTCACGCTCGTAATCTGTACTTTTTGCTGCGGACTACAGTATCCGCCGTACTCTTTTTAAGCGCGAGATATCCAATTCCTAAAACAGCCAAACCAACTATCGCATATCCCCAGCTCGGAATGCCCCCCATCGTAACTGTTTGCGTTTGCTGGAGAACTTCTTCTTCTACACTTTGCATTTTTTTTATTTGTTCTTTCATCTTTCTGTTTCTTTCGGCCAGTCTCTTTCCTAATTCTACTCTTTTAGGGTCTTTTACTCTTTTTTTAGTTACTCTTGCTATTTGCTCTTGTGGAGGCTGAGGAGGCTGAGGAGTCTCTTGGGGAGTATCTGCTACTTGATCCGTTGTTATCGTTTCTGGATTCATCTTTTATAGTAATACTACTATTATTTGTAATACTACTATTATTTGTAATACTATTATTCGTAATACTACTATCTACTCGTAAATGTTTAGTCGTGATCAACATAGCCACCAAAGGAGATAAATAAGTCCCATAATTGTATTGCACTTCGCAAAGTAAACTGGCCATACTGCTAGAAATAACAGGATCTTTTTCTAAGTCATTAACGAGGGCTTCTTCAGAATCTAAACAAAGTTTATAACCGAATGGTGAAGCCAGCGGCAAAGTCACGCCTAAAGCTTTTGCGTAAAGAGTCAACACGCAACCCCCCAAACTGACTATCATTTCTTTACCAAGCTTGGCTTCGTATTTTTTATACAACTTTTCTTGTTTTTCCGTAGTTAAATGTTCATTTCAGTTAATTTCATTAACGGAGTATTCTTTACCGAAATATTTTTAGAATCACCACCAGCAACTACACCTAAAAGTCTATTTTCACAACTTTTAAGATCTGGAGACTCGCTCGTACTCGCTACACTTTGAACCTTGGGTTCTTGAGATAACGTGTTTAGAGATTCTATCGATTTGCTCATTTAAAATAGAACTATATTTTTTAATCCTATTTCTACAAGACATATAATCGTAAGAAAATAGAGATAAGTTGATGGCTATTACTAGTTTTAATAATAGGTCTAGATATTCTATCATATTTTATAGATGACTAGATAATCTATAGTTCATCTATCAGATCATCTATCAGATCTATAGATCATCTATCAGATCATCTAACAGTTCAACTATAGGTCATCTAACAGTTATCTAACAGTTATCTATAGATCATCTAACAGTTCAACTATAGATCAACTATAGATCAACTATAGATCAACTGCCAACAGACTGGAGGATCAGTTTTTACCAATAATTTACTAAAAGGCACATCTCTTAAAATCTTTTTAATTCTCGATCTTTCTTTTAAAGGCACCGCATCATTTTCATCTAGACATTGATCGAAACTATTTTTATCTTTGCAATAAAACAATACGACAAATGCAGTTTGAGCTCGAAAATCTGTCATTACGCAATTATACTTTTGAGTCATCAACCAACAGTAGTGATTGTCGTGCCTACCGCTAAACGCCAATTTCGTTAAAACGCAAGTATTTTTCCCATACCCACTACGGTCGCAGCTACGCGAGTACGCCGCCTTACGATATTTTATTTCTTGTTCCGAGCTACAATCATCTATCAAAAATAGAACGTGCGATCCTTTAAATCGAGCTCTATAAAATTCTAAAGCTTCGTTGAGAGACACCTTTTCTACCTCTAAATCGCATAGGTATATCTCAGGATCTAACCACAACCAAAGTCTCTCGCGATAAGTCTTGTTGTTGCTCAACGTAGGACAAATAACTACAATATTTTCAAAGTGATCTTTATACGTAGTTTCTAATAGATCTAAAATATATTTAGTTTTACCCGAATTTGTCCTACCGCATATTAGCGCGCAGTGTGGTGTCTTTGGAAACATGCTTATTTATAGTAATGTAGATACTTTTAACTTTCTTTGTATTTTAAGAGTAACTACCGCTAAATCTTCCATCTTCGAGAACCAACTGACCATCCATCACCAAGAAAACGTAACACGATAGTTCACCAGCTGTTTCAGCCTCTCTTTCTAAATGAAGAGAAATACCGCCACCTACGTCTCCTATTTTCCTACCAGAACCGTGACTTTTATTATCATCCGTCACCCTCGTATCTAGCCAAAGACCGTAACTAGTTTTGAAGTAATCTCCTAGCGTCATATCGTGTAAGTCTAAGTCTTTGCACACACTAGCACCAAATTCTGTATTAGAGTCGCCGAAAAACTTGGTAATCTCATCCCAGTGTTGATAACGCCTCATGCCCTGACTATACAATTGATTTGGCTTACCCTCTATCGTAACGTCTACTTTTTCAATCTTGGATTATAAAAAATTTGAGGATCTTTTTCGCTCGATTCTTTAAATAAAAATAGTATACCTTTGAGACTCCTAACGGCTTGATTAAGATTAATGTTCCAAGTATTATCGGACTTGTTTAACGTTATAACCGTATATCTTTGAACTTTTTCGTATAGAAAATGAGTTTTACCTCGATATTTTTGTCTGATACTATCGGCCAATGTTTTATTAGTCACTGTTTCAAACTCGAGATCTAACCCCGAAATTTTATACTTCGCGTTAGTATCGGTAGATTTTACTACGCTCGCGTGATCGTTAAATGTAAATTCGTAAGTTAGTCTATCTTTGAGCGTCGATGGACTAAAAGGTTGATGATCCGTAAGCATTTCAAAATCTAGAGGAATGTAATATCTATTACCGTAAGCATCGGCTATCGCTTTGTCTTTTCCATCATTCGCGCTAGCATCCCCATCACTAGCGCCGATTCTGAGTCTTGTAACGTTGGAAGTTTCGAGTCCTCGATATGCATCGTTTGCACTGGCTGGCCGCCACAAGTCTTTATACGCGTTATATACATCAGCACTCGTAAACGCTATGAAATCTTTACCTTCTAGTTTGACTCTTACGCTACGAATTGAATTTCGTGCGACGTTATAATATAGAGTTCTTTCATCATCGGCGTTAGTACCTTCAGATTCTAAGTCTATATTAAAAGCTAATCGTACAGTACCCGGCACGACTACATCGTCTTGACTCAACATAGGAAATTGAACGACCAACAGATCGTTCGCTCCCGCGGTACTAGGAGTATGAGTAATAACCATCGATTGTCTCAACCCCTTCAACGCTCTAGGATTTTTTTAACTTCTGTGTGGATTCAGCTTGCTTCCATAAATTGCGTTCATTTTACTTAACGAAAAAAAAGAAAATTAATTTTAAAAGCAAAAAAATAAAATTAAACAAACTTATAAACTAAATAACCTAAAATAGCAGTGCCTCCTAAGATAAATGCAATTTCACCATTTTTTGGATCTTCGCTGGGTACGTAAAAGTCCGACAATACAGGTTCGCGAGGTAATAGCAACTCTTCGTTGGTTATACTTCGTTATATTCTCTCAACGCCTCATCTACGTTTTTAAATGTTTTTTGAGCCCTGGCTTCTTTATGTAGTCGATCGTTTAGATAATCTAGAACCTTGGTTCTTTGTTCCACCCACTCTTGTTTAGCTTCAGTTAATCTTTCTAAAGCCAAATCATGTCGTTTACGTTCTTCGTCCGCACCGCCTTTCCCTATCTTAGAAAAGGGGGTACGTCTGAGATTAGAGGGTCTAAAGTGGGCTGGGGTATAGTGCAGGGGTTAGTGGCGGGGGTGTTGGAGGGTCTAAAGTGGGCTGGGGTAGTGCAGGAGTTGGTGTTGGAGGGTCTAAAGTCGGCTGGGGTAGTGCAGGAGTTGGTGGTGGGGGTGTTGGAGGGTCTAAAGTGGGCGGTTGAGGTACGTCTGAGTTCAAATTAATATTTAATCCTATCGATGAATCTGGCGTAGCTATCTGTATATTATTATTATAACCTCGATGAATACCGACTAAAAGCTCCATATTTGATGGAATCAAGTATAATCCGGGGCTAATCACAAAGTTTAACGAGCTTCTAGCGTACTGTAAAGAATCTTGAAATCTGGTTATAGAAGCTTCTAAATCCGTAGGGCTATTTATAACGTCTTCTACTATATTTTCAAATTGTCTTTGGGCATCTAATCCAGTACCTGCAGTTAGTATACTCGTTTTTGTTTGGGCTTGCGCACCAAGTATGGCGTACACGTACGTTCTAACGCTTTCGTTTATTTTTTCTATACCAACGTCGGTAAACGAGCTCGTCTGGCGTATACAATTTCTAAAACCAAGTCGTACAACGTCCGCGGATTGCCTGATCCACGAGACTGTATATCTACTAAAATGATACGCATCACCCGACTCTCCAAAACCCATATTGGTGGCTCCTGGGTATTTAGTGTAGTCATAATTAAACTTACTCTTATCTAGTTCGCTAGAGTCATAATTTCTACCCGGTACTGGTAAATATTTATGCGTATTTAAATTATCGTAATAATACGCCGTACCTAATCCTCCAGAAATTAAGTCTGCAGTCTGTTTAAAACTCACGTTTGGATCGACTTGAAAGCGTCTACAAGTATTAGTATAAGCGCCGTGATCGATGCTATTGTTTAGATCGTCGAATACATCGTCGTTTGGAACTGGGCATTTTAGAAAGTAAAGTATCTTTCTGATCGTGAAATATACGTGAAACTTGACTAATGCCGATATTACGGGGTTTTTATGTAGCAACGATTCTAGTCCTACACCGCAACCCGACGACGCGCACCAAAATGCAAAGTTGAGTTGATTTTGATAAAACGTCATGGGGTCTGATGCATAGCGTTGTACTTGCTCGTCGTGTTTTATGTCGGACATTTTATAAGCGCTAAATATATCCGCTAAATTAGCGTTAAAAGACCCGTTGTCGTTGGCGTTTACGATGATGTTAAGTTGACTCAAGTTCATGTTCAACGGGGTACTCTCCGGGGTAATTGCTTCGTACTTGTCGCTAACGCTTTGTACTCGCGTAGCTACGCTCGTAGGGCGTACTCGCGTAGCTACGCTCGTAGGGCGTACTCGCGTATCATCGTGACCTCCAGCTAGATATCTAGAGCATTTGTTATCGTTTGTTTTTTAACGTCTAAAAATTTCATAAATTGAGCGAATTTCATTTTTGTATTTTAAATCTTATTTATAAGATTTAAATAAAAAATGGAATCGCACGTTTTTGAAATGTTTGCTAGCGAACAAACTTTTAATTTATCAAAACCTATAGATAACTCTAAGGGGGATTACTGTATGAGTTTAAACAGCGTGATATTTACCGAGGGGTTTTATAATATAACTAGTAATAGCGAAATTCTCTATTTTATAAATCAAATCGATCCGAACACGGGGGAAATAACGGGTAGTACGGATGGTAGAATTGCTATTCCGGCTGGATATTACGATATAGATTGGATCGGAGATAGACTTAGTAAATTAGTTTGGTTAGAAGTCTCTATAGATAAACTTAATAAAAAGATATCTGTTTATATAACAGAAGAAAATAACGTTCTACGCTTTGATAAAAACATTAAACATTTGTTGGGGATATCAGCCAAAAACTTAGTTTTTGGCGTAGATTACGTAGGGCATTATAATACAACGCCTATCGATACAGTATTTTTACATTGCGATCAGTTATCTACGTCTAATAATTTCTATAACGGAAGGGGCGCGTACTTGTTATGCGTTATACCAATAACGAAAAGAGATGATACGCTTATCGAGAGTATAAGAGCACCCGCTCATAGACAAGCGGGCGATAGGATAAACCAACTTAGCTTTAGTATCAAAGACCGTGACGGCGAGTTAATCGATAATCGAGGAAAAAAGATTAGTTTTAACTTGACGATCGGTAAATTTTAAGCGATTTTTAAAGATTTGTTACGCCTTATTAAAATGGAATCGCACGTTTTTGAAATGGTTGGTAACGAACAAACTTTTAGTTTGTCAAACCTATAGATAACTCTAATGGAAATTACTGTATGAGTTTAAACAGCGCGATATTTGCCATCGGTTTTTATAATATAACTCAACGTATGACTATAGAATGGAGTTTATTTGTTGGCCGGGAGGAAACTAACGGTCATACGGTAATTCCAGCTGGAAATTATGATATCGATGGGTTAATAGCCGAACTTAATAAAAACCATTTGATCAGAGTTTCCGCGGACAAGATTAATAAAAAAATTGTTTTTAATGTCGGTAGTGTCGAAACAGCGGTAGATCTAACAATTGTCATTAGATTCGATCAATATACTCAACAAGTGCTGAGTCTACCGAGCGTATGGTTACCCCTTAATGGCGAACTTGTAGGGCATTATAATATGAATAATGTGAATACAATTTGTTTACATTGCGGCGAATTATCTACGTCCAATAATTTCTAGAATGGAAATCATACAGACTTGTTAGACGTTATACCGATTACATCTGAATCGGATGTAATCGCAACGTTACAGAATAAAAGAAAAACTGTCATACCGCTAATTAGGAGTAAAATACCCGAACTGAGTTTTTCTTTCAGAGACCACGACGGCGAGTTAATCGATAATAACCATAAGATATTTATAGAAATTCTTGTTCTAATCTTTAGAGAATCCTAATGTTTTTTTGTATTACACTCGGTACAATTACCGTTTTTAGAAAACGTACCTCTACCACATACCTTACAGGGGGCTAAGGCTCTACCGACTTTTTAAAATCGATACGCGTGTAAAGAGCAATATATAGGGTCAGACTTGGCAGTTGGCTTATTACAGCGGTTTGGGCTACTACAAAGTAACCAAGAACATCGACGTTTTTCGGGGTTAAATTTTATATCGAGTTCTTTTATAACTCTTTTATACCTAGTTTTAGCCATATTTTCGATGAGTTGTAGCCGGTGTTTTCCTTTCGTAGAATGATTAGTACAAAGTTGTACCTTTGACCTAGTTCCATAGCCACAAATTAAACACGGTTTAGGCGCTAGATCACATCTGCCGAAATGTTCGATACACCACGGGTCTCCATCTCTTTCGCACGTAGTTAGCCTTCCGATGTTTAACCACTTACACATGATTTATATATATTATTATTATTATTATTATTATTATTAATTTTTATTTCACTTTTTCGATACGCGAGTACGATAATGATCGTGCATCAGAGTATGAATTCCATCGTCTAAGATATGCCGTTTATCGTCTCTGGGATTGAGCGATACCTTATTTTGAGTTAAAGAGTTCATTATATGCTTGTCGCTTCTCAACATGTTCATGTCGTGCCGATAAATTGATGAGTTAAACAGACAGTCATTATAATCTTGATGAGTTATCTTGTTTGAAACGACGTACCTTCTGACTCCTTTTGATTTCTTAATATTTTCCCCATCGTCCATTAAAATGGAGTACATTTTTGATCTGATACAAACCACTTCTTTGATCGGTTTTCCACCACATTCGTCCTTGAACTTACCTATTATTTTCTTATTAGAATCGTCGTATAAAAAGTGGTCTTTCGGATAATTCGACAAGTCGTATAATTCTTTGTCTTTTTCCATGTCTTTGTATAGGTCTTCAGTTTCAATACGTAAGAGCAACGAGTCCGTATCGGTATAAATCAAATCGACTTTGTCTTTGTATTTTACTTTTAGTTTATCGTAATAAAATTCGTACATTAAAAGTTTACTAAGGTCTAAAATACTCATACCGCAATAGACGGGTTTGTTTAAACGAACTTGAGTTTTATACATGTTTATCATTAATAGATCGCAGCGTTCAAAAATTATCCTGCTGTTGTAATTTGGTTTGGCTATCAATTTACGAATTTTAGTTTCTTCGTGGACTCTTAACAAGTGAGAGTCCATTCGCTTTCTAACATTATTCTGGATTGTTCATCCCGCACCCGCACTTTGCTGAACAGCGCCCTCCATTGACTGTAGATCTCAAGCATACATTTTGTAACAATTTCCAGACGAAGGTTTTTCATGTGCATTTGTACGTTGTTTTGACACATTTTGGGGATCAATAACATCCCATCACCCATTGCCATCTGTATTTTGCGCCTTCGTAAGCATTGCCTGTAAGTTTCTGATATTTCTTACCCTATATTTTGGGATATATGAGGTATTTTGGGGGCGATTTAGGATTCAACTTTTCATGTAAATGTGCGTTATATAGACTTGCATACCGATACACATAAACGATATAGCCACGTTTATATAGACATGCTCTAGTTATTCCCACATTTATACACACTTTATTCCAGGCATAATTCATAGATACATGTGTTGAGTAAGAGACTGTGTACGTTATGTGTTCATTTGATAGTTATTGGGCATAAACTCTCTTAATAGTGCATTTTGAGATTATGCATTATTTTCCATTTTCCAGTCATCATTGTGCATGTATTTCGAGCCATACTAGTTACTGTATTTTCCAACTCTTTGTTATACAGTTTCACTCCTTGTTCGTTGACGTCACTCCTGTGTGGCTGAATAAAACACTGGAGCTTGGAGGCTATTTCCTGACTCCCATATCGTCTTTGAATGGAGTTTGGCTGGCTGTCTAATTTTGGTTAGATACACCTCAAGGAGGACAGTACAAACATCTTCCATAGTTTTGCCAAATACCGAGTTGTTCATCAATTTAAAAAAGTCTTTTTCGAAATCGGACTTAGCTTCTTTTCTGAGTTGGGTATTTTTATCGATGTATGATTTCATCCAAGGCGCTTGAGTAAACTTTAAAACCCTATGTACTCGGGTTATAACTAGCCCGTGAAGCAAGTCAAATTTTAGATTTCTATAATGAGTTACGTAATTCGTTCTTGGTCCGCCGTCGCTACCAACTTGGTTTCATTCGACGGTTGTGAGCCTGTTTTTTCCATCAAATCTAGCTGATAATGACTCATCGATTCTAAAGGAATGACTTGGTTTACGGATGCTAAAGGATAACCGTTGTGTAAGTCGTGTAAATGTTTTGGATAGTCTAAATCCACTTCTAGTACCCACCCCCCAAAAAGAGTCGTCGGCTAGAGACAATATATATTCGGTGGTAAACAGGGGTAAATATTTGTCTTTTACCCACCTAAAATCTGCAAATTGTTGGCATCTAGATACGAAATATACGAGTTGGGTTTATCGGGATCGTAATCTTTTAGATACTCGTTATTAGCCTCGGCATAGCGAGTACTACCCACGCTAGATATTCCCCCTCTGGTTCCTTTCTCTATGAATAAATGCTGATCTATATCGGTCAAGAGTTCTAATTTGACTTTCGAGTGTTTTAATAAAGCGTCCCAACTTAGACCGGGTAATGTGAAATAATGGCACGGATCTAATCCGTAATTTACTATACAGAGTTTTCTAAAGTTTTCAAACACATCGGCCAATAATAATACATCGGTCAATACGTAGAGGTCGTGATATTCACCCAAGTTTTTAATGTTAAAAGTCTGCCATACTTTTTTAGCGTGTTCGTAATCCGAGTCGCTTATATCGGAATCGGTTAGAGCGCTATAAAAATGACATTTATCGGGAAGTTTAGTTTCGTTAAATCGTTCGAAATCATCCATGTACTCGTACGGATATACACCCATTTTAATTAAAAGATCGCGTTTAACGGGGTCGGCTGGCACCAGCGCTTTGCCGATATATCTAAACGCATCTCTCGGACACGCGGCTATACTAATCGTTCTAACGACGTAGATACAAACTTGAAAGAATCTAAAAATCTGAGTTGACCTACCGAAAATGAAATGTATTTTTCGGACGTTTTAGATATACACTTTAGTTTTCCGTTGGTTTCCGAAATACTCTGCATAATCAAATGAGCGTCGTAATTTTCTAAATTATGAATAATGACTGGGATTGGCGTTTTACCGGGTTTTATCTGTAATTTCAAGTTACAGCACATGTGTGCCGCTCCTCTGTAGTTGCCAGTGATGTGACAATGATCTCTTACTTTTCTAAACGCGCAAATCTCTCTGTCACATATTCCACAGAATATTGGAGGATGTTAACTTTTCGGTTTATTCTCGTCTACATCGGCTCTTTGAAATCTTCTAGGTTTAGGATGGTACCATATGGCGCGTAGCAAGTCTTTTTTAAGGTGCTGGCCTCTTTTTCCACTAGGTTTTCCCAATTTTATTCCTTCATCTTCGACGAGTGTTAGTAGTTCTTTCGGAGTTTTTATGTCTAGATTGTAGTATTTAGATTCGCAATCAAATTCTGATCCAATTTGTTCCGGACATTCGCAAGTATTTGTTTTATAGTTAAAGGGGTACTCGCAAATCCAACAATTTTTAGCGTCGTTATGAGCTAACTCGTCTTCGGGCGTAAAATTCATGGGTTTGGGATTCTCGAATATTTCGTTGATTTTGTCTTTTTCGTCTAATAAATTATCTAAGAAATGCGATGTTGCGTCCGTCCCTCTATAAGTCTTGGGCTCGCCTAAAACTTGTCCGTCGGGTCCGATTATGATATAAGCGTAGCCGCATGCTTTATGTTCGTGAGTCTTTTTAGTCTGCGCGTCTTCGTCCGTTGGTTCTACTCGCGTAGCTACGCTCGTAGAGCGTACGAGAGTAGAGCGTAGCGGTACTAAGATACTTTCAAAGTCCGCGTATATAGTAAAAGGTATAGGTTGTCTATTTTTTAAGTTTTTAAACTTTAGAATGTTGTTGGTTGAGTCGGGTAATACCGCTAAAGCCGGGGTTTGGCTAACACCCCTACAATCTATCTCGTGTCTGTCTAAAATATCTTGCCTACTAAAATGTTGCAGGCACCACGTACAAACATATTTGCGTCCGTTGTGTTTAGTTTCGTTGGACAGTAAACGGCTTAGGTTTTTTATCAAACAATAATGATTATTGTCTCCTTTAGAAAATAACAACAGATTTATGACCGGTTTTCGTTGAGTAGTTATTCTCAGCGGGAACATTTTATTTTCATAACCAAAAACGTTAATGGCGAGATTATTTTGTTTTTCGATCTTGTCAATATCCGTGATCGGGGTTGGAAACGCTACGTTCTTAAAATCTAATCCATCATCTTCTTCGAAGATATAATTCCTTTCGTAGTGAATAGTATAGTTGGGGTTGTTTTTAATTGATTCTTTGACAGAGGGAGTAAATAATCCTAAGGCGGCTCTCAACGACCATCTGATACACTCCTGATCTTCGTTTTTAACATTGACGACTGCCTTTTTATGGATTATGTGGGGGGTAGTGGAATGTAAGAATTGCCTCTTATTGGTTGGTAATTAGAAACGTTGATATAGAGTGCCTTTAAATCGTGAATTACCCAACCGCTTCCGTTTGTTTGAAATGTTTCTATTTTTTCGATTATGATATCTATCTGTTCTTGTACTTGGTTTTCGATTTCGCCTTCGTTTAATACGATCGATTGAAGCCCGAAAAAAACACTCGTTTCTTCGGTAAAAGTGTCGTTTACGTGATTATACTTTCTCAACGTAACTTTAAACGCGAGTTTAAATTTAAAGCTTCTAAATTCGTTTAGTGCGCCTTTCAACTCGTCTATGATTTTAAGTTTGTTTTCGTTAAAAAATGCTAGAGGATCTACGAGAATTCTATCGATATTCCTCTCATAATTACGCAAATGATTTCTGAATGGCCTCGGAGTTGTTTCGTTAAAAGCCAAGGGGGCAAGTTCTTCGTCGGTTTTTTTTATAATATCGCCGTATGGCAGATTCAAAATCTTTTTTAATGTACCGACCCCTTCTCCCGGTAGGATCACCCAGCGGGATGTGTTTATCTGTGATTACATTTTCTAATAATTCTTTAGACTTAAACCGCAAATTTTTATAAAGCGCCTCATTCTTTGTTATGACCGATATATAGTCTAGTCTGATGAACGTACCATTGCGTCCGGTTGGTGGGCCCAACGTAATGGCATATTTGTAGATATACTTTTTCAGATCGTTTTTTGTCCAACGCGTGTAACCCGTTGCGGGTATCATTCTGTTTTCCATCCTTTATAATAGATGTTTATTTTATTTAAAATATTAAATAAAAATATTAAATTTGTTTTGCCCCAAGAATTTAGCCGAGAGAGATAAAACAAAATTTGGTTTCCTAAAAATTTGGGGGTTTCCCCTTTTTTGGAATCTGGCGATTTTCTCATTTTGATTTTTTACATTTTTTGGGGAAAAATGAGGAAAGAGGGAGGGAGAGAGAGGAGGGAAAAAGGAAGTGGGGCAGTACTCTCCTTTCTCTACTACTATTGTATCTATCTCAATTTTATCGGGTCGCCGTGGACACAATTTTCGCTCTGGAATATGGGCAGAATATGATGGCTCGTGGGAAGAGTATAGCGCAGATTCTGAAGATTTTCAGCTCCCCGAAGACCGTTCGCTGCCCGCGCCCATGGCGCCCCGACACAAGTATTTCTTTTATCACGAATTGGTTGCAATGCCCACTAATGGAAATTTGGCTGATTAGACGCTGCTGGACACCCCAACAATCGGTAGCAATCTGTACTCTAAACATCATCAATGACCATTTTAATACTTACTCGTGCCCTCTCCCTTTTCCGGAAAGCACCTCCAGATCGCATACGTCGTCGCTTAAAAGGCGATGGTGTCGCGCTGCGTGATCGACTCCTGCTCCCATCTTCAACATGTTCGGTCGTGGCTGAGAGTGGGCCGCGTGATGGGCATGGGGAGTCCATGTAAGTGTCAGCCCAGTCCGCCCGCGCCCGGCGCCGGGCGCGGGCGGACTGGGCTGACACTTACATGGACTGGGCCGGCCGGCGGTAGAACGGATTGAGCCTGCAGCCGCTGAGACTACGGTCCGGCGGAAAGCTGGGCATGGTGCCTTCAGCGTTGGTACTGCCAAATGTTTCAGCCGGAATGTTACATTTATCCCGAGTCTGGCCTTCAGTGCTACAATTTCATCTTCACAGTCTTTCGTAAAATGTTCCTTACATATGTAAGACCATTTCGTCAGCCTAAAGTCAGATCGCGTTGTTTCTACAAACCGGACCCACTGCCGTCGTTGTTTTCCATCAACTTTGGGGAATCTTAGAAAAGATAGGTTCGGATTTTTGTCCGTATTTCTTATGCAGCCACCTACCACACACGTTCTCGGCATAATACTTATTAACTTTAATACATTCGAGCTCCGAATAACTCCAAAAGTAAGCTAGGAAGGCCGTGAATTCGGCAAAAATGGCCAAGAAAGCACGACCAGCTGACGACGAAAATGTCATAAAACACACACGTGGATGATAGTACCAACACGCTGCAGACGTGGTGGCTGCACGGCCGGGTAAGCGCACACACGTCATAAGGTCATATGCATACATTTGCATCCCTAATGACCTATTCAGGAATTGAGATCAAACGCTCACTCCAAGGGGCAATTTTAGTCCATTTTTTTTTCAATGCAATAAATTGTAATCGTTCTTTACCAATTTGTATTCGGTTAGAAGAATATACAAGCTATCTGAAAAGCCAATAAAGTGGAAAAATGAAACTTGGTTTTCTTTCCTCTTTGATATATAACAGGAAGAATTTTTTGTATCGATCCGTTGTTCGGAGTTGTTGCCGATTTGTGATCCAATTCTTCAGTTTTATACGGTTGTGCAATAAATAGGCCCTATTGTTAAAACATACCGGTAGATAAAAGTGATTGTATCTTTTATCGGCGGGTATTTTAGTATAGCCTAACCACTTTATATGTAAAGAAAATGCCATTATGATGTATTAATTGTACAATTAACAAATGGTTTTCTGGTATTGTTCTTCCATGGTCAAATTGGTGAAGGGGTGTTTTGTGGTACGGGCTAGACAAGTATGCCCATGGTGAATACAGCCATGGAACTCCATGACGATCTTGAATCCATCTGCTTCGTAGTAGCCGTCCACTTTGTATTTGCCTATGTGTACTTCATCGTTGTTGGCCGCGAGTTGTATGTTCTGACCCGTCTGGTGAGATACCCATTTCAACCACTGCAACGCTTTGACACACTGCCTGTCGTTTGACCTGTATCCCTGAGGATGTATAATGCCGATGGTGTTAGATTCAAGATATCGGGATCGGTACACCAAGTTGCAGGCAGAAGCGATTGTAATGCAGTGTTAGAATGGGTGATGACCATAAACAGAGTCCTGAAACGGAGACAGCATCGCCGGAGGACATCCACGTCGGATTGGCAATATTTGATGATTTCCTTCTTGAAATCGAACGCGTCATTCTGATGCAGTTCATACCAGTCGATGAATTTCTGTCTGTCTCCCTGCTTCATTGCCGCGGGGTTGTAATATTTCATGTCGGGGAGGTGGGACATGACCTTCTCTTAATTGGCTTTTGTGTTAAAGAAGTGCGAGAAATAACCTTTAGCCAACTCCTTAATACCAAAAGCTCCGGGCAACTTGGAAAGGGGCATGGGGAGGAAATTGAGGGAGTCTATAAACGTTATGTCGTTGACGGAAACCTTCATATTCATGACTTTTGACCCATTCAGAATGACTTCGGGAAATACTGCATTATCGTACAAATAACGCAAAATAAAGTACGAGTCGTAGCCTTGGAAGTTATGGCAGAGAGCATTGGAACCAGCATTGTCCTCACCAAACAACCATTCACATAATTCCTTCTAAAAATTGGGACCTTGAAACACACGCTCCCGATCACCGCATTGTTGGCAAGTCGTGACATCCTCCCCATAAGCGTAGCCAGCGGCGGGGTAAGGGGGGTATTTACCCCCCCCCCCCCCCCCACCAATATTTTCAGAGTGCCCTTTTTCTTTTTCTTTCCTTTTTTGGTACCCCAAAATTGCCGTCCCACAAAAAATCAAAACCCTGCCCTCTATGTACGACATACATGTTGGTGTTTAATGTCGCAAGCTATAGGAACGGGGCCCGTAAGTACACAATCGACGCAACATTAAAATAATTTCCTTCATGCTGGTGGCCCTAGTGCCTTAGTGTGCCCTCACTGGAAATTATAGTGCCCCCTGTGCCCCCACCGAAAAATGTTAGTGCCCCCCGTGGCCCCGATATATCACCTGCTCAATCCGAGACAGAAATCTCTCCGCCGTCAACCTATCTTTGGTGATGAAAGGTAACTAAATTGGGTAGTCGAGCTCCGGACTCATCACCACCACACGTACGCCATTTGTCAACGGCTCAAAAAGACTGTCGAAAACTCGATGTAGCGTGTCAAGGACGGCTGCATGATTATAAATATCGAGGTTGTCCTTGAATGTGACACTGTACTCCAACCATGCTGACTGTTCAAGTTATACCGACGTGCAAACACCTTGCCGCACACGTCGCACTGGTGCTGATTAGCATCCTCGTTACGGTGACGGGCTACGTGACGATTGGAATTACCACGCTTGAAGAATGATTTGTTGCATACGTCGCAGGTAAACATCGTTGCAATATCTGTTTAAAAAAGAAAAAGAAAAAAATAGTGGTTAGTTAGGTATGGAAAATAACATACAGTAAATCAAGTCTATCAGTCTCAAAGAGGTTTTAAAGAGGAAAGAATACCAAGTTTAATGTTTCCACTTTATTGGCTTTTCAGCTTGTATATTCTTCTAACCGAATACAAATTGGTAAAGAACGATTAAAATGTATTGCAATGAAAAAAAATGGAGAACGTGTGTGGTAGGTGGCTGCACAAGAAATACGGACAAAAATCCGAACCTATCCTTTTTAAGATTCCCCAAAGTTGATGGAAAACAACGACGGCAGTGGGTCCGGTTTGTGGAAACAACGCGATCTGACTTTAGGCTGACGAAATGGTCTTACATATGTAAGGAACATTTTACGAAAGACTGTGAAGATGAAATTGTAGCACTGAAGGCCAGACTCGGGATAAATGTAACATTCCGGCTGAAACCTTTGGCAGTACCAACGCTGAAGGCACCATGCCCAGCTTTCCGCCGGACCGTAGTCTCAGCGGCTGCAGGCTCAATCCGTTCTACCGCCGGCCGGCCCAGTCCATGTAAGTGTCAGCCCAGTCCGCCCGCGCCCGGCGCCGGGCGCGGGCGGACTGGGCTGACACTTACATGGACTCCCCATGCCCATCACGCGGCCCACTCTCAGCCACGACCGAACATTTTGAAAATGGGAGCAGGAGTAGATCACGCAGCGCGACACCATCGCCTTTTAAGCGACGACGTATGCGATCCGGAGGTGCTTTCCGGAAAAGGGAGAGGGCACGAGTAAGTATTAAAATGGTCATTGATGATGTTTAGAGTACAGATTGCTACCGATTGTTGGGGTGTCCGGCAGCGTCTAAACAGCCAAATTTTCATTAGTAGGCATTGCAACCAATTCGTGATAAAAAAATACTTGTGTCGGGGCGCCATGGGCGCGGGCAGCGAACGGTCTTCGGGGGAGCTGAAAATCTTCAGAATCTACGCTATACTCTTCCCACGAGCCATCAGATTCTGCCATTATTCCAGAGCGAAAATTGTGTCCACGACGGCGACCCGATAAAATTGAGATAGATACAATGCAGTTACCAGACTATGTTCGCGGCGCGCACACACTAATTCACACACCCAGTCATGTAAACGGGTGCAATCGTGGACCTCCCATTGTTCCTCTTTTGTTTATACTCTAACTTTTTCGGAAGGCCTCCCATTGGTTTTGTACACGATTTTCAATCGTGGACGTTAGGTCAAACGTGGACCCTTTGTCTACGCTCGAATTCTTTTGTCCTAGGTCCACGATTGCCGGCATATACAAACTCACCCACACAAATTCCAAACCCAAATTTCAGTGCCAAAATATGGATGAATAAGACACAAGTAAGCTTCCTGCTCCACAAAGACCTCATTAAAACAATTATGAAAAACTCATCAGTGCAACGTTCATGCAATAATGCACCACCAGGGACAATAAAAATAGGACAAAACCAACACATAGTACACATGCACGCACGCAAACACAATGGGCACTCGCATAGTGACGTCATCTATCTCCACGCAGCTACGTCACACGATTAGATTGTAAACACGCGGTTGACCCCGAGCTTTTCTGATTCTGAGCGAAAGCGACTCCAAAGTAAAACTTCTCTAAAATTGCCAAATCCATGCATAAACTCTTCAAACCTACTTTGTTAGGTTTGGGGAGGCATAAGCTCTCAGAAAAGCCACTAAAGTAGAAAAATGCAAATTGGATTTCTTTCCTCTTTAAGTTATTACACCTGGAAATGCAAGGCGACGTATGTACTGGCTGACAAAAATGTTTGCACAAGATTACGTAGCAACAACGTGTAAAGTTTAATCTTTTAATATTTTAACGGTCGGGTCATACGAGTTTGATGCCCTATAAAATGGTTTTGTATTCAGAGCTCCGTATTGCAATAGCTCTATGCTGGGAGCTTATTGCATGAAGTCGTCAAATTACTGCCCGTCTTGTCACACGACCATGCAGTCAGTCCGTGATTATAATGAAGGAGTAACAAATTGTGTTTATGGAGCCGTTTTGGTGACATAATTAATTGTTTATTCTAGTAAATTGCTGAAGACTTTTACTTGATTTAGTGCATGGAGTTACTACACTCGTCCACGGTCGAATTGTTTTAGCGCATGTCTTAAAAAACGGGACATTAGCTACAGTTCTTTGAATGCGCACGAGCAAAAATTGCAATACAAGAAACAAAAGGTTTTACAAAATTAACCGAATTACTGAAAAGTTGATATTCCAAGGATTTTATTTAGGATTATATTATAATTATACTTCGTTTCTATATGCTGTGTGGTTTCTTTCTCATTTAACTGTGCGTCATAACCCTAAGAATAACTTTGGACTACCGTGCAAAATAATAGTATAAAACTTACCTTTGCCAGATTTATTACTAATAAGAAGGATGAAGCGCAGACTGGTTACTTCCTGAGCAAGAATTCTTGACGATCCTCTCACAAGGCGATATGTAGTTGATCTGGTAGTTAGGACAGTAGTTGCTTGAATTTATAGTAGGTTCAAATACTCATCTTGCTTGTGATTGGTCAATTTCATGGGTAAAGAAAATCCCGTAATCTGATTGGCTCAGAGCGACGACACGTCATTGACGCGTGACGTCGTGTTTAGGACTTCAACCCCACACGGCAAAGGTGTCTGGACATGTTCAAATGACAACTGCGAAAACAGGACAAACGTGTCCATAGATGTGTTGTGTGTGATAGCTTATCGTATAGGTCTTACGTAGCGTTGTTTGTTGTGGAGGTCATACAATCATCCATTATAATGACAGTCTATAATCAGTGTAAATGAAATGCTTCCAGAGCCCCCATATATATCATTTTTGTTTTACATTATTTAGTCGGTCAGTTTCACATCGTTTCATATTATGTTTTCATGAGTTTTGTATGTTTAGTTTTGAACTTTTTTTCGTTTTTACGCTTTCATTACATTTTACTGAATAGTTTTTACTTCTTTCAACTGAACGCTATTCACAATACCGTATGTTTTTACATACTTACTTTAAATTTGTACATCTTATTAAATTGTATTTCACTTTTGGGTTTCGCCTTTTGGTAATTTACTTTGATAATTTCCAATTGTACGTTTTATGTTAAATATTTACGAAAGTTTTGTACGCTTTATACTTGAAACCCGTCTGTAGTGTGTAATACCTCCCAGTCCGATAAAAGAAGTACATTTAGGAGCGACAATCTTTGCCTATCGGTTAAAAAAAACCAGCGTCAGTGTACAAACGAGTTTATCTCTTCTTGCCTTTGACCGTGCATAGTCGTGCAAGGTCAGAATAACAAATAAAGTGACTACTTTGCTGTTGCCTAGTACGCAATGTTGTTTACACACACACACACATTTTTCTCACATCCAGAAAATTTGTTCAACCCACATTCGTGATTGTGGTCCCCTCAAGTGTTACCTTCATTTTTTTTCAAATATAACCCGAACCCCATTTTACCTCTAGAGCTCTTTTTCAGAGAGGGAAAAACCAAGTGCGGACGTGGGCAAGTCCACACAAGGTCTTCGCTACCTGCCTAGTGTGGACATCCTTTGTTCCGAGGTCCACACAACGTATGTAACGCCTGTCCACCCACACACACAAGTGTGTAAATACCTGCAATCGTGGACGTCCCATTGTTCCTCTTTTGTTTATACCGTAACTTTTTCGGAAGGCCTCCCATATGTTTTGTACACGATTTTCAATCGTGGACGTTCGGTCAAACGTGGACCCTTTGTCTGCGCCCGAATTCGTTTGTCCTAGGTCCACGATTGCCGGTATATACATACTCACCCACACACACCCAAGTGTGTAAATACCTGCAGTGTGTATGAACCTAGCAACTGTTGTGTAAACAGTTTACACAACCCTGTGTAAACAGTTTACACAACCCTAGTTGTGTAATTTGTAAACAACAGTCGTGTAGTATTTCTACACAATAATGTGTAAAATTCATTTTACCCAATTAGTTGTGTAAATGGTTTTACACAGCAATTGGTTAATTTTTAAAGCAAATTTGTACAAAACCTTACAAATTACCGGAAGTGCACAGTACATTTACGGGAGTTTCTTTTACAGTGTGTGGGTTGCTATTAATTAACAGAAATGAATGAACCAGACTAAACGGAAGTAACTTATTATACATTACTATGTTAGAGTGTACAAATGCTACGATAATCTACTAAAGACTACAAAGTGAATGATGTTGTGCTTTAGCTTTATATTCAGCGTATTCCCCCCATAATAAAGTCATGGCTTCCCATGAAGAATTTCAATATTTGAATATGAAATTAAAGGAGATGTCATCAGATTCTTCACCTATGTTTGCAAAAAAATCAAAATTCTATTGTGGAATTGTTTGAATAAAACATTATGGTCAAGAAAGTGTATTTTTGGACTAAACACGGCAATTTAACTTGACTTTTGTGAATACAAAATATTCTCATTTCTGATTGGTCGTACTTCGTGATTGGTTTATTTCTTATCACGTGCTTCAAAGTCTACACAACAGTTGTTTAAATTCAGTTTTGGCGACAATATCGATTTATATGCATTTACACAACCTAGCATTTACACAACATAGCATTTACACAACATGGATATGATCACACAACCTTGTTCAATAATTACACA
Source organism: Hippasteria phrygiana (assembly GCA_037893225.1). Lineage (NCBI taxonomy): Eukaryota > Metazoa > Echinodermata > Asteroidea > Valvatida > Goniasteridae > Hippasteria > Hippasteria phrygiana. The sequence goes on along the minus strand of JAZGUH010000512.1, from coordinate 695,822 downwards.
TGGTTGCTTAAAATCTTTTCTACACAGCGGTTTTTTACACAGGGAAATAACAGTGCATTGTTCCTCTTGTGTTTGTACTCTAACTTTTTTCGGAAGGCCTCCCATTGGTTTTGTACACGATTTTCAATCGTGGAACTTGACACAATCGCGCACCCTATTGTCCTCTTTGTTAAAGGTCCACGGTCTGAATAGCTATACAAACGCATCCTCACATATGGGTAGATATGGGGTACCTCTATTGTGGACTTTACTTTCCTTCTTTTATTCCTTCTTTTGTCCCAATTGAAATATCAAAAGCCATAGCGTTAACTCTGTGGGGTACCTCGATTTCTAAAGACTACCTCGTGGGGTACCATTGTCCCCATTGTTACCCTTTCTTCCCGATACTCCACAAGTAGACTAATGTAAAAACACATGTGTGTGTAAACGGGTGCAATCGGGGACCTCCTATTGTCCCTCTTTTGTTTGTACTTTAACTTTTTCGGAAGGCCTTCCATTGGTTTTGTACACGATTTTCAAACGGGGACCTTTCTCAATCGGGGACCCTATTGTCCTATTTTGTTAAAGGTCCCCTATTGAATGCGAAAACAAACTCACCCACACACAAAGGCGTGTATACATCGGTCGACCATCAAACCCGTTAAACAAAATAATACAGGCCTACCCATGGCAGAAGGCTTGCTACTGAACCGAGGTGACCGATTGCGCCAACACGTGAATGGAAGAATCAATTAGCTGAAAAAGGAACACGTTGTCTCCAATTTTGTTTAACGTTTCTATAAGTAAACAATGAAACTAATGATGATACTCTACGATTTCTCTGAGGTTGGAAAGAGCGGGGCCCGAACCCGTGTCATGTAAATCTACCACCTGTTATATTCGTCATTTAATGGGAATGGGAATGACGATAAAGAGAATCCTCACTATGAGCGAAGTTGATAAAAAAAGTATTTAAATACGTTTAATCAATCATTCTAGATATATTCGAGTTTTATTGCAAAATGAAAATAATGGATTTACATGTCGGTTAGACAACATTTTGCAGTTAAGTTTTTGCAACAGTTAAAATGAGCTCTTTCAAACTTGCTGTCGTGTACGTGCACGCAATATATCTCCGAGGACAAGAGAAGAAAGGAAACACAAAGAATCCTTTCAGTCCTCGAACGTAGAGTCTTTTGTTGAAATCGGTCCTCGAACGTAAGGATACGTGCTTAGTCTATGGGGTTTGGCTATATCAAGGGAACAAAAGGAAACACAAAGCTTCGTCCTCGGACGTATTAGGGAAGTACGACTGTGTGTTCGGGCCATTCCGAACTGTACATGTACACACATGTAGGATTTGTGGTTAAAGATAATCGATGTAACCCAACACCGTCTTTATAAAAAATGGAGGCTTTATTCTGGGGATTAAACTGAAAGACCAATATTGATCGAACCAACGGTGCGACTGAGATCGGCCTGTACGTACGTAGACAACGTGATTGTGCTAACTTGTATACACAATACAGCCGTGCGTGTACAACATTTTCAACCAAAAGTCAAGTAGTATAGTAAATGCCGTGTCTGTAACAAATCCCTCCCCCCCCCCCCCCCCCCCCCCCTCCCTTTCTCTCCCTTTCTCTCCCTCTCTCTCCCCCTCTCGGGAGCCAACCATAGATTGCAGGTTATTCAAATTGGTATTTAGAACATCTACGTAGTGTAGTACAACAATACCATATACCGTTACCTCAACAAGCTATGTATACTAAACGAGACTACATTCAAGCAATACGAAGACTTGGAGAAGATTTATCGAGTTACATTCATGCTCTTTCTCAAATGTTCAGTTTGAAATCAATAATGCTTATTTATCCAAAAACTTTTATGTCGATTTGGCCCTCATAATAGCAGAAAAATCAAAAATGGTTCCATTTCTTGGGGGGGGGGGGGGGGGGGGGGGGACATGCACCGGACTAACACTGCAAATGGTGTTAAAACATGCAGATGTATTGTTGTTAATATTTGCATAATGAAAAAACAAAAATGACACTGTATTTCAACCAGACATACTGGTGCGTATGACTTTCCTAACTATTTAAGTCACCTCCTCACTAGACGTCATTTCTTATCGTAAATCCATGTCATACGAATGCGTAAGTTGTGATGGTACAACAGTTTTGGCGTCATTTCTTTCGGTTGCACGAAACTTGTTTTACACTACAGGTAGGAAGTTAGTACATGTCGTAATACATCGATGGTGCAACCCATTTTCGTTCGTAACTTTAGTACAGCACTTTGGTGCAACCGCGGGCCCATGGTGGTGGGGAGAGCAGGCCGTGCATAGTACCATTGTATTAATTGTACACTGTAATGCATTTTCATGCTTGATTATAGCACCAGTCATGTGTTTCCGAGTCCAATTGACTGGAAGGGTAAAAATACTAAAAAGTAAGTTTGATCCTTAATCTTTTTAGTAGTTTACATACAAGTGATCACATAAATGTAAGACATGGAAACTGGAACGCACTGCAGTATTATTTCATTGTAAATACTTTGATATTTTTATTTTTGCATTAAATATAAAAGCAGGAGAAAATTAATGTGGTGCAAAAGGCAAATCTGTGGATCTTAGGTGGTAATCACCAAATATCTGTTCGCCCGTCGCAAATACACTCAAATTGCCTTCAGGGTTACTTCCCGAGAACAGACAAACAAACATACAAAATTAAAATGTGAAAGGGGGACCACGGTTGCAAGGGACCTTGGGAAGAATCCCAAGCGTTTCTGGAGTTTCATCAAAGCACGTTCTCGCCAACACTCCCTCCCATCAGTGCTTAAAAATGACACCTCCGGCATCGATGCTGCTGATCCAGCTAGCAAGGCAGCACTCTTGATGGAGTATTTCCAGTCCGTGTATTTACCTACTCCTACGGTTCCCGATGCTGAACTGCCTACAATTAAGTATTATCACCTTGACCCAATGCCAGCCATTACCATTGAGGACTCTGAGGTTCTGCATGAACTGTTGGACATAAGGCCTGTGGTCCAGAAAATTTGCCAGGTTTTGTGTTAAAGTCGTGTGCTGACAGCTTGTGTAGACCTTTGTCATATTTGTTTCGTAGATCTTTGTGCGAGGGCAGTTTTCCTACTAACTGGAAGACCGCTAACAATGTTGCTATTCACAAGACCGGTAAAAGACAAAATGTTTCTAATTATAGACCTATTTCTTTAATGTCTTTAGTCTCTAAGGTCTTTAAGAGGATTCTGTGTGAACGGCTCTTATGTCAATATCAGGCGCGGATCCAGGGGGGGGGGGGGGGGGGGGGGGGGGGGTAGGGGTCGAACTTGCAGGCAGCGGCGGTGATTTCTCGTCAATGTTGGGGACAACAATTGTTAAGCATTTTCTACTCTGTGTCTCTTGTGTATCCTGGGAAATTTAGAAAATGTGTGCTGATCTTTGTGTATTCTGCTGCATACAAGGGTATGTAAAAGCCAAGACCAAATAAAATGTATATGACAATGGGGAAATTATTGGGGGACACTGTCATAACTGTCTTCTCCCCCCAAAATATTTCGGGTAGTGTCCCCCATCCCCTTGGATCGCCGCCCGATGCTTGCAGAAACGTACCATTATACTGACTATATATGATTTGATTCGACAAACATTTTAAATTTAAAATGACTTTTGGACATGTGCTGTAATTGTTTCAAAATTTCGTATGTGAATAAACTACTTGAAACCTGAGAATTGCCCGTTGACTACTCAAGGAATTCTGATGAATTCCGATTGGTTTTAGGCATCCGTGTCGTCATATTTATTCGTATCCTTATGTTATTTGTAATTTAAAGTTAAATAAAATATATCGGTACTTGTAGTGTGCCTCACCATATCTATATTCTTAAATTTAATTTCATTTATTTTGTGGTTGTATTCTTGTATTGACTTTCTATAGGATGGCGTAAACCAAGTATAAGTTAATGTAGAGTATACCCTACTTATAGGAAATAATACTAACGATAAAAGGTAATTAGAAAATACAAAACCAAAAGATATACAATAACAACTATAAGAAAGTATAAAATGAGTAACTAAAAGCATACAAACACTTTTCTATTCTATTTGTGTACAATTTGTCTGAAACTTTTTGTTTGCAGGCCTTATTCAAATATGAATTTGTTGTTTATCATTTTAGTTTTACATTATTTAGTCGTTCAGTTTCACATCGTTTCATATTCTGTTTTCATGAGTTTTGTATGTTTAGTTTTGAACTTTGTTTTCGTTTTTACGCATTCATTACATTTTACTGTATAGCGTTTACTTCTTTCAGCTGAACGCTATTCACAATACCGTATTATTTTACATACTTACTTTAAATTTGTACATTTTATTAAATTGTATTTCACTTTTGGGTTTCGCCTTTTGGTAATTTACTTTGATAATTTCCAATTGTACGTTTTATGTTTAATTTTACGAAAGTTTTGTACGCTTTATACTTGAAACCCGTCTGTAGTGTGTAATACCTCCCAGTCCGATAAACGAAGTAAATTTAGGAGCGACAATCTTTGCCTATCGGTTAAAAAAAACCAGCGTCAGTGTACAAACGAGTTTATCTCTTCTTGCCTTTGACCGTGCATAGTCGTGCAAGGTCAGAATAACAAATAAAGTGATTACTTTGCTGTTTGTGTGTACGCATGGGTGTTTACACACACACACACACATTTTTCTCACATCCAGAAAATTTGTTCAACCCACATTCGTGATTGAGGGGACCACAATCACGAATGTGGGTTGAACAAATTTTCTGGATGTGAGAAACATGTGTGTGTGTGTGTGTAAACAACATTGCGTACTAGGCAACAGCAAAGTAATCACTTTATTTGCTATTCTGACCTTGCACGACTATGCACGGTCAAAGGCAAGAAGAGATAAACTCGTTTGTACACTGACGCTGGTTTTTTTTAACTGATAGGCAAAGATTGTCGCTCCTAAATTTACTTCTTTTATCGGACTGGGAGGTATTACACACTACAGACGGGTTTCAAGTATAAAGCGTACAAAACTTTCGTACAATTAAACATAAAACGTACAATTGGAAATTATCAAAGTAAATTACCAAAAGGCGAAACCCAAAAGTGAAATACAATTTAATAAAATGTACAAATTTAAAGTAAGTATGTAAAATAATACGGTATTGTGAATAGCGTTCAGCTGAAAGAAGTAAACGCTATACAGTAAAATGTAATGAATGCGTAAAAACGAAAACAAAGTTCAAAACTAAACATACAAAACTCATGAAAACAGAATATGAAACGATGTGAAACTGAACGACTAAATAATGTAAAACTAAAATGATAAACAACAAATTCATATTTGAATAAGGCCTGCAAAGAAAAAGTTTCAGACAAATTGTACACAAATAGAATAGAAAAGTGTTTGTATGCTTTTAGTTACTCATTTTATACTTTCTTATAGTTGTTATTGTATATCTTTTGGTTTTGTATTTTCTAATTACCTTTTATCGTTAGTATTATTTCCTATAAGTAGGGTATACTCTACATTAACTTATACTTGGTTTACGCCATCCTATAGAAAGTCAATACAAGAATACAACCACAAAATAAATGAAATTAAATTTAAGAATATAGATATGGTGAGGCACACTATACAAGTACCGATATATTTTATTTAACTTTAAATTACAAATAACATAAGGATACGAATAAATTACAAACGCATCCTCACATATGGGTAGATATGGGTTACCTCTATCCGTCACCGTTTTCACGAAGAGCCACACATGTCAAAAATGACAATTTTTTCGATTTCGATTTTTTTCACTATTTTGCTTTAAAACACTCTACTTAACCATTTTGACATGCTTCTGTAAGCAAAACATCATTAATTTCCAAATTACATTAATTATGCAAGGGGCAGACATCTCGATAATTGCATTTTGCGTTTTCACGAAGAGACGCAAAGATTACTGCCCCTTGAACGCGTACAAAACGTATAGCACGGAAAGGAGTAAAAGTAGGTCAACTGAGATTTTCGTTTTCACGAAGAGCCACACATCTTTGTTACATTCTCAGCTGCGCGCACTAAACACGTGCGCCCCTTCCATATGGAAAAACACATTGAACAGAAAGGGCCACAATGTAAGAAAACCTGAATTTTCGTTTTCACGAAGGGACACGCATCTTTATTAATTAATTTAGGCTAATTAACCACCGTGTTAATTCTAATTACTGGGTTCACGTAAAAATTCACCTCTCATAGAATCATGTGAATGTTTCCTTACTGCACAAAGTTGTTGCAAAATAGTATTTTTGGCAGTTTTAAAATAGGAGAAACTTCTCTTGCGATTATCTCGAAAACGCTTTTTCTTCAAAATCCACATGTGTGGCTCTTCGTGAAAACGGTGACGTATTGTGGACTTTACTTTCCTTCTTTTATTCCTTCTTTTGTCCCAATTGAAATCTCAAAAGCCATAGCGTTAACTCTGTGGGGTACCTCGATTTCTAAAGACTACCTCGTGGGGTACCATTGTCCCCATTGTTACCCTTTCTTCCCGATACTCCACAAGTAGACTAATGTAAAAACACATGTGTGTGTAAACGGGTGCAATCGGGGACCTCCTATTGTCCCTCTTTTGTTTGTACTTTAACTTTTTCGGAAGGCCTTCCATTGGTTTTGTACACGATTTTCAAACGGGGACCTTTCTCAATCGGGGACCCTATTGTCCTATTTTGTTAAAGGTCCCCTATTGAATGCGAAAACAAACTCACCCACACACAAAGGCGTGTATACATCGGTCGACCGTCAAACCCGTTAAACAAAATAATACAGGCCTACCCATGGCAGAAGGCTTGCTACTGAACCGAGGTGACCGATTGCGCCAACACGTGAATGGAAGAATCAATTAGCTGAAAAATGTACACGTTGTCTCCCATTTTGTTTAACGTTTCTATAAGTAAACAATGAAACTAATGATGATACTCTACGATTTCTCTGAGGTTGGAAAGAGCGGGGCCCGAACCCGTGTCATGTAAATCTACCACTTGTTATATTCGTCCATTTAATGGGAATGGGAATGACGATAAAGAGAATCCTCACTATGAGTGAAGTTGATAAAAAAAAGTATATAAATACGTTTAATCAATCATTCTAGATATATTCTAGTTCTATTGCAAAATAAAAATAATGGATTTACATGTCGGTTAGACAACATTTTGCAGTTAAGTTTTTGCAACAGTTAAAATGAGCTCTTTCAAACTTGCTGTCGTGTTCGGGCCATTCCGAACTGTACATGTACACACATGTAGGATTTGTGGTTAAAGATAATCGATGTAACCCAACACCGTCTTTATAAAAAATGGAGGCTTTATTCTGGGGATTAAACTGAAAGACCAATATTGATCGAACCAACGGTGCGACTGAGATCGGCCTGTACGTACGTAGACAACGTGATTGTGCTGACTTGTATACACAATACAGCCGTGCGTGTACAACATTTTCAACCAAAAGTCAAGTAGTATAGTAAATGCCGTGTCTGTAACAAATCCCTCCCCCCCCCCCCCTCCCCTTCTCTCCCTTTCTCTCCCTCTCTCTCCCCCTCTCGGGAGCCAACCATAGATTGCAGGTTATTCAAATTGGTATTTAGAACATCTACGTATAGTGTAGTACAACAATACCATATACCGTTACCTCAACAAGCTATGTATACTAAACGAGACTACATTCAAGCAATACGAAGACTTGGGGAAGATTTATCGAGTTACATTCATGCTCTTTCTCAAATGTTCAGTTTGAAATCAATAATGCTTATTTATCCAAAAACTTTTATGTCGATTTGGCCCTCATAATAGCAGAAAAATCAAAAATGGTTCCATTTCTTGGGGGGGGGGGGGGGGGGGGGGGCATGCACCGGACTAACACTGCACATGGTGTTAAAACATGCAGATGTATTGTTGTTAATATTTGCATAATGAAAAAACAAAAATGACACTGTATTTCAACCAGACATACTGGTGCGTATGACTTTCCTAACTATTTAAGGCACCTCCTCACTAGACGTCATTTCTTATCGTAAATCCATGTCATACGAATGCGTAAGTTGTGATGGTGCAACAGTTTTGGCGTCATTTCTTTCGGTTGCACGAAACTTGTTTTACACTACAGGTAGGAAGTTAGTACATGTCGTAATACATCGATGGTGCAACCCATTTTCGTTCGTAACTTTAGTACAGCACTTTGGTGCAACCGCGGGCCCATGGTGGTGGGGAGAGCAGGCCGTGCATAGTACCATTGTACTTGATTATAGCACCAGTCATGTGTTTCCGAGTCCAATTGACTGGAAGGGTAAAAATACTAAAAAGTAAGTTTGATCCTTATTTTTTTTAGTAGTTTACATACAAGTGATCACATAAATGTAAGACATGGAAACTGGAACGCACTGCAGTATTATTTCATTGTAAATACTTTGATATTTTTATTTTTGCATTAAATATAAAAGCAGGAGAAAATTAATGTGGTGCAAAAGGCAAATCTGTGGATCTTAGGTGGTAATCACCAAATATCTGTTCGCCCGTCGCAAATACACTCAAATTGCCTTCAGGGTTACTTCCCGAGAACAGACAAACAAACATACAAAATTAAAATGTGAAAGGGGGACCACGGTTGCAAGGGACCTTGGGAAGAATCCCAAGCGTTTCTGGAGTTTCATCAAAGCACGTTCTCGCCAACACTCCCTCCCATCAGTGCTTAAAAATGACAACTCCGGCATCGATGCTGCTGATCCAGCTAGCAAGGCAGCACTCTTGATGGAGTATTTCCAGTCCGTGTATTTACCTACTCCTACGGTTCCCGATGCTGAACTGCCTACAATTAAGTATTTTCACCTTGACCCAATGCCAGCCATTACCATTGAGGACTCTGAGGTTCTGCATGAACTGTTGGACATAAGGCCTGTGGTCCAGAAAATTTGCCAGGTTTTGTGTTAAAGTCGTGTGCTGACAGCTTGTGTAGACCTTTGTCTTATTTGTTTCGTAGATCTTTGTGCGAGGGCAGTTTTCCTACTAACTGGAAGACCGCTAACAATGTTGCTATTCACAAGACCGGTAAAAGACAAAATGTTGCTAATTATAGACCTATTTCTTTAATTTCTTTAGTCTCTAAGGTCTTTAAGAGGATTATGTGTGAACGGCTCTTATGTCAATATCAGGCGCGGATCCGGGGGGGGGGTTAGGGGTCGAACCCCCCCCCCCCCCCCCCCCCCCGCTGGTTGCCAATTTTTTTAATATATACAGGTCTTATTTTGCCTATGGGTGAGAACAAAACAAAGAGGTTAAATGGCGCCACCAACGGTGAGAAAGTGTATCAGCCCCCCCCCCCCCCCTCCCCGCTTGTAATTGTTTTCGCAAGCGCAACATTTTGGCAAATTTCAGAACTCCAGACTCCTTTCTTTACCCCTCCGTTGTTTCCCCCCTCTGTTGTCCCTTCTTTATATCTTCAACCCACTTCCCCTTCCATTCCCTACCCCCCCCCCGCCCTATCTATTGTTTAACCCATCCCTTCCGTTTTTGCATTTTCTTTTCTTTTGTCACACCAACTGTTCCCTGTTGTCTTACCTTTTCTGTACCTGTTCACCATCCTGTCTCTCCCCTCCCACCTTTCCCTCCTCCCCCTTTTCTTTGACCTTGTTTCTAATTATGTGCAATATGTGTATGTATTATGTGCGATAGTTATGTGTATGTTTGATGTTTTTAACCCCTTGCGTACGGTTGACACAAATACGTGCAGATTGAAAATTACCACCTGGCCGGTTGACGTCTATGCACGTCAATTTCTGCATTTTCAATCCAATATTGGGGTATTGTGTACGTTATGCTTGGCTCCATAAGCCTCTTGTTTCTGTTTTGCTTGGCTGCACAAGCCGGCCTGGTGCCCCGACGCCCCCATATGAAATCCGGGGTCAAGGGGTTGTGTAATTTTGTATGTGTGAATTTTTTTTTTTTTTTATTATTATTATTATTAATTTTTTGTTATATAGTATTTTATTATTATGTACATGTGTATTATATTTATTTCATGTAAATTTACAAAATCCCTGTTATTGGCGGTCCGCCGCTGTTGGCGATTTTTAAAATAAAATAAAACAATAAGAAATAATAGGACGCGTGTGAAGGTCGTTACCGACAGAAATGTTTATAGACATTAGACACTTGCCAAGGTTTGGCAAAATCATGTTTAGCTTCATGCCTTTTCCAAACAAAGGAACCAGGAGGCACCTTTTACATCTATTTTAGATCATCCTAGTAGTTTAGACGATGAAGGGCCCTAATTGTTTCAAGATGGCATCAGCGAAAGTGGACTCCACAAAGTCGATTCAAAACAAACAGATTCAAAACAAATCTACAGGGAAAATGTTCTGTATTGTTGTGGTGATTTTGTTTTAAATTAATTTTGGCGAAAAATATGTATTTGTCACGCTTAAATTTAAATAAATGTTAACGTACCGCCCTTGACTGCAACAGCCACAAGGATAACTAGTTGGATCAGCATTTGGCCCTCTGCCAAAAAAAGAAGACAATGGGTAATCATATTAGAAACTTTAACTTTAATGCTTCTCAGTTAGGCCATGTTAAAAAAAATAACATGTTTAGCGTCCGGGTTTTAAAAAAAAAGGACGGAGGGGCTTTTTTAATTTCAAGATGGCCACCATTCTTTTATAAATGTCCAACAACCGTAGGTTTCTCAAATGTTCTAAAACACAAACACGAAAGAGGCATGTTTGACAACAGAATTGAACATTGTTTACAGTGGTTTCAATATTTTTAGTAAGCTTGTATTTTATTTTGCGATGGATTGGTTAACTTTTTTTTTGGGGGGGGGGGGGGTTTCACCAGATTTTGTCACTGGTAAATTTGTTTTTAAATCTAGTCGGCCTTTAAAAAGGAAGCGGGCGGGGACGCTAAATATGTGATTTGTTTTACTTCGCCTTAATCCTGCGAAATGCTAACCCGATTGTTTACTTTTTTCTACAGCCCAGATTGGTCTCTTAAAAACGTTTTCCTTAATAAATAATACAAAAAGGAACAACCGTTAGTACCTGCCTGTGTGCTTCCATACACATCGACTCAAGAGCCATTTTCGTTTTTAAACATGCCATGCTGTGCCCAAGTCAATGAATAGGTACCGTACTAAAAAGTGTCTACTAATGGGGTGGGGGCCTGGGGTGGGGGACAGATTTACGTACCTCCCGATAAGACATGATTATGATGTGTGTCCTTAATTACCTTTGCAAAGAGTGACAAACTATAGGCCAAAAAAGCCTAGAAACAGCGTAGAATTGGCATCGTCAATGTATGCCCGTCAACATTAATGCCGTTACAAAAAACTCCAACGTTTCCCGCGTAATATTGGCCTAGTTTCACACTTTTGCAAAGGTAGGAATACATGGAGATACTACCATTGTTTTTGTGGTCATGTATTACTGCTAGTCACCAGTTTGAGTATTAAATGTGACAATTTTCTGGGTATGTTGCAACGAGACATTTTTAAAATCAAATCTTTAACTAGAGTATTGGCTATCGGCTCCGGTTTTTTAATCCAAATTACTCGGACAAAATCCTCTGAAAGATTCCCATAATTGGACCATTATGGCAGGACAAAGAAATTGTAAGGAAGTCGGCGGGGCAAAATTTGGGCAACTGCTATAATTTTCAGGTTGAGGAAAGTAAAGAAACTTACTCATTTTGTAGAGTGAATACAGCGTTAGTAATCGACCACGTCTGCAGATACCAATCTCCACCTTTCGTATGGGCTTGGCCGCTTGTCGTGAGCGCTTAAAATGTGCGGGCAGTATTGCCCACAATGTGGGAAAAACCGGAATAAACCCAGGGAAAACCCGGGAAAACCCGGGAAAACCCGGGAAAAACCCGGGGAAAAACCCAAATGTGTAAAGCCAATGTAATACTAATCTCGTTCTCGGGGTGCACTTCAGTACCATGCAGGGCCGTAGCCTTCCCCGAGACTACAAAGAAAATTCCGTCTTTTTAGAACTGTAGTCGAGTCCCTGCAAGTCCTTTAATTCCCTAATTAAACGAAAGAAATGAAGTTTAATTATAATTCTATCGAGTCTATCACTAGCACTGAAGGACTTACGTGAGATTGCACCTTTCACCGGAATGTATCGTCACACTTGAGAGCACCTATTGTAGTAAACAATGGAGGTCCCCTATAACCACGCACGTAGGCACAGGTTCCTCAGTGCATTTTGAGGTGTCCCGCTGGATTTGCCGTCAATTCGTATGGATGGGTTCCTTACATAATTCATGCAACGTTGCAGTCATACCCTGGGCGGGTACGTAAGTCCTTCAGTGCTAGTGATAGACTCGATAGAATTATAATTAAACTTCATTTCTTTCGTTTAATTAGGGAATTTTACCTCGCTATCACATAGCACTTCGGCCTTACGTGAGAAGTTTAGAGTACAAGTTGACGGCAAAACAAGAGCAGACAATGCATGTAATATTGCATGGTTCCAACTTGTTAAACTCGAACTGAAAACTTGGAAGGTCATATAAACCAACAAAATTAGCAATGTGCAAATGTTGATACAAGTTCAGCTAAAGCTTCGCAGCAGCAATGAGCACAGTATTTACTGAAACTTAAATAGGCAGTCTGGCTCTGCCGCAGACCACATTATCACTGTAAAGTTTGATGCAATAAAAACGGAGACTGCTTTAATCGTATTGCGGTACTGTGGCGCAGTCCAAAACTGCTGCGGTAAAATTGGAGGCCAGGACCGGTTTATTGTAAAATTTTGCAAATGTGGAGCAATTTGTCCAGCCGAGTAGTAGAGAAAGGAGAGTACTGCCCCACCTCTGTTTTCCCTCCTCTCTCCCCCTCCCTCTTCCCTCTCCCCCCCCCCCCCCCCCAAATTTTAAAAATCAAAATGAGAAAATCGCCAGATTCCAAAAAAGGGGAAACCCCCTAAATTTTAGAAAGCAAAAAGAATTTATCTCTCTCGGCTAAATTCTTGGGGCAAAAAAAAATAGATATTATTTTTAATATTGTAAATAAAATAAACATCTATTATAAAGGATGGAAAACAGAATGATACCCGCAACGGGTTACACGCGTTGGACAAAAAACGATCTGAAAAAGTATATCTACAAATATGCCATTACGTTGGGCCCACCAACCGGACGCAATGGTACGTTCATCAGACTAGACTATATATCGGTCATAAAAAGAATGAGGCGCTTTATAAAAATTTGCGGTTTAAGTCTAGAGAATTATTAGAAAATTTAATCACAGATAAACACATCCCGCTGGGTGATCCTACCGGGAGAAGGGGTCGATACATTAAACAAGATTTTGAATCTGCCATACGGCGATATTATAAAAAACCCGACGAAGAACTTGCCCCCTTGGCTTTTAACGAAACAACTCCGAGGCCATTCAGAAATCATTTGCGTAATTATGAGATGAATATCGATAGAATTCTCGTAGATCCTCTAGCATTTTTTAACGAAAACAAACTTAAAATCATAGACGAGTTGAAAGGCGCACTAAACGAATTTAGAAGCTTTAAATTTCAACTCGCGTTTAAAGTTACGTTGAGAAAGTATAATCACGTAAACGACACTTTTACCGAAGAAACGAGTGTTTTTTTCGGGCTTCAATCGATCGTATTAAACGAAGGCGAAATCGAAAACCAAGTACAAGAACAGATAGATATCATAATCGAAAAAATAGAAAAATTTCAAACAAACTGAAGCGGTTGGGTAATTCACGATTTAAAGGCACTCTATATCAACGTTTCTAATTACCAACCAATAAGAGGCAATTCTTACATTCCACTACCCCCTCACATAATCCATAAAAAGGCAGTCGTCAATGTTAAAAACGAAGATCAGGAGTGTATCAGATGATCGTTGAGAGCCGCCCTAAGGTTATTTTACTCCTTCTGTCAAAGAATCAATTAAAAACAACCCCAACTATACTATTCACTACGAAAGGAATTCTATCTTCGAAGAAGATGATGGATTAGATTTTAAGAACGTAGCGTTTCCAACCCCAATCACGGATATTGACAAGATCGAAAAACAAAATAATCTCGCCATTAACGTTTTTGGTTATGAAAATAAAATTTTCCCGCTGAGAATAACTACTCAACCGAAACCGGTCATAAATCTGTTGTTATTTACCCCTGTTTACCACCGAATATATATTGTCTCTAGCCGACGACTCTTTTTGGGGGTGGGTACTAGAAGTGGATTTAGACTATCCAAAACATTTACACGACTTACACAACGGTTATCCTTTAGCATCCGTAAACCAAGTCATTCCTTTAGAGTCCTTATCAGCTAGACTTGATGGAAAAAACAGGCTCACAACCGTCGAATGAAACCAAGTTGGTAGCGACGGGCGGACCAAGAAAAAATTACGTAACTCATTATAGAAATCTAAAATTTGACTTGCTTCACGGGCTAGTTATAACCCGAGTACATAGGGTTTTAAAGTTTACTCAAGCGCCTTGGATGAAATCATACATCGATAAAAATACCCAACTCAGAAAAGAAGCTAAGTCCGATTTCGAAAAAGACTTTTTTAAATTGATGAACAACTCGGTATTTGGCAAAACTATGGAAGATGTTAGAAAGCGAATGGACTCTCACTTGTTAAGAGTCCACGAAGAAACTAAAATTCGTAAATTGATAGCCAAACCAAATTACAACAGCAGGATAATTTTTGAACGCTGCGATCTATTAATGATAAACATGTATAAAACTCAAGTTCGTTTAAACAAACCCGTCTATTGCGGTATGAGTATTTTAGACCTTAGTAAACTTTTAATGTACGAATTGTATTACGATAAACTAAAAGTAAAATACAAAGACAAAGTCGATTTGATTTATACCGATACGGACTCGTTGCTCTTACGTATTGAAACTGAAGACCTATACAAAGACATGGAAAAAGACAAAGAATTATACGACTTGTCGAATTATCCGAAAGACCACTTTTTATACGACGATTCTAATAAGAAAATAATAGGTAAGTTCAAGGACGAATGTGGTGGAAAACCGATCAAAGAAGTGGTTTGTATCAGATCAAAAATGTACTCCATTTTAATGGACGATGGGGAAAATATTAAGAAATCAAAAGGAGTCAGAAGGTACGTCGTTTCAAACAAGATAACTCATCAAGATTATAATGACTGTCTGTTTAACTCATCAATTTATCGGCACGACATGAACATGTTGAGAAGCGACAAGCATATAATGAACTCTTTAACTCAAAATAAGGTATCGCTCAATCCCAGAGACGATAAACGGCATATCTTAGACGATGGAATTCATACTCTGATGCACGATCATTATCGTACTCGCGTATCGAAAAAGTGAAATATAAATTAATAATAATAATTTTAATATATATAAATCATGTGTAAGTGGTTAAACATCGGAAGGCTAACTACGTGCGAAAATGATGGAGACCCGTGGTGTATGGAACATTTCGGCAGACGTGATCTAGCGCCTAAACCGTGTTCAATTTGTGGCTATGGAACTAGGTCAAAGGTACAACTTTGTACGAATCATTCTACGAAAGGAAAACACCGGCTACAACTCATCGAAAATATGGCTAAAACTAAGTATAAAATAGTTATAAAAGAACTCGATATAGAATTTAACCCCGAAAAACGTCGATGTTCTTGGTTACTTTCTAGTAGCCCAAACCGCTGTAATAAGCCAACTGCCAAGTCTGACCCTATATATTGCTCTTTACACGCGTATCGATTTAAAAAAGTCGGTAGAGCCTTAGACCCCTGTAAGGTATGTGGTCGAGGTACTTTTTCTAAAAACGGTAATTGTACCGAGTGTAATAACAAAAAAAAACATTAGGATTCTCTAAAGATTAGAACAAGAATTTTTATAAATATCTACTCGAAAAATAACTCTCTTATTGTGATTATCGATTAACGCGCCGTCGCAGTCTCTGAAAGAAAAACTCAGTTCGGGTATTTTACTCATAATTAGCGGGATGGTAGTTTTTCTTTTATTCTGCAAAAACGCGATTATATCCGAATCGGAGTTAATATTTAAAATCGGTATAACGTCTAACAAGTCTGTATGATTTCCGTTATAGAAATTATTATACGTAGATAATTCGCCGCAATGTAAACAAAAACTGCATTCACATAATTAATATTATAATGTCCTACAATTTCACCATTACGCAAAGGGTACCAAATATAGGGTAGGTCCAACACTTTTTGAGTATATCGATCGAACATAATGATAACATCTCCAACACCCAAATCTGTTATACCGGCATTAAAAACAATTTGTTTATTAATCTTGTCCGCGACAACTGTCATCAAAGTTAATTTATTAAGTTCGGCTATTAACCCATCGATATCATAATTTCCAGTTGGAATTATCGTTTCACCGTTACGCACACCTCGGCTAGCAACTGTTCTCCATCCTATAGTCATACGTTGAGTTATATTATAGAACCCGACGGTAAATATCACGCTGTTTAAACTCATACAGTAATCTCCCTTAGAGTTATCTATAGGTTTTGACAGTCTAAACGTTTTTTCGCTACCAAACATTTCAAAAATGTGCGATTCCATTTTAATAAAGCGTAAACAAATCTAAAGATTTTTTTTTTAATTTACCGATCGTCAAGTTAAAACTAATCTTTTTTCCTCGATTATCGATTAACTCGCCGTCGCGGTCTTTGATACTAAAGCTAAGTTGGTTTATCCTATCGCCCGCGAGTCTATGAGCGGGTGCTCTTATATTTTTGATAATCGTATCATCTCTTTTCGTTATTGGTATAACGTATAACAAGTACGCACCACTTCCGTTATAGAAATTATTAGACGTAGATAACTGATCGCAATGTAAAAAAACTGTATCGATAGGCGTTGTATTATAATGCCCTACGTAATCTACGCCAAAAACTAAGTTTTTGGATGATATCCCCAACAATTGTTTAATGTTTTTATCAAAGCGTAGAACGTTATTTCTTCCGTTATATTAAAAGATATCTTTTTATTAAGTTTATCTACAGCGACTTCTAACCAAACTAATTTACTAAGTCTATCTCCTATCCAATCTATATCGTAATATCCAGCCGGAATATCAATTCTACCATCCATACTACCCGTTTTTTCCCCCGTGTTTGGATCTATTTGATTTATAAAATAGAGAATTTCGCTATATAGTTATATTATAAAACCCCGCGGTAAATATCACGCTGTTTAAACTCATACAGTAATCTCCATTAGAGTTATCTATAAGTTTTGATAAATTAAAAGTTTGTTCGTTACCAACCATTTCAAAAACGTGCGATTCCATTTTAATAAACTAAAATATTTAAATCTTATAACTAAGATTTAAAATATAAATGAAAATCGCTCAATTTGTAAATTTTTTAGACGTTAATAAACAAACAATAACAAATGCTATAGATATCGTAAATCTAGCTGGAGGTCACGACGATACGCGCTATCGCCCTACGAGCGATAGCGATGAAGCAAATAGCCCGAAGAGTACCCCGTTGAACATGAACTTGAGTCACCTAACCATCATCGTAAACGCTAACACGAACGCGAGTTTTAATAAGATTTTCGCGGACATATTTAGCGCTTATAAAATGTCCGACATAAAACACGACAAACAAGTACTACGCTATGCATCACACCCCATGACGTTTTATCAAAATCAACTCAACTTTGCATATTGGTGCGCAACTTCGGGTTGTGGGGTGGGACTAGACTTATTGTTACATGAAAACCCCGTAATATCGGCTTTAATCAAGTTTCACGTATATTTCACGATCAGAAAGATACTACACGTTCTAGTATCCCCGATTCCAGGAGATAATGCATTCGACGATCTAAACAATAACTTCGATCACGGCGCTTATACCAATATTTGTCGACACTTTCAAGTAGATCCACATACAAGTTTTAAACAGACCGTAGAAACAACTTCTGGAGGATTAGGTACCGCCTACTATTACGATAATTTGGAGTCGCATAGATATAGACCAGTACCGGGTAGAAATTATGACTCTAGCGAACTAGATAAGAGTAAGTTTAATTATGACTACACTAAATACCCAGGAGCAACCAATATCGGTTTTGGAGAGTCGGGCGATGCGTATCATTTTAGTAGATATACAGTCTCGTGGATCAGACAATCCGCGGACGTTGTACGACTTGGTTTTATAAAGTTTATACGTCAGAAGAGCTCGTTTACCGACTTTGGTATAGAAAAAATAAACGAAAGCCTGAGAACGTACGTGTACGCCATACTTGGTGCGCAAGCCCAAACAAAAACGAGTATACTAACTGCAGGTACTGGATTGTCTGCCCAAAGTCAATTTGAAACTATAGTAGAAGCCACTATAAATAACGATATGGGCTTAGAAGAATCTATAACCAGATTTCAAGATTCTTTACAGTACGCTAGAAGCTCGTTAAACTTTGTGATAAGCCCCGGATTATACTTGATTCCATCAAATATGGAGCTTTTAGTCGGTATTCATCGAGGTTATAATAATAATATACAGATAGCTACGCCAGATTCATCGATAGGATTAAATATCAATTTGAACTCAGACGTACCTCAACCGCCCACTTTAGACCCTCCAACACCCCCACCACCAACTCCTGCACTACCCCAGCCCACTTTAGACCCTCCAACACCCCCGCCACCAACCCCTGCACTACCCCAGCCCACTTTAGACCCTCCAATCTCAGACGTACCCCCAACACCAACCACTGCACCACCCCAAACCCTCTCCCTTAAAAAAGAGGCGTACATCTACCCAGCAGAATTTAGACCCTCTAAAACCTCTAATCTCAGACGTACGCCCTACGAGCGTAGCTACGCGAGTACCCCCACCGCCAGATTCGCACGAACAAGAAAAAACTGCTTTAGTCGTTGGTTTAATGGCCGCTGCTGGGGTGGGGTATCTAGCTTACGATATTTTACGTAATTGAAGAAGGTGGTAACTCAGTATCTGATGGAACGACCATTAATTCTTTCGTAACGAACGATCTCTTGGGGCCATCTTTTAGCCAGTACAATGCGGGCTGCCCAGGATTCGTCGTTCTTTTTTTTATCGTATACATTTCTAAGCTCCAAATAGGATCGGTAGCTCTTCTTCTAACGTCTTTTTCGGGCTCTCCAGGAGCGTAAAGATATCTAACGATATCATCATTTACGCTTAAAAGTTGTTCGGGAATCTTGAGCCCCGAAGAACTCAATTGTCTTATTTCTAACTGAGACATAGCCAATTTAGGAGTTAACGGTTTGCCTTTCATAGTCGATATCAATCTAGTTTCTTCGTCGTTTAACGCTTTTATAACATCGGGCAATCTTTTTACCCACGAGCGGCTACGCTCGGTAGGCTCTAACATTTCTTGAGCGTATTGATGACCGAATAATCTTTCGGCCAAAGTGCGATTAAATCTTTCTACTATACCTTGAGCTCTTTGATTACCAACCTCGCCTCTCTGTACTACTACTCGTCGAGTACGCATCAAAGTATTAAATTCGGCCATAAATTCTGTACCGGGATCTACTTTTATAGTTTTAGGCCAAGACAAGGCCGATCTTTTGTAAATCGTTTTTAGTGCCTCTACAACTTGAGTACTCGTTTTATTCGTCAAGGGTTCAGCTTCTTTATATCGAGTGGCCACATCAACAATCGCCAACGCGTATCTATAAGTTTTTCGTCTAACTACATCGTGAGGTAGATATAACAGATCCGCTTGATGCATTTCATTGGGTCGTGCGATAGTCTTATTGAGGCTCGTAGGTCTCGGTATATTACTGGGGACCGGTAAATAGATTTGCCACATGGCTTGTTTTCTTAACCAATTTCTAACGGCAGACTCGGGTACATTGGCTTTTAACGATATTTTTTATGGCGCCTACACCTTTCCAATATCCTCTAGGACTGTAAAATATTTTACTTAATTTTGTTTCCATTCTATTTTAACGACTTATTAAAAATGGTGAGTCTTTTAATTATGGGTGCTAGAGCTATAATAAGCGCTGTGGCATTTAGCGGAACGAGCTTCGCCTTTTCTAAGATAGGAAAAAGCGGTGCGGACGAAGAACGTAAACGACATGATTTGGCTTTAGAAAGATTAACTGAAGCTAAACAAGAGTGGGTGGAACAAAGAACCAAGGTTCTAGATTATCTAAACGATCGACTACATAAAGAAGCCAGGGCTCAAAAAACATTTAAAAATGTAGAGTTGCTATTACCTCGCGAACCTGTATTGTCGGACTTTTACGTACCCAGCGAAGATCAAAAAGATGGTGAAATTGCATTTATCTTAGGAGGCACTGCTGTTTTAGGTTATTTAGTTTATAAGTTTGCTTAAGTTTTTTTTTGCTTTTAAAATTACTTTTTTGTTTTTGTTTCGTTAAGTAAAATGAACGCAATTTATGGAAGCAAGCTGAATCCACACAGAAGTTTTAAAAATCCTAGAGCGTTGAAGGGGTTGAGACAATCGATGGTTATTACTCATACTCCTAGTACCGCGGGAGCGAACGATCTGTTGGTCGTTCAATTTCCTATGTTGAGTCAAGACGATGTAGTCGTGCCGGGTACTGTACGCTAGCTTTCAATATAGACTTAGAATCTGAAGGCACTAACGCCGATGATGAAAGAACTCTATATTATAACGTCGCACGAAATTTAATTAGTAGCGTAAGAGTCAAACTAGAAGGTAAAGATTTCATAGCGTTTACGAGTGCTGATGTATATAACGCGTATAAAGACTTGTGGCGGCCAGCCAGTGCAAACGATGCATATCGAGGACTCGAAACTTCCAACGTCACAAAACTCAGAATCGGCGCTAGTGATGGGGATGCTAGCGCGAATGATGGAAAAGACAAAGCGATAGCCGATGCTTACGGTAATAGATATTACATTCCTCTAGATTTTGAAATGCTTACGGATCATCAACCTTTTAGTCCATCGACGCTCAAAGATAGACTAACTTACGAATTTAAATTTAACGATCACGCGAGCGTAGTAAAATCTACCGATACTAACGCGAAGTATAAAATTTCGGGGTTAGATCTCGAGTTTGAAACAGTGACTAATAAAACATTGGCCGATAGTATCAGACAAAAATATCGAGGTAAAACTCATTTTCTATACGAAAAAGTTCAAAGATATACGGTTATAACGTTAAACAAGTCCGATAATACTTGGAACATTAATCTTAATCAAGCCGTTAGGAGTCTCTTTTATTTAAAGAATCGAGCGAAAAAGATCCTCAAATTGTTTATAATCCAAAGATTGAAAAAGTAGACGTTACGATAGAGGGTAAGCCAAATCAATTGTATAGTCAGGGCATAAAGCGTTATCAACACTGGGATGAGATTACCAAGTTTTTCGGCGACTCTAATACAGAATTTGGTGCTAGTGTGTGCAAAGACTTAGACTTACACGATATGACGCTAGGAGATTACTTCAAAACTAGTTACGGTCTTTGGCTAGATACGAGGGTGACGGATGATAATAAAAGTCACGGTTCTGGTAGGAAAATAGGAGACGTAGGTGGCGGTATTTCTCTTCATTTAGAAAGAGAGGCTGAGACAGCTGGTGAACTATCGTGTTACGTTTTCTTGGTGATGGATGGTCAGTTGGTTCTCGAAGATGGAAGATTTAGCGGTAGTTACTCTTAAAATATAGTCCTTACTATAAATAAGCATGTTTCCAAAGACACCACACTGCGCCCTAATATGCGGTAGGACTAATTCGGGTAAAACTAAATATATTTTAGATCTATTAGAAACTACGTATAAAGATCACTTTGAGAATATTGTAGTTATTTGTCCTACGTTGAGCAACAACAAGACTTATCGCGAGAGACTTTGGTTGTGGTTAGATCCTGAGATATACCTATGCGATTTAGAGGTAGAGCAGGTGTCTCTCAACGAAGCTTTAGAATTTTATAGAGCTCGATTTAAAGGATCGCACGTTCTATTTTTGATAGATGATTGTAGCTCGGAACAAGAAATAAAATATCGTAAGGCGGCGTACTCGCGTAGCTACGACCGTAGGGGTATGGGAAAAATACTTGCGTTTTAACAAAATTGGCGTTTAGCGGTAGGCACGACAATCACTACTGTTGGTTGATGACTCAAAAGTATAATTGCGTAATGACGGATTTTCGAGCTCAAACTGCATTTATCGTATTGTTTTATTGTAAAGATAAAAATAGTTTCAATCAATGTCTAGATGAAAATGATGCGGTGCCTTTAGAAGAAAGATCGAGAATTAAAAAGATTTTAAGAGACGTACCTTTTAGTAAATTATTGGTAAAAACTGATCCTCCAGTCTGTTGGCAGTTGATCTATAGTTGATCTAAAGTTGAACTGTTAGATAATCTATAGATAACTGTTAGATAACTGTTAGATAACTGTTAGATGATCTATAGTTGATCTATACAGTTCAACTATAGATCAACTATAGATCAACTGTAGATCATCTATAGTTGATCTATAGTTGATCTGTTAGATAACTGTTAGATGATATATAGTTGATATATAGTTGATCTATAGATGATCTGATAGATGAATTATAGATTATCTAGTCATCTATAAAATATGATAGAATATCTAGACCTATTATTAAAACTAGTAATAGCCATCAACTTATCTTTATTTTCTTACGATTATATGTCTTGTAGAAATAAGATTAAAAAATATAGTTCTATTTTAAATGAGCAAATCGATATAATCTCTAAACACGTTATCTCAAGAACCCAAGGTTCAAAGTGTAGCTAGTACGCCCTATGAGCGTAGCTACGCGAGTACGAGCGAGTCTCCAGATCTTAAAAGTTGTGAAAATAGACTTTTAGGTGTAGTTGCGGGTGGTGATTCAAAAAAATATTTCGGTAAAGAATACTCCGTTAATGAAATAGAAAATGTTAACTACGGAAAATCAAGAAAAGTTGTATAAAAAATACGAAGCCAAGCTTGGTAAAGAAATGATAGTCAGTTTGGGGGGTTGCGTGTTGACTCTTTACGCAAAAGCTTTAGGCGTGACTTTACCGCTGGCTTCACCATTCGGTTATAAACTTTGTTTAGATTCTGAAGAAGCCCTCGTTAATGACTTAGAAAAAGACCCTGCTATTTCTAGCAGTATGGCCAGTTTACTTTGCGAAGTGCATTACAATTATGGGACTTATTTATCTCCTTTGGTGGCTATGTTGATCACGACTAAACATTTACGAGTAGATATTAGTATTACGAATAATAGTAGTATTGCAAATAATATTAGTATTACAAATAATAGTAGTATTACTATAAAAGATGAATCCAGAAACGACAACGACGGATCAAGTAGCAGAGACTCCTCAGCCTCCTCAGCCTCCACAAGAGCAAATAGCAAGAGTAACTAAAACAAGAGTAAAAGACCCTAAAAGAGTAGAATTAGGAAAGAGACTGGCCGAAAGAAACAGAAAGATGAAAGAACAAATAAAACAAATGCAAAGTGTAGAAGAAGAAGTTCTCCAGCAAACGCAAACAGTTACGATGGGGGGCATTCTGAGCTGGGGATATGCGATAGTTGGTTTGGCTGTTTTAGGAATTGGATATCTCGCGCTTAAAAAGAGAAAACCAGCGGCGGACGTTGTAGTTCCGCAGCAAAAAGTACAGATTACGAGTGTAACCCCTAAAGTTGAAGAACTATTAGAAATGGAATAAATAAAAAATTGATCAAAAAATAAAATGTTAGTACAAGTAAAATGGATACTAAGGACGTTGCAAATACTCTTTATCATGGCGCTGTGTTGAGTTTGCTGACCGTGGGTTATACTATGTTGAGTAAAAAAAAAATTGAAAATTAGGCCCGCCGATTTAGGAAAGTTAGACGTAGAAGATACGATTAAAATCACCGCTACGGTTGGTAGTGCTCTAGCTACTCAGACTTGGTTGGTGAGCCAAGGAGTAATTCCTCAAAATGTAGTAAATACTACGTAAAATATAAAATATACGACTTATTAAAATGGCCGAAGGTGGAGAAGATTTCGAAATGGGCGACCGAGGTCGAGAAGACGAACAAAATGATGCCGATGATGCCGATGATGATTTTGAATGGGACAACTATGATGAAGAGACTGGTTTTTCGATTCCACCCCCAAAAACGACGGGTGAAGCGATTAATAGATTAGGTCAAATTTCTGGTCGCATAAATACTGGTTACGTAGAATCGTTTTATGATTTTATGGAAAGCAAAGGTTATAAAAAACCGACGAATATAAGGTATGACATTTTTAATAAAGAAAAAGATGGTATTTACTTTGACAATATCTTGCTGACGTATAAAAACGACCCCAAAAAATGTGTAAGTATTGAAACGTTGAAAACAAGAATTGCCAAGGTTTCTGGAGTTAAACCCGGTTTATTTATACGAGAAGAGCTTGGTTTATTAACGGCCGATCAATATAATTTGCGAGATGCTAAACAAACGATAGATGATGCTGTTTATAAACACGTCACTCCAGAATAACTTGTTGAGTTAGCTAACGAGCTGCACGATAACTTAGAACGTATGACGGGGCCCGAAATTGATCCTGATTATGATTTTGAAACCGGTAGATATACAATTCCTCCCCCTCAACCAAAAGGAGTAGATGCTCGAGCGCAAACTGTAGGGTTAAATTACAGAGAACTTGTAGCTTTAGACAAAAAACTACAAACTATGAGCGGTAATGCCGAATTAAATTTAGCCGAACTGCGTAAACTATACGATAGACGCGCCGAAATACAAAAGCCCTCGAAGTAGTAGAAACCGATAATGAGATGCAAGACTTACTTAAAGAACAATAAGATATTGAAAATGAAATAGAGGGTAGATTAAGTCTCAAGCACGACCTTGAACTAAGCATGAATAATCAATTCGCTAGAATCAAAGAAACGGTTAATAAAATATTAGAAAGAGATACCTCGCTAGCGGAAAAGATTAGAATTCTGTTTCGAGAACAGGGTGTGACGGTTGTTAGTATATTAGCCGCGTTTGCTTTAGCACTAAGTACGATCGTTGCTTCTATAATAGCGGCTGTTGGTGGCGGTGGTGCGGCTGTTGTTCCTGCTCCGACCCCCGTTACTCCTACACCCAAACCCGGAGGTAACTTGAAAGATTGGATAAGTAATCATTTAAAAAATTTGGCAAATTTACTAAAAAGGATTGGGGGTAAGTTATTAGCCGCTTTACCTGGTATGTTGGGTAGTAACGCGAGTTGGTTGTTCACGCTATTAAGTAAGTCGATAGGTTGGTTGGCGGAACACGTGTGGGCGTTATTGATCGGCGTCGGTACTTTGATTCTCGTGTACATGCAAAAAAAATTAAATTAATAAGTCGTATAAAATATACGACTTTATAAAATGACCGCAGAATCTATTTACCCTAAATTGCCCGATGTTCCGAGGGATGATATACAAACTACTTCAGTCTTTAGGTTAAATAAAATCGAACGAGTGCAAAAAGAGATAGCCGCCGAGAGAGATAAGAGAGAACGGTTGCACAAAAAGCATAATACAATTATTACCTGTTTATCTAACGCAGAGACCGTTATAGAATGTTTCGGAGCTTTATCCGGTACAATAGGCATAGCCAGCGTTGTCTGTGTCATTACTATACATATAGGCGTGGTGCTAGAAGGCATAGCTGTAGGATGCGTGGGTGTAAGTTTAGTATTAAAACGATTTAGTAAAAAGTTTAGAGGTAAAGCCAAGAAACACGACGAGATTAGAGTAGTAGCCGAAACAAAATTAAATACGATAAATGAATTAGTGTCTCAGGCCGTAGACGATGGCGATGTAAGTCACGAAGAATTTGCCTTGATTAACGACGAATTAAGAAAGTTTTATGGAATGAAAGAAGCCATTAGAACTCAAACGAAATCTAGAGAAGAGTCAGATAGAAATCAAAAAGAAACAGACGATGAGGTCAAAAGGAAAGTTGTCGAGAGAATGGAGAAAGAAAAAAAGATCTTATCGCAAAACTTACAACTTTAGATTAGAAATATGTAAAGAGTATAATGATACGAGTATTTTACCGCCTAATTATGAGAGTTTACAGCCTAGGCCTAGCGCTCCGTATGAAGAATAGAGTACGTAGATCTACGACAAAAAAAAAATAACCCTTACCTCTACTAGAGGTGGGTTTTTTTTTTTTGGCCCCAAGAATTTAGCTGAGAGAGATACAATTTTTATTTATTTTTTATTTTGTTTGACTTCCTAAACATTTAGGGGGTTTCCCCTTTTTTGGAATCTGGCGATTTTCTCATTTTGATTTTTGAAATTTTTTTGGGAAAAAAGAGGGAAGAGGGAGGGGGAGAGAGGAGGGAAAACAGAGGTGGGGCAGTACTCTCCTTTCTCTACTACTAGCCGGCAGTCCGCAGTATGCTTGCCATCGATACCCCCTGCCGATAAGCAGCACTGCATGCTGCTGATCTCGTGCTATGAGCCGAAAAGGTATGGGTGTCTACCTGCATTTCCAAGGGTGGTTTTTATCCACCGAGAGATAGTTTGTGCGCCAACTTCTTTGTGTGGCGGTACATAACTTAAGAAAAGTTTCCTCTTGGTACCTCGTATGGCATGCGTTCTCTGAAGATAGGCTGTTAACAAATTTACAACACAGAGCAAGTGGTCTTGGGGATACTTTTGTAGTACAACACTAGTGTTCTGTTTCCCGACCTTTTGAGGTTTTGATCAATTGATCAATGAAAAAAACAACACCAGTTGTGGTAGATTGAATACAATCGAGGTTGAGTAAAGACAATGTTTGACAACGTTGCCCCGACACGAGGGCAGTAAGTACAACCATTTTCATAGTAAGGTCTTTAAATGACAAATTATTGTTAGGACCCTCTGGAAGGTTTCAAGTTGGTCGTTAGCTTCACTTCCATGGGATTCGCATTCTTTTAAAAACCCCGCTTCCAAAGAATCTCATGAAAAGTATGACAGTGTGACCAGTCGGGTTTTCTCATTCACCTTTAACCCGACAGGTCCCTTATTCCATCGTAACTTTTATAATACATTACATCACGTCTTCCGTATCGTGTCCGTCATGTCCGTTTGTTACATAAAATAGACATGTCCGCCTAGCGCCCTCTCGTGGCCAACTTAACTTTCTCTTGCTTTGGACAGCGCCTCAGCATTTGGTTGCCCGCTAGGTTTAAAAAGTTACAGAAATTTACGTGCTGGAGTTTTTACATACCGCGTTTTGTAAAAAAAATGTTTAGGGTACATTTCAGACCTAGTTCTGTAGTTTTCCTGTTGGGCAGAACTACGTCTGTTCATGGAGTTCGATCCACTCTTGCTTTGCGACAACACCAGCAATTTGGCAGCAGTGCACTCGCACATAACACATTTTTTGGGTGCGGTTCCCGATCAGCAGCAACGCCAAACATCCACTGGCCTCCGTTGTTTCAACGTCGATATTGGATGGCATGAACGTGGACCAGCCCAAGTGGTGTGAAATGGCCCTTGATTATATTCAATATTAGTGTTTTATTTGTATTTTTATGCCGCATATGTACTCTGAGGTGCTAAATTTAGCACTTATTGTCCACTTACTTCTTACTGTCCAATTTCATTCGGTGACAGATGGAATGTCCCATTCCACTCGGCTTCGCCTCGTGGAATGGAACATTCAATCTGTCACCTCATGAAATTATTCTTACCATCGCACTCATAAACATTCATTATTTGTATAATATCGGCAAAACAAAAACACACCGCTGAAAACCCAATACGAGTGTTTCCAGCTCTAAACGGCGAATCTCCCATGTCATGAGCCTAGAGCTGGAATTGTCAAGCTAGTGTGCACGTCGGCATGGTCGAAAATGGAAGTGTGCTCATGACGTAACGTTAGTTCCATTTTTTTGGTAAGAAAAACATTATATTCGAAAAAAATAATCAAATACATAACTGTGCAGCAGTAGGCCTATATAGTGAACGCTTCGATAGGTTTTCACTCAACACCAATGCGTTTTCAACCGAAATTACCGATTTGTACAGTCCTCCCGATATTTCTCCATAGAGTCGTGTATAATTTTCAGCAATTTCCGTCCACGATTTCATACTTTACGGTATCCCGACGTTGATTTCAATAGGCGCTGTCCGTCTATGGGATATTTATGTCTGTGGTCACCGCGCAGCGCGCGCGCGCCGCGGCCGTGCACGGCGACTGTAAATTGCGCCCTCTGTTGATGAACGTCCTAGATGTGGGTATTGCTCCGGGCCTCTTGTTTGTGAAGTCAGCGTCGCGTGGAGACGATTTTGCCCCGCAAATATCTCCTGTTCTTGACATTCATGGAGGAATATTTCTATCCTCCCGGGGAGATGGGCTGTTGAACTGTGGACGGAGATGATGCCAAGAATATTTATGCAGGTAAAGTGTGATTTTTGAACCTCTGTTTTTATAGTTGGTCTGAACTGTTTACAGGCTACTATGTCAATGTGATGAGTATAAACTTGTAAGTCAACATGGCCCAAAACATAAATAAGGCTACTCTTAAGGAATTGACAACTTTGCCGGGCATTGGCCAAAAATTTGCTAGTGCACATCTCTTTCAGAACCATGTCCTTTGCAATATTTTCCTCGACACGGCGAGAATTGTCTTAAAACCTGGGTAATAATAGTTGCTGAACTGTTTCCATCACTTGAATGATAAATAAAACCAGAAATATTAACTACTTACGTATATTTTGGCTAAAATTCAGGAGTCCTTTGTTACTAAAACGTCAACAAATCCGACTGTCTTTCCATTGCCTCATGCATACACATGTTGTTCCTGCTTTAAACATCGCCACCATGCGGTCATTTGTAGACATGTTGATCTTGTCCCCAAACCCGCTATACCATCGAGATTGTATATGACTGTTTTATGTAATATTTAAATATATATACTTTCATTGTTGATGCTTATCTCAACTAATAATATCAACACCAAACGGTCGTCTATAGTATAGTATATATTGAACATGGACAAAAGAAGTGGTGGAAGCGTTACCCGACCATTAGCCTTTTAGAGGTATGGCGGACACAATAGGAGGGCGCTATTTGATTTGGGTAAACCTTTTGTATGGCACAAAAGGTATACCCAAATCAAATAGCGCCCTCCTATTGTGTCCGCCATACCTCTAAAACGCTATAAATTGCTAGGCGCTGGTAACAATGCGTGCTACTTAATGCAAAGTACCTGCATTGACCTGTGACATGTGTTTACACTCGACAGTAATTTTGAGTGTGCTTCAGTGTGTGTTGACGAATCCAGACTTCCAAAAATTTGCTGTAAAAACGTGAGTTGTCATTATTTTTTTATTCACCTTTTCATCATTTGGTGCATATAGGTCTATACTTCATACTGTGTCAGTTATACTTCAATATTGAATATATTATAAGATTTTCGTATCTGAAAAAAATTGCCATTTTTGCTAGTGCGTGTTTCCTAGCGTTATGTACAACCATAACGCTGGGATCATCCTAGCTAGCCAAAAATATGCCCAAACTATAATTTCCATTAAAGAAACAAAGGGTACAGTGGTAATAGATGATTTTCATGAAACCTTCCAACTCAAGAGCAGTGTATATTCGGGAGCACTCTCAAGCAACTGTGGCTGACATCATTGGGTTGTATCCACGCCTGATGGACATCCGAGGAATGGTAAATATTATACAAATATTGAGTGGCTCAGAGTGGAATGGGAGGAATATTATCGCAAGGTAAAATCTGGACTTTTGCATTTCACGAGGCTTCACCTCGTCAAATGGAAAAGTCGAGATTTTACCGAGCGATAATATTCCTCCCGTTCACAATTTAGAGCCACTCAATATTTGTTTTATATAACTGACATACAGATCCGCGAACGTTGGCTCATCTGTTGACGCCCGGGTGTTGACGTCATGATTGTGTGTGGTGGTTGTCCAAAAATCGGGTCACAACCTCTCCCCAGGTTTAGAGTGAGGGTCAACTGTTCAAAAGCCGTGGGAACAAGGATGATCCTAACTGTTGAATAGTAAATCCCATTCACCATGGGCGAATGGGACGTTTTGAGCCGCGGCGTGAATGGGAGCAATAATGAATGTCACGTGATGTGAGTTCCACAAATTAAATGACAAGGATCTGTGTGTCAGTAATATAATATAATCTTTTATCTTCAGCGAGTTAACAAATTTTAATTGACATTGGCCAAGCAGATTTCTGCACTACGCTTGAGACTGCTATCATGATATGGAGCCTGTAGCCTTAACAATGTCCCTCTTAAAGTGCAATCATCTGGCCTTTGACTGGCTGGTGGGTTATTGGCAAGCCTCGGTTGCTTACAGCCCTGAACTCAAATATCCATCGATGTCAGGTTTGAACCTAGTGGTCATAACTCGGACAGCTGCGTAGCTCTCTTTGCCAACTTTCAAGGCACAATCAGCGCAGTTAATTAATTAATTAAGTTGTTTGCTTTGTATACAGGTGCACGTTATTCAATTACAGTAATTCTTTCCGAATATTTGATTCCATTTTTCCCCAGTAGATGAAGCATGATTTCCGTCTAATACACTGCAGCTGGACGGACTATTTTACGCTCATGTGAGTCAATTATTGCATACAATTTTAACACGCCCAAAATTAATTCAACATTTTAATTTAAAAATATCGGTAACTTTTCGTAGACAGACTTTTTTGTCCGATGGCTCATCTGAAAGCTAACAACTTTTGCAGCGCTACAACAATAGCAGTTCAGCGAAATTTAGAAAAATGAGGCGAGAGCACGAATAGTAAATCTTTAATTGCAAGAATGCTTGTCGATATTGTGAATACTTATCATTTGGGAACTATTATGGGAAATAAAGTTAACATTCGTCGACTATAAAACAAGCACTTGTTATGCCTGCATTTTTTGGCCATAGGTTTGTTTTACTTTTAACTGTTCACTTGAATTAATAACCTGGAATTATTCTTGTCTTGTAACACAGATTGGAACCAATATCCCAACTTTCCTGGAGAAGAAGATGCAGAAGCAGCCATTTGTTCTGCTGTTAGGGGACCTTCTGAACTCTGAACAGGTATTTGTTGTCTTGGAGCAAAAGGTTATTGAGCAAGGATCCCTCATGAAAGCTTTGGATGTCTGTTTTAAGTTGTTTTATGTTCTGGATCTGTCTTATCCTTGGCAGTCCCTGTCCACCTGGGAGTTTTTCAAGAAGGCCATCTATGGCCTTGGTAAGGGGAAGGGGAAAGAGACCACATCCTGTGCTGTACGCTCTCTGCGAGCATTTCTGAACACTCAGGCCAAGAATTAAGGCCGAGTACACAGTTGTAATTCGCCACCTCTGGCTGATATTAAACCTAAATAGTTTTGTTATAATATATCGTGAACAAATTTTGTGAAAGTTTTACCTCAATACATGCTTACGTTTTAGAGAAAACAATGAAAGACTGTTTTTTCCATATTAATTGCCCAGTTTCTTGCTTACAGCCCTGAACTCAAATATCCATCGATGTCAGGTTTGAACCTAGTGGTCATAACTCGGACAGCTGCGTAGCTCTCTTTGCCAACTTTCAAGGCACAATCAGCGCAGTTAATTAATTAAGTTGTTTGCTTTGTATACAGGTGCACTTTATTCAATTACAGTAATTCTTTCCGAATATTTGATTCCATTTTTTCCCCAGTAGATCAAGCATGATTTCCGTCTAATGCACTGCAGCTGGACGGACTATTTTACGCTCATGTGAGTCAATTATTGCATACAATTTTAACACGCCCAAAATTAATTCAACATTTTAATTAACAAATACCGGTAACTTTTCGTTGACAGATTCTTTTGTCCGATGGCTCATCTGAAAGCTAACAACTTTTGCAGCGCAAACAAAATAGCAGTTCAGCGAAATTTAGAAAAATGAGGCGAGAGCACGAATAGTAAATCTTTAATTGCAAGAATGCTAGTCGATATTGTGAATACTTATCATTTGGGAATGTTATGGGAAATATAGTTAACATTCGTCGACTATAAAACAAGCACTTGTTATGCCTGCAATTTGTTTGCCATTCTCATTCCAATTGATTTGTCTGACTGAAGCAGTATATATAAACCTAGTGAAATGATAATTATTGGTGAACAAATTTTGTGAAAGTTTTATCTCAATACATGCTTACGTTTTAGAGAAAACAATGAAAAACTTTGTTTCCATATTAATTGCCCAGTTTCCAAACAGGGCCATAAAATTCACCCCGCCAGGGTAGGCACAATGATTATCATTTAAAATCTTTAAAAATGGTAACTCGGGCTGATATAAACATTATTGTTTTGTTCAAATATGTCATGTACATACCCTGTGAAAGTTTCACCTCATAAGAAGCTTTTTGTTTTAGAGAAAACAATGAACAAATTACTACTGGTTAGTATCTAATTCAACCGTTTTCATAAATCCTTACAATCATCTGATCAGATAATTTTAATTTCCAATGTTTATTTTGTTAATTTCCACAAATGTTTGATATCGTAAAAAACTCTTCAATTAGTAAGGTTTTAGCTACTAACTCGTTGACTTGAAAATTGTGAACTTCCCAATAGTGTATATGGGCTTTAAGTAGACCATTTTATCTTTAATATTCTCAATTGCTTCCAACCGTCAACAATATTATTAGCAATGGACAGTTATTTCCAAAATTATCAAGACAATACACAACCGGAACTATAAACGTGTATAATATGGAAACAGTTCACAATTGTTTAAACCTCCTTAGAACTGTAAAACATTAATTCCTATTCACAAATATCTTTCTTTGTACAAAACTAGCTTAAAATAGGGGGTAAGAATTTGTGTTTACTCATGGTTAAACACTGCCATGTTAACTTCAGTTTCAGAGTTATTTTTTTTTCATTTGCCATTTTAAGGGAATTACATTGTTGGTTTTTGTTTTTAGCATGCATGCAGAAGCATGACAGAAAGTTTGATTAGTGCCAGAGCATGTGCTCGAAATATGCTCGAAACGAGTTGCAAAATACATGTACATTTAAGTGGGATGCACACATTTGATTTTGTTTTTCTTTTTACCCATTGTAAGTGGTTTCTTTTTGGAATAAGACATTTATGAATGGGAACATAAGTATGTTGACACAGTCTTGGTCACCACTTTTTCATATTTTAAGAATTATGCTGAACAGATTATCACACTTTTTAAGAATACGGTGTTTTAAAGAACAACTTTTTTCATGGATTAAATATTGAGCCTATATTTGGAGGTTAAATAGTTTAAGATCAGATAGAAACCAAGTGGAAACACACATGTAATGTGTATGTGTATGTGTAGGCCTACCTCGAAAATGATTAAGTTGGTCTTTAGTAATAATGAATGGAGGGACTGAATGAAGATGCATGAATGGCCCATACATGTATAGTTTCAAATGAATTTGAAATTTGGACTAGTACATAACAATGCTTTCTTTTTCAGCAATTGCAGCTTCTCGGACGTATTCTAAGATAGTTGATATCAGGAAAACATTCAACCAAGTAAGTTTGTCTAAAGAACTAATCGTGCCATGAGTGTTTGCCTTTCTGCCATATGTGTTGGAAGGGCAAATGGGTGCGTGCATTGTTAGCAGGTAAACAAGTGAATTGTCTTTCTGACATTCTGGTTTTATGTAAGGTATCTTTTCTTTGTCACAAATGGGTTCACAAAAAGATGCCATCAAGTTTTGAGGTGATATGGTGTGAACTGTACATAACCACATTAGATTGTATGTACATTGTGATTTACAATCATTTGCTTAGTGCAACTTTGAAGGGATGTGTCATAGTTTAAATTTCTAACTTTACAATATTAATAAAAATAATAATAGTTGTTTTCTGCGTACAGTATTGAGATGACAGACTGGATTTACAGGTCAACACTGAGTGAAATAAAAAAAAGTGTTCAGCCAAATGTTATCAAAATTGATTTCTGTTATTTTTCTTTGTTTTCCCAGATTAAGTCAATGACTTGGACTCTACTGTATTCTGAGTTAAGCATCATTCCTTGTATATGTAGAAGACACACTTTTAAATTGTTCTGCCTGCTTCTTGAAGCAAAGATTTTCGAAAATCCTCCTATTTCAAGGAATGCAAGCATACATTTTGTGCGTACATCTCAGATACAGGCTCCCCAAGTAATGGTTTCAATGATGTCATGGCCTGGTCATTGACTCGACCTGTTTTTGTTTGTTAGTTGTTTTTTTGTTATAGGTTCCTGCATTAAAGAAAATTGGAAGGACTCTATATTTAGGTTAAATGTGACCAAGCTTTGTTTTAAAAACTTTGACAAAGTTGCTGGATTGAATCTTGACTCAAGAATAGGATTATGGTGCAGTATTTAATTTTGACCCGGGAATTAACTTACGATTTGATGCAGGTTCGAGGTTAAATTTTAACCAATTTGCTGGGTTGAACATTGACTCGGGAATGGGGTTAACCTTCGACTCAGGTGCAGGATTGAATTTTGACTACCATGCCTGTATCCACAATGCCCTCGAGCCACAACATGGCTTTCACACAAGCATCAGCCATTTCAGTGCCGAAGTTGCTCCCTTATGATGGACAAGATGACTTCCATAATTTAATTTGAAGTGTTGGCTGAGTGCTGCCAATGGGAAGAATCCACAAAACTGTTGCAGCTAGTAGGCGCATTAAGCGGTAAAGCTTTAGGTTGCTATGCTTGTCAAGAGCCAGAGATCAGGCGGAGTTATACCAAAATTAAAGACCAACTCATGAAAATGTTCGGAAAAGTAAAGGACCCCAAAATCCAAAGGGCAGAATTAGCCGCAGTCCGACAAAAAGACGACGAGTCTCTTGAATAATTTGGACAGCGAGTGCGGCAGATCGCTACTCGCGCCTTTCCAACTGCGAACACAGACGTGTTTGAGACTCTTGCCAGAGAAGCGTTCCTTAAGGGGTGCAGCAATGTTGATGCAGCAGAATTAGCACTGCATCGCGA
Source organism: Hippasteria phrygiana (assembly GCA_037893225.1). NCBI lineage: Eukaryota > Metazoa > Echinodermata > Asteroidea > Valvatida > Goniasteridae > Hippasteria > Hippasteria phrygiana. The sequence goes on along the minus strand of JAZGUH010000512.1, from coordinate 660,812 downwards.
CCCCAAAAAACGTAACGAAGCTGTTCAGTTCACGCAAACGGCAGCACACAACTATCAACTTCTGTCGCGTTCCGGTAGAGTTAGGGTTAGTAACGTTTCCTTTTCTGATCAACATCCCGTAAATGTCCCATCTGTTCAACGGGTTCTAATAAACCAGACAGGCAAAGACAAAGTTGACGTAACTCTAAACTGGTCTGAAATCAATCAAACATGCATGAAATCCTTTCATACAAAAGGAATCCACATACATACATACAGTAGTAATTCTACAAGTTCTAGACAGGTTTCTGCCGATAACACCCCTAAAGAAAGTACTCGTGTGCCAATTAAACAACCAAATTCCCACCTAAAATCACCGCCTCCTCGAAACACGAACTCACCGGCGCGTGGTGCAAGTCCATCGGCTTGGGCTCGAACCGGTTCACCATCACAACCCACATGCTTTAATTGCAACCAGTCAGGCCATTTTGCTCGTGATTGCCCCAACAGGAGAATAATAAGATCACGATCCCCACCCAACACAAATAGGGTGCGGCCTTTAAACTATTATAGCAGCTGGTCGTGCTGACCACCGCCCGGCTGTAAAAAGGGTCTTGCTAGAACAAATGTTGTAGGAGAGAATATTTCTCAACAAAACAACTTATAGGGATCCAATTGAGAGAGGTGCAGATGTCATCAAATTATAACGCGATTAGTCTTGTAATACCAATAAAATAAGGAGTCCCCGTCACTCATGCAGTTGTCGATACAGCTGCTCAAGTTTCGATTATTAGTGAGGGATTGGCGAAACAAATTAGCCCACCGCTGAAAACGACAGAAAAGGTCTTACTCAGAGGCGCTGAAAAGTCCAGCAATATTATCGCTGCCAGAGTTCATAAAATCCCACTACAAATAGGGGACGCTAACTACCAATGGGACATCCTAGTTGCACCGATTGCAGATGAATTTATACTTTTTGGATTTTCTAAATACAAACAATGCCATGATTGATCTATCGAACGATGCCGTTACTCTCAACGGTAACCTAATATATGCAGATATGCGGAAAAACCAAGATCAACTTTATTCAGTACAAAGAGTTGAATTGAAGAGGAAAGTTGTAGTCCCTCCTAACTCACTGGTAAGCGCAGAAGTTAAATTCAATCATGACTCGCACAAGTTATACATGATTCATGCACCTGAGCGAGATCATAAAGGTTTTAGTATACCTTACAGTCTGGTATCTTTAAAGGGCGGCACCAAACACTCGCATACAACCAAAAACGGTCCTTTCATAACTCTGCGATAACCCTCATACTCAAAGGACTTACTTGGAAGGAGGTCCTAGCATATCTAGATTATTTATTTATTTATTTAATATCTTTAAACAGGATAAAATGATCAGCATAGCCTGTTTTCCATCAATGTCCTGTGGAATGATAAAAAAAGTAAGAAAAACAAACACAATATAAAGCTAATCAACAATTGTAACAATACAAAAAAATCATATTAAATCACTTAAAATACAATTTCTTATATAACAATTTAAAGTTATAAAAGGATGGAGACATCTGAATTGATGAAGGAATGTTATTCCAGACATTTGCACCTGCATACTTATAAGACTACTTAAAACTTTCAACATTGGGTCTAGGGAAGACAACATTTGAAGAATCAGCATTTCTAGTGTTAAAACTATGTCTATCGAAATACATTTCTATGTCATTACACAGCCGAATTGATCAGCAATCCCGTGAACACATTTATACATTAAACAGGCTAAGTAATAATCCCTTCTTTCCTCCAAGGTTTGCCATTGTTTAATAATGTCTTCACCATGAAAGCCAACATAATCAAAATTATTAGAGACAACCCGGGCAGCTCTTTTCTGCAGTCTGCAGAAGAGCCTTTCTACTGGTCAATGAACAGTTACCCCACACGGAACAGGCAGAGTCAAAGCATGGTTGAATGGTTGTTTTGTAAAGCGAGTCAAGTAATTGACTATTAATTGTATGTCTAAGCCTAGTTAGAGAATACACCTTGTAGGCAATAGATCTACAGAGATTTCTTACATGTAATTCCCAAGTCAGGTTTTCATTAACTTCTACTCCCAAGTATCGAAACTATTTACTTATTCAAGTTGGGTACCTTCAAGAGAAATATTCAATTTACCAAAATCATTAGTATGGCGGGATTTTAAGAGCATGATTTTGGTTTTATTCGGATTAATGCGAAGTCTGTTATTATACCATGTAGAGATATCATTAATATTAGATTGTAATATTTGGTTAATATCGTGGACATTATTTCCTGTCGTATATATAACTACGTCATCAGCAAATATGTTGCAAGTACTGAAATTAACACTTTGTGTAATGTCATTTATGAAAAGAATGAATAAAATAGGACCTAATACACTCCCTTGTGGAACCCCAACAGTAACTTTATTAGGTTTAGATAATTTACCATGGCAGGTAACTACTTGTTTCCTTTTTGAAATGTAATTCGTAAACCATTTATGTTCATTGTCCGACACACCATTCTTACTCAGTTTAAAAAGTAATAGATCAAAACATTTAGATATATCAAGAAAACAGGAGCCAATGACCTCGTGCTCATTAAATGCTTCATAAAAGTCATCAATAACACGATGCAAGCTAAATTGAGTAGAGTGGGTTTTAAAAAATGCAAACTGATCAACATTAATCATTTCATGATCAGTAAGATAATCCAGAAGTTGCATTTGAACTTCTTTTTCATTAATTTTAGCTATATGACATACCACTGAAATAGGTCTATAATTACCCTTAGTATTTTTTTACAACCTTTGCCTTTATAGATTGGTGTAGTTCGAGCAAACTTCCAATCATCTGCAACAAATCCAGTCATAAGGGACATATTTACAATGTAACAAAGAGATTTATGAATGTAAGGAGAGGCTAATCTAAGCAATTTTGTATCAAAATCTAAGACATCCAGACTGCTGTCACTGTTGTTACGGTCTGAAAATCTCCAGACTATCCGCAAATAAAAATTACTAGAAAATAGCCTTAATTTTCTCAGATGCAACAAAGAAATCAAACAAGACCACACTGATATAAAGAACAAAGAAACTATGTGATTTAATAATGAGAATATTCGAGAATCAACAGGATTTAACAAGTGTAGAATTAAGAAAAGATATAGTACAATATAAAACTTAACATATCTTACGGGCAGGACTTATATAGACGAGGGCTCAGACGACTTGGGCAGCTCTGCAAGGGGCGAGGACTTGGGCGAGGACTTGGACAGCTTAGGCACTCAGCAACGGACAAGGACAACTCCAATAATGCGAGCGAATACAGTTCTTTGACGAGCTGGAACACGGGGCAAATTCACCTCCAAAACAGCCGAAGAGAGACGAAAACAGCGGGGGACGACACCAACTGGCTCCCGTCGCGAAAATATGGAGATATGAGACCCCAAATAATGAACCGACGACAGTTCACAAATAAATGTCTCTTTTCTGGAAATAAAACTCAGCTCTAACTACCTCCAGACGCTCCTACGCAGACTAGTCATATACAGGTCACAGGTCACAGGTCCGGATAAAATGGCTCAATGAACTCAACGAAATTCTCCGTCCGTCGAAATCTCAAGTCCACCGTCGAAAATCAAGTCCTGATTCTATTCCGAATTTAGCCCGTATATAAAGGATTTCATTCATTCCAGAGATTACTAGACATTCTAGAGAATCGTACAAATTACGTCACATTCAAAAATAATCTTTGACACAGGTTCTCCAAACGCCTAGCGTACACGATATTGACCTGGCGTATGCGAGATACACCTATACAGAAACTTCTGGAACATATGCTTCGCGTAAACAACGTTGACCCATTCATTCCAGGGTCAGCCGAATGTGGCACGCGTATGCAAATAACTGGCGCGTGGCCTGTGACAAAACATTTGTTCGTGCCGGTTGTACATACCAGAGGGCGTATATACATTCCGTGAGGGGAATTTCCTAACACTGACCGCATTTACCTGTGTACATAATACTGTTAAGATGAGATAAAGCGTTAAGAATTGTGTCTTCCAATACGATATTAAAAATAATGACATTATCATGTGGACCAACGCCCCCCCCCCCCCCCCTTCTGCAGTTGTCTGGCGGAGTTCTCTATTACAAGCGTTACGATGGTCATTCCCATAGGTTGTTATTGTTAGTTCCAGCAACGTTGCAGCGTAAAATCCTAAATCTATGTCATGACACCAAAATAGGCCGGACACTCGGGTATAACTAGAACTTTGCAAAAAGTGCGACAAACATCGTTCTGGTACAATATGACAAAGGACGTTACGCTACATGTTAAGGCATGTATATAGAGAATGCAATGTACCGGTATATAAGAAAACCAACACGCAAGGCAAAAGCGCCTATGACGAAATATCATGCGGGGGGGCACCAGCTGAACGGATTCATCTCGACATTCTATGGGCTCCGTGCACAACTACCCCCTCAGCGGAAAGAAAAGGCGAGTTGTGGGGTCAATATCGACGCTATCTTACCTGACTTCAATTTAAGTGTCTGGTTTCCGCTATGGTATTCTTATTGAAAACACAATTATCGAGAGTCGGCAAACAGAAAAAGCAATCCCACTGGTATACGAGTATCAAATGAACGAGGAGCGCAGTGCGTAATACCAGCGACGTACTCCCCGTGGAAGTGCGGTTGCTATGTAGACAGCGCCCTCTTTTGGTGCGCACGGAGCCCATAGGACCATTCAATCAATCATCATCACGCAACCAATACATAGTGATGTTGGTTTGCCAATTTACCAAATGGGTAGAGGCGTATCCTCTCTCTGATCAAACTGCGGAGACAGTTGCAAAAGCTGTAATAGACGATTTTATCTTTCGGTTCGGGTGCCCTCTGCAAATACAAACCGATCAGGGTATGAACTTCGCAAGCTCTCTTTTAAAGGCAGTTTGTGACTTACTTGACATAACAAAGACTAGAACAACTCCTTATCGTCCCTGTTCAAACGGCCAAGTGGAAAGATACAACAGAACACGCTTACAAGTAATAAGGTGTCATTTAAAGGGGAGGGTACTTGAATGGGATGAAGATCTACCCATATTAACAGCCGCTATCCGCAGTATCCCAAACCGACATACAGGCATGACCCCTAATTTAATGATGCTGGGCAGAGAAACAATGGACTTAGTATATTCAGCATACCGTCCAATAGTCTATAGAAAGGGACGAACCTAACGCCAATGAAAGCGCATACTCTGTTCATGTGGGGCGTAATCATACATGCAGCCTTTATACATGTATTACGTGTTTGAGTCAATGGGATGGTACTTTTGGTTCAGGGCCTTGGCCAACGGATTTTTAATATTTGGTTGAACTTTGTGTTCTTTTTTCTAAAGAAAAGGATGAAGTGCTTACTTAAAGGAAACATGATTTAGGATTTATATTGCATTATTCCTGCTTAAAACAATAAAGTATTATCTTGACAATGAAATTTTGTGTCCAGAGACAATTATTTCCCAGATTAAATATGAGAAAAACATTTTGGAAAACGTTTGTCCAAGCTACTCCGCCCCCTGAGTGGGACCCTCATTAACATAAGTGTGTGACGTAGATCGAGGCACATTACAGATTCTGCTGCATCACGCGTATGCATGTGTGTACATGTACGTTTGTGTGCAGAACGGCGAAAATTCTTCGTCCAAAATCTAAGCAAAATATAGTGTTTTTCGGCCATGCCGACAAGGTGTGTGGCTGCTGGGTGCAGCAAAACAACGAAGGATGGAGTAAGCCTTCATTTATTTCCAACTGATGCGAAATATCGGAGAATTTGGACGGCGAAAGTGAAGGTGACAAGAGCGAAGTGGTCCGGCCCCAGCAGCTTTTCAGCGTTATGTAGCGACCACTTTGAGCCGTCGTGTTTCGATACTGGTATTTTCAAATCCTTTGGGATGACCAATATGCTCAAGTCCACTGCCACCTTGACAAAGTTCCCAGATCTGAGTAAGGTACAGGCAAAAGCAGTTAAACGGCCCATTCCCCGAGGAGCCTTCGCTAAAAGAGAAAAAAATCAGGGTAAGTTCGATGTTAGTTGTTGCAACTTACGAAATTGCAGGTGTAGACCTAGTGTGTATACGATGTAGGCCTACATGCGTCATTTACGGGTCCAGACTATCGAGTCGATCCATGAATTTCGGTGCCTTGGTCTACGTCACGAACAGCGCCCTCAATTTGAGTCTCAACAAATTCCAAAAAGGGGGGGTCAATTTGTGGGCGGCAAATAATCACACTAAAACTTCACTTAAACCAGTTTGGCTTTTAGTTCACATTTAATACATATAAATGAATATATTTATGAAATAAAATGTGATCCGGCCAGTTTGAGAAGCATGGTTCCTTTAAGTATTTTGCGGCTGTCACTGTACGAAAGGGTGCATTCTCTCGCGTTTCCAAGAAATACATTCATCCCTTATCCAGTGTGGCGCTATCCGGCTTCCGTACGTATTAGAGGCGAGATCACTTTATTAGTTTTAGAGCTAACTACTTATTGTACGGTTCCTTATACCTACAAAGGTGGTACAAGCAATGCGAGACATAATTATCCCCTCAAAAAGTGCCCGGGAAAAGAATGAAAAATGCATGTATCACTACAGATACAACAACCGACGAGTCTCAGACTAGACTATGACGGAGATCTGTGCACGAGCTACAGGATTCACCCACCTGTATCTCCTACAAGGGTGTTTTCGGGATTAAAAAAAACACCTGCTGGCATACCTGTCGTGTTTGAGAGTTTAGTACATGTAATCTGCGTGTTAAGCCCTCGGACTGCAATCTTTTGCAGCAGCATTCTTCTTGCGGGCACAGTTTCGTACAAATGCATTATTTTTTCAGGCTGTCGGGGGATGCTGATGCCATGTCAGAGAGTCGACGCTACCGTGAGGGGGGCTGGGGTTGGTTTGTAGTTCTAGCCGTTTTCCTCTCCGTGTTCATCGTGGATGGCAGCCTAAAAGGTTTTGGAGTTCTTATGACTTCCATGGAGAAAGATTTCGAGGCGGATTTGTGGATCGTTGGTTCCATCATTTCCCTTTACTTCAGTGTTCAGTTTTGTATGAGTAAGTGTTTTGTAGTACGTACTGCTTTAGAGAGCTTTACCGATAATTCCCTTCTATTTATTTTAATTCCAGCTGGTAATGAAACCAACCAAGGATTCCTGTAGCTATAGGCTAAAGCCTGAAGAAACCTGTGGGAAGAAGACGAAGAAATGTTCAGTTTTAGAGATGGGAGGAAAACCCCAGAATGATATACCAAGGGGAACCCTCGGAATCAGGCAGGGATTAAAAAGCCAGTCCACACACGTTGTCCAAGAAAATGTAAAACAATAGTTTGAGATATCTGCACACAACGCTAATGGATACACTGCTGTCGGGATTATTTATTTTTACTTTAATGATGTCATGCTTTGGTTCATTCATGAATGTGGACATTTTTACTGACATAAAAACTACGATATTAAAATTATTCAATATAATTGCTAAAAGATATGGAAATCAATAGTAGGCCAAATAAGGGAAAACTGGTCTGAATGTATTCAGGTCATACAAATCCTATACTGCATTCACTTTTATACGAACAAATACATGAATTAATTTTTTTTTAATTGTGGGATAAAAATAACGACAACAGTGTTTGAAGCTAATTGATCTAAATGCTAACAAATGACCAATTAAGTCTTAATTTAACAAATTTTTAAAGAGAGATATATGCAAAAAAGCATAGCAGTTTTGATAAATATAATTTCATGTTCTTCTCAACAGCACCCGTGGCAACGGCTGTAGCGCGCAAAATTGGAGGCCGCTATGTAATCACATTCGGTGGGATTATCTTCGGGCTTGGACTGGTGCTAGCCTCAAGGACTTACAATATTGCCATTCTCGCATTAGGCCTTGTCATATTCGCAGGTACGGTTGATTTGTTTATTACATTTCTCTACTCGGGATATTAAAAGGAGGACGCAATCCTTCAAAACATTTGTCGTCCAAAAAGTCTAGCACCAACGCAGAATGCCATGCCATGCCAGCTGCTTTTCTTTTGCCTTTCCTGTCCAATGGTATGGCAATTTTATCTGTGCGTATTTTCTGAAATGCTAATCGTATTTTATGTCATCCGCATTTGAACATATTTGCAATGGCATTTGCGCAATAGAAATAAATAGTAAATGGCTAGTTAAATCTTGTCTTTGGTCTATTTAGTTCTGCCTGAATAGCAGAGGAATTTGTAAGTTCTATTGCCCATTGTGTTGAATTCTATGGACTTGGCAGGGCATTTCCTTTCTACACACCAGTATATAAAGCAAGACCACCCGCTTCCATGCTCGCACTTCTTCGCTGTGTTGCAGCGCTTCTATACTTTCAAGGAAATGTTTACTTTGAAAGGAACTTCTCACGAAATGAAAACAAAACTAACGAAAGTTTGAGGAAATCCCCACATCAAAACAAATTCTAAGGACATTTTTAAATTTTAAGAAATTCTACATTCTCCAAAATTAGTAGCAAATTCTACAGTGCATGCATTCTAAACAAAATTGTTGTTTTATTGAATAATCATGTCGGTGTCAGAATGACTTGAAAGAAGACTAGTGGAAATAAACTTGCTGCCTGTGCGCAGAAGTTGATAGTTTTGAGCACTGTACCGACCTCTATATACTTACCCTTAAGCAAACAAGGAATGTATTATAGGCTTTTAGTATAGTTAAAAAATAAGTAAATCTGGAGAAAAATAAAAAGGCCTAAGGAAATTTGGCCATCCGGATAAGAACATTTTCGTTTTGATTGTGTAAGCACTGCTGTGTAAAGAACTGAACACATCATCCTGCAGCGTTATAGTAGCCTGAGTTCAAGCTTGTCCGGACGCCGCAATATATAGACGAATTTTACATTAGTTAGCCCTTTCTGCGCATGCACTTCCGTGTTGAAAGCGTGACTCTCATGGTGCTAAATATACACAGTGCTCAGGCGCGGATCCAGGTGGGGGGGGGGGGGGGGGGGGGGGGGGTCGAACCCCCCCCCCCCCTGCTCGTTGCCAATGTTTTATTTTTGTTATATATATTTTTTTTGCTTTTGCTTGTAGGGGCCTACGCCTTGCAAATACAGGTCTATTTTGCCTATGGGTGAGAACAAAACAAAGAGGTTAAATGGCGCCACAAACGGTGAGAAAGTGTATCAGTCAATAAATTCCGACGAACAAGAAGTTGGACGTCCCCGGAGTTCGGAAGAATAAGGCTGCTTCAAGCCAACGTATCAATTTTAACATAATCCCTACTAAAAATGTCATCGAAATTGCCAGCCAAAAATGTGATTCTTGTATAACTAATCTCACCATACCTCAATCTCGGTTACACTTCAGTAAAATGACATTAACATTGAGGTGTTAAATGACAAATAAACCACCGCAAAAAAACTGCCGTAACTTGTATGTTAATCGGATTATGCTATTACCGCGGCTTACCGAGGTCAGAATTGCGTCCTTCTCTTCCCAAAACCTAGGACTTATGTGAGTTGTTAAAACGTAAATATTTTTCTTTGAAATTTTTATCTTCAAGTAGCCTACCTGTGATTTCTTGCTTGCCCGCTACCGTTACCTTGCCCTTTCTCGTTTGCCTGCTTCATAACTGCGTACTTGCTCTCGCCACCGCTTGCAGCTCCGCTAAATTACATGCGTCTATTGTTTGGCATGAGACTTTGGGTTAGGCAAAGTAACAAAATGAACAAAATATCATTTTCTATTCTTGTGCACTTATTGTTGACCTGGAATGGCTCATAGAACCAATATATACCAGGTAATGCATTATTATAAAGAAACTGTTATTTCTCTCAATAACTCCTGGTCGTGGTAGTCATGACAAATCACTGCAAGTCCATCTGAGAAAAGTTTTTAAATAGAAGAATTGCAGCAGTGGCGAAAGTTTACATAAACCGCAGTTTTGCAATCATCCAAAGAATTATACATGCATTGGGGCAGATCTTAAAACATGATTTTATTGAAATATGTATTACAATTTATGATAGAGGTATTGCAAGAGACAGAACAAATCCAGGAACAATGCTATTGAAGGAACAATCTATTTCCAAAGTGTATGCAAACGTCAGTAAAATAGAAAGATCAAATAAATGATTTCCAGTGGCCAATTGTTAAATACACTTATCTCCGTATTCTATCTACCAGGGTTCGGCGTCGCGTGCATCGTGGCAGTTGTAACCGCTGAAATGGCCTTCTACTTTCACGACAAATTTGCTTTGGTGAGTTTCTTGGGCCTTTCCGGTGTTCCGTTCGGGATGATGGTATACGGGCCTGTCACGCAAGTTCTTCTTGATACGTACGGCTGACGAGGAACAATGCTTCTGATGGGTGGATTTGGCTTGCATCTGGCCGTATGCGGTTTGCTGGCGAGAAGGCCAGTGGATACCTATGTAGTTATTCACGAGGACGACCATCCGGTGGCCGATACAAACTCTGACACACACTCCTCCAAGGGGTTCACACTCAAGTCGTGCCGTTCGTCTCTGACGTCATCCTTGGGTCTCGATGTTTTCCTGAAAGTTGAATTTTGTCTGATAACCGCTACGAAAATGTTCAACAACATCAGTTTTGGCGCGATTGTCGTCTATATGGTACCCAATGCTCTCTCTATGGGACTTAACCCAAGCGAGGCGTCCTTCCTGACGACGGCGTTTGGAGTGGGAAGCCTTGTTGGGCTTTTCCTGGCGGCTGTCTCGTTACAGACGAAGGTGGTGTCCGTCTATGTTGTCGGGAGTGTGTCTGGGATGGTGACTGTCATTTCATTTGTCCTCGAACCTTTCGTACATTCCTACGTTGGTCAATTGGCAAACACAGCCGTTATTGGAGCAGGGATACATGCCCTCTTGCAAGGGTATTATGTGATGGTAAGGGGCTTGCCATTTAGTGACGACAAATTCGTCCTGGTCTTGGGCTGGCAGAGCCTACTGGCCGGCGTGGCGATCTCCTTAGGCGATACGCTTGCTGGTAAGCTAATACTAAACGTATTTGTTTCTCCCTATGAGACATTTATAATGTTATTAGTCACTGCACTTCCACTGTGAACCATTGAACGTGTAAAGTGGATAGGGATATTAGGACGATGTGATTTTGACAATGGGCGTCAAAAATCACATCCCACTTTTCACAGAATCACATCTGAAGCCTGAAAACTAGATTCCCACAACGACAAAGAGACATTGTGACTTATGGGTTTGGCAGCTTAAACTTAATTGCGATTCTGGGTTGATTTTGGACCCCCGGTATTAACCAAAATGATTACATGTACCTAATCATCCCAGGGCATCCTTGTGGGGTACCCACACAAAAGAAACAATTTTACCCCACACGTACGTGCAGGTTTTTTCTCGTTCTGTGAACTTGGTGCAAGAATGACTTGACTTTTTTTCACTCAAAAAGTTTAACTCTCATTGTGATCGAAATTCAGTCCAAGTACAGGTCCTTTCATACTTAATTGCAAATGTTGAAATGCCGACTCTCACTTTCGGACCGGGCAATATTCCCCGTGGACGAAAATGTTGTGTTAGTACTTTCAGTATTACCTGTGGATTTTACATCCGTTTATAAGTTTTAAATTTACAAATGTAAAAAGTAAGCAGCATGTATCATGGTTTTTATACCTGTGTCCAACTGTAAAAAGTTGAATTGAGTCAAATGCAAAAATCTCACTGTAAGTAGATCATAAGCTTCACTCAGAAAATGAAGCTTTTAGATCATTTGACGACTAAAGGCAAACATTTATATTTTTGTTTGGTTTTTCTTCATTTAGGGTGGCTTTATGAAGCAACGGGAAGTTTCCAGGGAACGTTCTTTATGTCTGGTGCATCCACGGTGGTTGCGGTGCTGTTTCTTCTGGCAGATTGGTTTCGGTCCTCCATGGAAATACGGGCTGCGTGTAAACTTTTTTTTAAGCAAGATACTCCTTTTAACTGTCGCTTTTTTATTGGTCACTTTCTGTTGGAAAGTTAATGATGATTTCGCAAGCCTGTCTCATTTGATGTCAAATGAGACATGCCTTTTATTACCAAATGCAGCTACTCTGTGCTCTCATCTGTTTAGAAGGGGCTGAAATTAGAACCGACAGAAATAAACGTTGAATGTTACAGGCTTGCTTCCAGCATCTGGTAAACGTAATTATTAGAAAATTACATTTTGATTTGGTTTAGATTGTGGTTTCCATGAATTAAAATCTTAACTTAAAGATAAAGATGAAGATGATTTTGTGCCCTTTTTTAGTTTCACTTCGAAAACTATAGTTGATTTTGAAATGCTATTTTTCTAGCAACGCAAAAGCTATTCACTTTTGAATCACACATTTAGCGAAAATATCTGCCCACTTTAATTGTTTTCCAAATTTCGACATATTTCAGGCGCGACAATAATTCAGTTCCTGCAGTGAGTATCTTTTGTTGAGGCGCGAAAGCAAACAAGAATGAAACCCTATTTCAATTCAGAGGGTTGCAGATGCCCAAAACGGAAATAAACGAGTACATGTATTTGTTTTAATAAAGCCTACAATTAAACAATTCATCCGGAAAAAAATCAGCATTTTTAAAGAGACGGAGAGGATATCTTTAAATCACAAGACTTACCTTTTTGACGCTATATTTTTTCCCTTACATTTGTTTTGTGCATGTGGATATCCACATTTAATGGGCAAACCTGTTGGTGTTTTTGTTAAGAATGTTAATGTCAATAGGGCGATTGGCAATAGCGCGCCACCGAGAGTCTGTAAAGCCCGGTTCATACTTCATGCGAATGCGAATTTCATGACGTCAACAATTGAAGTTTCATTGTGACGGCCTCCGTTACCTTAACGAATTCGCTTCGCATAAGCATTCGCATGAAGTATGAACCGGGCTTAATTAACGCAGTGGCCATTGTATACGCAATGCGCGATTGAAAAGGTTCGCACCGTTCGCACGTAGTATTCTGATTCGCCCATGTTGTATTATTGTATTAATGTTTTATGTACATTTGAAATATGTTAAAGACGCGTGCCCGGGATTGCTAAAACTTTCGCACTTCACACATGAAGCAATTGATAGGCGCATAACATAAATATATACGAGCTCCTTGTTTACGAACAGAATGTATACACTGTAAAAAATCACTGCACATCATGCACTTGTGGACTAGCAGATATTTGTCCCAGAAACATGAACACTTGAGGCACTTATTTCATGGTGCTTAGATCTATAAACAGGTATTTATGAATGGGAATGATAGTGTGGAGCAGATAAGCATCTGGTTTAAAACTAGGGGCCTGGTCGTCAACAATATTTAGCCCTCACCTCGGCGACCAGGACCCAACAATATACCTGGTTTTAAACCAGACCATTCAAACAGATCTATAACACTATTATTCCCTTATTACCTCCATGGCCTTTATCAGTTTAAGATGTTTTACTCTCTTGTTCAGCCTGCTTTCAGCCTCCTGCCAAACCTGTACCTAGTTAAAGTCTGTCTGCAAGAAAATAACAAATCGTACTAAATTGTGGGGGGTTTTGCTGTTTTTTCCTTAGTAGTTTAGATTGTGCATGATTCCTCAGTCACTATTGTACAGTTTGTACAATCGGAACTACGGCTGTTCATTTTCGATTAATTTAGTATTCGAATATTTAAAACTGGGTTTGACCGAATATTCGATACTCGCCGATCAAGTTATTTTGTGCATGCCGCACCGGTAAAAATAATTGCACGTAAAAGCACGCTGGTGTTTTACGTATAATGGCGATTGATATTATGGACCGTTCAAACGGCATTTTTGTGCATGCCCATGTTGTATCAAGGGTTTTACGGACGGGAACAATAAACCTCCGTCCACAAAAAGTTACGATTGACAAAAATGCGGCATTTGATACTGCTGAGTGCCGTAACTTTTCTATTAAAATAGCATCAGAGTCGTATCTGTACGTGCATATATATCTGGCATATATATCTGGCAAAATGGTATTCGAATATTCTGTATATTCGGGACAGCCCTATCAGAGCGTAAATCCCTTCTAGCCAGGATCTGAGCAAATGGGCAAACCTAAGCTTATATTTTGTGACTGTTTTTAATAGCAGACAATTACAATTTTGAAACTGAGTTAAAATCTAAGAATTGTTAAACAAACTGAAGAGTAAACAGAAACCTAAACAAAATTTCAAACTGAAGAATGTCTCAACTGAAATGGATATGGTTGGGAAGCTTTTTTTTATAGTAGAATATAGAGATTCACAGAACTATCCCTTCAAATTGCATGGTTTTTTGTTTAATTTCGTGACAAATAGCGGTCCGCCATTTTGTAGAACCAAATTTTTGACTCCACAAAATGGCGGACCGTGTTCACCAGTCGTATTTTCAGTCGCAGTTGGTTGAAGTACGTTCTGTTGATCCATTTTGATGTACTGTGGCACGGCGCGCAGCACTTACGACCTGGCGGAAGCTAGCCCGAGATTCAGCCCGCGATTCAGCCTGCGATTCAGCCCGCGATTAGGCCCTTGCTGAAATTAAGTGTGCCCAGGAAGGTGGGAATTATGAATATGAAAGAAAAATATGAATTTTCCAAAACATGTGCGGTACACTTTCTCTCAAAGACGGAATTCCACCCGAACTCCAAATACCGCATTTCCTAATGTTCTGGAAAATGATCCGTCTTTAAGCGGCCAATTGGAGCAGAAGCCATTCTTGGAATAGGCCCTTGCTGAAATTAAGTGTGCCCAGGAAGGTGGGAATTATGAATATGAAAGAAAAATATGAATTTTCCAAAACATGTGCGGTACACTTTCTCTCAAAGACGGAATTCCACCCGAACTCCAAATACCGCATTTCCAAATGTTCTGGAAAATGGTCCGTCATTAAGCGGCCAATTGGAGCAGAAGCCATTCTTGGAATAGGCCCTTGCTGAAATTAAGTGTGCCCAGGAAGGTGGGAATTATGAATATGAAAGAAAAATATGAATTTTCCAAAACATGTGCGGTACACTTTCTCTCAAAGACGGCATTTCACCCGAACTCCAAATACCGCATTTCCAAATGTTCTGGAAAATGGTCCGTCATTAAGCGGCCAATTGGAGCAGAAGCCATTCTTGGAATAGGCCCTTGCTGAAATTAAGTGTGCCCAGGAAGGTGGGAATTAAGAATATGAAAGAAAAATATGAATTTTCCAAAACATGTGCGGTACACTTTCTCTCAAAGACGGAATTCCACCCGAACTCCAAATACCGCATTTCCAAATATTCTGGAAAATGGTCCGTCTTTAAGCGGCCAATTGGAGCAGAAGCCATTCTTGGAATAGGCCCTTGCTGAAATTAAGTGTGCCCAGGAAGGCGGGAATTAAGAATATGAAAGAAAAATATGAATTTTCCAAAACATGTGCGGTACACTTTCTCTCAAAGACGGCATTTCACCCGAACTCCAAATACCGCAGTGCTGCATTCTGTTGCATTTGGCAGGGTCCTTAATACCCCCGTCACACCGGACTGGCGTCCTTACTGCGTCCTAAAATGGAGGACGCCGATGGTCGCCGTGAGAACCCCATTGAATTTTCAAAAAAAGAAAAAGATTTTGGGCACCTGTCACACCGGGGTCCTGTGCTCCGCGATCTGTGCGTTTACACGGCGTCCCCACGGCGTCCTCACCACGACCTTACCGCGTCCTTGGCGTTTCTATTGAGTTTGCATGGCGTCCCCACGGCGTCCGCACGGCGATCACCGGCGTTATTGCCGTTTCTACCACGACCTTACCGCATCCATGGCCCTCGCACGGCAACTGCACGAGCAAGTTCTTCATGATGATGATGATGATGATGATGAGTACAACATACAGTCTTGACGTCGAGAGATACACTGATGATAATAAGCTGAAACACCGGCTTTAATAGATGATCGTCCACGAAAACCATGGTCGCGCTAGAAACGCGCTAGGAACGCAGTGCAAACTTGGTAGAAATGCCATGGTCGTAGTAGGAACCCCGTAGAAACGCCATGAACGACGTAGGGACGCCTTGAGGACGTCGTAAGGTCGCGGACAAGAGCTGGACTCCCGAAAAATCCGCCCTGACATCGCAGTAAGGACGCCATAGACGTGGTGGGGTCGTGGTAAGAACCCCATATACGTGGTAAGGACGCAGTAAGGTCGCCGTGGGGTCCCCGATCCATTTCTCCACGATTCCACGGCGACTCTACCACGTCTGTACTGCGTCCCTAAGGCGTCCGTCGAGTTCCTACCGCGTTACTACGGCGACCATGGCGATCACACGGCGTCCTGAGCCAGGACGTCAAACCTCGGCGTTTACTTTGAACATGACCGAAGTAATCGCCGTCGCTCTGCGACCTTCGGCGTCCTTTGGGTCCCCACGGCGTCTTTCTGCGTTCTCACCACGACCCCACGGCGTCCATGGCGTCCCTACCGCGTCCTGGGTCGCCGTAGGAACGCGGTAAGGACGCCAGTCCGGTGTGACGGGGGTGTAATGAATACCATGTGGGGGTTAGGGTTAAACAATGATCAACAAGGAGATGAGACTTGGCTGTTTCTATTTTTACCCTAACCTCCTAGAGTGATTTACTAAAAACCTTCTGCATCCGTGTTAATTCAAACACCACATGGTAAAATGTACGGAAAGAATGCTCTAACCTGCCACCACTTCAACAATTGTGTACAAAGTCTATGGGGAGTCAAGAAAATTTTCTAATTATATCATAACAAAATTGGAAAATTTCCTCAGTGCAAGTTTAAGTCTTTTCAGCATGGGAGAAAAAACTCAGGGCGTGATTCAGCATTCATTCAAAATGTACACAAAAACTGTTGGACTCCAGTGCAGTACTGACTCTAACAAATTCCAAGAATCCCTGGTGTGTGATCGAGTTTATCTGGATGGGGATCGTTAGGGTTGACTTAAATTGCTCATAACCTAGCCATTTCCTCAAATCATGTGACTGTATGCTGCAGGCCTGCTAGGAGCTCTTGCTTTGTTAAAGACGTCACATCACGTCATGTCACAGATGAGTGATTTCATCAACAAAGCAGCAAGCAAGCAGGCAGGCAGACAGTCACATGATTTTGGGAAAGCTATTGACAGTGATTCTAATAGATGGATTAGTTCACCAGGCAACAGAGTATACACCACTCAGCAGAAAGACAGTATGAATCTGCAAATGTACTGAATCTTGGGAAAAAAAAAAAAATAAACAGCTTGTCCTGCTGATACAGTAGGTAGTGACCTGTTTTGTGCACCCTGGGCACGTTGTCGTGCCTGCATGCACAGCCCAAGGCTGAGGCAAACATTTTTTTTGGAGGGGGGATGATCTAAGTTTTGCCCCACATTTGTGGGATGAAATTATCATACACGTACTGTTGTCTTGTCTTGTGAAAGTTTTTAAATGTATGCCACTAGGCGTCACACCACGGCACTCACTTTTGGTGGAGTAATGCCACAAGTTCATGCTATAACTTGGCAACAATTTGACCCAGATTGCTCAGTCATGATCTACACATGCCCATAAATTTTAGGCTAATTGGACACCTCCGATTTGGCAGCCAGGGCGGCATTAACTGAAAATCATTAGGCGTGCTGTAACTTGCAAATGATTTTGCCCTGCTCATTGGCCCTACTTGATGTTCCTCTTGATGATCTTGGGCCTATGTCATGAGGAGCTGAGACTCGGTATTCATATTTCAGTATCACTCTCATGCAGCCAGGTGAGCACATAGTCCATGGACCATTCATTATCTTTATGAATTCCAGCAATTTATTGTTTATATTGTTTTTGTATTTTCAGGTACAAAGGCTCGTGCTGTATTGAAAGGTGCAATGGAAATGTTCCCAAATGCATCAAAAAAGATCAAGCGAACAGAAGTGTTCAGATCATTGAAGGTTCGGGTTTGTTCCTTGTTAAACGTGTCGTCAGGAAAACCAGACCTGGGTGATGTCTCTAGTAAAGTCATTACATTTCTCCACACAATGTACTTATTTTCAGGGATAGATCCATTCAGTTGGATTTCAGATAGCCCTGTCCTGTGATAGTTGTCGATTGTAATTGTGAACTGTTCACGTAAGAACTGCTCATGTACATCTAGATATGAAACTGCCCAAGTCTCACATGTCTGATGCAATTTTGTTGTAGAATCCTTTGTTTTGTTTTTCAGGATGGAGAAGACATCGATCCTCTCGTAAAGAAGGCCGACTTCCCCTGCATTATCGAGTTGGATGACTGTTTGGTGCTTGTGGCTGGAGGCCAAGTGATTGGCTCACTGGGGTCTAAACCATGGAGTAAAGCTGCTGTGGGACTGGTGTCCATCTACTATACTTTCAAGCTCAGCTATCCCCCATACCAAGAGGTTTTCCTGCGCTTTTTGCAACAGGAGGTATTTCATGACAAGCTGGCAGTGCAGGACAAGAACATTTCATTCAAGAAGGCAATGAGTGCCTATAAGGAATTCCGTGAGTAAAAAGCCATTTACCCTGACTGCGCGATGAGCTGCGATCGTGACTTCCTGGTGGAGTCCAATAAATGAATGGTTCATTGAAGGTGAATTTTAAAATTCAGTGTTGATTCATCAATTCAGTGTTGATTGTTGTGTTTGAACGTTGACAATTTTGGATGGACTTTTTGATTTTTTTATAGGCGTCAATTGAGTGTGGACTATTGTGTTTGAACATTATCAAATGCTTTTTTACTCAAAATGTGTGATTATGTACAAATTCTGAGAAATTGGACTAAAATCAATTCAGTGGGGATTATTGTTTGCATTTTATGAAATAGTACGTTTTTCTTGGCATTCTGATTCAGCATTCAGAGTATGGGATAGAGGCAATGTACAGACTTCAAAAACTATATTTTGGGGCAACTTTACATGCAATTCTTGGACATGCTATTTTTTGTATAGTGTGCTCCAGTGGTTTTAAATTTCTCAGAAACTTCATTATGTAGAAAGTTCATTGTTGTATCAGAAAAGGAAACCTGCATATGATGGGCTGTTTGCACTGAAAAGTTTTTTTTTTACACCCTGGGTTGCATGCCTCAAGTTTCTTTTTTCTAGTCTCAGTTTACTTTTCTAGGGTTATCCTTTTATGAGCGATGGTTTTTTCTCGTAACTCAATTTTCGTCTACTCCAATACATGCAGTAAGTAAACTTTGTCAGTGAGTGAATCACCCGGTTGTCAATGTTGGTGATGACATCATTCAAGCTCTAGCGGGGAATTCAAACTTCAGGATCTGTCATGTCTGGTCATGGTGCGTGAAAGCTGGAGCCCCCGCATCGCAGTTCATGGCTTGTATGACAGCACCAACATTGACGACCGAGTAAGTCATTCTACTAGAGTAGAGACAAAAACATTGAGGTAAGAGAAAAAACAACTCATTCGTGAAAAGATAACCCTGGAACTTGTGTGTAAACCAAGCTGATTAAGTTATTGGTTCTACATTATGAAAGTTTTTCTAGGAACAAAGAGCTTTTTACATGTACTTCCATACTCTCCTCTGTAATCTAACCTGTATTCTAACTGGTTATGTGTCCGTCCATCACATAATTTATTTCTTACATGTAATTACATGTAGCTGTATTTTATTTTGGAGAAACTGGGCAGGTGTGCGTCCAATACATATTTTTAATTACATGTAGAGCTTTGTTAAGCCTGTATCTCACTGGGCTGCGACAGCTCGCGACTAGTTGGAGACACAAAAATGCGAGAAAATACGCGAATTAGCGACAATTTTCACTTGGAATCACACTGAAATGGCCGCGAGCCGTTGCGAGAAGCTTTATATATGGCCGGGTCACGTGGGGCATATGACGTAATTGCGAACAAATTGCGACATAATTGCGATATATTCGCACGACATTCGTGCGACATTCGTGCGAATGTCGTGCAATTTGATTTATTCGCAATTTTGTCGCGCTCCCAGAGGTCCCAGGACAGTTCGCGCCTGTCTCGCGCCCGGAATGTCAGATTCTCATTTTTGTCTCCAATCAGTCACAATTTAGTTTCATAGGTCGCCAACCTCTCACAAAGTTGTCTCACATTTCTCGCACTTTGACTCACGGAAACTAAATTGAGAAGGGTTCGAGACGGGTTCGAGAAACCCGCGGGGGGGGGTTGTTTATTTTTATTGTTTTGAGATTTAAAATGGGTGAAGCTGCTGCTCACTGACTAGATAGAACGGAAATAAATCAATCAAAAAATTAGTGTGTCCTGACGTTCCAAACTTAGTTCTTCAGCGAAATAAAATTATGTTTTTTTATTACAGCAAATTCCATGATTTTCATTAAAAACAGTGGAAAAAGCCGTTTTTTTAAGGCACAAATTCAGTTTTGTTCGTGAAATGTTTCTACATTTTCAAATAGCCTAAAAACACAAAGTTTGCAAATTCTGTGAGAAAAAAACCAGATTTTCGGGGTCCCTACTCCATATTTTTCGTGAGACGTCGGCTGGTCATGTGTCCGTCCATCACATAACATTTTTAATGAGGCAGTTGATAAAAGTTGGAGTTAGCCAGAGCTTGCCAGAGTTAGGTTTATACATAATTCAAGTTTTTGAGCCTTACAAATAACATAATGTTAAAGGAGTAATAGAACATTTAATATACTGAAAAAAGTATATACATGTATTTGTAGTTATTAGAAGTACAATAGTCAGCTTTTTAGTCAGCACAGAAGTATAATACTACAATGTATAAGCAAACAAGAAACTGTATTTTTCATGAGACTTTGGGCAAGTCTCTTTGCCGAAGTTGCCTCACTCCATACAAGGGCATACATGTTGTCATGGTTTTTCTTTAAACTTTGACAAAATGTTGCTAATGATATGAGCGATGCCACATGGTGATGCCAAATGAAGAATTACCAAGTTGAAGCTCAATCAGGCCACTAGTTTTCATTTTCTGCAGGGGGTCAAACAAGTGAGCGTGGCACCCAAGGGGCGAACACTTGCATTTTTGCAATTTTAGCAGGCTATAATTCTGTAGCTAACAAACCTGATCATTTGATTTTGTCAGGGCATATTCTCCACACACTGTTCTATCTTTTGAAGCAGCGTTGGTTTTTACCCTTTCATTTATGGAGTGTCAAAAATGCTACATTTCCGCACGTGTCAATATATTCAGGGGAACCATTTTCACACCCACTGGAAGGCAATGTGGATTTGTGTTAATATCAGATATTAGTTCTCAAGAGCTTTTTCAGGCCACTGGTTACCAGAGGGGCTACCCCTTTTTGGACCTTCTTTTAGGATGTGGGTATCCTACAATTTTAATAAACCTGTATCATTGGAAATCTTTGAGTGAGTATTGCCATCATGAAATTTGTGGAACAAGCATGTCTTTGAATTTGATGAGTCTTTTCCGGTTTTGTCATATTGATGTGTGTAAAATTAAATTGATGTGTGTAAAAGAGAATTTCTTTTTTTACTGTTAATCAATTTTGTCTTCTTTAATTGCATGTACCTTCCTTCATCAGCTGGGATTCAAACTCCATCTGGATGACGCCTCTTTCCCTCACCACTTCACTTGTGGTGACAAACAGAGCTATAGAGGCGTGCTTCTAAAAATGTCATGAGCATTTTTTTCTTATTTTAAGAAAATACGCTCAGCTTGAACCTTTTCTTCAACTAGAAAAAAATCTAAAATTATGATTTTTTTCTGGAAGAGCTAGAAAAACATTCTAGCTCTCCTAGAAAAAGTTTATTAAACATTTCTTAACCTTTTCTTTCACTAGAAAAAAAATCTAAAATTAAGATCTTTTTTCTAGAAGAGCTAGAAAAAGTTCCTTCAAAAATTTCTTAACCTTTTCTTTCACTAGAAAAAAAATCTAAAATTAAGATTTTTTTTCTAGAAGAGCTAGAAAAACATTCTAGCTCTCCTAGAAAAAGTTTCTTAAAATTTTCTTATTTTCTTGTCTCACTCCCAAGAAAAATTTTCAAGAAAAGTTTTCTAGTATGTTTTCTTAAAATAAGAAAATCATTTTCTTGTTTTAAGAAAAAAAATCTTTCCCAAGAAAATTTTTCTTAAAAGTAAGAAATATTTTCTTACGATTTTTCTGCCAATTTTTCTTATTTCAAGAAAATTATTTTCTTAGGATAAGAAAATATTTTCTTGAAACTAGAAAAAAAAAATCTTGGCTCACTCCCAAGAAAATGTTCTTGTTTTAAGATTTTTTTTCTTAAAGTAAGACATTTTTTTTTGCAGTGTGCCATTTACGCGTCGCATTTGTGGCAGTGTACGTTACTTGGGTCCGCAGCCGTTTGCGCCGTCAACGGCGCATAGTCGCGTCGTACCGTCGGATAGTCGCGTCGTGCCGTCGCTACGTACCGTCGCATAGTTTTGTACTGTTTGTATAGGGCCGTCGGATAGTCGCGTCGTGCCGTCGCATAGTCGCGTCGTGCCGTCGCATAGTCGCATCGTGCCGTCGCATAGTCGCATTGTCGCATTGTTGATTTCGGGTCCTTAGCCGTTTACGCCGTAAACCCTAAAAATCAATAATGTGACAATGCGACTATGCGACGAAAAAACGAGAGAAAAACGGCGCTCGTTTCCAACCGTCGGGCGTGGCTATCTAGGCGCGTGACGCGCCCCGAATGCCAGCATGTCCGGGGCGCGCCACTCGTGGGTAGCTACGCGCGCCTTGACTAAAGGCTAAAGGGCAGTTTTCCCAACGATTTCCAGCTGGAAATCGTTGGAAAACGAAATATATTTCCACTTTACTTGCCAACGACAGCACACCTGGTGTTATAATTTCATAGGATGATTGAGACTAATATTAGCTTACAGTCTAGTAAGGTATTTCGTAATAATTCAGTAAACAAAAAATTGGAGGATTACCAATCGTGTACAGTACACTACATTTAAGCGCAGTGTACATGCGCACGAATACACTTTCTCACCGTTGGTGGCGACATTTAACCTCTTCTTTTTCTTACCTATGGGCAAAATAAGACCTGTATTTGCAAGGCGTAAGCCCCTACAAGCAAAAGAAATAGGGGGGGGGGGTTAAAAATTGGCAACGGATCCGCGCATGGGCGGGAACTGTCCTAGAATTCCACGGCTGTATTCACCATTGTCTAGCCCGCACCACTAAACACTCTCTGAATAACCTCACCATGGAGGAATTGTACCAGAGAACCTTTGAGAAACGCCAGTTTATCATCGGAAAAGGGTTCAGGTACATCGAAAAGGGAGTGTGAGTTCGATGCAGAGATGAAGCAAAATGACGAGCTTAAGACCTTTGTATCCGCACTCGAGATGCCCACCCCTCTTGTACCGAGAGATGCATTCTTCAGAGGTCGTACAAATGCAACCAGGCTGCACTACGAAGCTGGGCCCGGAGAGAAGCTCAAGTACGTTGACTTCACGAGCCTCTACCCCTACGCCAACAAGTATGGGAAATATCCAGTCGGCCATCCAACCACCATCACGGAAAACTTCCGTGACATCAGCGAGTACGAGTGTCTCGTTAAATGTAAAGTGCTCCCACCAAGGCAGTTATATAACCCCGTCATCCCGTACAAAGCTGCTGGACGGTTGATGTTTCCTCTCTGTTCTACATGCAGCGAAACCCTACAGCAAACCCCTTGTCAGCACAGCGATAAAGAACGTGCCCTAACTGGTACATAGGTAACACTCGAGCTTCAGAAAGCGCTCCAGATGGGTTATCGGCTCCTTCAAATCTACGAGGTGTGGCATTTCGATCAAGTTGCCCAATACGACCCCATGACCAAGGAAGGAGGCCTATTTGCGTCGTATGTCAACGCTTTCCTGAAGATGAAGCAGGAAGCAAGTGATTGGCCGCAGTGGTGCCAGACGACAGAGCAAAAGCACTGGTACATCCAGCAGTACTTTGACATGTAGGGAGTCCGGCTGGAGTGGGACAACATCAAGACAATTCCTGCTCTGAAGGCACTGGCTAAACTCATGCTTAACAGGTAACTGCTTTTAATTTTCGCTAATATAACTTACATGTTCAGAGTGCTTCATTTTCTTTCATTGGTACAATTTTTAGTGCGTAGTTACTTCCTATTCTACACTTGTATTGAACTGTCACTGATTAACTGTTTCCTATTTATCCATTTATCTTAGTTTCTGGGGGAAATTCGGACAAAGATCCAACATGTCCAAGACCACCCATCTGACCGACCCAGCCGAGTACTTTGACATGATGACGAGTGACAGCATCGAGGTTAACACTGAGCGCCAACTTTGTGAACGAGGAGACGGTCGAGGTTCATTGGCAGCACAGGGAAGACTTCATTGAACCGTCTGGACGAACCAACGTCATCATTGCAGCTTACACGACCGCTCACACACGCATGAAATTGTACTGAGTATTAGAGGGAGCAGATCGTCGAGTTTTGTATTACGACACGGATAGTGTCATTTACATTAGTCGAGAAGGTGATTGGGAACCGGAGATTGGGGATTACTTGTGTGAACTAACTAACGAATTGGAGTCGGATAGTTATATCACAACCTTTGTTTCTGGCGGGCCTAAAAATTACGCCTACAAGTTGGCTAAGCATGACAGTAATGGGTACTTGACGCACTGCAAAGTCCGCGGTATCACCTTAAACTACCGGAATCAGTTCATCGTAAATTTCGATAGAATGTCTCGGATGGTGAAAGGGGAAGGCCCAAACAAAGTTTAGGTGGTTGATCCTTGTAACATTACACAAAACAAGAAAACCGTGAATATAGAGACACGGGAAGAGAAGAAGTATTATCAGTTAGTTTACACCAAGCGAGTGCCTGTTGAGAATTACGATACTGTTCCATATTGATTTTGAAAAACAATGGAGGAAGTTCTCATTAACTGTTTCATTGTACACGGTGTACATTAGCCTTTTAGGTATGGCGGACACAATAGGAGGGCGCTATTTGATTTGGGTAAACCTTTTATACATGTATGACACAAAAGGTATACCCAAATCAAATAGCGCCCTCCTATTGTGTCCGCCATACCTCTAAAAGGCTAATGTATTTGTGTTTTTGCTCAAACTACAGACGTAACTGACTGTACATGTTTTCTTGCACCAGTAAAAGTGTGGGACTTAAAACAAAAAAATAACATGTACAACGTACAAGCTGGTCCCTATTTCAGCAGGTTTCAAAATAGTCGGGTGGTGGTTCGTTATTGGATTGATGATTTAAATGTGTTTACTTTTTCACTTGTGCATTTAATACGTATGTAATCTTTCAATTTGAATATTGAATGAATGTCCAAGGCAAGAAAATTGATGTACAACAAACTTACAGTGCATGCAATTGTACATTACATTTCGAACGATAAGTTCATTCGATGGTTTTAATTACACAAAGTGTTTTGCATTGGGTTTTCTTCAACCAACATAAATGTGAGATTGGAAATAAGTGGTTTGAACAAGACAGAGTACGGTAAACGAATGCATCGAAATTAAACTTGTGTTAATTATTAATAGAACAATGTTGAACAAGTTTGAAGTTTGAACGCGACTAAGGGAAGGGTGTTTATACAAGTAATGCAGTAAACCAATTTATAAAGTGAACATTTATTTGTTACAAAGTTCCAGAAAGGGGATTTCTTAAGTTCAGTCAAGTTCTAATGAATTTGTTTTTCTTTTATAGGTTTTCCCGGCCAATTTCATCACAAATTAATTCAATTTCACTAACATGCATTTAAATTCACGCATTTCTCCTAATTGCGTTTAATTTGATGTTTGTGCACACATGATTTCGTTCTTTTCATTTAGGTTCGTTTTAGTCATTCTATTTCGTTTATAGGTATTCAAGACTACATTTTTACCAATCTTCAGTTGAATTTCTACTACCTATCTACAATTCATGAAATCAAATTAGGACTGATCAAAGCGCACATGAATTTGCTGCTAGTTTTTGTTTTCTTTTTCGTTGATGGGCAATGAATTTCAAATTCTGTGCGTTCAAATTAAACATGAGTTATGGCTTGTTTTTTCGAGGAAGCTGGCAATAGCTCTTTTACTGACACTTGAGTTTTTCTTTGTTAGATGAGTTTCAGTGTTGTTTGCATTTCATTTACGTCATATGCATGTGTTTTGTCTTAATTGCAATAATTGTTCCTATTGCTTTGTTACCCCGTGATTAAAGTTAAAGCCTGTACCCTGTATCTAGAAGACTGTTAAGTAAAATTTAAAAAGTTATGGTGATAAGTTTGAAATGAAAACAAAATCTTTCGCTATAGCCTTGTGATAGTTTGCACTGGTCTTTATGTTTTCTTCTTTATTTCTGCTAATGTTCGGACCACGTCAAATTAAAATACGCATCAGAAAGCACATACAATTGAAACGAATTTGAATGTATACATTTGAAAAATTCCTAGAACATGACCAATACTTATGTCTGTTTTGTATATTAAGTTCAGCACCATCTTACTTTATTAAGGCCTAGAATAATTCCTTGTCGGTGATAAACCAGACAAATCATAACTTTTATGGTTCATTGTTTATCATCGGAGGGTGATTTTTGGTTGATTTACTGCGGGTAAAGACTTTGTGTAACTGTGCCGAACAACTTCGTCACATGTTCGACAGAAAGGTGAGTTTAGATTGAAATAGATAACGGTTTCAAACGATTGTGCAGTGACATGTTGAAATGCGTCAACTTTTTCTTTTTCTTTTACATTTTGCAAACAAACGCGTTTGAAGAAGTATTTTAAGGTTTTGGTTGAACAAAGAAATTGACTGGATAAGCATATTACATAAACAAACAGATTACAAATGGTTGGATGGGAGTGCATTGAGACACCCGTGGTTGTTAACAACGCGGTAATGCAGACAGTCTCTTCCCAAACTCGTGCATTATTCCGTCCGCCATCCAGATACCCTGCACGATATGGGGGAAAAGGGTACCCCCCTTTTATCCCTATACCCTAAGCACACTCCATATTATTGTTAGTGTTGGGTGGAGGGGACTTGGTGTAGTATGGCTCCGGTTGCTGTACCTCCGAGGGGCGGTTCGGCACAGTCTTGAGGGGGGCGGCGAGTCCCGGATTAAGGGAAGCAAAGAAGATGGCCACAACATTGATCTGTAGAACTCATCATTGTAGGTAATTTATTCTCAACACAACATCAGTCCAAGTAAGATAGGGGAGTCTGGCTTGACACCTTGACAAAATTGTGCGGGTAGTTTACATCTCGACTCAACCCAGACAAAACAAAACACCCTGCAAACAATGTGCAGACATTATAAATAATACAAGGTACATTTCAAATATTTTAGTAACTGACCATTACTATATGTAAGTCCCAGAGTCAGCTTAAGGGTATACAACAATACTGCAAGTACATAATGCCTTACGTGCGTCAAGCAATGCAACAGACACTTCATGTAATTGCATCATGCAACGTGCACTTCGTGCTAAAACTGCAATCATGTGGTCTTACACACGCTATGATTTCATAATCAACCGTCAGCGACCGCAAAGTTAGTGACACATTCCCGGCCATAAAACTTACAATTTATCAACAAAATCTAGGGTACGATTATTCAGAATAATCTTACACACCTTGGCTTCCAAGGGTGTTTGTTACATTTAAGGATAAATCATGCAAAAATACAGGTAAACGTCAGCTATTCTCCAGCCGATGTTGACTAAACTGAGTAGAGAAACCGGCCAGCTGGAGCGCGCGAAAATTCCATAGCAATGGGCTCAGTATATCGCTCCGCTGTGTAAAATACTACTTTTTCCTTTTAAACCTAAGAGTGTTAACAACATCAAGGTATATCAAAATTATTGTTAAGAAATGATATCAATGATATAAGAAGATAAAACCCACAAGTTTGTACTTTTACAACTCTTAGTCAGTGAAGTCAGACCGCACAACGCACACACGAACACGGGCACGGTCGCCACTCAATCAAGTAGGTCGCACCGTCACTGAACTGTTTTAAAGGGGAAACCACGGTTACAAATAAGTTGAAGGGAAAACCACAGCCCCAACATTAGCTAACACATCCCCCTATATTTCTGAATAGAATTCCCGAGATTCCGGGAACACAATGACCAACACAAAAGAGGGGGTCCCTTTCCCCCATATCGTGCTTCATATGGCCATCCAAGGTCTACGTTTGTTCCACACATAATCCTATCCCACATTGTTTCCTTTGTGTTCCAACTCACTATGCATGTGCCGTCTATTAAGATTCATAGGTTTTCCTTGTTTTCTTTATGTTCCATACATATGCTGTCCGATTGAGATTCCAAGGTTCCCAGTTCTCTAACTCCCCAAACTCGCTCAATGTTCTCTATAAAATTGTTGACAGGCTTGTGCATTCACATGTTTGTCATATTAATTTATTGTAAAGCAGTTTATTGTGTTTTACGGTTTTGCATAAAATGCGTTCGTACGTGCTTGACTATATTTTGACACTTTTGTTTTATGTAGGTTTATCTGTTATGTAAATTTGTTGCAGTATTTTCGTTTGATGTGCACAACGTGTTTTATGTTAGTGCGAGTGTTTCACAGTTGAGATTAATTTCGTGTGGTTGTGTGTTGAATTGCAAACGTTACTTCTTTTTCGTGATTGAAACATGTTGTGACGTACTACTTTTCGATGCCTTGTGTTCTGTGTTTTGACATTAAATTTTTTTACTTTTGAAAGTTTACTTGTGCCGTTTTTCTGTTTTATTATATGCTTGTTTGAATAGTGTGTTTCGGTTTTTGCTTTATACGCGCGTTTTATTGCGCGCACTGTTTTCAGTTTTACTTGAGATTATTTTCGTTCTTGTTTGCGATTTAAACATGTTGTGACGCATTACCTTTTTTTTTCTTTAGTTTGTAGGATTTTGGGGGGTTTGTTTTTGGTTTGTTGGTGTTATATTTTTTTGTTTTTTGGGGGTTTCTTTTTTTTGGGGGGTTGGTTTTTTAGTTTTCTGGTTTTTTTGAATTGTTGTTGTTGTTTTTGTTTTGTTTTTGTTTTTGTTTATTTTTTGTTGCATTTCGTTGTTTTTCTGTTTCGTTAAATAAATTAATACTTTGGTTTGTATAATCTGTTTTCGGTTGTTTGTTTTTACGCCTGTCATATTTGTGCAAGTATTTTACAGTTTTCGCGATTTTACTTGTTTTCTTGTAGATAGGCCTATGTGTTGAATTCTTAATGATTGTTGTGACGCATTACTTTTCGGTGTTTTGCCTTTTGCAAATTTGTACAATTTACTTTTAAAATTGTGCTCTTAAGTCTGATTTTCCGATATGTCATACACGTGGAAATTATATGGGCAGTACTTTTGGGACATTCAGCATTTATAAACTGACTGCAGGACACATCGTGAAGAAGAAACTGCTGGAACATTTAAGGGAATTGATCACTGAAAACAAAACGTGTCTTTCTCTAAATTACAAAGATGATATCATTCCAAAAATATCCAACGAACGAAACTGAACGGTAAAATGCAATTCGTCACCGACACCACGAAGTAACACCCAAGTCCACTCCGGTGTTACTTCGTGAAAACCGCTAAATGAATAATTTCGGTTTCACGAACTAACACCCAAGTGTGCGCGCGCACTTCGGACAGTGACGTGACGATTTTTGACTTCACAAAATAAAAAGCATGTTGCGGAAATACAGTGCAGAGAAAAACGCTTTGAAAGGGTTGACAGGAATTTACTTCATTTGTATTCTTGTTGGGTTACACAAAAAAGTAATAACAACCTTCAAACTGGCGAAATAAAGATGCGTGTTAGTTCGTGGAAACGCAAATGTACCGATTTAGTGACGGTGTACTTGGGTGTTACTTCGTGAAAACGAAAATTACTTGATTCTCTAAAATACGCGCGCGTGGCGCGCACTCAAGTCAACTCGGGTGTTACTTCGTGGTGTCGGTGACGAATTCATGGTTTCCTTTTATTTTAAAATTTAAGGCTGTCTTTGGTACTAATTTGTGCATAAACGGTTAATAATCACCTTGTCATGAAGTAATTGTGAGGCTGCATGGAAATAATTCAGACTTCCTGAAAACACAAACATTGGAATTGCGTCCAAATCGTGACAGTAACACCGGAACATATTTTGAAGACCTAAACTGTTTGGTATTCTATAATCTAATTAACCTCAGCTGGGCGCGATGTTGTTCGTCAGTACACGAACACGGAATTTCCGGGTATGTAATAGACTTTGGCTTCCAAGATGGCGATCATCTACAACGTGGTCTTAATGGTAACTATTTCTCTGTATTACTACAGAGTTACGGCTTATTATGGTTACCAAATATATTCAGTAATACCCCCTTTACACAGGATGGCGACCTTTGGGCCTCCCTTGAGCGACCATAAAACTGGCCAGGTCGCCGTTGGGGGCTCAAAGGAGGCCAAATGGTTGTCTAGGTCGTTCAAAGGTGGTACACAGGATGTTCAGACATCGCCACGCCATGGTCGCCGTACATTTTTGAACATGTTCAAAACAGTCGCACAAAGGTCGCCGAGGAGGTTGCATGGTTGCTCAAAGGTAGCTCAAATGAGGCAGAAGGGAGGCACAAGCATTGCCGTGTTGGTAGAATGGATGCACAATGGTCGGCCAATGGTCGCCACGTAATAGATGCGTTCTGTTGCAAATTTTACCGTTAATCTGGGCGATGCTTCTCCTTGTGCCTCCCTTGTGCCTCCTTTGGCCGACCAATAGCGTGAACTGAACGATGACTGTGGCGACCGCTGTGCGCGCCTGCATTCGGCGACCACGGCAACCCTTGAGCCACCATGGCAATGCTTCTGCCTCCTATAATGAAACTGATGGAAAAGCGCTAGAATCAGGGCATATACCCGGGCACTCCAGGTTGCCCAGCAGTCGCCAGGGGTCGCCCAAACAATGCTTAAGGGTCGCCTATAGGAGGCAGAAGCATGGCTGAATGGTCGACCAGTGATCGCCGTTAGTTGCCGTTGGTCGCCGATGATGGCACAGAGGAGGCACAAAGGAGGCTCAATGGTTGCCCAAACATTGGTCGGGGGTCGCCTATGTTGCCTATAATCGCGTTGGTTGCCGTAGGTTGCACATGGGAAGCACAGGGGAGGCAGGCAAGTGGCTCAGTGGACGCACAGGTCGCTCGTATAGCTCGACACGAAAATGCCCGAAAATTGCAGTTTTGGTGGTTCAAGGGAGGCACAAGGATCGCTGGAGCAGTTACATAGAAACAGGATTTTCTAGGTTTAGGCGACCATTGAGCGTCCTGGCCAATTTTTGGTAGCTCATAGGTGGTACAAAGGTCGCAGCCCTGTGTAAAGGGGGCTTCAATGAAAAGGCCAACATCAAGGACCATGTTGAGTGGCTTCTCGGAACCAGTCGATCGAGGCCCATGCCCTTTGGAAATCATATAATCCTGGAACTTTTCATCTTGCCAGATATCATCTATGACGAGAAACGAATTTCGGGCAAGGACCACGACTGGGAGATTTTTAGCTAGCAACAGTCAACATAGATTTGATGTTATGTGTAATACTTCAAACTTAACCACATCAATATTCATTTTGTTGAGTGGGGACGTTAACCCAAATCCTGGCCCCACCCGGACGTCTCGCCGAGAACCAAAACATCCCTGTGTTCACTGTGAGATTTGAGTTATTAGCAGGAGCCGAGCGATTAGGTGTGTCCTATGTTACAACTGGGTCCACAGTAGATGTACCGGCTTTTTGTCCAATTCAGCCTATGACAAGCTGGTTGCAGATAACACTGTTTTTAGTTATATATCCAACAGATGTTCTCTCGCTCAGCTTCCGTTTTACACTCAAAATGTGCCCTTGAGTTCTGCAGATAATACTGATGCTAATAGTACTAATGCGTCTGACCAACACAACGAACCCACTTTACCCTCTGCGAGCAACGAACAGTTCCAGTGCTTCAAACAAAAAGGTCTGCACTTCATTCATCTTAATGCAAGATCCTTATTACCGAAGATTTCGAAGCTGAGATTCTTAGCTGCTGAGACTAATGTTGCAGTCATCTCTGTATCAGAATCCTGGTTGGATGATTCGGTTCCGGACGAAGAAATTAAGATCGAAGGATACTCCATCCTGTGTCAAGATAGATCTAGATGCGGAGGTGGGGTATGCGTATTTATTAGAAGTGACTTGGCTCTTAATGCAAGACCGGACCTACACAACACACATCTGGAAGACATTTGGTTTGAACTGTTACTTAAAAAATCCAAACCAATTGTTGTTGGAACCTGCTACCGACCTCCGAACGATAGTGAATTTTTTGAATATTTTGAGGACACTCTCTCAAAAATTCGATCTGATTGTGAACTGATGATCTTAGGTGACCTTAATATAAACTTTCTTGATAAGAATTCTGGTCTTTTTCGAAGGATGGCAAATATTTTGAATTTATTCAACTGCAATCAGCTTATTGATACACCTACCCGAATCACTTGCTCTTCATCTACAATTTTGGAACATGTCATTTGTAATAACAAAGAAAAGATTTGTCAGCATGGTACTATATTAATATTGGCCTCAGTGACCACCTTATTATTTACTGTACTCGTAAGGGTGGTCCGGGGCCAAGTTAATCGTCATAATGTTGTCAAAATCAGATCTTTGAGAAACTACAGTCCAGCAAATCTTTTATTGGAATTGTCCAATGTTGACTGGTCTATTGTTTTAAACTGCAATAATGTCAACCTAGCCTGGGATAATTTTAAATCAATTTATTTTTAAGATTTTAAATAAAATTATCCCTGTCAAAGAGATTCGTCTGAAAAATAGAACGGAACCCTGGATGAATAGTAATATTTTGGAAAACATTAGACTTCGGGATCACCTGTTATATACATTCAGGAAAAATACTGGTAATAATGAAATTTACCGAAACTTCTGTAAAATCAGGAATAAGGTGCACAGGGATATCAGACGGGCCAAAGCTAAATATTTCAGCAGCAAAATAGACGAAAACAAAAAAACATCCAAAAAAACTATGGCATCAACTGAAATCACTTGGCTATAGTCACAAATCTAGGGTCCAGCCTAAAGTTGTCCTGGACATCGACAACGAATTATGCTTCGACTCAATGAAGGTTGCTGATCATTTTAATAACTTTTTTACAAATGTTGCTTCCAAATTGGCTTGCAAACTTCCAACAAGTAAAAATACATTTGATATTGGTTCTAAGGTATTTAATGACTACTACACAAATAAAGGAGTTTCCTCTAGTGGTTTGAAGTTATCCCCTGTCACTGAGGAATTTATATTTCATGCACTCTGTAACTTCAATGCTAACAAAAGTACAGGTCCTGACAATATCCCTGCTAGATTCCTTAAGGATGGGGCCACTGAACTCAAAACTCTTATTACCCACATAGTGAATCTGTCCATTTCCTTGAACATTGTTCAGGACGATTTCAAAATTGCCCGTGTTCAACCAATATTTAAGAAGAATAAAAGGTCTGACGTCAGTAATTATAGACCAATTAGTATTTTGCCCATTATTTTCAAGTTACTCGAAAGAGCAGTTTATGTTCAAGTTGAAGAGTATCTTAGGGAAAATAACATTCTTTATGATTTTCAATCAGGGTTTAGGGGGTCGTTCTCTACCGATAACGTTTGATCCACTTAACCGATCACATTCGTACTCAAATGTCTCTTGGAAATTACACTGGAATGGTTCTGCTTGATCTCCAGAAGGCATTTGATACTGTGGACCATTTTGTTTTGTGTAAAAAGTTGCATGCTATGGGTATTGGATCTGTAGAATGGTTTCAGTCTTATCTGAGCATTAGACGACATCGACAAATAGTCAGTGTCAACAAAGTTGAGTCTAAACCGTTTGGCTTAACTTGTGGTATGTCTCAAGGTAGTTTATTGGGACCCCTTTTGTTCCTATGCTATATAAACGATATGCCAATCAGTGTTCAATGTAAGCTACTCCTTTATGCTGATGACAGTGTTCTCCTGGTTTCCGGTAAGGATCCCAGTGATATTGCTAAATCACTTAGCATGGAATTAGAATCATGTCGTCAATGGCTTATTGACAATAAGCTGTCTCTGCATTTGGGCAAGACCGAGACCATTCTTTTTGAAACAAAAAGCAAACTGAACAAAGTTAATGATCTTTTAGTTACTTGTAATGGTGAACCAATCAAACCTGCCTCATTTGTGAAATACCTAGGAGTATCGCTTGATCAATCGGTATCTGGTGAGGATATCGCCAACTCGATTATTAAAAAAGCAGGTGACAGGCTTAAATTTCTGTATAGGCAAGCCCTTTTCTCAACAAAAAATCTCGGCAAATTTTATGTTCAGCTTTGATCCAATGCTATTTCGATTATGCATGTTCATCGTGGTAATCTGCACTCTCCATAAGACTTCAGAATAGGCTTCAGGTTATGCAGAATAAAATGGTTAGGTTTATTCTAGATAAAAACTCAAGGGATCATATTGGGCAAACGGAATTGGATTCATTGGGGTTATTAAATGTTAGGGATAGAGTCACCCAATTGAAGCTGAATTATGTGTATAAAATAGCTCATAATATAACTCCTGAATATTTAACTGATAATTTTACCAGAGTTTTTGAACGACATACTCATAATACAAGGGTCAGTGAATACAATGTTGTTGTTCCTGCTACATCTGGTTTATCAAGTGTTACTTCTTTTTAATACAGCTGTCAAACATTGGAATGAGTTGCCCTCTAATATAAAGAGCACTACTAGTTTTTCATTATTAAAAAGATTGGTGAAGTGTCACCTATCTGACCAAGGTAAATCCAGGGAAATAAACCCTGCAGTTGGTCATTGACGATTGATGTTCATAGTTTGGGGTTTCATTCTTGACATGGTTAATGCTGAAGTTATATGGGTAACTACAGGGGTTTCTTTATTGTGATGGGGTTCTTTGACTAACTTGGGGTTTGATAGTCTTTTCTGAATATGCATTTGATTTAAATCGCAATTTTGAATGTATTTGATATGAACTTGTGGAAATGTAATTTGATAGTCAACTAAGTTAATTGTTGTATTGATTTTATTCTTTTTATTTTTAATTACCCTGTTTGTTTTTGTTAAGTAGACATACATGTATTTGTCCTTTATGTTGGGACCCCAATAGAAATAAGCCTGTAAAATTGGCTTTTTTGGGTTATCCCAGGTTAAATCTTTTGTTTATTGTGCTTATTTGTATCTGTCATTGTTAATGAGTCGGTTGAAAGCTGAATAAATCAAATCAAAATGGTCATTAAAGAGGTTACTAGTGACGATTATCCCAAAATCTATGTGGGCTGTGCCCTGTCTACAAGCTGTGAACAAGCCGACCTGCCCATCATTGCAAGTGGTCCTGCACAGACAAAGTACTACCCAAAAGAAAAATGACACGTTTGTCCCGATCACGAGGAACACAGACATGGTACCATTTTAATTCCTTGACCCGAGCCCATCGATGAACGATGTAATCATTTACACTATACAGACCAGCTATAATATGTAGACCTTATAAATTACAGTATAGGGTGATTGAAAGCATCTGTCTAGACTTCGTTTTACCTAAATCCACTTCACCATCATTACTACAATATACATAATTACGTGCCATTTAGATTGACCTTCCACCATATAATAGTTGCGACCAACCTCTTACATAATCCGTACACAGTACATCCTGTATAATCCACTTATCTATTGTGACCACACTGATCCCTGATCCTCAAATCGGATCCTCACACCTCCTCCGCAATCCCTATACAACGTGCACAAAAAGGGGAAGGGAATTACCTATACTGCCGTGCTGCACTACTTTCGACATAAGACCAATTATTCGATACTCGTAATCGAAACTAACGTACACTTAGATTTTCAACGAAAAACAACTGCTACAACGGTTTCGCAGACGATAACGGTAGATAACTTGAATGAATGATATTTAAAAAATGCATATGCATATACGAATAAAACCTATGTCAAACAAATTGTACAGCATTGCTTTTTCAGGGAACGTTGAAATGTTTGTCATGAAAAATGATTAAATGGTAAAAATCCTAAACGAAAGATGGACAAGTAAATCGGCAGTTTCAAATTGTTCACACTCGGAAAATTAAAATTCAATATATTATTATTTAAACTTGCCATTTCCATCAAAACTTCGATTATTCTTCAATATTAATTTTAAACCCGTTACAATTGCTGGGATGGTCCTGATTTGCAAATACATTCGAAAGTTTTCAAGTGCCTTTTTATAAGACGACGTCGTCGAGCGTCGTCTGCTAGGGAGAAAAACGGTATTCGTCGGCAGTTTTGCTATACTACGCATACGCGAGGTCAAAAACACTAAATGTACATTGGCCCTATGGGACGTGAACATACGTGGGCACCTTTTGGAGCCCGAGGGATCGAAGCGTCTCGCAACAAAGGCTCTTTTAGGAGCCCGCGCGATTGAAAGGGTTATTAAAGGGCAAATAGAACGATGTTTTTGAGGCTTTTTCTTCAGAGCCACTTTGACTCGATTCAGAAAAGGCAAAGGTCAACTGCGTGCCGTATCGCGCGAGTGGTGACGTATACTTGTAGAAACATATGACGTCACTGTATTATACGACGATGTTTTACGCCAAAGTCTGTACGTATTTGTTTGTCTCAGGCTACACTGTAAACAATTCCCTTAAAATCACGGTTTTCTTTCCCCTGTAAAAAAAGACCATCGTCGTATTTTAGTATGAAGGGGTTTGGACGTAAAATCTCATGTTCTCTTACACGAATCTCATTACGCAGAAACTGACCTATCACAACTGAGGAAATTTGTGTTCACACAAGTCATGTTAAATTGTATTTTTTGTCCAAAAACACGATTTCCTGACCAATTCTTAAAATTATTTAAGCAATTCCACATTAGAATTTAGACTTTTTGTAAACAGAGGTGAAGAATCTCATTACATCTCCTTTCGTATTCAAATGTTGAAAATTTTCATGGGAAACCGTGACTTCATAATGGCAGGATATGGTGAATATAAAGCTAAAGTGCGACAGTAATCAGTTTAAAGTGTTCAGTAAATTACCGTATAGTATTTGTACTCTTTGTATCTATAGAGTAATCTATAATAAATCACGTATATTCAGTCTGGTTCTTATTTCAGTACATTTGTAGTTACTTACACCAAGCTTCCAGTAAGTTAATAAAAAACAAATTATACCGCGTTTTTTTACGGGAATAGTAGGGTTATTTTAAGGGACAGCAACGTAAAATAACAGTATTCAAGAGTTGTTAGATATTACAGCTTGCACCGTTTTTTTACGGGATTGAACTGGCGTCCAAACTGCCAACAAATTCCCGTAAAAAACGGTGTTATTTTTACAGTGTTTCAACAGTTAGTTATGAGTCAAACTTTCCTTTGTTTGCAGTCGGCTTTTATTGGGACCTGCGCGGTGAGTTGTGTGTGAGCTGATACTATACTCATTATGCAGCCCTAAGGACCCGCACCTTCTCAGAACTAAACACACAATTTCTGTTATAAGGTACGCCCGCCTCCCACCGAAATTTCCGCAAACGCAGAAAATAATAGCATTATAAAGAAAATCACTGTGAGCGACCCCCCCCCCCCCCAACTGTAACATCCAGCCACCCCCCCATACCCCCCCCCCCCCTATACCCCCCCATACCCCCCCCCACCCCCATGGAGACAGCCGTGGCTACGCTGCTGCTTTGAACTCCATTTAGCACTGGGAATCGCAGGAAGGTTAGGTCAGGATTTTTGTCGCTGTTCCTCGTGCAACCCCCAACTACACACGATCGACGCATAATGATTATCTCAGAACCATGCACATACTGAAATAATATAAAAATTAGACAAAATAAACGGGAATGGCGGAGGAGTTCTGTCCACAAATAATCTTCCAGATGCATCAACTCCACGTACGTACCAGGGGCGGATCTAGGTTTTCACTAAGGGGGGGGGGGGGGGGGGGGGGGGGGGGGTGTTTATCTGAGGTGATTGGCCTACACACCCTAGCGTGCCGAATTTTCGACACCCGACACTGGTTATTTTTTTAAAATTTCTCAGCCCAAGGGGGGGGTTTAAACCCCCAAACCCCCCCCCCCCCCCCCCCCCCCGTAGATCCGCCACTGCGTACGTGCATGTGCGATATAGGCCCTACAGATATACGCGATTTTGTGTTTGGCTGGTGTCAACCGACTCTAAACGTGTACGTCACTGGGTCACGTACATACATTTACATACATAATAGTTGAGTATCTATGGGGGACCCCCCGTGCACCCCCCCCCCCCCCCCCCCCCCCCCGAACTAATCCACACCAACTTTTTCTGGTGCGTTTTAAGGTCCTAAAACACATTTGGGATGTTAACAGTGAAAAAAACCCGATGCTCTGGCGATATCCAAGATGGCGGCCAATATGGCCGCCAAAAATTGTAAAAATTGGGAAAAGTCATATATCAGCCAACAAATATGATAAAAGCATTTAAGAAAAAGGTTAGATATATGTTTTTGACCCTTACAAATTCATTTCTGGTATTCTTGTTTTGCTATCATGCTTCAAATTCAAGATGGCGGCCAATATGGCCATCAAAAGTGGTCAAATTTGAGAAAAATCGTATATATCAGCAACAAATTATGATAAAGGCATAAATTAAATGATTTGATATATGTTTTTACCCTTACAAAATACTTTCAAGCATTCTTTTATTTTGCTACCATGCACCAAATTCAAAATGGCGGCCAATATGGATGCCAAAAAATGTCAAATTTGAGAAAAGTCATATATTGGCCAAAATGGTAAGTGATGAGTGTAAGTAAAAGTTGACATTATGTAGGCCTATTTGAAAGTCATTTTAAACTCATATCTGGCTTTTTCTGATTTGTAAACATGTTTAAAATTCAAGATTGTGGTCAAAATTACCGTAGTAAATTAAAAGAATTACAAAATACATGTATCAGCAATATATTAAAATAACCATGAACACTCACTTGCTGTTGTGAAAGAGAAAATAATACATATGTATACCAATTCTTTAATATCTAGAGGTATCTCATAAAAAGGCTTAAGTAACACATATAGACATTCTATATAGCGATTGTCAACCGCTTTAACACACACTTGGTAACACTACTGTTAAAGACAAAATAGTATACCCATTATGTAATTTACAATTGGAGGTATCTCAAATAACGGCAAAAGTTAAACCTATAGACATTTTATATAGCGATTGTCCACTGCTTTAACACACACTTGGTATTGTGAAAGACAAAATAATATACCTATTCTGTAATACATCTGGAAGTACCTCAAATATAAGCAAAAGTTAAACTTATAGACATTTTATAATTATAGTGATTGTCCAACGCTTTAACACACACTGGGTATTGTGAAAAACAAAATAATAAACCCATTCTGTAATACATCTGGAGGTATCTCAAATAAAGGCGAAACTTAAACCTATACACATTTTATATAGCGACTGTCCACCGCTTTCACACTTGATATTTTGAAAGAGGAAAAGCATTGCAATATCTACATTTCATATAGAGATTGTCTACTGCTTTGAATATGACATAGCATTAGTCACTGTCATAGTCGTCAAGACCAGCTGAACAGTCAGATTTATTTACATCATCTCCATCGATATCGACATCTTCGTCATCTGACGTTTCCTCCTCTGTGACTTCAGCCAGGATGTCTTCAAGACGGGATTTGCAAGACGGGATGGCAAGACAGGTCCCTCTGACCACACTCCACATCAGGTCCAGCCATGCTCTGTAGGAGGTGGAATTTCCGCATCAGTCCCACCAGATCCACCCTTGCATCCTTCGACAGGCAGATTTCCACCACCTGTGACCAGCTAGGTTCTAGTGTCTCCGGAGCTGATTTCGGGAAGATTCAGCAGCTCACCCTTTCCTCCAGCAACCACGCCAAATCAAGAAATTCCGGAGTATCACAAAGCGCAAGACCAAGACCAGTCCAAGCCCTGCTTCCACCCAGGTAATGGGATCACCTATATCCCTACTCCCACAGCCCCGACCCTGGCCATGGGATCTTCTATATCCCTCTACGCCCCCAACCCTCCAGCCGAATGAGATGCTCTGTACCCTCTAACCTGCACCACACCAAACCCCACCTTCGCTCTCAAGAATCCTTCATCACCCGGCACATAGTCAACCTGAGCCAGCGTACCCTGTCCGCGGAAGAGACCTTGTCCCTTGTCCCTCGATCATCCCCTGTAGAAGAGATCATCCAACACACCGAACCCACCCTCTGCCATCTTGACAAGCATGCTGCCGATGAGATCCGTCTGCAGATCAATCAATCCCTCCGGAAACACGAACCAGCCAAGCCTAACATCTCTAGACAAGACCGGTCAGCCATCACATCACTGCACCTAGACAAGTCCATCCACATTCTTCGAGAGGACAACCGTAATGCCCATGCGCGGAGATTTCTTGTTAGATGTGGGGGGGGATGATTTTTGAAAGGCCATCCTTGTGTGGAGCGCGACACGGCACGGGGTCCAAGGGACCGCTTAAGGGCCCCCTGGTGGGTTGCAGGCGCAAAGCCCTTGCTAGTGGTTGAGGTAAAGCCCCCTGGAGCCCCTGGGGTTAACACAATTTTAGGTGCAAAATTGTGTCAAAATTCAACCTTTTCTTGAGCTTGAATTGCAATAAATGACAATAATTAACACCTTCAAGCATTACAAAATACAAAAGATCTTCAAAACTCAAATTTCTCATCCAATGTATTTGGAAGCGTAAGCGTCTCTTTGCACAATGGAGCTCTGGTCACCTAGCAACACAAATAATGCCTATGCATTATATTAAGAATAAACTATTTACAAAATAATTATTGCAAAATAATGCCTTGATGCATTTCGGTAAGGCATGATTAGAATGGGATTTGGTCTACACTTGACAAAAACTATGAAAACATATGGTGGACAATGATGTATACTTGACGACATTATAACTGGAATGCCGGAGATGCAAAACTCAGGCTCTAACAAAAGTTCCCAAACACTTATTTGCAGGACGCACAAACGTTTGTGTGTGAGTGCGCGCCGATTCCCAGTGAATGTCAGTTGAAGTCTGCTATCGGTATTTCAATTACATTGTATTACATGCGCCGCACGTGCGTTCATACCGTCTATTGGCGCATAACAAAATCCGTTTGCCGTTGCAACTTTCTATTGCCTTTGTTGTGTGTGTTATTAGTTGAGTGAAAACAATAAAATAAAAGGCCATCATCTTTGTTGGGATCTGAACTTACGGCGTGGGGTTCTGGATGCTCTGTGGAGCAATCTGAGGCGATTCCTGGCCACTTTCATCTGACTTTTTTTTAAACAAAAGTTTTGACGATTTTATGGAGACTATAGATATCATGATTTTAGGCATTATTTTCTAGCCATTATTTTAGCCATGTCATGACTACAAAAGTCTAGACGGGGGCAAACTAAAACGGATAAATGCGAGCGCGAAGCCCTTACGGTGTGGGGTCCAGGGCCCGCTTAAGGGCCCCGGAAATGTTTGGAGTGGGGATGCCCCAGTGGTGCAATCTGAGGCGATTCCTGGCTACTTTCACCTGATTTTTTTAAACAAAAGTTGTGAAGATTTTATGGAGAAAATATACATGTATATCATGATTTTTGCCATTAGTTTCTAGTGATTATTTTAGCCATGTCATGACTAAAAAAATTTAGACGGGGGCATTGAGTTTAAACGCACTGTGGGCAAGAGCTCGGTATGTACATGCGCGGATCCGGGGGGGGGGGTGGCCGCGGGGTCACGTGCCCCCCGGTAAATTGAGTCAAAAAAACAAGTAAGTTAGTACGCCTACCCTTAAAAAGTGGGGGGGGGGGGATGATTACATTGGTCACCCCCCCCCAGGTCAAAAAGTGGGGGGGGGGGGGGGGGGGGGTGGGGGATATATCCCCCATCCCCCCCCCCCCCGGGGATCTCCGCCCATGGTGTAAACCGTGTAAGGTGTCCTGTCACCAAAATGAACAACGATGTAATCCGCCGCAATGTACATAAACGGAGTCCTCACGTGGGCTACGCGCGGCGGCAATCTCCTTGCTACTAACCTCCGTATGTTTTAACTTTATGGATATTCAGGACTACATCTCCCAGGCCAAGGTTGCGTTTTGCTTTACTTTGCATATTAAAAAGGCCAGTTGCAGTTACCGAGTTACATTAATTAAAGGTATACAACATTTGCAAACATAAAAAAACAACACCTTACTTGACATTAAGTAAATAGTAGTCTCAACCATCAAGCGTAATCATGATACCGGAATTTGTGAGATTTTGTATCAATTCCCAATGATGGTCGATCGACCATCGGGAAATACCCGACTTTTTCAAATACTGCCTCCAATTTTCCAACAGTAATGTAGTTGTAGGCATTTGGATAAATAAAGAAGACAATAGAAGTATCCAACTCCAACTTTAAAATAGTTTATCCAAACCAAACAGCATTTTTTAATTTTTATTGCAAACAACGAACTATTCTGTCTAGGAAACAAGGTAGTATTATTTAACGTCTGTGACTGTCTGCCGTTTATTGATGTACAGTAGTGTACCATTGTTCAGTCACAAGACAGATTGTTTTTCGAATCATTAAACTTGGGCAGAACCGCGACGACCATCTGCAGGCCAGGAATTTATCATCGATGACGAATAGCGCAGAGTTACGCGAATTAGCATCTTTTACATAACTCAAAATTATCAAGAATGAAAAGATGAATAAAACTTGTTAATTCTGATGATATTTTGTCTTTGGAAATGACTAAAAGTTGATAATGCACGTGTGAGTGACCAGTATCGAATATTTGTTAAAGCGATATTCTGCGAATGCAGTAACCGCAACATTGAGTTCATATCAATAGTGACCACACAAATCCCAACTCTAAACCTAACCCTATAGTGCTTAAGCACCCCTCCCCATAAAAGAATCGTCTCCCCCAGTCGCCCCCACCACTGTAATTTTCGAAAACGGAGAAAATAATGGTATAATACTTTGAGCCCCCGAGCCCCCCCCCCCCCCCCTACTTTCACCTGATTTTTTTAAACAAAAGTTGTGACGATTTTATGGAGAATATATACATGTATATCATGATTTTTGCCATTATTTTCTAGTGATTATTTTAGCCATGTCATGACTACAAAAATTTAGACGGGGGCACACCCAAAACGGATAAATGCGAGCGCGAAGCCCTTACGGCGTGGGGTCCGGGGCCCGCTTAAGGGCCCCAGAAAATTTTGGATTCTGGATGCTCCGTGGTGCAATCTGAGGCGATTCCTGACCACTTTCACCTGACTTTTTTTTTTTTAAGTTGTTAAGATTACAGTGTATATGGAGAATATATATATCATTATGTTAGCCATTATTTTTTGGCAATTTTTTAGCCATGTCATGCATCACTACAAAAATCTAAGTTTCTCCCTCCCCCATTTTTGGCGTCTAATTTGCAGTTTTTCCCCTTCATTTTTAAATTATCCGGACTTTTTCTTGGTTTTAATTCAGTTCAGTTGAAGTTTTCAAAAAAAGGGCTTGATTTCAGACTGTTCCTTGCCCTGTGTTAAAACCATCGGCAGA
This sequence comes from Hippasteria phrygiana, assembly GCA_037893225.1. NCBI lineage: Eukaryota > Metazoa > Echinodermata > Asteroidea > Valvatida > Goniasteridae > Hippasteria > Hippasteria phrygiana. Next base: position 617,234 of record JAZGUH010000512.1, on the reverse strand, counting down.
GGATTTAGGCACATTTAGTATGTCATTCAGTCAAGTGATCCATTGTTTCCTGCTGGTTGGGGCCATTTAACCTGTAATAAACTCCCCAAGGGAATGTTGAGATGCACCGCGATTGAGGGGGGATCGATGGACAGAGTTGAAATCCCAGGGATTCAAGTTCCATGGCATGATTGATAGCCTTTTTTTTTCTTATTGCATTTTTCAGTAGTTTTATGCCAAAAAGTAGACACAGCAGATGTTTATCATCGGCGGCGGTATTTTTTTTAAGGAGGTTGCCCTCCTCCCTTCCCTTTCTCTAACTTCCCCCTCTTTTATTTCCCTCTTCTTTTTTTCTCTTTTTTCGTTTTTTTGACTCAATTTACCGGGGGGCAAGTGACCCCGCGGCCACCCCCCCCCCCCCCCCCCCGGATCCGCGCCTGTACATACCGAGCTCTTGCCCACAGTGCGTTTAAACTCAATGCAGGGAAAGTAAACGAACGACACTCGCACTTGGCTGCGTGGTGCTGAGTTTGTATATGCCGGCAATCGTGGACCTAGGACAAAAGAATTCGAGCGTAGACAAAGGGGTCCACGTTTGACCTAACGTCCACGATTGAAAATCGTGTACAAAACCAATGGGAGGCCTTCCGAAAAAGTTAGAGTATAAACAAAAGAGGAACAATGGGAGGTCCACGATTGCACCCGTTTACATGACTGTGTGGCCTGTCAAGGTGTCATGGTATCGCATTACACGCGAGGACAGAAAAAAGGGTATAACAAAGGGAACAATACTGTCCTCACATTTATTTCTTTGTTACGGAAAAAGTGAGGACAGGCAAACTATAGTGCTTATGCCTAATTTACATTTGCCCCGGGCGCCGTGCGATAAATGGGTCTACGATTTCCCGTACGATTTTTGAGGCATCGTAGGTGGCTACGGGCTAAGGCGTATGTGTTCACATTGTGTACGAGCATCGTGTGATTTCTCGTACGGGCCTTCGGGGGCAGGCCGGGGCAAAGCCGTACAGAGGCTGCACGGAGATGGTGCGGCCGCTGTGGGGTTGCCGCGGGATGACTGCTCAATATCCGTGCGATATCCGTGCGATTTCACGGGTACTGCACGGGCAGCGAGCGGCAACCTTGCGATAGCTGTGTGAGGGCCGTGCGATTGTCCCAAGACCCTACAATCTCCGTACGATTTTTTTTGCCCCAATGTCCACCTAAAATCTTGCGTTTTCTGCACGATCAGCGCGCGGCCTCCGCGCGGTGCCCGTGCGGGGATTGTGCAATGCCACCTACGACATGTCTACGGGCTACGGGCTTACGATTTTTTTTAATTTGTATAACTTCTCGCTAAACAAAATCGTAGAGGCCGCGGCGCCCGTGAATCCGTACGAAAATCTCACGGCCGCCTCCTGCCTCCGCACGGAGGCCGCACGGAAAGGGGGATACGGGCAGGATACGGGCTCCGTAGACCCATCGCAGGCCAAATGTGAATTAGGCATTAGTCTATGGGGATGGGTTATATTAAAGGGATCAATGGAAAGTCATCACGTGTATAAAAAACAAAAATACATGTATTGGCAAGTTACGAACTCTGCGCAAGTTAGTACGCCTACCCTTAAAAAGTGGGGGGGATGATTACATTGGTCATCCCCTCCAGGTCAAAAAGTGGGGGGGATATATCCCCCCCATCCCCCCCGGGATCTCCGCCCATGGTAATGCCACTGTCGACAGGGCCGAGTATGACCGCAAGGTGGCGGACATCCTCAACTCGGACTGCCGTGAAATCCGGAAAGACCCTACACCATCCATCGAGAGGAGGCTGCAAGGCAAGCGTCTTTCTCTCCAGCGTTCCGGCAACATCTCTCGGCCCTTGTACAGACACCTCCGGCCATCCAGCTCCAAGTGCCCCAGGTTCTTCGGACATCCCAAGATCCATAAGAAGGATGTTCCCCTGCGCCCCATCATAGCTTCCAGGGAAGGCCCCACCTACGACACCAGGCATCTTGCCAAGATACTTCACCCCTGGTAGGCAACACTGAGCACCACATCAAGAACTCCGACTAGTTTGCCACCCTCATCTAAGGCCTCACCCTCCAGCCGGACAACATCATGGTCAGCTTTGATGTCTCCCTTTTCACCAATGTCCCCACCTCCGACGCCAGCACCATCGCCAAGGACAGACTCCAAGCAGACCTCACCCTCAAGGACCGCTCCGACCTCACTCCTGACCAGCTTCATGATCTGCTCCTCACATGTGTGAACTCATCCAGCTTCCGATGGCGGGATAACTTCTTCGAACAGTCGGCTGATACCTCCATGGGATATCCTATATCCCCGGTTCTGGCCGACATATTCATGGAAGAGTTTGAGCAGACCGCCATCGCCACAGCAGATCACAGACCTAGGGTTTGGCTCCTGTACATTGACACCTTTATCATCTGGCAGCACAGGAAGTATAACCTTTGGCTTTTCTTGGAACACCTCAATGGGCTTCACAGCAGCATCCAGTTCACCATGGAACAAGAAAGAGATGGCAACATCTCATTTCTTGATGTTGACTCCAGAAAGCAGGACGGCAGTCTTACCCGCAGTGTCTACCGCAAACCCACCCAAACCGACAGATACCTCCACAGCAGTTCCTTCCATCACCCCAAGATCAAGACTTCCATCAACTGGGCCCTCGTCCGCAGGGCATACAACGTCTGCGACAAGGAACATCAAACCCAGGAACTCCATCACGTCACCACAGCACTGCAACGCAACGGATACAAGCCCAGCCAAGTCAAGACACAAGACCCCAGATCCACCCCCGGCCAAAGGGTCGCCTGTACCCAAAGCCAACTAGTTAGGGTCCCTATAGTCCTGTTACTCTCCCCTACTTAGGCAGTACTTCACATCACATCCAGCGCATCTTCCACAAGCATGGGATTCGAGTCTACCACACAGCCCCCATGAAGATCCAGAATCTGCTGACTTCGCACAAGGACCGGTCAGACCCAGAGCGCAGGCCAGGAGTGTACAAGATCCCCTGCCAATGTGGCAAAGTGTATATCGGTGAGACTGGCAGGGACCTCCCCTCCAGACTCAATGAACACAAAGCCCATGGCAGAAAAGGAGACTATGAGAAATCATCCATAGTCAAACACTCCCACACCGAAGACCATCAGATCAACTGGAGCCAGGCCGAACTCATCACCAGCATCGAACGCTGGTACCCCTGCCGCATCAGAGAAGCCATTGAAATTTTCAAGCACAACACGGTTCCCCAAGACATCGGTTTCTCCATCAGCGACATCTGGGGCCGGCCCCATCCTTACCTCCCAGTCCAATGGGTCTCCTATACCCTAGGATAACTTGCATGTAGTTCTCCAGCCTATGGGTCCCATATACCCTTGGCAACCTCCCCTTTCGCACCCTTCCTTCAGAATGACACGCCTCAATGATCATCCAGCATCCCCAAGCCCTGCATGAGTTTGCATCCTTCTCACGCTTAATCGCTTCTAGACACCATATAAGCCCGCTTCACCGTTGGAATCCCTCAGTCTCCTGACGACGGGCAGAGCATACTGTCCGTAACGTTGATGAGTTCCCTCCAGTTCTTTTCAGAACACAAACTCACAAAAGAGATTTAATACATGGTGCTACCGCAAACCAGTTACCTTAGGTTTAAGTTTGCCTTTATTTGAGATAGCTCCAGATGTATTACAGAATGGGTATATTATTTTGTCTTTCACAATGCCAAGAGTGTGTTAAAGCAGTGGACAATCGCTATATAAAATGTCTAATACTTTTGCCCGTATTTGAGATACCTCCAGATGTAAATTGCATGGGTACAAAATGTATATAAATTTGTCTTACAGTACCAAGTTTGTGTGTGTTAAAGCGGTTGACAATCGCTATATAAAATGTCTATAGATTTACTTTAGCCTTTTTGTGAGATACCTCCAGATATTAAAGAATTGGTATATGTATTATTATCTCTTTCACAACAGCAAGTGAGTGCTCATGGTTATTTTAATATATTGCTGATACATGTATTTTGTATTTCTTTGGTCATTTTGACCGCAATCTTGAATTTGAAACATGTTTACAAATCATTTTACTTATGAATTTTCTTCGGTCTGTTTCAACTCAATACCTGCTTCCCAGGAGGCACGTATTGAGCGTGTACAAAGCAAATTTTATCGCTTTCTTGGCAGCAATGAGGTTGATATTTCTCTGGATTCACTTAAGCAACGTAGGCAAACTCTGGATCTGACTTTTCTTTATAAATGTATAAATTCTCATTTTTCTTGTGATTTGATTTCTTTTTTTCCTTTGAAGGTTTCTCGTCCTAACCTCCGATTTCCTGATGTGTTTTATGTTCCAAATAATAGGGTCTGTGCTACAACAAATGGGTTTATTCATCGATTGACTTCTTCATATAATTCCATTGCTCGTGTTAGTTCTAATATTGATATTTTTAGTCAGTCGTTTTTTTGTTTTAAATCAACAGTTAAGCAGATTTTTTAGTTATTGTCTATCCTCCATATTGTATGTTTGACATTTGTATCATGTTTACCCGTACTGAGTGCAATTTACTATAATATTTATGTCTCTTCTGTTTACTTATTTTACTTATATTTGTTATATCCATCCTATTTTGGCGTTCGCGCTGTTGGATGTTGTTGAAATAAATAAATAAATAAAATAAATAAATACTCATCACTTACCTTTTTGGCCAATATATGACTTTTCTCAAATTTGACAATTTTTGGCATCCATATTGGCCGCCATCTTGAATTTGGTACATGATAGCAAAATAGAAGAATACTTGAAAGTATTTTGTAAGGGTAAAAACATATATCAAATCATTTCATTCATGCCATTATCATAATTTCTGGCTGATAAATACGATTTTTCTCAAATTTTACCACTTTTGCTGGCCATATTGGCCGCCATCTTGAATTTGAAGCATGATAGCAAAACGAGAATACCAGAAATGAATTTGTAAGGGTCAAAAACATATATCTAACAATGTTATTTATGCTTTTATCATATTTTTTGGCTGATATATGACTTTTCCCAATTTTTACAATTTTTGGCGGCCATATTGGCCGCCATCTTGGATATCGCCAGAGCATCGGTTTTTTGTTCACTGTTAACATCCCAAATGTGTTTAAGGACCTTAAAACGCACCAGAAAAAGTTTGTGGATTAGTTCGGGGGGGGGGGGGGGGGGGGTGCACGGGGGGTCCCCCATACATACTCCACTATAATGAGCTTTCGCGAAACAGGATAAATGGTTCAGAATAACTTGATTTTAATAAAGAAAAAACTCTCGTCTGCAAACTAATCTCCATTAATTAAAAGGGTATTTAAACTATCAGAAAAGTCCAAAAAGTCCACATTTTACTTGGCGTTTTACTTGCCCTTTAAGTTGATTCGCCATATGCACCATCACTAAGATTACATGATCTATTTTAATAACTTGGCAATTTATTTGGAAAAAACAAAGGATGAATTAAGTATTATTAATACAGTTTATTAAACATAACCAAAAAGATGAAGGGCAGGTTTGTAAAAGAAAAAGAAAATTAAAACAGCCAATATATAATTATTACCGGTAGCATATATAACAATAGTATATATCTTGGAAAAATTATGTTCGCAAACACGGCGCTTGTACTTTAGGAGTGTAGAGGGGCTGCAATTTAAAGGAAACATGATTTAGGATTTATATTGCATTATTCCTGCTTAAAACAATTAAGTATTATCTTGACAATGATATTCTGTGTCCAGAGACAATTATTTCCCAGATTAAATATGAGGAAAACAATTTGAAAATGTTTATCCAAGCTACTCCGCCCCCTGAGTGGGACCCTCATTAACATAAGTCTGTGACGTAGTCGAGGCACATTACCCATTCATCACGGGTATGCATTGTGTGTACATTGTACGGCGAAAATTCTTCGTGCAAAATCTAAGCAAAAGGGAGAAAAGGGCTAAAAGGGAGAAAATCAGGGTAAGTTCGATGTTAGTTGTTGTTGCAACTTACGAAATTGCACGTGTAGACCTAGTGTGTATACGGGCTGGGTCCAGACTATCGAGTCGATCCATGAATTTCGGCGCCTCGGTCTACGTCACGAACAGCGCCCTCAATTTGAGTCTCAACAAATTCCAAAAAGGGGGGGGGGGGGGTCAATGTTTGAGCGCCAAATAATCACACTAAAACTTCACTTGAACCAGTTTGGCATTTAATTCACATTTAATACATATAAATGAATATATTTATGAAATAAAATGTGATCCGGCCAGTTTGAGAAGCATGTTTCCTTTAAACATCCTATATTTTAGAAGATCCGGGCCGCGCAGGGAAGTAAACTCTAACATCCTAAAATGTTATACCCATATCAATTGCACCCCCCCCCCCCCCCCCCCCCCCGCTCCCCGTGGGGATTGTCATTTGGGAAATGAGAAAAACCCATCATTGGGGCGCTACTTTCCTGTACACGAAAGTATTTCTATTTCTACTCAAATAAGGGCCCAAGTCACCATGAACCCTTGGACACGAACAAAGTTACCAATCCCGACATCCTACGGGTAAATTCAACCCTATGCCCCCCGGTAACATTTCTGCGGAGGTATAAGAGTTTCGATGTATGAGGAACAGGCGTACGAAATCATCAGTAACATTCCAATAGAAATTGACTAATAGAAAATGAACGGCAATTAAAAGGAGCGCGTTGTTTTAGAAAAAGGTTTACACGATACGGGACTCGGCCCGTTTTTCCATGGAGGACCGAAACCAATCGGCCAGAAGAAACAGCACCGCAACCACCGTGGATGCACCAGACATAAAGAACGTTCCCTCGAAACTTCCCGTTGCTTCATAAAGCCACCCTGAATGAAGAAAAAACAAACAGAAATATTCATTTTTGCCTTTAGTTGTCAAATGATCTAAAAGCTTAATTTGCTGAGCGGAGCTTGTAATGTACTTACATTAGAGTAAGATTTGTTTGACTGAATTCACCTTTTTGAAGTTCGACACATTGTTTAAATCACGATATGCCTCATGCTGCTCATTATTTCCATTTACAAATTTTAAACGTATTAACGGATGTAAAAGCAACAATGTCCTTCTTAGGAATGTAGTAACCTGTACTTTGACTATACTGTGAAATTTCGATCACAATGAGAGTTCATCTTTTTAAGTGAAAAAGTCCAGTCGTTCTGGCACCAAGTTCACCGAGCAAGAAGAAACCTACACGATCTTATGCTTGGTTTAATAGAAATTCACAAATCACCACTTTGAGTGAGCCCAATGGGAATGCAATCAGGCAGAGGAGAAAGAGTACGTATTTCTCTTATTTATTTATTTATTATTTATTATTCTATTTATTTATTTATTTATTTCAATTTTAATTTGTTTTAGTAATTAAACCAAGGATTTCACAAAAGTGCCTGTCACGTCGCTCCAAAGCCTGGAGAAACCTGTACAAACTAGTACTTTGGGTTTGTGGGGTACTTGCATTGTGCTCCCGTTTATCCCTAATCTTTAGAATTTCGCACGTGGGGTCTGTCACGCAAAGACCCATTGTTCCCATTGTATGAGTACCGGTATCCCACAAGGCTGTCATAGGAGGACTGGTCACACGTGATTTTCAACAGCGAGGGTCCGAAATCACATCCAGAGCCTATAATCTCAATAAGATTTAAGCTACCAAACCCTCAAGTCACAATCTCTCTTTGTCATGGTGGGACGATAGTTTTCAGGCTTCAGATGTGATTCTGTGTATTCCCCCATCCACTTTTAAACGTTCAAGGGGTTTACAGTGAAAGTGCAGTCACTATGTATTATCATAAAATATAGGGAGAAACAAATACGGTTAGTATTAACTTACCAGCAAGCGTATCGCCCAAGGAGACCGCCACGCCGGCCAGTAGGCTCTGCCAGCCCAAGACCAGGACGAATTTGTCGTCACTAAATGGCAAGCCCCTTACCATCACATAATACCCTTGCATGAGGGCATGTATCCCTGCTCCAATAACGGCTGTGTTTGCCAATTGACCAACGTAGGAATGTACAAAAGGTTCAAGGACAAATGCAATGACAGTCACCATTCCAGACACACTCCCGACAACATAGACGGACACCACCTTCGTCTGTAACGAGACAGCCGCCAGGAAGAGCCCAAAAAGGCTTCCCACTCCAAACGCCGTCGTCAGGAAGGACGCCTCGCTTGGGTTAAGTCCCATAGAGAGAGCATTGGGTACCATATAGACGACAATCGCGCCTAAACCGATGTTGTTGAACATTCTTGTAGCGGTTATCAGACAAAATTCAACGTTCAGGAAAACATCGAGACCCAAGGCTGACGTCAGAGACGAACGGCACGACTTGAGTGTGAGCCCCTTGGAGGAGTGTGCGTCAGAGTTTGTATCGCTCACCGGATGGTCGTCCTCAGGAATAACTGCATAGGTACCCACTGGCCTTCTCGCCAGCAAACCACATACGGCCAGATGGAAGCCAAATCCACCCATCAGAAGCATTACTCCTCGCCAGCCGTACGTATCAAGAAGAACTTGAGTGACAGGCCCGTATACCATCATTCCGATCGGAACACCGGAAAGGCCAAAGAAACTCACCAAAGCAAATTTGTCGTGAAAGTAGAAGGCCATTTCAGCGGTTGCAACTGCCACGATGCACGCGACGCCAAACCCTGGTAGAATAAGGATATAAGTGTATTTAAAAATTGGCCACTGGAAATAATTCATTTGATCTTCCTAAAGCACTGACGTTTGCATAATTATACACTTTGGAAATAGATTGCTTTTACAATATTGTTCCTGAATTCTTTTTCTCTGTCTCTTGCAATATTTCTAAATTCTAAGTTTATTTTAATAACATCTTGTTTTAAGATCCTACATGATGAATGTATAATTATTTAGATGTCTGCAAAACTGCGGTCGCCGCTAGTGCAATTTTTTATTTAAAAACTTTTCTCAGACGGACTTCTCAGTTATTGAGAGAAATGAAAGTTTCCTCAGCAGGAACGATTTATGCGTATAATATCTTGTATGTATGAGCCGTCGGAGGTACACAATAAGTGCATCCGAATGGAAAATTATCTAATTTTGTTTAAAGGGACACATTGCTTTGAATTTTGCGATTTGGGCTATAAAACTGAAATGGATATGGTTGGGAAGGTTTTTTAGAAGTAGAATATAAAGATTCACATATACTATCCCTTCAAATTGCGTGGTTTTTGTTTAATTTCGTGACAAATAACGGTCCGCCATTTTGTAGAACCAAATGTTTGACTCCACAAAATGGCGGACCGTGTTCACCAGTCGTATTTCCAGTCGCAGCTGGTTGAAGTACGTCCTGTTGATCCATTTTGATGTACTGTGGCACGGCGCGCAGCATGCACTGGCGATATGTGTCGCGAGGTAGAGAATGGTACCTGGCGATCATGTGATAGGTTTACAAGGCCACTGGCTGCGGCGCCAGCCTAAAGACTCTTACAGGGTATTTTGCGCATTATTTAGACGATGGTATTTACTACTGGAAATAAGTCTATGTTTCGCGGGTCAGATGTCAGGAGTTAGAGGCCAATTTTTTTGTTTTATAATCACTACTCACTAATTGCAACACATTATAAGTGTATTTTTTGCATGAACAACTCTTATAAAAGATAAGGAACATTTCCAAACAGCAACATTTCATGACATTTGAAGGCAATGTGTCCCTTTAATTTCTCTACTTTCCCAGCCCAAAGTCTCACATCAATCAATTGATGCATGTCAGCGGAGTTGCAAGCGGTGGCGAGAGCAAGTATGTATCAACAAAACAGGCAAACAAGAAAGGGCAGGATAACGCCAGCAGGCAAGCAAGAAATCACAGGTAGGCAAATTGAAGATAAAAGTTACAAAAACAATAACTCATCTAAGGACTTTGGTTCCAGTGAAAAACCAGTTTTTAGGGTTTGGGCATAGAAGGACGCGATTCTGACGCTGGTAAACTGCGGTGATAACACAATCCGATTTACATAGAACAACATTTAATTAGGCTAGCTAACTTTTGGCGGGTGTTTCCCATCGGGCAAAATATTGTCGGGTTTTCTTTATTTAAAGATGATTTTGATTCCCTAGAGAAGTCTGGTTCTATGTAGATTTTGTATTGTAAAATAAAACAGCAAATAGGAAAAAGGAGTCGGATATTCATATGACACCGGTGTCATAGAATATCCGGCCCATGAATATCCGACTCTTTACCCATGATGCATCGCAATCCAATTGTGCTTTTATAATTAACACTTATGAACACAATAATTGTTGGCAATGGAATAGCCCAACCCTAACACTAATCCCTATCAACAATCTAACCACAATTCTAAGCCTATTTCTCAGACACCATAATCGTCACCAACACTCTAACCCTATGTTTCGCATTGTTTTGGTACTCGGGAGCCTACTGCGCATGCACAATATAACCTACAAGTCGCATTTTCAGTGAGTAAAAGTGACCGTGTCGGCATTGCATAATGATTGCGTCCTCCTATAAACAGCGCCGAAACACTTTTGAAAGTGGAGCAAAAGTAGCGCCGGCCGGCTGCTGCCAACTTCTATGTTTTTCTTTATGCGGAACTGCCAAAAGTTGGGAGGTGGGGGGGGGGGGGGGCATTTTCCCCCAAGTGGAACAAGTTGGGGGCCAATTCCTCCTCAAGGCCCCACCCCCTGTTCCGCCGCCGTTGCCTCCTACACACTGAGTACATCTTGAGGGCGCCCTTTAATATGGCTGCACCGGAGAAATTTGCTCTCATTATTTATTAGTTAAACTTTTAAAATGTGTTAAGTGTTCTGCATGTCGCCACCTTTTCTTATTTTCAGTGATTTTGTGAGTATATATAGTTACTACTGGACTGATTGTTTCGTCATATATTGAAGGAATAGACTGATTTCTTGCGTGTTACTTCCGACATGAAGTCATGAACTCGTTGTGCAGATACATATGTGTACTACTATTGTACAGTGCATGCATTGGTGGTGTGCATTGTCTCACACTCCTTATCGTACTTCGGCCAGCATGACTATGTGTCGATATACAAGAGAGACCCTTCTGAACATTGGGAAGCAGTGTTCAGCAGATAAATGGAATAGTAGAGTGGAAGCAGCCGTATGGAATACTCTCAAGGAATTGCAGATTGCTATTGTAACTAAGCGGGGTTGCAGGGTAGGTAGAAATAAACAGAGGACTATTCAGACTCATATGTCAGAGCGCTTAATAAGTCTCACTCCTCGAAACCGTACAGGTGCATGCCAAGCCAACTTAGTGAAAATACCTAGAGTGAAATGTCTGAATCAAACACCTACCTTGCCAGTTGTTTATATGTGCAACCCACGATCCTTGGTGTACAAATTTGATGAATTTAGTACTTTGCTCTGCGAACTAAATATTGACATTGCAGGTATTTCAGAGTCTTGGATAAGCCCAGAGATACCAATTGAAAAATTCCACATTACTGATTTTGTACTCGTTTCAAAGAGCCGAACTAATCAACGAGGTGTGGAGTAGTCATTTATGCATGCGAGAATCTCCATGTTGAAAGTGTCGACATCAGGGTACCAGACCATCTTGAGGTAGTATGGGTGAAAGTGAGGCCCTCTCGACTCCCCCGCAAGATTCCCGTTCTTTTATATGCTGTTATATACTCGCCACCCAGCAACCCGTATGAAAAGGAACTCATTGACCACCTGTTGGAAGGTTTTGATTACTAATAATTATTCACAGGCAGGTGTTACTCTTTTCGGTGACATTAATCGATTGGATACGAGTGAACTGTGTTTAGGAAATGGCCTAACGCAATTAAGTGGTAAATCAACCCACCCGAAATGGAGTGATTATCGACAAAATTATTGCTAACCTTGCTGAACATTACCATTTGCCAGAAATCTGCTCCCCTGTTGGAACAAGTGATCATTCCACAGTCGTGTGGCTACCAAAACAGAGGACAACTAATACCAGCTTAAAGCTTAAGCGAATCGTACACCCAATGAAGGAGTCGTCAATCCGGGACTTTGGCACTTGGATTGTCAATCACGATTGGTTGGAGGTGTATCTGCATTCTACGACACCTTGCAGGAAGCAATAAATATCCACTTTCCAACAAAATCAATTAGACTCCATAATGATGACAAGCCATGGATGACGCCCTATATAAAAAAAACTCATCAACAAAATGCAGCAAATTGTTCATCAATAGCATCGTTCACTGAGATGGAAGTACCTCCGTAACAAGGTGAAGCGTACGATAGTGAAAACAAAGAAAGACTACTACATTAACCGTGTACAGAAACACACGAAATCTAACCCAGCAGAGTGGCACAAGCAAATACGGATCGTGACAAATATGGGGAAAAAGGCCTCGGTTATCAACCCTCCTCCAGGTGTTAATGCAGCCAACCCTAAGGATGTTGCCAACAGTATTAACGATTATTTTGTATCTGTATCAAGCCATCTTGAGCCACTTAACATTGCAGAATTACCTGCATTTAGACCGGACTCTAATCAGACTCTTGCAGTGCAGAATTATGAAGTTTTTAGGATGCTAAACAAGACTGGGATTGGTAAAGCGAGCGGTCCAGATAGTATCTCTGCCAGGATAGTTAGAGAGTTCGCGTGTCAACTTAGTGATCCCTTGGCAGATATTCTCAATCAGTCATACAGAGATGGGTTTGTTTTGCCACAATGGAAGAAGGCAGTTGTGGTCCCGATCCCTAAATCAAAACCAGCAACATGGGACAAACTTCGCCCTATCTCCTTAACTGACCATTTTGCAAAGGTCGCAGAAGGATTTGTTGCACAATGGCTGATGGAGGATATCAAGAATACCATAGATCCAAATCAGTATGGCAGTCGTAATGGTGTATCCACTACTCACTACCTTGTGAAACTTTTGGACACACTCCACAGAAATGCTGACAGACCACGTAGTGTCAGCACTGTGGTGATAACAGATTTCAGCAAGGCATTCGACTGCGTTCTTCATAATACCCTTATCAATAAATTGGTTGATTTGGGAGCTCGCCCCTTGGTAATATTATGGATCGCTAGTTTCCTGAGAGCAGTGCGTCAGGTATCATGGAGGAGTAAGTGATTGGAAGACACTTAACGGGGGAGTACCACAAGGAACACGAATTGGCCCTCTAGGGTTCCTTGCACTTGTGAACGATGCCGCTAAAGACCATCAGTTACAGCATTGAAATATGTAGATGACCTGACATTAGTTGGAGAGAGTAACTGTAGATACTCTGTTGACTTACAAACCCAGTTAGATTGCCTTGATGAGTGGGTTCTTAAGAACCACATGAAACTGAATTTGGATAAATGTGCCTCAATGGAAGTCTCATTTATGAAGAATCCCCCACACCATCCTCCGTTTATGCTTGGTGGTATTCCAGTGAAGTTGGTTAATGAGGCAAAAATCTTGGGTGTCTATATAACTGATGACCTATGGGACAGATGGGGAAGTCATGGTGGTCCCTGTAAAACACCATGGAGAAATTTTAAGACAGCATGGGTTTCCCATGGGGCCCATGGGAAACCCATATGGACTTATGAGGAAGTCATGGTGTCTCTGCAAAACACCATGGAGAAAATTTTAAGACACCGTGGGTTTCCCATGGGGTCTCATGGGAAACACATGGGGACTGATGGGGAAGTCATGGTGGTTCCTGTAAACACTATTGTGGTGCATGTGATGAACACCATTGAGGAATTTTTGGATATATGGGAATGCCATATGGTGGCAAACTGACCACCATGGGAACACCATGGTTTCATGGAAATCACCATGGTGACAACTTATCACCAAGAAAACACCATTCGGTCAATAATCATATGGTGGGTAATTGAATCGATGTTAATTATTAGATGCAATTGACACGAGAAAAATTAACAATCGATAAAAATGTTAAAAATCTGATTAAAAAAATGAATTCGTGGGAAATTACCCACGGGGGCATGGGAAATTACCCACGGGGGGCATGGGAAATTACCCACGCGGGGCATGGGAAATTACCCACGCGGGGCATGGGAAATTACCCACGCGGTGCATGGGAAATTACCCACGGGGGGCATGGGAAATTACCCACGGGGGCATGGGAAATTACCCACGGGGGGCATGGGAAATTACCCACGGAGGGCATGGGAAATTACCCACGGGGGGCATGGGAAATTACCCACGGGGGGCATGCGAAATTACCCACGGGGGGCATGGGAAATTGCCCACTGGGGGCATGGGAAATTACCCAAGGGGGCATGGGAAATTACCCACGCGGGGCATGGAAAATTACCAACGCGGTGCATGGGAAATTACCAACGCGGAGCATGGGAAATTCCCCATGGGAATTAATAATCGATAAAAATGTAAACAATCTGATTTAAAAAATGAATTCTCTCAGTGTCAATGTGCCATAAGTAATATTACCCGCACACGATGAAAACAAGTATAAAACTTCTAATTAACCATTCAGTCTTCACATGACAATTTCTGACTTAAAACAATTAGGCCTAATTAGTCTAAGTTATAGAGCAAGGTTATAACGTACAGACCCGCGAGTCGAGTTTCAATCGTTATTGCATCATAACGACTCAGCCAAAAGCTACACCGTACACACATAATAGTGTATGTGTACGTATGCGTGTATAATGTACTGTGCACACATAGGCCTAGTTGTAATCACATGCATAGTACACCATGTGTATGCATAATAATGCAAGGTCGCGGCCGCCATGAGCGCGTAGGGAAACTAAACTAGTGCGTCACCCGGTGCAAAGAAATGTTTTACAATTTTTGCAATTAAAGTGATAAAAAGTTCTTGCTTTTTTTAATGAAAGAATAGTACTTTGATGATAAAAGCTTGACCAAAATCACAGGATAATGTTGAGATAGATCATAGCTAGCTGTGCATTAATTCACGCGTAGGAATATCAATGTTAAGCGGTCTCGCGGATAAGAAAAAGACATGTTCGTTATTACGTTACGAGACGATTCAAACAAAGACAGACACAGGCCGTTTTAAGCTACAACTGTTTGTCGTATCGGGGCAAATATCTGAACGTCTGACGAAACATTAGATCCTGGGTGATTTGGGAGAGTTTACTGCATTATTCTACTGGTGAGTTTATGGTTATAACTTAAGTTGTTACCGTGAAAATGTAAGGATGTAGGTCTACGTTTGCGTATTTTGGCCTGCATAGTTTTTTGTTCGTTACATGAACATATCCGTTGTGTAGGCATGAACGTGTAGCGCTAGCCTAGCCTCGCGTGGACTGATGGGGGTTTTCGAAACCTTGGCTTCGTCTCCGACTTCTAAATAGCTGAGAAGCAAACGAAATGTAAATATTCAAATTTTTGCTTTCATATCGAATGAATGTTCCTAAAACAAAACATGCACAAATTTAGAATATTTCCATTTGGTTTATTGCTTCTCAATATTCAGAAGTCGGAGCCGAAGCCGAGACGCGGCGACGAAGCCAAGCCTTAACTTAAGGTTTTGAAAAACCCCATAATTAGGCAGATTCATGAACGTTTTAAGTTGCTTCAATTCTTTTAAATCTTAAGAAAAGGTCAACAATTAGAAATAAAATTAGTCAAAGTTTTTACTTTAGCAAAAGCCATCTGAGAAAACATTGCCTACCATGATCTAAAATAGAAGTAGGCCTAATGAACAAAAAAGGCCTTCTTCCATCCCTTTTTTTAAAACAGAAATTAATAATTTTAAAAATATGTGAAATGTGCTTTAATTAATAGCTTGAGGCATTTGTACCAAATGTTAGGATTGTTTAAATTGTTTCGCAAATCACGGGCTAGAGGCTGTTCCTGTATAAACCGTAACTAACAAAACAGTTGTATAAACCAAAGTTTTTTAATTAGTCTCAATGTCTCATATCTTGTATTTTCTGCTCTTTTCTTTAATATACAGTGGTGTACATGTACTTCACTTGAAGAGGAGCATGAAGGAGTTGCAGCTGATTATCTACAACTGGGGGATGCCATGCTTGAAACTGACTAGCTACCGAGCTTCGTTGTTGGACGGAACAACAAGAGTCCTTCGTAAAGTTTCAAAGAGGAGATGAATTTCATTGTTTGTCACAAATGTGTAGGGCCTATTACAATCTTATAGGAGTGTGTACGGACAAATCAGAAATTACATTTGGTAATTCTTGTGACTAAAATCCAAAATATATTTCTGTCTGAGGTGCCTACAGAAATTCCCAGCATTATTATGTACATGTAGTATGTATATGGGAACAGCCTAATAAGAAACTAATTATTGACCAACATTCTGATGTTTTCCCAAAGAATATAATTAAAAATGTTGTTGCTGGAATTGTGATAGTAACCATGTTATTTTGTCATCCTGCCGTTGGATAACTTTTGAAGAAAAAACATGAGGGCACATAGGAAACTACCTATGGGATTCATGGGAAACTACCCACGGGGGGTATGGGAAACTACGAACGGGGGGCATGGGAAATTACCCAGGGGGGCATGATAAATTACCCACGGGGGGCATGGGAAATTACCCAAGGGGGCATGGGAAATTACCCACGGGGTGCATGGGAAATTACCCACGGGGGGCATGGGAAATTACCCACGGGGTGCATGGGAAATTTCCCACGCGGGGCATGGGAAATTTCCCACGGGGGGCATGGGAAATTTCCCACGGGGGGCATGGGAAATTTCCCACGGGGGGCATGGGAAATTTCCCACGTGGGGCATGGGAAATTTCCCATGGGGGGCATGGGAAATTACCCACGGGGGGCATGGGAAATTACCCACGCTGGGCATGGGAAATTACCCACGCTGGGCATGGGAAATTTCCCACGCGGGGCATGGGAAATTTCCCACGCGGGGCATGGGAAATTTCCCACGCGGGGCATGGGAAATTTCCCACGGGGGGCATGGGAAATTTCCCACGGGGGGCATGGGAAATTACCCACGGGGGGCATGGGAAATTACCCAGGGGGGCATGGGAAATTACCCAGGAGGTGCATGGGAAATTACCCACGGGGGGCATGGGAAATTACCCACGGGGGTATGGGAAATTACCCACGGGGGGCATGGGAAACTACCCAATGGACGCATGGGAAATTCCCCATGGGATACATGGGTTCCCATTGGGTACATGGGGTCCAAATCCCCCGTGGGATTCCCATGGGAAGTCCCCATGGGAAGTCCCCATGGGAAGTTCCCATGGGAAACTACCATGGGACATTTTTGTAAGGGCGAGAGCAGTGCGTCAGGTATCATGGAGGAGTAAGTGATTGGAAGACACTTAATGGGGGAGTACCACAAGGAACACGAATTGGCCCTCTAGGGTTCCTTGCACTTGTGAACGATGCCGCTAAAGACCATCAGTTACAGCATTGAAATATGTAGATGACCTGACATTAGTTGGAGAGAGTAACTGTAGATACTCTGTTGACTTACAAACCCAGTTAGATTGCCTTGATGAGTGGGTTCTTAAGAACCACATGAAACTGAATTTGGATAAATGTGCCTCAATGGAAGTCTCATTTATGAAGAATCCCCCACACCATCCTCCGTTTATGCTTGGTGGTATTCCAGTGAAGTTGGTTAATGAGGCAAAAATCTTGGGTGTCTATATAACTGATGACCTAAAATGGAAGACCCATGTCACTAGCATTTTGAAAAAAGCTAATGGCAGACTTCATTTGTTGAAAACACTAAAGTGTTTTAACTTGCCCCTTCAAGATCGCATCACAATCTTTAGGGGCTATGTTAGACCGCTCGTAGAATATGCTGCCCCAGTTTGGCACCCAGGGCTTACATCTGAGGAAAATGATAAGTTAGAAAAAATCCAACGAAGGGCCTGCAAAATTATGATGGGCAAAGACTATAACACTTATGAGGAAGCCCTTGCTCTCTGTAACCTTCAGTCATTTGGTGAAAGAAGAGATCAATTATGCCTAAGTTTTTTCAAGTCATTGCTCTCTTCTGAGACCTTCACCAGTTGGATCCCACCAAGTAGGAGTGATGTCCATCACAGAAATCTGAGAAATTCGAATAAGATTACTTTGGCTTATTGTAAAACTAAACGTTGTCAGCGAAGCCCCAACATGTTTATGACGAAACTGTGGAATGAGAACAATTAGGTATTGCTATTGTTACTGTCCCTTTGTCCCGGTCTTGCCCCCCCCCCCCCCCCCAAATATAGTTATACACATTTTTTAGTGTTTGTCCATTTTTTATTTTTTTTATTATTAGTGTGTTAATGTGTAATTTGTACATGTACATGTATTTTTATTTGTTTTGTCAGTAGGTCCTTTTGCCTGTTAGAATTTAAATATTAATAGTGTATATTAACCTTATTGCCTTAACCCATTCACCAATACCTACCTACCTCCCTATGCCCACCTGCCAATACATATACCTGCCTATCCCCACCCCATCCTTTTCCATTCCCTTTCCCATTAGTCATTTTTCCTTCCCCTTCCCTTTTATTCCTTCACTCCCTTCTCATTTTCTATTTTGTTGGGTCTAACTCCGTCCTTTTAACCCTCCTTACCCATTTCTTTGTTTCAATTATTTTGGTTTGTTTTTATATTATATAATTTAATTTTATTATATTTTCTTATCTCTTTGATGTTTATATAGCTTTCTTTAGTACAATTTAATCTATATATTTGTTTTAATTGTAACTGTGTTTTTAATTCTACCGCTGGCGGCGACAAATGCAGTAATACACCATTCAATTCAATTCAATTAACAAAATTCAATTCAATTCAATTCAATTCAATTCAATTCAATACATGTATAGAGACATGTAATAAACAAATCAACCGTACCTGCAAATATGACAAGGCCTAATGCGAGAATGGCAATGTTGTAAGTCCTTGAGGCTAGCACCAGTCCAAGCCCGAAGATAATCGCACCGAATGTGATCACATAGCGGCCTCCAATTTTGCGCGCTACAGCCGTTGCCACGGGTGCTGTTGAAAAGAACATTAAATACATCCAGATTATTTAACATAATTAACAAAACTGCTAGGACATTTTGTATCACTCTGAAAAATACATGTTGAGACTGAATTGTTGAGGTATCCCACAAAAAGCAATCGATCGATGATGAGCAGATATTAAAATATGCTTCAAATTTTGAATGAGGAGCGAGAAATGTGTCTAATTTCTGCAGAATTAATGTTTATCAATCATCCCGCATAGCACGTGTTTTTATTATTATTATAATTTTCTTTAAAGTTTCGTGAAGGTGAAATCCATTATGATCGGAAGGTTCAGTCAGAGCATACACGGGCAGAAGCTAATTTAGAAAGGATGATTTAACATATTCAAGCTTGGTCAACGTGTGGACTGGGCTTGTTTAATCCCTGCCTGATTCCGAGGGTTCCCCTTGGTATATCATTCTGGGGTTTTCCTCCCATCTCTAAAACTGAAAATGTCTTCGTCTTCTTCCCATAGGTTTATTGAGGCTATAGAGCTACAGGAATCCTTGGTTTCATTACCAGAATGAATTAAAATAATTAAAAGGGAAATATAATAAGTAAAGCTCTTTAAAGCAGTGCGTTGTAAAACACTTACACATACAATACTCAACGCTGAGGTAAAGGGAAGCGATGGAACCAACGATCCACAAATCCGTCTCGAAATCTTTCTCCATGGAAGTCATAAGAACTCCAAAACCTTTAAGGCTTCCACGCACGATGAACTCGGAGAGGAAAACGGCTAGAACTACAAACCAACCCCAGCCCCCCTCACGGTAGCGTCGACTCTCTGGCATGGTGCAAGTATCCCCCGACAGAAATAAATGCAGTTTATACGAAACTGTTTCCGCAAGAAGAATGCGGCTGAAGAATCTCGAGCCGAAGGATTTCAACACGAAAATCATAAAACATTATACGTACTATTAAACTCTACAAAACGATTGGTGTTGTTCTTTTTCTAGTCAGTGTTGCAAACAGTTGGTTTAAGTTGAAAATCCCCAAACCACCTACAGCAATTATAGGTGGGTGAATCCTAGCCTGTGCAACGATCTCTACAATACGTCTAGTCTCGTCGGTTGTATATTTGTATCTACCCTGGGCATGGTACAATTGGGTACTGGTTTTGATGGTTGGAACCGAGTTACGGGTCATATGCAATGATATTCAATGTTTTATTCCGTTTTTCCACAGTTGGCTGACTGTTTGCATACCTTGAACCTTGGCCCAGCCATAGCTTTCAATGCCTGTACCCAGAATCGTAATTAGGTAACAATTCAGAACAGCCCAGCGTGTATTTATTATATCAGCCGTGCTAACCACGCTGATATATTGTGATCGTTGCATTTCTTTCTTTATATCAGCCGTGCGAAGCACGCTGATATTGTGATCATCGCATTGGCTTTCTTTATATCAGGTCAGGTCAGGTCGTGTTTTTCTCAAGCTCCGGAAAAGTAAGAATATCTAGCTTTTTAGACCTTGTATGGTCACAGTTTTCATATTGTTATATTTGTTTTCACTTATAGGTCCAACTAGACCGTCCTCCTTTTGTCGGGTTTTATTATTTTAGAGTAATTTTGCGTTCATTTTCAGTCTCTTTCCGTTGGGTTTCTGCTCTGGCTGGTCGCCATGACCAGTCAAGCGAAACCATAAAGGCTCAGCCGAGCGTACCCTCAACTAGGGCGAGCGTGCCCTTGGCTGGCCTTCTAAGCCTATTGTTGAGGCTAACGAGCCTTTCCGGAATGTGACCCGGAATAATGGAATTCCATTCAAGGCGGCCGACAATGTCTCCGTTCAATCTTACATGGACGCCATTACTAAAAACCTCAATCCCAAAGACATACTTTCCGCTTCCCGAATTTCTAATGGCCGCATTGCTATCTATCTCAGCTCGAGAGAGGCAGTCCAACTACAGGGACTAGCGTACGACGGCTCCTTTCTCGAGCTGACCCCCTCTAGTTCGCCCAACCACCCGTCTCACACTTTTAAACGTGTACCCCGAAATTCCGAACGGAGTCATTGCGGCCACCCTGTCGTCCTGTTGTAAGGTGGTATCCCAGATCCGACCAATTCCCCCGGGACCCGAGAGTAAAAACCTCAATCACATTATAAGCTTCCGAAGACAGTTACAGATCCTAATCAACCCAAATATCACCCCTCCTGACCACATCAATTTTAATTTTTCTGGTACCAACTATAGATTTCTTTTTATCACGGAGTCGGTGCGCTGCTTCAATTGCGGCGAATTCGGCCATATTAGCATATCCTGCAAAAAGAGGAAGCCCGCCCGTTGGGACGACGGTGATGGGGACATCAACCCTCTCAACCCCCACCTGTCTTAGTCAAACCAAATTCCAAGTACGACCCCAAACACCCTCCCAAACGATCCAAACCCAACTCGCCCGGCCCCGTCTCCCCTGCGCCTGCGGGGTCGGCTCGAAGGTCGGAGTTTTCGACCGCCGCGCCGCCCCCACCCCCGGGCGGGGACCCTGACGGGTCCCAGCCTTGGGTCGCTGCGCGCACCCGTTTCCTGGCCGGCCGCAGGCCCTGCCGGGCCCTCGTTCGGCGCGAGGCGTGCCTCGGTCCTGGCCGGTCCGGGCGTGCCCCCTCAGTCGGGCGTGCCCCCTCAGTCGGGCACTGCAGCTGCAGCGCACGTCCCCGGTGGGGGCGGAGTCCGGGCTCCCCCTACCAACCCTCCCTCTAATCCTCCCGAAGTGCCGTCGATATAGGGATCTCCCCCCTCCACTTTCCTGATCCTTTTCCGATGTCGTTACTAAACGCAAACAGACTTCCCCCACTCCAGTCTCTGATTCCCCCCAAACTCATCCCTCTCAATTCTCCCCCCCCCCCCCCCCCCAGCAGGAAACTGGCCAGAAAACAACAGAGCCCCATGTCGACGGCCTCACCCACCCTCACCCAGGCCCTCAACTCCCGGTCCTCCATCCCACCCACCCCTCTCAGTGGTTCCCAAACCCCCATGCCGTCGTCCCCGGCGTCCACTATGGGCGACCGACACCGACTCAGTGAATTGGGAGGACACACAGACGGACGAAGACCTTCCGTCTGAGGTCCTCCCACTAAACAAAGGCCCCCTCACTAAACAAAGGCCCCCTATCACAAGCAGAACTCGTAAAATTCCTGTCTTCGGTAAAAGCCAGAAACAAAACCCAGCCTAGATTCCAAAAAAGTTCACTTCTAACATCCCTGGGCTGGTCAAACAATTGAAACCTCTGCGTACCAATCCCCTTCTGCAGAGGAACATGCAGCAGAGGATTTCCAAACTTGTAAATACTTTATATAAATAGTTTTTTTCTCCTTTAATGTATGGAATTTTGTAACTTTTTGCCCACCCTAGCAATGACACTGTCACTGCCGACTCTCAACACCGGGGGCTGCTCCACACCTATCCAAAATAATTCCTTTCAAATATTATGATACCCTGCACGATATGGGGGAAAAGGGTTACATTCAGTTTGTGACCCCCCTGCATTCACGACAGAGTTGCCGAGCCCTCATACAACTGATTGCTACAAATGTGGTATCGTTGTAAAGGTGACCACATCAGCTTTCCATTGAAATGCGACATGATATGAACAGGTCACAAATAATCCGAAATATATTTGATTGAAAAATATTGCGAAACGTTTTTTGAGGGGTTTTATATATATATATACCACATTGCTTCTAACCCCGACCTAGTTCTTTTACAAGAAACCTATAATTTAAATGAAAACAGCCCTTGCTGGAACATGTGGTCCCCCTTTTGTTCTTCCGGGCCCAAAGGCTCGGGAGTTACTATTCTTGTTAAAAACAACAACATTGATATCATTTCTTCTAGTACCATCTACGATGGGCATATTATTTATACTAAAATTATATTCAATACTATTTTTTATCATATTGATATTACACCCTCATCCCTCAGCTCGATAAAAACGCTCTCATTGCCATTGACCATTTACTGGACCACTGTTCCGGCTGCGGTGACGGTGTCATTGTGATGGGAGGTGACTTTAATTGTACTAAAAAAACGGCCATTGATCGTCTGTGTATGCCAATCGAGCGCAGACCCAAAGTTGCCATGGCTCTCAAAGGCGCTGTCAATGCATTGTCTCTTTGTGACGCCTGGCGCAGACTGAATCCCCTGGACCAAAAATTCACCTGGCTTAGGAGTAATCCCTCAAAAATGTGCGCTTTTATGTCCCACCTAATCTCATTTTTTCCATTCACACCTGTTCTATTCTCCCTTGTTATCTCTCCGACCACTGCGCTGTTACTCTAACAATCAAAATTCCTTCCCACACTCCGAGGAGCAGCGCCTATTGGCATTTCAACAACTCGCTCCTCGGAGATAACAATTACCGTGACATTATCATTGAATTCTGGACTCATTGGAGAGAACAAAAAAGCGACTTTCCGAATCTCGCCGCTTGGTGGGATTGACGGAAAGTTGCACATCAAATCCCTCACCCAAATGTACGGTCCAAATTAGCGCAATAAAAACGCAAAGCATTCTCAGAAATAAACCGCAAAATCGATGAGATTTAGTCTGCGCCAGACTTACCGCCCCAAACCCGGGAAACCTAATAGCCGAACAAAGAAACCATTTAAACCACCTCCTTAAAATTAAAGCCCAGGGCGCTCTTGTCAGATCTCGTTTCAAACATCTTAACGAAACTGACTAGTGCTCGCACCTATTTCTTCAATCTAGAAAAATCCAACTCTCAATCTAAACACATCTCCCATATCCACTTGCCTTCTGGAACTATCTCGGAGAATCCCTCCTAAATTCAAACGCACGTTCGCGACTTTTACAAAAATCTCTATAGCCGAGTCCTTACTGACAAGAGCGCCCTCAACCTGCTGTTACAAGATGTCAGCGAGCTCGACTCTAATGATTCAGAGGACCTCGATCGTCCTCTGTCTATCGAAGAGCTCGAGCTCGCCGTCAAGCAACTTGGCAAAGATAAAACACCCGGCCTGGACGGCCTCACTGCAGAATCCTTTCATTCTTTCTGGCCCATCCTGAAAAAATGACTTTTTGTCCGTCCTTGAATCTTCTATTCAATCTGGCTCTTTACCTCATTCCCTCCGGAAAGCAGTCACCACCCTGCTTCCCAAGAAGGGGGACTTGGCCGACATTGCCAATTGGCGCCCGGTCTCCCTTCTGAATCGCGATTACAAAATATTTGCCAAGCTGCTTGCAAACAGACTTGAGACAGTGCATTGGCAGCGTCGTCGGCGAAGACCAAAGCTATTGTGTCCCCGGTCGCTCTATCCACGATAACATCAATCTAATCCGTGACGTCATTTCTTATTCTAATTTTAACGACACCCCCCTCAACGTGATCAACTTGGATCAAATTGGTTCGAGAGACTTTTGGCGGATAGCTAACAGCGTACTTAACCGCAATAAGTCCTCCATTCCTCCTATCTTTCATGGACCTGAATTTCTTACTTCTCCACTGGACAAGGCGCACCTTTTTGGCAACAATTTTGTCCGTAATTCAACAGTCGACGATGAGGGGCATACACTTCCTGCCTTTCCTTCCCGTACAGACAATGTGGTCTCTGATCCTCTTATCACCCCCAAGAAGGTTGCCCGCATCATTCATACCTTAGATGCCTCCAAGGCTACGGGCCCTGATGGGATCCTTGTTATTGTTCTGAAAATGTGTTCTCCTGAACTTCCATCTGTTCTTGCAAATTGTTTAACATGTGCTTGTCTGAATCTGTGTTTCCTTCATCATGGAAAGTGGCATCCGTTGTCCCTGTCTTCAAGGGTGCCGGTGAGCGTTCTGAATCTACTAATTATCGTCCTATTAGTCTTCTTCCCGTAATTAGTAAGATTTTTTGAATGCTTTGTCAACCAACAGCTCCTTGGATAATGACCTTCTTACCGACTGCCAGTATGGTTTTCGCCATTCTCGCTCGACTGGTGATCTGCTGTCCCTAATTACTGACATTTTAATATAGCCTATGGCAGGGATACCCTGCACGATATGGGGAAAAAGTCCCCCCCCCCTTTTTTTTTATCCCTATACCCTATACACTCTCCAGACTATTGTTATCTAACACATCCCCCTAGATTTCTGAAAAGAATTCCCGAGATTCCGGGAACACAATGACCAACACAAAAGAGGGGGGGGGGGGGGGGGGGTCCCTTTTCCCCATATCGTGCTTCATATGATGGCAGGGGTGAGGCACGTGTATTGGATATCTCAAAGGCCTTCGATAAAGTCTGGCATAATGGTCTGCTCCACAAGCTAAAATCATATGGTGTGACAGGTAGAATGTTGTCTATTATCCCTGCTTTCCTTTCTAATCGCAAACTGAAGGTTAGGTCAATCTTTTCCTGCCCGCATAGATTATTCAGGCGTTCTCAACCTGGGTTGTAGGAAACCCTGCACTATAGCACATGTAATCTGCGTGTTAAGCCCGCAGACTGCAGCAGCATTCTTCTTGCGGGCACAGTTTCGTACAACAGCATTATTTGTTTGTTTCAGGCTGTCGGGGGATGCTGATGCCATGTCAAACAGTCGACGCTACCGTGAGGGGGGCTGGGGTTGGTTTGTAGTTCTAGCCGTTTTTCTCTCTGCGTTCATCGTGGATGGCAGCCTAAAAGGTTTTGGAGTTCTTATGACTTCCATGGAGAAAGATTTCGAGACGGATTTGTGGATCGTTGGTTCCATCACTTCCCTTTACATCAGTGTTCAGTTTTGTATGAGTAAGTGTTTTGTAATACGTACTGCTTTACCTATAATTCCCTTTTATTTATTTTAATTCCATCTGGTAATAAAACCAAGGATTCCTGTAGCTCTGAAGCCTGAAGAAACCCGTGTGAAGAAGACGAAGAATTGTTCAGTTTTAGAGATGGGAGGAAAACCCTAGAATGATATACCAAGGGGAACCCTCGGAATCAGGCAGGGGTTAAAAAAGCCCAGTCCATACGTTGACCAAGAAAATGTAAAATCAATAGTTTGAGATATCTGTACACAACACTTTCGGGATTATTTTTGTTTTACTTTAATGATGTCATTGCTTTGGTTCATTCATAAATGTGGACATTTTTAATGACATAAAAACTACGATGTTAAAATTATTCAATAGAATTGCTAAAAGATATTGAAATCAATAGTATGCCAAATATGGGAAAATGTATTCAGGTCATACAAATCCTACTGCATTCACTTTACGAACAAATACATGGAATAATCTTTTTTAAACTATGGGATAAAAATAATGACAATTAAGTCTTAATTTAACAATTATTTTTTAGAGCGATACATGCAAAAAGCATAGCAGTTTTGATAAATAACGCCTGGGTTAATTTCATGTTCTTCTCAACAGCACACGTGGCAACGGCTGTCGCGCGCAAAATTGGAGGCCGCTATATGTAATCACATTCGGTGCGATTATCTTCGGGCTTGGATTGGTGCTAGCCTCAAGGACTTACAATATTGCCATTCTCGCATTATGCCTTGTCATATTCGCAGGTAGGATTGATTTGTTTATTACATTTCTCTACTCGGGGTAAGGGAGGACGAAGAAAATTTGTCGTCCAAAAGGTCCGGCACCACCGCAGAATGCCATGCTGTAGTGAAATTCCTACAACTGCTTTTCTTTTGACTTTCCGCTTCCATGCTCGCACTTCTTCGCTGTGTAGCAGTGCTTAAAAACTCTGTCGCCCTTGCTGTTAACTGAAATCTTTGCGGCATTTAACACGGGAAATACCCTATGCGCCATGCATCGCGCGCTAAACCTGTCATGATATTTTGAGATTGGAGTAACATTTCCCACCGTCTCGGTCTGGATATTAATGTACTGAAGTTCCTCTTTAGAATATACTAAAATTCCGCAAAAAATATTATCCCAGAAAACGTTGTAAATTCTGTCGAAAATAGGTCTTTACCCTGTCGGTTTTGTCTAGTTTTTCGCCCTTCACGCACGATTCACACACACATTTAAGTCGTTTTTGGTGGAGTCGGTTAAATAAATTCAACAGCGCAACCAAATGAACAGCCCTTCTAATCTGTCTCGGCCGCAGTTTTATTCTCTGTAAAATTCTGTAGAATGCTCATGTCAAAACTATTTTGATTAGTTTAGAGGAAAGTCTTGAAAATTTTGGAACCAATAGAGTACCGAAGTGATGACGTCAATCAATGCAATGTTTGGAACCAGAATACATTCTAAACTACATGTGTTTGGAACCAGTTGCCGCGGAAACTGACGTCAGACTTCAGTACTCTATTGAAAGACGCGTTTCTTTTCAGAATGCTTTGTGGTGTGGGCAATGACTCGTGTACATAAAACGTATCTATGTACACGTACATGTACACTTGCATGCTGCATCCACACTGCAGTACAGAACCCACACGGTTGTTGCTAGGGGCGACCTGTTCACCGCACAGTGCCTGGCACACTGCTGTGTAATTCTGATGCTAACATGTTTTCTGCTCATTTAGACCTGAAAGTTTTTAATATGTATACTTTCAAGGAAATGTTTCCATTTAAGGGACATTTTTACTTTGGAAGGAACTTCTTAGGAAATGGGAAAAAAATAAGAAAAGTTTGAGGAAATCCTCCACATCAAAAGAAATTCTAAGGAAATGTTTACATTTTGAGAAATTCTACAATATTCTCCAAAATTAGTAGCAAATTCTACAGTACATGCATTAAAAAACAAACGGTTGTTTTATTGAATAATCATGTCGGTTTCAGAATGACTTGAAAAAAGCCAAGTGGCAATAAATTTGCTGCGCGTGCGCAGAAGTTGATAGTTTTGAGCCCTATACTGACCTCTACTTACCCTCCAGCAAACAAGGAATGTATTCGGCTTTTTGTATAGTTAAAAAAATAAGTAAATCTGGAGAAAAATAATTAGGGAAATTTGGCCCTCAGGATAAGGACATTTTCGTTTTGATTGTGGAAGCACTGTTGTGTAATAAGCCCGTTAGACCGGGGTGGCGTCCTTACTGCGCTGCTACGGCGACGGAAAATGGGCCCAGAGCGCGTCAAGGTCGCTATAAGCGTGGTATAAGCGTGGTGGAAACGCCAGACACCGTGCTGTGGTCGCCATGGTCGCCAATGATCGCCGAGTCACGGCGTTTGTTTTGAGCATGTTCAAAACAAACGCCAATGTTCTGCGATCTGACCTGGAACGCGGTGAGAACGCGGTGGGGTCGCGAAGGTCGTGAGACAAGCGTCGTAACATCTCCATGAACGTAGTACACGCGCAGTACACGCGTGGCAAAGACGCTGCGAAAATGGTAACATTTGCAACGGCGACTTCATGGCGTCCTCACCACGACCCTCGCGTGTCTGCCACGACCCCATCACGCGTTCGGAGTCCTTACGGCGTTGTCAGGGCGATGTTACGATGATTTCACCACTGTTGCGCGATTGCACCACGTCCTCATGGGGCTCCCAGTGCGCCTGTGGCGTTCTTTTGGGGTTCCCACTGCGTTTATGGAGTTCTTAATACGACCATGGCGTGGTTTACCAAGCTTGCACTACGCTCCTATGGCGACCATGCTTTCCATGTGCGACCTGCTATAAAAACTGGCGTTTCAAAGTTCATACATCAGTGTGTCTGTCGTCTTCATCGCTGTATGTCGTGTTAATCATCATGGCAGAAGATATCCAGAACTTGCAGTTTGACTACACATGGATCATCTTGATATTTCCGAAAATCTGACCAGCTTATATAGTCGACGTGAGAACGTGGTAGAAACGCCCTGAGGTCGCCGTGCAGTCGCGATACACGTAGAAGACGCGTGATAAGAACCCCATGAGCGTGGTGAGAGCGCCGCGGGATCGCCGGTAATCGCCGTTGCCAAGCCCATAGATCTCACTAGAAACGCCATAAGCGCGGAGAGGTCGTGGCGAGCGCGTCGTGAGAACGCGGTATGATCGCACAGGTCGCGGTAAGAGCGCAGCTTTTTCAAGTTTCTAATTTGTTGTAACTTTTTCTCGCATTGTGTTCACGTTTGCCGGCGACCTTGTACATTTTCTGGTCGCCGTAAGGTCGCGGATGGTCGCCGTCCAGTCTGACGGGACTTTAAAGACCTGAACACATCATCCTGCAGCGTTGTAGTCGCCTAAGTTCAAGCTTGTGTACGTCCGGACGCGGCAATATCAAATAGAGGAATTTTACATTAGCCCTGTCTGCGCACTTCCGTGTTGAAAGCGTGGCTTTCATGGTGCTAAACATACACAGTGCTATTCAACAAATCCATGT
Source organism: Hippasteria phrygiana (assembly GCA_037893225.1). Classification (NCBI taxonomy): domain Eukaryota; kingdom Metazoa; phylum Echinodermata; class Asteroidea; order Valvatida; family Goniasteridae; genus Hippasteria; species Hippasteria phrygiana. Next base: position 588,001 of record JAZGUH010000512.1, on the reverse strand, counting down.
ATGCATGAACTTCCTCCATGAATGAATCAAGCCATAATGGCAGCGCAGTGCAGGTTTTCATGGAGCCGCTAAGCATAAAATGTGCTTAGCATAAAAATGCCTTGCTTAGTAAAAACAGGTTACCAGCCAAAACTCCATGTAATTTCCATGCTAAGCCAACAACAGCTGAAAACCAGTCACAGGCAATTACTAGAACATTTGGCTGGTAATCCTGTTTTTATCAAGGTAGAAATTTCAAGCTAAGCAAATTTTTGTGACTAACAGCTCCATGACATTGGCCCCAGGTTCAGCAGAGTAAGTTGTTTTAGCACTGACATCCTCGCTTTCAAACCTGGAAGTTTGCAGATCGATGTTATTTCCGTCAATTCGGGACTCATCTATTTGATTATACCTATAGTGTTTGCTCCATGGGTTTATTCCCTTGGAAGATCACGGTAATTCCTTTTGTAAATATCTGTCAATAAATTCCGACGAAGTTGGACGTCGATCCCCAGAGTTCAGAAGAATAAGGCTGCTTTAAGCCAACGTATTAATTTCAACATAATCCCAAGTAAAACATTCATCGTTAGTAAGCTTTTTCGTGAGAACAACCAACCCGCAGCCAAAAATTTAATTATTTTATCACTAATCTCGCCATACCTCAATCTTCAGTCAAATGACAATAAATTGAGGTGTTAAATGACAAATAAACCACCGCAAAAAGAACTGCCGTAACTTGTATGTTAATCGGATTATGTTATTACCGCGGCTTGCCGATGTCAGAATTTCGTCCTATTCCCAAAACCTAAAGGTGAGTTGTTAAAACTGTTATCTTTAAGTAGCCTACCTGTGATTTCTTGCTTGCCTGCTAGCGTTTCTTGCCCTTTCTCGTTTGCCTGCTTCATAACTGATATTTGAAGGTTCGCATGGCGAAAGAGCAATAGATTATAATAACTGGTTTGCGGTAGCACCATGTAATCAATCTCTTTTGTGAGTTTGTGTGGTTCTGAAAAGAACCGGTTCTTTTTAGAACCACACAAACTCACAAAAGAGATTGATAACATGGTGCTACCGCAAACCAGTTATTATAATCTATTGCTTCATAACTGCTATAACTCTAGGAGATAGGTGGCTTTAATCAGAATTGTTGGTGACCAAGGTTTGACAAGCCTATCCTATGTAGAAAATGGTACTGATTCAAAAAAGCAGTCTTATTGACCCCACTCAAGACATTTTGGCAATTTCGGCCACTTTTGACCAGATTTTGTCAAATAATTCGAATTGTTGGTGACCATGTTTTGACAAGCCTATCCTATGTTAAAAAGGGTGCTGATAAAAAAAAAACAGTCTTATTAAACAGGACTACAACAAGGTAAGAGGCATACTTTCCTCTGGTTCATACCGCCCACTCTCCAAGAACCCCGTCCCCGCCATCGAGAAGCGAATTATTATTACTATTATTTGTTTTTGAGAAATACTTCCACATGGTGTTTCCGCAAACCTTTCTTTCATCAGTATCTCCACCATGCAAAGCCTCAAATCTTACTTATGATTGCTTGACCAAATACGGGCAAAATTATCATTTTTTTCAAAAATATATTTCAATACGATTGCTCTTGTTGGAATATGCAACCTTTCTTTACATAGGATAGGTTTGTCAAAACATCCGCACCAAAAATTCAGAGTATTTTACCAAGTATAATCAAAAAGGAAATTTGTTGTCAAAAAAGTGTCAAAAATATCATGAATGGGGTCAATAAGACTGTTTTGGGGAATTAGCACTCTTTTTACATAGGATAGGCTTGTCAAAACATGGTCACCAACAATTCTGATTATTTGACAAAATATGTTAACAATTGAAATGTTTGGCCAAAAAGTGGCCAAAACGGCCAAAATGTCATGAGTAGGGTCAATAACACTGCTTTTATGCAATCAGCACTTTTTTGTACATATGATAGGCTTGTCAAAACATGGTCACCAACAATTCTGAATATTTGACAAAATATGGTAAACATTAAATTTTGTTGCCAAAAAGTGGCAAAAATGTCATAAGTGGGGTCAATACGACTGCATTTTTGAAATCAGCACCCTTTTATCATAGGATAGGCTTGTAAAAACATGGTCACCAACAATTCTCATTATTTGACAAAATCTGGTCAAAAATTGTGATTTTGGGCCAAAAAGTGGCAAAAAATGCGAAAAGTGTCTTGAGTGGGGTCAATAAGAATGCAGGATTTTTCTATAAATCGGCACCATTTTTTACATAGGATAGGCTTGTCAAACCTTGGTTACCAAAAATTATGATTAAAGCCTATCTCCTAGAGTATGCGTACTCCGCTTACATGCGTCTATTGTTTGGCATAAAGACTTTGGGTTAGGAAAAGTAACAACATTAACAAAATGATATCATTTTCTATTCGTGTGCACTTATTGTTGACCTAGAATGGCTCATAGAGCCAAGATATACCAGGTAATGCATCATTATAAAGTGTTCCTGCTGAAGAAACTGTTATTTCTCTCAGTAACGTCTGGTCGTGGTAGTCATGACAAATCACTGCAAGTCCATCTGAGAAAAGTTTTTAAATAAAAGAATTGCAGCAGTGGCGAAAGTTTACATAAACCGCAGTTTTGCAATCATCCAAATAATTATACATGCATTGGGGAAGATCTTAAAACAAGATTTTATTGAAATATGTATTACAATTTATGATAGAGGTATTGCAAGAGACAGAACATACCAGGAACAATACTATTGAAGGAACAATCTATTTGCAAAGTGTATGCAAACGTCAGTAAAATAGGAAGATCAAATAAATGATTTCCAGTGGCCAATTTCTAAACACACTTATATCCTTATTCTACCAGGGTTTGGCGTCGCGTGCATCGTGGCAGTTGTAACCGCTGAAATGGCCTTCTACTTTCACGACAAATTTGCTTTGGTGAGTTTCTTGGGCCTTTCCGGTCTTCCGATCGGGATGATGGTATGCGGGCCTGTCACGCAAGTTCTTCTTGATACGTACGGCTGGCGAGGAGCAATGCTTCTGATGGGTGGATTTGGCTTCCATCTGGCCGTATGCGGTTTGCTGACGAGAAGGCCAGTGGATACCTATGTAGTTATTCACGAGGACGACCATCCGGTGGGCGATACAAACTCTGACACACACTCCTCCAAGGGGTTCACACTCAAGTCGTGCCGTTCGTCTCTGACGTCGGCCTTGGGTCTCGATGTTTTCCTGAACGTTGAATTTTGTCTGATAACCGCTACGAGAATGTTCAACAACATCAGTTTTGGCGCGATTGTCGTCTATATGGTACCCAATGCTCTCTCTATGGGACTTAGCACAAGCGAGGCGTCCTTCCTGACGACGGCGTTTGGAGTGGGAAGCCTTGTTGGGCTTTTCCTGGCGGCTGTCTCGTTACAGACGAAGGTGGTGTCCGTCTATGTTGTCGGGAGTGTGTCTGGGATGATGACTGTCATTTCATTTGTCCTCGAACCTTTCGTACATTCCTACGTTGGCCAAATGGCAAACACAGCCGTTATTGGAGCAGGGATACATGCCCTCATGCAAGGGTATTATGTGATGGTAAGGGGTTTGCCATTTAGTGACGACAAATTCGTCCTGATCTTGGGCTGGCAGAACCTACTGACCGGCATGGCGATCTCCTTAGGCGATACGCTTGCTGGTAAGCTAATACTAAACGTATTTGTTTCTCCCTATGAGACATTCTATAATGTTATTATTGACTGCACTTCCACTGTGAACCCTTGAACGTGTAAAGTGAATGGGGGATTAGGATGATGTGATTTTGACAATGGGCGTCCAAAATCACATCCCCCTTTTCACAAAATCACATCTGAAGCCTGAAAACTATAGTCCCACGACGACAGAGACATTGTGACTTACGGGTTTGGCAGCTTAAAGGTACACACCGGCCTCTTAGGCGATTTTGGGGCGATTTTAGGCGCTAAATTAGATTATACCATGACTGGAAGGTGTTTTTTTTTTAATTGGAATATAGAGGTCCTAGCGCGACAACTTAAAATATTCCCGTTTTCGTGTAATTAAAAAAAAAAACTTTAGTCACGTGACTTTCTTGCACGTGATCATTAGGGCTAGTTTTACTTCCAGCCGTAAAACCTTTCAATAACTGAACCAAATTCCAGTTTAATTTAACTATAATAATCCTGACTATTTTTCCAAACTGTACCTATTGTTTAATTGTTGATTATACTTCAATTTGGCGAAATTTTGGCGAAAGTCGTAACACTTTCCCAAAGACCGGGCGACGGACCCATGTTTCACGAGACACGGCATGGGGCAGCTGCCGCATAAATCTATCAACGCTGCACTCTACTGCACTGTCCCTGGAGTCGGCTGTGTAGCCTACTACTGGTCGACGGACGCGGCTTGCGTCGACGGACGCGTCGCAGAGCTGGTCAGCACTGCAGGCATGGGACCCCGTTGAAGGCATGATCCCCGTCGTTGACACATGCAAATTGCAGTTTTACTCCTAAATCTGTGAAACAGCGAAATGTCTATTCCAAAGGCAAAGAAGAAAACGTCGTTTAGTGGTGGGGGCCGTCCTGCCAAATTACCCGCAGAGAAACGGAGGATATTGAGCGTACAGGCAGCCCGGAGAAGGGCCGACCGCTTTCGTTAAGCTGGTGAGGACCGCCTAGCGAAAGTGGTTGGACCAGCTAACCTAGCTAGATGGAAAACGCTGAGGGACCAAGCCCTCGGACTTGAGACGGATCTTGAAGACAGCATGAAAGATGCAGTATTTGCCAGAATTTTGTTGGATAGGTATGTAAAAATGACGTTTGACAGAGGGACCTGCCCGTGTCTAGTAGTCACAAAAAGTGGACGGTTGTTGCGGCTGGAAAAGCGTATACGTTAACATTTGATCTATTTCGGTTTTTTGAAAAATTTTCGTTAATGAAAAGACATTTTGGTAATTCTTTTTCACAACAACCTTCTAAATAGTATAATCCATGATTCTGAATTGATTATTTGAGGCCGGTGTGTACCTTTAAACCTCATTGCGATTCTGGGTTCTGGAAGTGATTTTGGACCCTCGGTATTAAACAAATTACATGTACCTAATCATCCCAGGGCATCCTTGTGGGGTACCCACACAAAGGGAACAATTTTACCCCACATGTTGGTCTTTGTGTGGCAGTACCCCTCGGGAGAAAGTCTAAAGATTTGGTATAATTGAAACACAATACCAGCACACAACGAGCATGAGTTTGTGTGTACTTATACGAGTTTCTGTAGGCTTTTGAGCTATGCGACATGAAATTTTGAGGAATTACCAGAATAAACACAAAGAAAAATAGATAAAAGAAGCACCTTTTCCCCCCTCTGACTGATTACATTCCCATTGGGTTTACTTAAAGTTATGATTTTGGATTTTGTTTAACCAAGCATAAAATCGTGCAGGTTTTTTTCTTGTTCTGTGAACTTGGTGCAAGAATGACTGGACGTTTTTTCACTCAAAAAGTTGAACTCTCATTGTGATCGAAATTCAGTCCAAGTATACAGGTCTTTTAATACTTAATTGCAAATGTTGAAATGGCGACTCTCACTATCGGACCGGGCAATATTCCCCCTGGACGAAAATGTTGTGTTAGTACTTTCAGTATTACCTGTGGCTTTTACATCCGTTTATAAGTTTTAAATTTACAAATAGAAAAAGTGAGCAGCATGTATCATGGTTTTTATACCTGTGTCCAACTGTAAAAAGTTGAATTCAGTCAAATGCAAAAATCTCACTGTAAGTAGATCATAAGCTTTACTCAGAAAATTAAGCTTTTAGATCATTTGACGACTAAAGGCAAAAATGAATATTTCTGTTTGGTTTTTCTTAATTCAGGGTGGCTTTATGAAGCAACGGGAAGTTTCCAGGGAACGTTCTTTATGTCTGGTGCATCAACGGTGGTTGCAGTGATGTTTATTCTGGCCGATTGGTTTCGGTCCTCCATGGAAATACGTGCTGCGTCCCGTAGGGTGTAAACTTTTTTTTAAGCAAGATACTCCTTTTAACTGTCGCTTTTTTATTGGTCACTTCCTATTGGAAAGTTAATGATGATTTCGCAAGCCTGTCTCATTTGATGTCAAATGAGACATGCCTTTTATTACCAAATGCAGCTACTCTGTGCTCTCATCTGTTTAGAAGGGGCTGAAATTAAAACCGACAGAAATAAACGTTGAATGTTACAGGCTTGCTTCCAGCATCTGGTAAACGTAATTATCAGAAAATTACATTTTGATTTGGTTTAGATTGTGGTTTCCATGAATTCAAATCTTAACTTAAAGATAAAGATGAAGATGATTTTGTGCCCTTTTTTTGTTTCACTTCGAAAACTATAGTTGATTTTGAAATGCTATTTTTCTAGCAACGCAAAAGCTATTCACTTTTGAATCACACATTTAGCGAAAATATCTGCCCACTTTAATTGTTTTCCAAATTTCGACATATTTCAGGCGCGACAATAATTCAGTTCCTGCAGTGAGTATCTTTTGTTGAGGCGCGAAAGCAAACAAGAATGAAACCCTATTTCAATTCAGAGGGTTGCAGATGCCCAAAACGGAAATAAACGAGTACATGTATTTGTTTTAATAAAGCCTACAATTAAAAAATTCATCGGGAAAAAAATCAGCATTTTTAAAGAGACGGAGAGGATATCTTTAAATCACAAGACTTACCTTTTTGACGCTATATTTTTTTCCCTTACATTTGTTTTGTGCATGTGGATATCCACATTTAATGGGCAAACCTGTTGGTGTTTTTGTTAAGAATGTTAATGTCAATAGGGCGATTGGCAATAGCGCGCCACCGAGAGTCTGTAAAGCCCGGTTCATACTTCATGCGAATGCGAATTTCATGACGTCAACAATTGAAGTTTCATTGTGACGGCCTCCGTTACCTTAACGAATTCGCTTCGCATAAGCATTCGCATGAAGTATGAACCGGGCTTAATTAACGCAGTGGCCATTGTATACGCAATGCGCGATTGAAAAGGTTCGCACCGTTCGCACGTAGTATTCTGATTCGCCCATGTTGTATTATTGTATTAATGTTTTATGTACATTTGAAATATGTTAAAGACGCGTGCCCGGGATTGCTAAAACTTTCGCACTTCACACATGAAGCAATTGATAGGCGCATAACATAAATATATACGAGCTCCTTGTTTACGAACAGAATGTATACACTGTAAAAAATCACTGCACATCATGCACTTGTGGACTAGCAGATATTTGTCCCAGAAACATGAACACTTGAGGCACTTATTTCATGGTGCTTAGATCTATAAACAGGTATTTATGAATGGGAATGATAGTGTGGAGCAGATAAGCATCTAGTTTAAAACTAGGGGCCTGGTCGTCAACAATATTTAGCCCTCACCTCGGCGACCAGGACCCAACAATATACCTGGTTTTAAACCAGACCATTCAAACAGATCTATAACACTATTATTCCCTTATTACCTCCATGGCCTTTATCAGTTTAAGATGTTTTACTCTCTTGTTCAGCCTGCTTTCAGCCTCCTGCCAAACCTGTACCTAGTTAAAGTCTGTCTGCAAGAAAATAACAAATCGTACTAAATTGTGGGGGGTTTTGCTGTTTTTTCCTTAGTAGTTTAGATTGTGCATGATTCCTCAGTCACTATTGTACAGTTTGTACAATCGGAACTACGGCTGTTCATTTTCGATTAATTTAGTATTCGAATATTTAAAACTGGGTTTGACCGAATATTCGATACTCGCCGATCAAGTTATTTTGTGCATGCCGCACCGGTAACAAATAATTGCACGTAAAAGCACGCTGGTGTTTTACGTATGGCGATTGATATTATGGACCGTTCAAACGGCATTTTTGTGCATGCCCATGTTGTATCAAGGGTTTTACGGACGGGAACAATAAACCTCCGTCCACAAAAAGTTACGATTGACAAAAATGCGGCATTTGATACTGCTGAGTGCCGTAACTTTTCTATTAAAATAGCATCAGAGTCGTATCTGTACGTGCATATATATCTGGCATATATATCTGGCAAAATGGTATTCGAATATTCTGTATATTCGGGACAGCCCTATCAGAGCGTAAATCCCTTCTAGCCAGGATCTGAGCAAATGGGCAAACCTAAGCTTATATTTTGTGACTGTTTTTAATAGCAGACAATTACAATTTTGAAACTGAGTTAAAATCTAAGAATTGTTAAACAAACTGAAGAGTAAACAGAAACCTAAACAAAATTTCAAACTGAAGAATGTCTCAACTGAAATGGATATGGTTGGGAAGCTTTTTTTTATAGTAGAATATAGAGATTCACAGAACTATCCCTTCAAATTGCATGGTTTTTTGTTTAATTTCGTGACAAATAGCGGTCCGCCATTTTGTAGAACCAAATTTTTGACTCCACAAAATGGCGGACCGTGTTCACCAGTCGTATTTTCAGTCGCAGTTGGTTGAAGTATGTTCTGTTGATCCATTTTGATGTACTGTGGCACGGCGCGCAGCACTTACCATAATGTGTCGCGAGGTAGAGAATGGTACCTGGCAATCATCTGATAGGTTTACAAGGCCACTGGCTGCGGCGCCAGCCTAAAGACCCTTACAGCGTATTTTGCGCAATATTTAGACGGTGGTATTTACTACTGAAAAATAAGTCTATGTTTCGCGGGTCAGATTTTTGTTTTGTAATCACGACTCACTACTTACAACACATTATACGTGATTTTTTGCATGAACAACTCCTATAAAAGATGAATATTTTCAAACAGCAAAATGTCATGACATTTGAAGGCAATGTGTCCCTTTAAATTGAAGTCAGGTAAGATGGCGTCGATATTGACCCCCCAACTCGCCTTTTCTTTCCGCTGAGGGGGTAGTTGTGCACGGAGCCCATAGACTAATCCAACGAGCAAAATTAGAAGCCATATTTGGGTACCCAATCGCATGGAATTCCATTGCTGCCATTTACGCGTCGCATTTGTGGCAGTGTACGTTACTTGGGTCCGCAGCCGTTTGCGCCGTCAACGGCGCATAGTCGCGTCGTACCGTCGGATAGTCGCGTCGTGCCGTCGCATAGTCGCGTCGTGCCGTCGCTACGTACCGTCGCATAGTTTTGTACTGTTTGTATAGGGCCGTCGGATAGTCGCGTCGTGCCGTCGCATAGTCGCGTCGTGCCGTCACATTGTCGCGTCGTGCCGTCACATAGTCGCGTCGTGCCGTCGCATAGTCGCATCGTGCTGTCGCATAGTCGCATTGTCGCATTGTTGATTTCGGGTCCTTAGCCGTTTACGCCGTAAACCCTAAAAATCAACAATGTGACAATGCGACTATGCGACGAAAAAACGAGAGAAAAACGGCGCTCGTTTCCAACCGTCGGGCGTGGCTATCTAGGCGCGTGACGCGCCCCGAATGCCAGCATGTCCGGGGCGCGCCACTCGTGGGTAGCTACGCGCGCCTTGACTAAAGGCTAAAGGGCAGTTTTCCCAACGATTTCCAGCTGGAAATCGTTGGAAAACGAAATATATTTCCACTTTACTTGACAACGACAGCACACCTGGTGTTATAATTTCATAGGATGATTGAGACTAATATTAGCTTACAGTCTAGTAAGGTATTTCGTAATAATTCAGTAAACAAAAAATTGGAGGATTACCAATCGTGTACAGTACACTACATTTAAGCGCAGTGTACATGCGCACGAATACACTTTCTCACCGTTGGTGGCGACATTTAACCTCTTCTTTTTCTTACCTATGGGCAAAATAAGACCTGTATTTGCAAGGCGTAAGCCCCTACAAGCAAAAGAAATAGGGGGGGGGGGGGGTTAAAAAATTGGCAACGGATCCGCGCATGGGCGGGAACTGTCCTAGAATTCCACGGCTGTATTCACCATTGTCTAGCCCGCACCACTAAACACTCTCTGAATAACCTCACCATGGAGGAATTGTACCAGAGAACCTTTGAGAAACGCCAGTTTATCATCGGAAAAGGGTTCAGGTACATCGAAAAGGGAGTGTGAGTTCGATGCAGAGATGAAGCAAAATGGCGAGCTTAAGACCTTTGTATCCGCACTCGAGATGCCCACCCCTCTTGTACCGAGAGATGCATTTTTCAGAGGTCGTACAAATGCAACCAGGCTGCACTACGAAGCTGGGCCCGGAGAGAAGCTCAAGTACGTTGACTTCACGAGCCTCTACCCCTACGCCAACAAGTATGGGAAATATCCAGTCGGCCATCCAACCACCATCACGGAAAACTTCCGTGACATCAGCGAGTACGAGTGTCTCGTTAAATGTAAAGTGCTCCCACCCCCAAGGCAGTTATATCACCCCGTCATCCCGTACAAAGCTGCTGGACGGTTGATGTTTCCTCTCTGTTCTACATGCAGCGAAACCCTACAGCAAACCCCTTGTCAGCACAGCGATAAAGAACGTGCCCTAACTGGTACATAGGTAACACTCGAGCTTCAGAAAGCGCTCCAGATGGGTTATCGGCTCCTTCAAATCTACGAGGTGTGGCATTTCGATCAAGTTGCCCAATACGACCCCATGACCAAGGAAGGAGGCCTATTTGCGTCGTATGTCAACGCTTTCCTGAAGATGAAGCAGGAAGCAAGTGATTGGCCGCAGTGGTGCCAGACGACAGAGCAAAAGCACTGGTACATCCAGCAGTACTTTGACATGTAGGGAGTCCGGCTGGAGTGGGACAACATCAAGACAATTCCTGCTCTGAAGGCACTGGCTAAACTCATGCTTAACAGGTAACTGCTTTTAATTTTCGCTAATATAACTTACATGTTCAGAGTGCTTCATTTTCTTTCATTGGTACAATTTTTAGTGCGTAGTTACTTCCTATTCTACACTTGTATTGAACTGTCACTGATTAACTGTTTCCTATTTATCCATTTATCTTAGTTTCTGGGGGAAATTCGGACAAAGATCCAACATGTCCAAGACCACCCATCTGACCGACCCAGCCGAGTACTTTGACATGATGACGAGTGACAGCATCGAGGTTAACACTGAGCGCCAACTTTGTGAACGAGGAGACGGTCGAGGTTCATTGGCAGCACAGGGAAGACTTCATTGAACCGTCTGGACGAACCAACGTCATCATTGCAGCTTACACGACAGCTCACACACCCATGACATTGTACTAAGTATTAGAGGGACTAGATCGTCGAGTTTTGTATTACGACACGGATAGTGTCATTTACATTAGTCGAGAAGGTGATTGGGAACCGGAGATTGGGGATTACTTGTGTGAACTAACTAACGAATTGGAGTCGGATAGTTATATCACAACCTTTGTTTCTGGCGGGCCTAAAAATTACGCCTACAAGTTGGCTAAGCCTGACAGAAATGGGTACTTGACGCACTGCAAAGTCCGCGGTATCACCTTAAACTACCGGAATCAGTTCATCGTAAATTTCGATAGAATGTCTCGGATGGTGAAAGGGGAAGGCCCAAACAAAGTTTAGGTGGTTGATCCTTGTAAAATTACACAAAACAAGAAAACCGTGAATATAGAGACACGGGAAGAGAAGAAGTATTATCAGTTAGTTTACACCAAGCGAGTGCCTGTTGAGAATTACGATACTGTTCCATATTGATTTTGAAAAACAATGGAGGAAGTTCTCATTAACTGTTTCATTGTACACGGTGTACATTAGCCTTTTAGGTATGGCGGACACAATAGGAGGGCGCTATTTGATTTGGGTAAACCTTTTATACATGTATGACACAAAAGGTATACCCAAATCAAATAGCGCCCTCCTATTGTGTCCGCCATACCTCTAAAAGGCTAATGTATTTGTGTTTTTGCTCAAACTACAGGCGTAACTGACTGTACATGTTTTCTTGCACCAGTAAAAGTGTGGGACTTAAAACAAAAAAATAACATGTACAACGTACAAGCTGGTCCCTATTTCAGCAGGTTTCAAAATAGTCGGGTGGTGGTTCGTTATTGGATTGATGATTTAAATGTGTTTACTTTTTCACTTGTGCATTTAATACGTATGTAATCTTTCAATTTGAATATTGAATGAATGTCCAATGCAAGCAAATTGATGTACAACAAACTTACAGTGCATGCAATTGTACATTACATTTCGAACGATAAGTTCATTCGATGGTTTTAATTACACAAAGTGTTTTGCATTGGGTTTTCTTCAACCAACATAAATGTGAGATTGGAAATAAGTGGTTTGAACAAGACAGAGTACGGTAAACGAATGCATCGAAATTAAACTCGTGTTAATTATTAATAGAACAATGTTGAACAAGTTTGAAGTTTGAACGCGACTAAGGGAAGAGTGTTTATACAAGTAATGCAGTAAACCAATTTATAAAGTGAACATTTATTTGTTACAAAGTTCCAGAAAGGGGATTTCTTAAGTTCAGTCAAGTTCTAATGAATTTGTTTTTCTTTTATAGGTTTTCCCGGCCAATTTCATCACAAATTAATTCAATTTCACTAACATGCATTTAAATTCACGCATTTCTCCTAATTGCGTTTAATTTCATGTTTGTGCACACATGATTTCGTTCTTTTCATTTAGGTTCGTTTTAGTCATTCTATTTCGTTTATAGGTATTCAAGACTACATTTTTACCAATCTTCAGTTGAATTTCTACTACCTATCTACAATTCATGAAATCAAATTAGGACTGATCAAAGCGCACATGAATTTGCTGCTAGTTTTTGTTTTCTTTTTCGTTGATGGGCAATGAATTTCAAATTCTGTGCGTTCAAATTAAACATGAGTTATGGCTTGTTTTTTCGAGGAAGCTGGCAATAGCTCTTTTACTGACACTTGAGTTTTTCTTTGTTAGATGCGTTTCAGTGTTGTTTGCATTTCATTTACGTCATATGCATGTGTTTTGTCTTAATTGCAATAATTGTTCCTATTGCTTTGTTACCCCGTGATTAAAGTTAAAGCCTGTACCCTGTATCTAGAAGACTGTTAAGTAAAGTTTAAAAAGTTATGGTGATAAGTTTGAAATGAAAACAAAATCTTTCGCTATAGCCTTGTGATAGTTTGCACTGGTCTTTATGTTTTCTTCTTTATTTCTGCTAATGTTCGGACCACGTCAAATTAAAATACGCATCAGAAAGCATATACAATTGAAACGAATTTGAATGTATACATTTGAAAAATTCCTAGAACATGACCAATACTTATGTCTGTTTTGTATATTAAGTTCAGCACCATCTTACTTTATTAAGGCCTAGAATAATTCCTTGTCGGTGATAAACCAGACAAATCATAACTTTTATGGTTCAGTGTTTATCATCGGAGGGTGATTTTTGGTTGATTTACTGCGGGTAAAGACTTTGTGTAACTGTGCCGAACAACTTCGTCACATGTTCGACAGAAAGGTGAGTTTAGATTGAAATAGATAACGGTTTCAAACGATTGTGCAGTGACATGTTGAAATGCGTCAACTTTTTCTTTTTCTTTTACATTTTGCAAACAAACGCGTTTGAAGAAGTATTTTAAGGTTTTGGTTGAACAAAGAAATTGACTGGATAAGCATATTACTTAAACAAACAGATTACAAATGGTTGGATGGGAGTGCATTGAGACACCCGTGGTTGTTAACAACGCGGTAATGCAGACAGTCTCTTCCCAAACTCGTGCATTATTCCGTCCGCCATCCAGATACCCTGCACGATATGGGGGAAAAGGGTACCCCCCTTTTATCCCTATACCCTAAGCACACTCCATATTATTGTTAGTGTTGGGTGGAGGGGACTTGGTGTAGTATGGCTCCGGTTGCTGTACCTCCGAGGGGCGGTTCGGCACAGTCTTGAGGGGGGCGGCGAGTCCCGGATTAAGGGAAGCAAAGAAGATGGCCACAACATTGATCTGTAGAACTCATCATTGTAGGTAATTTATTCTCAACACAACATCAGTCCAAGTAAGATAGGGGAGTCTTACTTGACACCTTGACAAAATTGTGCGGGTAGTTTACATCTCGACTCAACCCAGACAAAACAAAACACCCTGCAAACAATGTGCAGACATTATAAATAATACAAGGTACATTTCAAATATTTTAGTAACTGACCATTACTATATGTAAGTCCCAGAGTCCGCTTAAGGGTATACAACAATACTGCAAGTACATAATGCCTTACGTGTGTCAAGCAATGCAACAGACACTTCATGTAATTGCATCATGCAACGTGCACTTCGTGCTAAAACTGCAATCATGTGGTCTTACACACGCTATGATTTCATAATCAACCGTCAGCGACCGCAAAGTTAGTGACACATTCCCGGCCATAAAACTTACAATTTATCAACAAAATCTAGGGTACGATTATTCAGAATAACCTTACACACCTTGTCTTCCAAGGGTGTTTGTTACATTTAAGGATAAATCATGCAAAAATACAGGTAAACGTCAGCTATTCTCCAGCCGATGTTGACTAAACTGAGTAGAGAAACCGGCCAGCTGGAGCGCGCGAAAATTCCATAGCAATGGGCTCAGTATATCGCTCCGCTGTGTAAAATACTACTTTTTCCTTTTAAACCTAAGAGTGTTAACAACATCAAGGTATATCAAAATTATTGTTAAGAAATGATATCAATGATATAAGAAGATAAAAACCCACAAGTTTGTACTTTTACAACTCTTAGTCAGTGAAGTCAGACCGCACAACGCACACACGAACACGGGCACGGTCGCCACTCAATCAAGTAGGTCGCACCGTCACTGAACTGTTTTAAAGGGGAAACCACGGTTACAAATAAGTTGAAGGGAAAACCACAGCCCCAACATTAGCTAACACATCCCCCTATATTTCTGAATAGAATTCCCGAGATTCCGGGAACACAATGACCAACACAAAAGAGGGGGTCCCTTTCCCCCATATCGTGCTTCATATGGCCATCCAAGGTCTACGTTTGTTCCACACATAATCCTATCCCACATTGTTTCCTTTGTGTTCCAACTCACTATGCATGTGCCGTCTATTAAGATTCATAGGTTTTCCTTGTTTTCTTTATGTTCCATACATATGCTGTCCGATTGAGATTCCAAGGTTCCCATTTCTCTAACTCCCCAAACTCGCTCAATGTTCTCTATAAAATTGTTGACAGGCTTGTGCATTCACATGTTTGTCATATTAATTTATTGTAAAGCAGTTTATTGTGTTTTACGGTTTTGCATAAAATGCGTTCGTACGTGCTTGACTATATTTTGACACTTTTGTTTGATGTAGGTTTATCTGTTATGTAAATTTGTTGCAGTATTTTTGTTTGATGTGCGCAACGTGTTTTATATTAGTGCGAGTGTTTCACAGTTGAGATTAATTTCGTGTGGTTGTGTGTTGAATTGCAAACGTTACTTCTTTTTCGTGATTGAAACATGTTGTGACGTACTACTTTTCGATGCCTTGTGTTTTGTGTTTTGACATTAAATTTTTTTTACTTTTGAAAGTTTACTTGTGCCGTTTTTTCTGTTTTATTATATGCTTGTTTGAATAGTGTGTTTCGGTTTTTGCTTTATACGCGCGTTTTATTGCGCGCACTGTTTTCAGTTTTACTTGAGATTATTTTCGTTCTTGTTTGCGATTTAAACATGTTGTGACGCATTACCTTTTTTTTTCTTTAGTTTGTAGGATTTTGGGGGGTTTGTTTTTGGTTTGTTGGTGTTATATTTTTTGTTTTTTGGGGGTTTCTTTTTTTTGGGGGGTTGGTTTTTTAGTTTTCTGGTTTTTCTGAATTGTTGACAAGCTGGTTGCAGATAACACTGTTTTTAGTTATATATGCAACAGATGTTTTCTCACTGAGCTTTTCTCACGTTTTACACTCAATATGTGCCCTTGAGTTCTGCAGATAATACTGATGCTATTAGTACTAATGCGTCTGACCAACATAACGAACCCACTTTACCCTCTGAAGCGAGCAACGAACAGTTCCAGTGCTTCAAACAAAAAGGTCTGCACTTCATTCATCTTAATGAAAGATCCTTATTACTGAAGATTTCGAAGCTGAGATTCTTAGCTGCTGAGACTAATGTTACAGTCATCTCTGTATCAGAATCCTGGTTGGATGATTCGGTTCCGGACGAAGAAATTAAGATCGAAGGATACTCCATCCTGCGTCAAGATAGATCTAGATGCGGAGGTGGGGTATGCGTATTTATTAGAAGTGACTTGGCTTTTAATGCAAGACCGGACCTGCACAACACACATCTGGAAGACATTTGGTTTGAACTGTTACTTAAAAAATCCAAACCAATTGTTGTTGGAACCTGCTACCGACCTCCGAACGATAGTGAATTTTTTGAATATTTTGAGGACACTCTCTCCAAAATTCGATCTGATTGTGAACTGATGATCTTAGGTGACCTTAATGTAAACTTTCTTGATAAGAATTCTGGTCTTTTTCGAAGGATGGCAAATATTTTGAATGTATTCAACTGCAATCAGCCTATTGATACACCTACCCGAATCACTTGCTCTTCATCTACAATTTTGGATCATGTCATTTGTAATAAAGAAAAGATTTGTCAGCATGGTACTATTAATATTGGCCTCGGTGACCACCTTATTATTTACTGTACTCGTAGGGTGGTCCGGGGCCAAGTTAATCGTCATAATGTTGTCAAAATCAGATCTTTGAGAAACTACAGTCCAGCAAATCGTTTATTGGAATTGTCTAATGTTGACTGGTCTAATGTTTTACACTGCAATAATGTCAACCGAACTAATTTTTTAAGCATGCTTACAAATGTTGTGCGTATGCCTGCGTATGGTTCATACGCTAAGCATACGCTAGGCATACGCTAGGCATACGCTGATTACGCTAGAGGTACGCTAGAGGTAGGTTACGCATAGGTCGAGTACGCTGGACATAAGTTGCCATAGGTTGGCATGAAGGTGTACCGTACAGCTAGCGTATTGATACGTATGTCTGACGTATCTGCAACGTATAGACATCTTGGCGTGTGCCTGACGATTGAGTAACGTATTCAGCGTACAACTAGCGTATTGTTGGCGTATGGCCAGCGTATCCGCAGTGTATTGCCAGCGTTTTAAGAAAGTGTATATATAGGCTCCCATTTCTAGCTCTTCTTCAGTTCTTCTTTGACCTTAGACCAGAGAGGATGGAGGTAGCTCTTCTCCAACACCAGCATGATCTGATCGATTTGGCAGTTCACCAGATCCAACAGAACAGAATCCGCTACTTTATCACAAGAGTCACGACTTCTTTCCTTTTGGTGTGTGGAATTCCCCATCCTGAGAACCGAGATCAAGAGGAGAATCCAGGTAGCCACTAAGTCCTTAGATGTTGGACAGACCGGAAATGTTCGGGAAGCTGGTCTCTAAGGCTGTGCCTGAACTGGGCTGGGATGTGCCTGGCCTGGGCTGGGTTGGACTGGGCTGGTTCCTCAGTACCTGGGCAGCAGAACCCAAGGCGTGTTCTGTAGGGACTCAAGAAGGGCGCTGTCCGGGTCATGAGGCCACTTCCGTGAGGCTGAAGGGGGGATGAGGGGGTAGGGGTGAGCTCATCCGTGCCAATCTGCAGGTCAGCGCAGATTGTTGCCTTCACCTGCAAAGACAAATAATACAATCATAAGTAAAATGCATGCCAAAATGATTGCACATTCAATTGTCATCAAATTTATGAGGTCCAGAAAAAGTAGAATAATTGTATACTGACACTCTAGAGGGGCTCAGGACGGTGGCGAGTGACTGTCTTCAGGAAGCCGAACTTGGTGATGATCCAGTCCTCTCTCTCAGTCAGGTCTGGGGCACCATCTCCACTCTTCTTCTTGTCAAGGCGTGTGTGGGTGTCACGCAATGACCGGAACCAGCCCTTGAGGGTCGCGGCTGTCTTATCCATCAGTTCAGCTTGGTCTTCCCAGATCTTCTCATTCTTGTCTTTCCGCCTGTAGTCAGTCATCTTCACATTCCACAGCACAGGGTTGTCGCGGATGAACTTAAGCATGAGCTCCTCATCGGCGATGATGAGGTTGCAGGGGTTCTTCTTGGCCCTTTTCGTCTTCTTCTTCTTTCCCTTGTCATCAGCCAGGTGGGAGGAGGTGGAGACAGATGACGAAGCCGATGATTCACGGGAGCGTTGACGAGGAGGAGTTGGGGACCTAGGACTTGGGGACCTTGATCGCACACGAACCTCAGGAACAACTGGCTCATCATCAGAAGGATTATCAGCAGGTGGCTCCAGCATATCAACAGGTGTATCACCAGGTTTGGATGAGGATGATGATGGTGTCTTCTTGCCTCTTCCTCGGCCCCGGGCAGACGATGTTTTCTTCTTGGGAGGCATGATAAGATGTTGATAGCTCGCCGTCTACTACAATAATGCTGCAATGTGAAAATACCACCGCTTATATAGCCACTTGTCACGTGATAGGCGGCACGCTGTGCATGCGCTGTGAATACGCTACTCATACGCTACTAATAGGTTCACTACGGTAAGTATGCGTACAATTCTGTATTTTCGAGGGCTTGTTGTGCGTATGAAAAATATTTCATGAATTTTAATACGCAACTCATACGCTGGTGCCATACGCAACAGTGTGACAGCAACTTTATATACATTCAGGAAAAATACTGGTAATAATTACATTTACCAAAACTTCTGTAAAATCAGGAATAAGGTGCACAGGGATATCAGACGGGCCAAAGCTAAATATTTCAGCAGCAAAATAGACAAAAACAAAAAAACATCAAAGAAACTATGGCATCAACTGAAATCACTTGGCTATAGTCACAAATCTAGGGTCCAGCCTAAAGTTGTCCTGGACATCGACAACGAATTATGCTTCGACTCAATGAAGGTTGCTGATCATTTTAATAACTTTTTTACAAATGTTGCTTCCAAATTGGCTTGCAAACTTCCAACAAGTAAAAATACATTTGATAGTTTGGTTCTAAGGTATTTAATGACTACTACACAAATAAATGAGTTTCCTCTAGTGGTTTGAAGTTATCCCCTGTCACTGAGGAATTTATATTTCATGCACTCTGTAACTTCAATGCTAACAAAAGTACATGTCCTGACAATATCCCTGCTAGATTCCTTAAGGATGGGGCCACTGAACTCAAAACTCTTATTACCCACATAGTGAATCTGTCCATTTCCTTGAACATTGTTCCGGACGATTTCAAAATTGCCCGTGTTCAACCAATATTTAAGAAGAATAAAAGGTCTGACGTCAGTAATTATAGACCAATTAGTATTTTGCCCATTATTTTCAAGTTACTCGAAAGAGCAGTTTATGTTCAAGTTGAAGAGTATCTTAGGGAAAATAACATTCTTTATGATTTTCAATCAGGGTTTAGGGGGTCGTTCTCTACCGATAACGTTTGATCCACTTAACCGATCACATTCGTACTCAAATGTCTCTTGGAAATTACACTGGAATGGTTCTGCTTGATCTCCAGAAGGCATTTGATACTGCGGACCATTTTGTTTTGTGTAAAAAGTTGCATGCTATGGGTATTGGATCTGTAGAATGGTTTCAGTCTTATCTGAGCATTAGACGACATCGACAAATAGTCAGTGTCAACAAAGTTGAGTCTAAACCGTTTGGCTTAACTTGTGGTATGTCTCAAGGTAGTTTATTGGGACCCCTTTTGTTCCTATGCTATATTAACGATATGCCAATCAGTGTTCAATGTAAACTACTCCTTTATGCTAATGACAGTGTTCTCCTGGTTTCCGGTAAGGATCCCAGTGATATTGCTAAATCACTTAGCATGGAATTAGAATCATGTCGTCAATGGCTTATTGACAATAAGCTGTCTCTGCATTTGGGCAAGACTGAGACCATTCTTTTTGGAACAAAAAACAAACTGAAAAAAGTTAATGATCTTTTAGTTACTTGTAATGGTGAACCAATCAAACCTGCCTCATTTGTGAAATACCTAGGAGTATCGCTTGATCAATCGGTATCTGGTGAGGATATCGCCAACTCGATTATTAAAAAAGCAGGTGACAGGCTTAAATTTCTGTATAGGCAAGCCCTTTTCACAACAAAAAATCTCGGCAAATTTTATGTTCAGCTTTGATCCAATGCTATTTCGATTATGCATGTTCATCGTGGTAATCTCCATAAGACTTCAGAATAGGCTTCAGGTTATGCAGAATAAAATGGTTAGGTTTATTCTAGATAAAAACTCAAGGGATCATATTGGGCAAACGGAATTGGATTCATTGGGGTTATTAAATGTTAGGGATAGAGTCACCCAATTGAAGCTGAATTATGTGTATAAAATAGCTCATAATATAACTCCTGAATATTTAACTGATAATTTTACCAGAGTTTTTGAACGACATACTCATAATACAAGGATCAGTGAATACAATGTTGTTGTTCCTGCTACATCTGGTTTATGAAGTGTTACTTTTTTTTAATACAGCTGTCAAACATTGGAATGACTTGCCCTCTAATATAAAGAGCACTACTAGTTTTTCATTATTAAAAAGATTGGTGAAGTGTCACCTGTCTGACCAAGGTAAATCTAGGGAAATAAACCCTGCAGTTGTTCATTGACGATTGATGTTCATAGTTTGGGGTTTTATTCTTGACATGGTTGATGCTGAAGTTATATGGGTAACTACAGGGGTTTCTTTATTGTGATGGGGATTCTTTGACTAACTTGGGGTTTGATAGTCTTTTCTGAATATGCATTTGATTTAAATCGCAATTTTGAATGTATTTGATATGAACTTGTGGAAATGTAATTTGATAGTCAACTAAGTTAATTGTTGTATTGATTTTTATTCTTTTTATTTTTAATTACCCTGTTTGTTTTTGTTAAGTAGACATACATGTATTTGTCCTTTATGTTGGGACCCCAATGGAAATAAGCCTGTAAAATTGGCTTTTTGGGGTTATCCCAGGTTAAATCAACTGTCTTTTGTTTATTGTGCTTATTTTTATCTGTCATTGTTAATGAGTCGGTTGAAAGCTGAATAGATCAGATCAAAATGGTCATTAAAGAGGTTACTAGTGACGATTATCCCAAAATCTATGTGGGCTGTGCCCTGTCTACAAGCTGTGAACAAGCCGACCTGCCCATCATTGCAAGTGGTCCTGCACAGACAAAGTACTACCCAAAAGAAAAATGACACGTTTGTCCCGATCACGAGGAACACAGACATGGTACCATTTTAATTCCTTGACCCGAGCCCATCGATGAACGATGTAATCATTTACACTATACAGACCAGTTATAATATGTAGACCTTATAAATTACAGTATAGGGTGATTGAAAGCATCTGTCTAGACTTCGTTTTACCTAAATCCACTTCACCATCATTACTACAATATACATAATTACGTGCCATTTAGATTGACCTTCCACCATATAATAGTTGCGACCAACCTCTTACATAATCCGTACACAGTACATCCTGTATAATCCACTTATCTATTGTGACCACACTGATCCCTGATCCTCAAATCGGATCCTCACACCTCCTCCGCAATCCCTATACAACGTGCACAAAAAGGGGAAGGGAATTACCTATACTGCCGTGCTGCACTACTTTCGACATAAGACCAATTATTCGATACTCGTAATCGAAACTAACGTACACTTAGATTTTCAACGAAAAACAACTGCTACAACGGTTTCGCAGACGATAACGGTAGATAACTTGAATGAATGATATTTAAAAAATGCATATGCATATACGAATAAAACCTATGTCAAACAAATTGTACAGCATTGCTTTTTCAGGGAACGTTGAAATGTTTGTCATGAAAAATGATTAAATGGTAAAAATCCTAAACGAAAGATGGACAAGTAAATCGGCAGTTTCAAATTGTTCACACTCGGAAAATTAAAATTCAATATATTATTATTTAAACTTGCCATTTCCATCAAAACTTCGATTATTCTTCAATATTAATTTTAAACCCGTTACAATTGCTGGGATGGTCCTGATTTGCAAATACATTCGAAAGTTTTCAAGTGCCTTTTTATAAGACGACGTCGTCGAGCGTCGTCTGCTAGGGAGAAAAACGGTATTCGTCGGCAGTTTTGCTATACTACGCATACGCGAGGTCAAAAACACTAAATGTACATTGGCCCTATGGGACGTGAACATACGTGGGCACCTTTTGGAGCCCGAGGGATCGAAGCGTCTCGCAACAAAGGCTCTTTTAGGAGCCCGCGCGATTGAAAGGGTTATTAAAGGGCAAATAGAACGATGTTTTTGAGGCTTTTTCTTCCGAGCCACTTTGACTCGATTCAGAAAAGGCAAAGGTCAACTGCGTGCCGTATCGCGCGAGTGGTGACGTATACTTGTAGAAACATATGACGTCACTGTATTATACGACGATGTTTTACGCCAAAGTCTGTACGTATTTGTTTGTCTCAGGCTACACTGTAAACAATTCCCTTAAAATCACGGTTTTCTTTCCCCTGTAAAAAAAGACCATCGTCGTATTTTAGTATGAAGGGGTTTGGACGTAAAATCTCATGTTCTCTTACACGAATCTCATTACGCAGAAACTGACCTATCACAACTGAGGAAATTTGTGTTCACACAAGTCATGTTAAATTGTATTTTTTGTCCAAAAACACGATTTCCTGACCAATTCTTAAAATTATTTAAGCAATTCCACATTAGAATTTAGACTTTTTGTAAACAGAGGTGAAGAATCTCATTACATCTCCTTTCGTATTCAAATGTTGAAAATTTTCATGGGAAACCGTGACTTCATAATGGCAGGATATGGTGAATATAAAGCTAAAGTGCGACAGTAATCAGTTTAAAGTGTTCAGTAAATTACCGTATAGTATTTGTACTCTTTGTATCTATAGAGTAATCTATAATAAATCACGTATATTCAGTCTGGTTCTTATTTCAGTACATTTGTAGTTACTTACACCAAGCTTCCAGTAAGTTAATAAAAAACAAATTATACCGCGTTTTTTTACGGGAATAGTAGGGTTATTTTAAGGGACAGCAACGTAAAATAACAGTATTCAAGAGTTGTTAGATATTACAGCTTGCACCGTTTTTTTACGGGATTGTACTGGCGTCCAAACTGCCAACAAATTCCCGTAAAAAACGGTGTTATTTTTACAGTGTTTCAACAGTTAGTTATGAGTCAAACTTTCCTTTGTTTGCAGTCGGCTTTTATTGGGACCTGCGCGGCGAGTTGTGTGTGAGCTGATACTATACTCATTATGCAGCCCTAACGACCCGCACCTTCTCAGAACTAAACACACAATTTCTGTTATAAGGTACGCCCGCCTCCCACCGAAATTTCCGCAAACGCAGAAAATAATAGCATTATAAAGAAAATCACTGTGAGCGACCCCCCCCCCCCAACTGTAACATCCAGCCACCCCCCATACCCCCCCCCCCTATACCCCCCCATACACCCCCCCCCCCCACCCCCATGGAGACAGCCGTGGCTACGCTGCTGCTTTGAACTCCATTTAGCACTGGGAATCGCAGGAAGGTTAGGTCAGGATTTTTGTCGCTGTTCCTCGTGCAACCCCCAACTACACACGATCGACGCATAATGATTATCTCAGAACCATGCACATACTGAAATAATATCAAAATTAGACAAAATAAACGGGAATGGCGGAGGAGTTCTGTCCACAAATAATCTTCCAGATGCATCAACTCCACGTACGTACCAGGGGCGGATCTAGGTTTTCACTAAGGGGGGGGGGGGGGGGGGGGGGGGGGGGGGGGGGGGGGGGGGGGGGGGGGGGGGGGGAGGGGGGGGAGGGGGGGGGGGAGGGGGGGGGGGGGGGGGGGGGGGGGAGGGGGGAGGGGGGGGGGGGGGAGGGGGGGGGAGGGGGGGGGGGGGAGGGGGGGGGGGGGGAGGGGGGGGAGGGGGGGGAGGAGGGGGGGAGGGGGGGGGGGGGGAGGGGGGGGGGAGGGGGGGGGGAGGGGGGGGGGGGGGGGGGGGAGGGGGGGGGGAGGGGGGGGGGGAGGGGGGGGGGAGGGGGGGGGGAGGGGGGGGGGGGGGTTTATCTGAGGTGATTGGCCTACACACCCTAGCGTGCCGAATTTTCGACACCCGACACTGGTTATTTTTTAAAAATTTCTCAGCCCAAGGGGGGGGTTTAAACCCCCAAACCCCCCCCCCCCCCCGTAGATCCGCCACTGCGTACGTGCATGTGCGATATAGGCCCTACAGATATACGCGATTTTGTGTTTGGCTGGTGTCAACCGACTCTAAACGTGTACGTCACTGGGTCACGTACATACATTCTTCATTCTTCAATCCTTCATCACCCGGCACATAGTCAACCTGAGCCAGCGTACCCTGTCCGCGGAAGAGACCTTGTCCCTTGTCCCTCGATCATCCCCTGTAGAAGAGATCATCCAACACACCGAACCCACCCTCTGCCATCTTGACAAGCATGCTGCCGATGAGATCCGTCTGCAGATCAATCAATCCCTCCGGAAACACGAACCAGCCAAGCCTAACATCTCTAGACAAGACCGGTCAGCCATCACATCACTGCACCTAGACAAGTCCATCCACATTCTTCGAGAGGACAACCGTAATGCCCATGCGCGGAGATTTCTTGTTAGATGTGGGGGGGATGATTTTTGAAAGGCCATCCTTGTGTGGAGCGCGACACGGCACGGGGTCCAAGGGACCGCTTAAGGGCCCCCTGGTGGGTTGCAGGCGCAAAGCCCTTGCTAGTGGTTGAGGTAAAGCCCCCTGGAGCCCCTGGGGTTAACACAATTTTAGGTGCAAAATTGTGTCAAAATTCAACCTTTTCTTGAGCTTGAATTGCAATAAATGACAATAATTAACACCTTCAAGCATTACAAAATACAAAAGATCTTCAAAACTCAAATTTCTCATCAAATGTATTTGGAAGCGTAAGCGTCTCTTTGCACAATGGAGCTCTGGTCACCTAGCAACACAAATAATGCCTATGCATTATATTAAGAATAAACTATTTACAAAATAATTATTGCAAAATAATGCCTTGATGCATTTCGGTAAGGCATGATTAGAATGTGATTTGGTCTACACTTGACAAAAACTATGAAAACATATGGTGGACAATGATGTATACTTGACGACATTATAACTGGAATGCCGGAGATGCAAAACTCAGGCTCTAACAAAAGTTCCCAAACACTTATTTGCAGGACGCACAAACGTTTGTGTGTGAGTGCGCGCCGATTCCCAGTGAATGTCAGTTGAAGTCTGCTATCGGTATTTCAATTACATTGTATTACATGCGCCGCACGTGCGTTCATACCGTCTATTGGCGCATAACAAAATCCGTTTGCCGTTGCAACTTTCTATTGCCTTTGTTGTGTGTGTTATTAGTTGAGTGAAAACAATAAAATAAAAGGCCATCATCTTTGTTGGGATCTGAACTTACGGCGTGGGATTCTGGATGCTCTGTGGAGCAATCTGAGGCGATTCCTGGCCACTTTCATCTGACTTTTTTTTTAAAAGTTTTGACGATTTTATGGAGACTATATATATCATGATTTTAGGCATTATTTTCTAGCCATTATTTTAGCCATGTCATGACTACAAAAGTCTAGACGGGGGCAAACTAAAACGGATAAATGCGAGCGCGAAGCCCTTACGGTGTGGGGTCCAAGGGCCCGCTTAAGGGCCCCGGAAATGTTTGGAGTGGGGATGCCCCAGTGGTGCAATCTGAGGCGATTCCTGGCTACTTTCACCTGATTTTTTTAAACAAAAGTTGTGAAGATTTTATGGAGAAAATATACATGTATATCATGATTTTTGCCATTAGTTTCTAGTGATTATTTTAGCCATGTCATGACTACAAAAATTTAGACGGGGGCATTGAGTTTAAACGCACTGTGGGCAAGAGCTCGGTATGTACATGCGCGGATCCGGGGGGGGGGGGGTGGCCGCGGGGTCACGTGCCCCCCGGTAAATTGAGTCAAAAAAACAAGTAAGTTAGTACGCCTACCCTTAAAAAGTGGGGGGGGGGATGATTACATTGGTCACCCCCCCCCCCCCCCCCAGGTCAAAAAGTGGGGGGGGGGGGTGGGGGATATATCCCCCATCCCCCCCCCCCCGGGGATCTCCGCCCATGGTGTAAACCGTGTAAGGTGTCCTGTCACCAAAATGAACAACGATGTAATCCGCCGCAATGTACATAAACGGAGTCCTCACGTGGGCTACGCGCGGCGGCAATCTCCTTGCTACTAACCTCCGTATGTTTTAACTTTATGGATATTCAGGACTACATCTCCCAGGCCAAGGTTGCGTTTTGCTTTACTTTGCATATTAAAAAGGCCAGTTGCAGTTACCGAGTTACATTAATTAAAGGTATACAACATTTGCAAACATAAAAAAACAACACCTTACTTGACATTAAGTAAATAGTAGTCTCAACCATCAAGCGTAATCATGATACCGGAATTTGTGAGATTTTGTATCAATTCCCAATGATGGTCGATCGACCATCGGGAAATACCCGACTTTTTCAAATACTGCCTCCAATTTTCCAACAGTAGGATAAATAAAGAAGACAATAGAAGTATCCAACTCCAACTTTAAAATAGTTTATCCAAACCAAACAGCATTTTTTAATTTTTATTGCAAACAACGAACTATTCTGTCTAGGAAACAAGGTAGTATTATTTAACGTCTGTGACTGTCTGCCGTTTATTGATGTACAGTAGTGTACCATTGTTCAGTCACAAGACAGATTGTTTTTCGAATCATTAAACTTGGGCAGAACCGCGACGACCATCTGCAGGCCAGGAATTTATCATCGATGACGAATAGCGCAGAGTTACGCGAATTAGCATCTTTTACATAACTCAAAATTATCAAGAATGAAAAGATGAATAAAACTTGTTAATTCTGATGATATTTTGTCTTTGGAAATGACTAAAAGTTGATAATGCACGTGTGAGTGACCAGTATCGAATATTTGTTAAAGCGATATTCTGCGAATGCAGTAACCGCAACATTGAGTTCATATCAATAGTGACCACACAAATCCCAACTCTAAACCTAACCCTATAGTGCTTAAGCACCCCTCCCCATAAAAGAATCGTCTCCCCCAGTCGCCCCCACCACTGTAATTTTCGAAAACGGAGAAAATAATGGTATAATACTTTGAGCCCCCCGAGCCCCCCCCCCCCCCCCCCCTACTTTCACCTGATTTTTTTAAACAAAAGTTGTGACGATTTTATGGAGAATATATACATGTATATCATGATTTTTGCCATTATTTTCTAGTGATTATTTTAGCCATGTCATGACTACAAAAATTTAGACGGGGGCACACCCAAAACGGATAAATGCGAGCGCGAAGCCCTTACGGCGTGGGGTCCGGGGCCCGCTTAAGGGCCCCAGAAAATTGTGGATTCTGGATGCTCCGTGGTGCAATCTGAGGCGATTCCTGACCACTTTCACCTGACTTTTTTTTGTTTAAGTTGTTAAGATTACAGTGTATATGGAGAATATATATATCATTATGTTAGCCATTATTTTTTGGCAATTTTTTAGCCATGTCATGCATCACTACAAAAATCTAAGTTTCTCCCTCCCCCATTTTTGGCGTCTAATTTGCAGTTTTTCCCCTTCATTTTTAAATTATCCGGACTTT
This sequence comes from Hippasteria phrygiana, assembly GCA_037893225.1. Classification (NCBI taxonomy): domain Eukaryota; kingdom Metazoa; phylum Echinodermata; class Asteroidea; order Valvatida; family Goniasteridae; genus Hippasteria; species Hippasteria phrygiana. The sequence goes on along the minus strand of JAZGUH010000512.1, from coordinate 560,407 downwards.
TTCTTGGTTTTAATTCAGTTCAGTTGAAGTTTTCAAAAAAAGGGCTTGATTTCAGACTGTTCCTTGCCCTGTGTTAAAACCATCGGCAGAGGATTTAGGCACATTTAGTATGTCATTCAGTCAAGTGATCCATTGTTTCCTGCTGGTTGGGGCCATTTAACCTGTAATAAACTCCCCAAGGGAATGTTGAGATGCACCGCGATTGAGGGGGGATCGATGGACAGAGTTGAAATCCCAGGGATTCAAGTTCCATGGCATGATTGATAGCCTTTTTTTTTCTTATTGCATTTTTCAGTAGTTTTATGCCAAAAAGTAGACACAGCAGATGTTTATCATCGGCGGCGGTATTTTTTTTAAGGAGGTTGCCCTCCTCCCTTCCCTTTCTCTAACTTCCCCCCTTTTTTATTTCCCTCTTCTTTTTTTCTCTTTTTTCGTTTTTTTGACTCAATTTACCGGGGGGAAAGTGACCCCGCGGCCACCCCCCCCCCCCCCCCCCCCGGATCCGCGCCTGTACATACCGAGCTCTTGCCCACAGTGCGTTTAAACTCAATGCAGGGAAAGTAAACGAACGACACTCGCACTTGGCTGCGTGGTGCTGAGTTTGTATATGCCGGCAATCGTGGACCTAGGACAAAAGAATTCGAGCGTAGACAAAGGGGTCCACGTTTGACCTAACGTCCACGATTGAAAATCGTGTACAAAACCAATGGGAGGCCTTCCGAAAAAGTTAGAGTATAAACAAAAGAGGAACAATGGGAGGTCCACGATTGCACCCGTTTACATGACTGTGTGGCCTGTCAAGGTGTCATGGTATCGCATTACACGCGAGGACAGAAAAAAGGGTATAACAAAGGGAACAATACTGTCCTCACATTTATTTCTTTGTTACGGAAAAAGTGAGGACAGGCAAACTATAGTGCTTATGCCTAATTTACATTTGCCCCGGGCGCCGTGCGATAAATGGGTCTACGATTTCCCGTACGATTTTTGAGGCATCGTAGGTGGCTACGGGCTAAGGCGTATGTGTTCACATTGTGTACGAGCATCGTGTGATTTCTCGTACGGGCCTTCGGGGGCAGGCCGGGGCAAAGCCGTACAGAGGCTGCGCGGAGATGGTGCGGCCGCTGTGGGGTTGCCGCGGGATGACTGCTCAATATCCGTGCGATATCCGTGCGATTTCACGGGTACTGCACGGGCAGCGAGCGGCAACCTTGCGATAGCTGTGTGAGGGCCGTGCGATTGTCCAAAGACCCTACAATCTCCGTACGATTTTTTTTGCCCCAATGTCCACCTAAAATCTTGCGTTTTCTGCACGATCAGCGCGCGGCCTCCGCGCGGTGCCCGTGCGGGGATTGTGCAATGCCACCTACGACATGTCTACGGGCTACGGGCTTACGATTTTTTTTAATTTGTATAACTTCTCGCTAAACAAAATCGTAGAGGCCGCGGCGCCCGTGAATCCGTACGAAAATCTCACGGCCGCCTCCTGCCTCCGCACGGAGGCCGCACGGAAAGGGGGATACGGGCAGGATACGGGCTCCGTAGACCCATCGCAGGCCAAATGTGAATTAGGCATTAGTCTATGGGGATGGGTTATATTAAAGGGATCAATGGAAAGTCATCACGTGTATAAAAAACAAAAATACATGTATTGGCAAGTTACGAACTCTGCGCAAGTTAGTACGCCTACCCTTAAAAAGTGGGGGGGATGATTACATTGGTCATCCCCCCCAGGTCAAAAAGTGGGGGGGATATATCCCCCCCATCCCCCCCGGGATCTCCGCCCATGGTAATGCCACTGTCGACAGGGCCGAGTATGACCGCAAGGTGGCGGACATCCTCAACTCGGACTGCCGTGAAATCCGGAAAGACCCTACACCATCCATCGAGAGGAGGCTGCAAGGCAAGCGTCTTTCTCTCCAGCGTTCCGGCAACATCTCTCGGCCCTTGTACAGACACCTCCGGCCATCCAGCTCCAAGTGCCCCAGGTTCTTCGGACATCCCAAGATCCATAAGAAGGATGTTCCCCTGCGCCCCATCATAGCTTCCAGGGAAGGCCCCACCTACGACACCAGGCATCTTGCCAAGATACTTCACCCCTGGTAGGCAACACTGAGCACCACATCAAGAACTCCGACTAGTTTGCCACCCTCATCTAAGGCCTCACCCTCCAGCCGGACAACATCATGGTCAGCTTTGATGTCTCCCTTTTCACCAATGTCCCCACCTCCGACGCCAGCACCATCGCCAAGGACAGACTCCAAGCAGACCTCACCCTCAAGGACCGCTCCGACCTCACTCCTGACCAGCTTCATGATCTGCTCCTCACATGTGTGAACTCATCCAGCTTCCGATGGCGGGATAACTTCTTCGAACAGTCGGCTGATACCTCCATGGGATATCCTATATCCCCGGTTCTGGCCGACATATTCATGGAAGAGTTTGAGCAGACCGCCATCGCCACAGCAGATCACAGACCTAGGGTTTGGCTCCTGTACATTGACACCTTTATCATCTGGCAGCACGGGAAGTATAACCTTTGGCTTTTCTTGGAACACCTCAATGGGCTTCACAGCAGCATCCAGTTCACCATGGAACAAGAAAGAGATGGCAACATCTCATTTCTTGATGTTGACTCCAGAAAGCAGGACGGCAGTCTTACCCGCAGTGTCTACCGCAAACCCACCCAAACCGACAGATACCTCCACAGCAGTTCCTTCCATCACCCCAAGATCAAGACTTCCATCAACTGGGCCCTCGTCCGCAGGGCATACAACGTCTGCGACAAGGAACATCAAACCCAGGAACTCCATCACGTCACCACAGCACTGCAACGCAACGGATACAAGCCCAGCCAAGTCAAGACACAAGACCCCAGATCCACCCCCGGCCAAAGGGTCGCCTGTACCCAAAGCCAACTAGTTAGGGTCCCTATAGTCCTGTTACTCTCCCCTACTTAGGCAGTACTTCACATCACATCCAGCGCATCTTCCACAAGCATGGGATTCGAGTCTACCACACAGCCCCCATGAAGATCCAGAATCTGCTGACTTCGCACAAGGACCGGTCAGACCCAGAGCGCAGGCCAGGAGTGTACAAGATCCCCTGCCAATGTGGCAAAGTGTATATCGGTGAGACTGGCAGGGACCTCCCCTCCAGACTCAATGAACACAAAGCCCATGGCAGAAAAGGAGACTATGAGAAATCATCCATAGTCAAACACTCCCACACCGAAGACCATCAGATCAACTGGAGCCAGGCCGAACTCATCACCAGCATCGAACGCTGGTACCCCTGCCGCATCAGAGAAGCCATTGAAATTTTCAAGCACAACACGGTTCCCCAAGACATCGGTTTCTCCATCAGCGACATCTGGGGCCGGCCCCATCCTTACCTCCCAGTCCAATGGGTCTCCTATACCCTAGGATAACTTGCATGTAGTTCTCCAGCCTATGGGTCCCATATACCCTTGGCAACCTCCCCTTTCGCACCCTTCCTTCAGAATGACACGCCTCAATGATCATCCAGCATCCCCAAGCCCTGCATGAGTTTGCATCCTTCTCACGCTTAATCGCTTCTAGACACCATATAAGCCCGCTTCACCGTTGGAATCCCTCAGTCTCCTGACGACGGGCAGAGCATACTGTCCGTAACGTTGATGAGTTCCCTCCAGTTCTTTTCAGAACACAAACTCACAAAAGAGATTTAATACATGGTGCTACCGCAAACCAGTTACCTTAGGTTTAAGTTTGCCTTTATTTGAGATAGCTCCAGATGTATTACAGAATGGGTATATTATTTTGTCTTTCACAATGCCAAGAGTGTGTTAAAGCAGTGGACAATCGCTATATAAAATGTCTAATACTTTTGCCCGTATTTGAGATACCTCCAGATGTAAATTGCATGGGTACAAAATGTATATAAATTTGTCTTACAGTACCAAGTTTGTGTGTGTTAAAGCGGTTGACAATCGCTATATAAAATGTCTATAGATTTACTTTAGCCTTTTTGTGAGATACCTCCAGATATTAAAGAATTGGTATATGTATTATTATCTCTTTCACAACAGCAAGTGAGTGCTCATGGTTATTTTAATATATTGCTGATACATGTATTTTGTATTTCTTTGGTCATTTTGACCGCAATCTTGAATTTGAAACATGTTTACAAATCATTTTACTTATGAATTTTCTTCGGTCTGTTTCAACTCAATACCTGCTTCCCAGGAGGCACGTATTGAGCGTGTACAAAGCAAATTTTATCGCTTTCTTGGCAGCAATGAGGTTGATATTTCTCTGGATTCACTTAAGCAACGTAGGCAAACTCTGGATCTGACTTTTCTTTATAAATGTATAAATTCTCATTTTTCTTGTGATTTGATTTCTTTTTTTCCTTTGAAGGTTTCTCGTCCTAACCTCCGATTTCCTGATGTGTTTTATGTTCCAAATAATAGGGTCTGTGCTACAACAAATGGGTTTATTCATCGATTGACTTCTTCATATAATTCCATTGCTCGTGTTAGTTCTAATATTGATATTTTTAGTCAGTCGTTTTTTTGTTTTAAATCAACAGTTAAGCAGATTTTTTAGTTATTGTCTATCCTCCATATTGTATGTTTGACATTTTTATCATGTTTACCCGTACTGAGTGCAATTTACTATAATATTTATGTCTCTTCTGTTTACTTATTTTACTTATATTTGTTATATCCATCCTATTTTGGCGTTCGCGCTGTTGGATGTTGTTGAAATAAATAAATAAATAAAATAAATAAATACTCATCACTTACCTTTTTGGCCAATATATGACTTTTCTCAAATTTGACAATTTTTGGCATCCATATTGGCCGCCATCTTGAATTTGGTACATGATAGCAAAATAGAAGAATACTTGAAAGTATTTTGTAAGGGTAAAAACATATATCAAATCATTTCATTCATGCCATTATCATAATTTCTGGCTGATAAATACGATTTTTCTCAAATTTTACCACTTTTGCTGGCCATATTGGCCGCCATCTTGAATTTGAAGCATGATAGCAAAACGAGAATACCAGAAATGAATTTGTAAGGGTCAAAAACATATATCTAACAATGTTATTTATGCTTTTATCATATTTTTGGGCTGATATATGACTTTTCCCAATTTTTACAATTTTTGGCGGCCATATTGGCCGCCATCTTGGATATCGCCAGAGCATCGGTTTTTTGTTCACTGTTAACATCCCAAATGTGTTTAAGGACCTTAAAACGCACCAGAAAAAGTTTGTGGATTAGTTCGGGGGGGGGGGGGGGGGGGGTGCACGGGGGGTCCCCCATACATACTCCACTATAATGAGCTTTCGCGAAACAGGATAAATGGTTCAGAATAACTTGATTTTAATAAAGAAAAAACTCTCGTCTGCAAACTAATCTCCATTAATTAAAAGGGTATTTAAACTATCAGAAAAGTCCAAAAAGTCCACATTTTACTTGGCGTTTTACTTGCCCTTTAAGTTGATTCGCCATATGCACCATCACTAAGATTACATGATCTATTTTAATAACTTGGCAATTTATTTGGAAAAAACAATGGATGAATTAAGTATTATTAATACAGTTTATTAAACATAACCAAAAAGATGAAGGGCAGGTTTGTAAAAGAAAAAGAAAATTAAAACAGCCAATATATAATTATTACCGGTAGCATATATAACAATAGTATATATCTTGGAAAAATTATGTTCGCAAACACGGCGCTTGTACTTTAGGAGTGTAGAGGGGCTGCAATTTAAAGGAAACATGATTTAGGATTTATATTGCATTATTCCTGCTTAAAACAATTAAGTATTATCTTGACAATGATATTCTGTGTCCAGAGACAATTATTTCCCAGATTAAATATGAGGAAAACAATTTGAAAATGTTTATCCAAGCTACTCCGCCCCCTGAGTGGGACCCTCATTAACATAAGTCTGTGACGTAGTCGAGGCACATTACCCATTCATTACGGGTATGCATTGTGTGTACATTGTACGGCGAAAATTCTTCGTGCAAAATCTAAGCAAAAGGGAGAAAAGGGCTAAAAGGGAGAAAATCAGGGTAAGTTCGATGTTAGTTGTTGTTGCAACTTACGAAATTGCACGTGTAGACCTAGTGTGTATACGGGCTGGGTCCAGACTATCGAGTCGATCCATGAATTTCGGCGCCTCGGTCTACGTCACGAACAGCGCCCTCAATTTGAGTCTCAACAAATTCCAAAAAGGGGGGGGGGGGGTCAATGTTTGAGCGCCAAATAATCACACTAAAACTTCACTTGAACCAGTTTGGCATTTAATTCACATTTAATACATATAAATGAATATATTTATGAAATAGAATGTGATCCGGCCAGTTTGAGAAGCATGTTTCCTTTAAACATCCTATATTTTAGAAGATCCGGGCCGCGCAGGGAAGTAAACTCTAACATCCTAAAATGTTATACCCATATCAATTGCACCCCCCCCCCCCCCCCCCCCCCCCGCTCCCCGTGGGGATTGTCATTTGGGAAATGAGAAAAACCCATCATTGGGGCGCTACTTTCCTGTACACGAAAGTATTTCTATTTCTACTCAAATAAGGGCCCAAGTCACCATGAACCCTTGGACACGAACAAAGTTACCAATCCCGACATCCTACGGGTAAATTCAACCCTATGCCCCCCGGTAACATTTCTGCGGAGGTATAAGAGTTTCGATGTATGAGGAACAGGCGTACGAAATCATCAGTAACATTCCAATAGAAATTGACTAATAGAAAATGAACGGCAATTAAAAGGAGCGCGTTGTTTTAGAAAAAGGTTTACACGATACGGGACTCGGCCCGTTTTTCCATGGAGGACCGAAACCAATCTGCCAGAAGAAACAGCACTGCAACCACCGTGGATGCACCAGACATAAAGAACGTTCCCTGGAAACTTCCCGTTGCTTCATAAAGCCACCCTGAATGAAGAAAAAACAAACAGAAATATTCATTTTTGCCTTTAGTTGTCAAATGATCTAAAAGCTTAATTTGCTGAGCGGAGCTTGTAATGTACTTACATTAGAGTAAGATTTGTTTGACTGAATTCACCTTTTTGAAGTTCGACACATTGTTTAAATCACGATATGCCTCATGCTGCTCATTATTTCCATTTACAAATTTAAAACGTATTAACGGATGTAAAAGCAACAATGTCCTTCTTAGGAATGTAGTAACCTGTACTTTGACTATACTGTGAAATTTCGATCACAATGAGAGTTCATCTTTTTAAGTGAAAAAGTCCAGTCGTTCTGGCACCAAGTTCACCGAGCAAGAAGAAACCTACACGATCTTATGCTTGGTTTAAAAGAAATTCACAAATCACAACTTTGAGTGAGCCCAATGGGAATGCAATCAGGCAGAGGAGAAAGAGTACGTATTTCTCTTATTTATTTATTTATTATTTATTATTCTATTTATTTATTTATTTATTTCAATTTTAATTTGTTTTAGTAATTAAACCAAGGATTTCACAAAAGTGCCTGTCACGTCGCTCCAAAGCCTGGAGAAACCTGTACAAACTAGTACTTTGGGTTTGTGGGGTACTTGCATTGTGCTCCCGTTTATCCCTAATCTTTAGAATTTCGCACGTGGGGTCTGTCACGCAAAGACCCATTGTTCCCATTGTATGAGTACCGGTATCCCACAAGGCTGTCATAGGAGGACTGGTCACACGTGATTTTCAACAGCGAGGGTCCGAAATCACATCCAGAGCCTATAATCTCAATAAGATTTAAGCTACCAAACCCTCAAGTCACAATCTCTCTTTGTCATGGTGGGACGATAGTTTTCAGGCTTCAGATGTGATTCTGTGTATTCCCCCATCCACTTTTAAACGTTCAAGGGGTTTACAGTGAAAGTGCAGTCACTATGTATTATCATAAAATATAGGGAGAAACAAATACGGTTAGTATTAACTTACCAGCAAGCGTATCGCCCAAGGAGACCGCCACGCCGGCCAGTAGGCTCTGCCAGCCCAAGACCAGGACGAATTTGTCGTCACTAAATGGCAAGCCCCTTACCATCACATAATACCCTTGCATGAGGGCATGTATCCCTGCTCCAATAACGGCTGTGTTTGCCAATTGACCAACGTAGGAATGTACAAAAGGTTCAAGGACAAATGCAATGACAGTCACCATCCCAGACACACTCCCGACAACATAGACGGACACCACCTTCCTCTGTAACGAGACAGCCGCCAGGAAGAGCCCAAAAAGGCTTCCCACTCCAAACGCCGTCGTCAGGAAGGACGCCTCGCTTGGGTTAAGTCCCATAGAGAGAGCATTGGGTACCATATAGACGACAATCGCGCCAAAACTGATGTTGTTGAACATTCTCATAGCGGTTATCAGACAAAATTCAACGTTCAGGAAAACATCGAGACCCAAGGCTGACGTCAGAGACGAACGGCACGACTTGAGTGTGAACCCCTTGGAGGAGTGTGCGTCAGAGTTTGTATCGCTCACCGGATGGTCGTTCTCAGGAATAACTGCATAGGTACCCACTGGCCTTCTCGCCAGCAAACCACATACGGCCAGATGGAAGCCAAATCCACCCATCAGAAGCATTGCTCCTCGCCAGCCGTACGTATCAAGAAGAACTTGAGTGACAGGCCCGTATACCATCATTCCGATCGGAACACCGGAAAGGCCAAAGAAACTCACCAAAGCAAATTTGTCGTGAAAGTAGAAGGCCATTTCAGCGGTTGCAACTGCCACGATGCACGCGACGCCAAACCCTGGTAGAATAAGGATATAAGTGTATTTAAAAATTGGCCACTGGAAATAATTCATTTGATCTTCCTAAAGCACTGACGTTTGCATAATTATACACTTTGGAAATAGATTGCTTTTACAATATTGTTCCTGAATTCTTTTTCTCTGTCTCTTGCAATATTTCTAAATTCTAAGTTTATTTTAATAACATCTTGTTTTAAGATCCTACATGATGAATGTATAATTATTTAGATGTCTGCAAAACTGCGGTCGCCGCTAGTGCAATTTTTTATTTAAAAACTTTTCTCAGACGGACTTCTCAGTTATTGAGAGAAATGAAAGTTTCTTCAGCAGGAACGATTTATGCGTATAATATCTTGTATGTATGAGCCGTCGGAGGTACACAATAAGTGCATCCGAATGGAAAATTATCTAATTTTGTTTAAAGGGACACATTGCTTTGAATTTTGCGATTTGGGCTATAAAACTGAAATGGATATGGTTGGGAAGCTTTTTTAGAAGTAGAATATAAAGATTCACATCCCTTCAAATTGCGTGGTTTTTGTTTAATTTCGTGACAAATAACGGTCCGCCATTTTGTAGAACCAAATGTTTGACTCCACAAAATGGCGGACCGTGTTCAACAGTCGTATTTCCAGTCGCAGCTGGTTGAAGTACGTCCTGTTGATCCATTTTGATGTACTGTGGCACGGCGCGCAGCATGCACTGGCGATATGTGTCGCGAGGTAGAGAATGGTACCTGGCGATCATGTGATAGGTTTACAAGGCCACTGGCTGCGGCGCCAGCCTAAAGACTCTTACAGGGTATTTTGCGCATTATTTAGACGATGGTATTTACTACTGGAAATAAGTCTATGTTTCGCGGGTCAGATGTCAGGAGTTAGAGGCCAATTTTTTTGTTTTATAATCACTACTCACTAATTACAACACATTATAAGTGTATTTTTTGCATGAACAACTCTTATAAAAGATAAGGAACATTTCCAAACAGCAACATTTCATGACATTTGAAGGCAATGTGTCCCTTTAATTTCTCTACTTTCCCAGCCCAAAGTCTCACATCAATCAATTGATGCATGTCAGCGGAGTTGCAAGCGGTGGCAAGAGCAAGTATGCAGCAACAAAACAGGCAAACAAGAAAGGGCAGGATAACGCCAGCAGGCAAGCAAGAAATCACAGGTAGGCAAATTGAAGATAAAAGTTACAAAAACAATAACTCATCTAAGGACTTTGGTTCCAGTGAAAAACCAGTTTTTAGGGTTTGGGCATAGAAGGACGCGATTCTGACGCTGGTAAACTGCGGTGATAACACAATCCGATTTACATAGAACAACATTTAATTAGGCTAGCTAACTTTTGGCGGGTGTTTCCCATCGGGCAAAATATTGTCGGGTTTTCTTTATTTAAAGATGATTTTGATTCCCTAGAGAAGTCTGGTTCTATGTAGATTTCGTATTGTAAAATAAAACAGCAAATAGGAAAAAGGAGTCGGATATTCATATGACACCGGTGTCATAGAATATCCGGCCTATGAATATCCGACTCTTTACCCATGATGCATCGCAATCCAATTGTGCTTTTATAATTAACACTTATGAACACAATAATTGTTGGCAATGGAATAGCCCAACCCTAACACTAATCCCTATCAACAATCTAACCACAATTCTAAGCCTATTTCTCAGACACCATAATCGTCACCAACACTCTAACCCTATGTTGCGCATTGTTTTGGTACTCGGGAGCCTACTGCGCATGCACAATATAACCTACAAGTCGCATTTTCAGTGAGTAAAAGTGACCGTGTCGGCATTGCATAATGATTGCGTCCTCCTATAAACAGCGCCGAAACACTTTTGAAAGCGGAGCAAAAGTAGCGCCGGCCGGCTGCTGCCAACTTCTATGTTTTTCTTTATGCGGAACTGCCAAAAGTTGGGAGGTGGGGGGGGGGGGGGGGCATTTTCCCCCAAGTGGAACAAGTTGGGGGCCAATTCCTCCTCAAGGCCCCACCCCCTGTTCCGCCGCCGTTGCCTCCTACACACTGAGTACATCTTGAGGGCGCCCTTTAATATGGCTGCACCGGTGAAATTTCCTCTCATTATTTATTAGTTAAATTTTTAAAATTTGTTAAGTGTTCTGCATGTCGCCACCTTTTCTTATTTTCAGTGATTTTGTGAGTATATATAGTTACTACTGGACTGATTGTTTCGTCATATATTGAAGGAATGGACTGATTTATTGCGTGTTACTTCCGACATGAAGTCATGAACTCGTTGTGCAGATACATATGTGTACTACTATTATACAATGCATGCATTGGTGGTGTGCATTGTCTCATACGCATCAGTATCCACCTTCCACACACTCCTTATCGTACTTCGGCCAGCATGACTATGTGTCGATATACAAGAGAGAGAGACCCTTCTGAACATTGGGAAGCAGTGTTCAGCAGATAAATGGAATAGTAGAGTGGAAGCAGCCGTATGGAATACTCTCAAGGAATTGCAGATTGCTATTGTAACTAAGCGGGGTTGCAGGGTAGGTAGAAATAAACAGAGGACTATTCAGACTCATATGTCAGAGCGCTTAATAAGTCTCACTCCTCGAAACCGTACAGGTGCATGCCAAGCCAACTTAGTGAAAATACCTAGAGTGAAATGTCTGAATCAAACACCTACCTTGCCAGTTGTTTATATGTGCAACCCACGATCCTTGGTGTACAAATTTGATGAATTTAGTACTTTGCTCTGCGAACTAAATATTGACATTGCAGGTATTTCAGAGTCTTGGATAAGCCCAGAGATACCAATTGAACATTTCCACATTACTGATTTTGTACTCGTTTCAAAGAGCCGAACTAATCAACGAGGTGTGGAGTAGTCATTTATGCACGCGAGAATCTCCATGTTGAAAGTGTCGACATCAGGGTACCAGACCATCTTGAGGTAGTATGGGTGAAAGTGAGGCCCTCTCGACTCCCCCGCAAGATTCCCGTTCTTGTATATGCTGTTATATACTCGCCACCCAGCAACCCGTATGAAAAGGAACTCATTGACCACCTGTTGGAAGGTTTTGATTACATCCGAGCAAATTATTCACAGGCAGGTGTTACTCTTTTCGGTGACATTAATCGATTGGATACGAGTGAACTGTGTTTAGGAAATGGCCTAACGCAATTAAGTGGTAAATCAACCCACCCGAAATGGAGTGATTCTCGACAAAATTATTGCTAACCTTGCTGAACATTACCATTTGCCAGAAATCTGCTCCCCTGTTGGAACAAGTGATCATTCCACAGTCGTGTGGCTACCAAAACAGAGGACAACTAATACCAGCTTAAAGCTTAAGCGAATCGTACGCCCAATGAAGGAGTCGTCAATCCGGGACTTTGGCACTTGGATTGTCAATCACGATTGGTTGGAGGTGTATCTGCATTCTACGACACCTTGCAGGAAGCAATAAATATCCACTTTCCAACAAAATCAATTAGACTCCATAATGATGACAAGCCATGGATGACGCCCTATATAAAAAAAACTCATCAACAAAAGGCAGCAAATTGTTCATCAATAGCATCGTTCACTGAGATGGAAGTACCTCCGCAACAAGGTGAAGCGTACGATAGTGAAAACAAAGAAAGACTACTACATTAACCGTGTACAGAAACACACGAAATCTAACCCAGCAGAGTGGCACAAGCAAATACGGATCATGACAAATATGGGGGAAAAGGCCTCGGTTATCAACCCTCCTCCAGGTGTTAATGCAGCCAACCCTAAGGATGTTGCCAACAGTATTAACGATTATTTTGTATCTGTATCAAGCCATCTTGAGCCACTTAACATTGCAGAATTACCTGCATTTAGACCGGACTCTAATCAGACTCTTGCAGTGCAGAATTATGAAGTTTTTAGGATGCTAAACAAGACTGGGATTGGTAAAGCGAGCGGTCCAGATAGTATCTCTGCCAGGATAGTTAGAGAGTTCGCGTGTCAACTTAGTGATCCCTTGGCAGATATTCTCAATCAGTCATACAGAGATGGGTTTGTTTTGCCACAATGGAAGAAGGCAGTTGTGGTCCCGATCCCTAAATCAAAACCAGCAACATGGGACAAACTTCGCCCTATCTCCTTAACTGACCATTTTGCAAAGGTCGCAGAAGGATTTGTTGCACAATGGCTGATGGAGGATATCAAGAATACCATAGATCCAAATCAGTATGGCAGTCGTAATGGTGTATCCACTACTCACTACCTTGTGAAACTTTTGGACACACTCCACAGAAATGCTGACAGACCACGTAGTGTCAGCACTGTGGTGATAACAGATTTCAGCAAGGCATTCGACTGCGTTCTTCATAATACCCTTATCAATAAATTGGTTGATTTGGGAGCTCGCCCCTTGGTAATATTATGGATCGCTAGTTTCCTGAGTGGTCGCGAGAGCAGTGCGTCAGGTATCATGGAGGAGTAAGTGATTGGAAGACACTTAACTGGGGAGTACCACAAGGAACACGAATTGGCCCTCTAGGGTTCCTTGCACTTGTGAACGATGCCGCTGAAGACCATCAGTTACAGCATTGAAATATTTAGATGACCTGACATTAGTTGGAGAGAGTAACTGTAGATACTCTGTTGACTTACAAACCCAGTTAGATTGCCTTGATGAGTGGGTTCTTAAGAACCACATGAAACTGAATTTGGATAAATGTGCCTCAATGGAAGTCTCATTTATGAAGAATCCCCCACACCATCCTCCGTTTATGCTTGGTGGTATTCCAGTGAAGTTGGTTAATGAGGCAAAAATCTTGGGTGTCTATATAACTGATGACCTAAAATGGAAGACCCATGTCACTAGCATTTTGAAAAAAGCTAATGGCAGACTTCATTTGTTGAAAACACTAAAGTGTTTTAACTTGCCCCTTCAAGATCGCATCACAATCTTTAGGGGCTATGTTAGACCGCTCGTAGAATATGCTGCCCCAGTTTGGCACCCAGGGCTTATACATCTAAGGAAAATGATAAGTTAGAAAAAATCCAACGAAGGGCCTGCAAAATTATGATGGGCAAAGACTATAACACTTATGAGGAAGCCCTTGCTCTCTGTAACCTTCAGTCATTTGGTGAAAGAAGGGATCAATTATGCCTAAGTTTTTTCAAGTCATTGCTCTCTTCTGAGACCTTCACCAGTTGGATCCCACCAAGTAGGAGTGATGTCCATCACAGAAATCTGAGAAATTCGAATAAGATTACTTTGGCTTATTGTAAAACTAAACGTTGTCAGCGAAGCCCCAACATGTTTATGACGAAACTGTGGAATGAGAACAATTAGGTATTGCTATTGTTATTGTCCCTTTGTCCCGGTCTTGCCCCCCCCCCCCCCCCCAAATATAGTTATACACATTTTTTAGTGTTTGTCCATTTTTTATTTTTTTATTATTAGTGTGTTAATGTGTAATTTGTACATGTACATGTATCTTTATTTTTTTGTCAGTAGGTCCTTTTGCCTGTTAAAATTTAAATATTAATAGTGTTTATTAACCTTATTGCCTTAACCCATTCACCAATACCTACCTACCTCCCTATGCCCACCTGCCAATACATACCTGCCTATCCCCACCCCATCCTTTTCCATTCCCTTTCCCATTAGTCATTTTTCCTTCCCCTTCCCTTTTATTCCTTCACTCCCTTCTCATTTTCTATTGTTTTGGGTCTAACTCCGTCCTTTTAACCCTCCTTACCCATTTCTTTGTTTCAATTATTTTGGTTTGTTTTTATATTATATAATTTAATTTTATTGTATTTTCTTATCTCTTTGATGTTTATATAGCTTTCTTTAGTACAATTTAATCTATATATTTGTTTTAATTGTAACTGTGTTTTTAATTCTACCGCTGGCGGCGACAAATGCAGTAATACACCATTCAATTCAATTCAATTAACAAAATTCAATTCAATTCAATTCAATTCAATTCAATTCAATTCAATACATGTATAGAGACATGTAATAAACAAATCAACCGTACCTGCAAATATGACAAGGCCTAATGCGAGAATGGCAATGTTGTAAGTCCTTGAGGCTAGCACCAGTCCAAGCCCGAAGATAATCGCACCGAATGTGATCACATAGCGGCCTCCAATTTTGCGCGCTACAGCCGTTGCCACGGGTGCTGTTGAAAAGAACATTAAATATATCCAGATTATTTAACATAATTAACAAAACTGCTAGGACATTTTGTATCACTCTGAAAAATACATGTTGAGACTGAATTGTTGAGGTATCCCACAAAAAGCAATCGACCGAAGATGAGCAGATATTAAAATAAGCTTCAAATTTTGAATGAGGAGCGAGAAATGTGTCCAATTTCTGCAGAATTAATGTTTATCAATCATCCCGCATAGCACGTGTTTTTATTATTATTATAATTTTCTTTAAAGTTTCGTGAAGGTGAAATCCATTATGATCGGAAGGTTCAGTCAGAGCATACACGGGCAGAAGCTAATTTAAAAAGGATGATTTAACATATTCAAGCTTGGTCAACGTGTGGACTGGGCTTGTTTAATCCCTGCCTGATTCCGAGGGTTCCCCTTGGTATATCATTCTGGGGTTTTCCTCCCATCTCTAAAACTGAAAATGTCTTCGTCTTCTTCCCATAGGTTTATTGAGGCTATAGAGCTACAGGAATCCTTGGTTTCATTACCAGAAGGAATTAAAATAATTAATAGGGAAATATAATAAGTAAAGCTCTTTAAAGCAGTAAGTTGTAAAACACTTACACATACAATACTCAACGCTAAGGTAAAGGGAAGCGATGGAACCAACGATCCACAAATCCGTCTCGAAATCTTTCTCCATGGAAGTCATAAGAACTCCAAAACCTTTAAGGCTTCCACGCACGATGAACTCGGAGAGGAAAACGGCTAGAACTACAAACCAACCCCAGCCCCCCTCACGGTAGCGTCGACTCTCTGGCATGGTGCAAGTATCCCCCGACAGAAATAAATGCAGTTTATACGAAACTGTTCCCGCAAGAAGAATGCGGCTGAAGAATCTCGAGCCAAAGGACTTCAACACGAAAATCATAAAAAAAATTATACGTACTATTAAACTCTACAAAACGATTGGTGTTGTTCTTTTTCTAGTCAGTGTTGCAAACAGTTGGTTTAAGTTGAAAATCCCCAAACCACCTACAGCAATTATAGGTGGGTGAATCCTAGCCTTTGCAACGATCTCTACAATACGTCTAGTCTTGTCGGTTGTTTATTTGTATCTGCCCTGCGCATGGTACAATTGGGTACTGGTTTTGATGGTTGAAACCGAGTTACGGGTCATATGCAATGATATTAAATGTTATATTCTGTTTTTTCACAGTTGGCTGACTGTTTGCATACCTTGAACCTTGGCCCAGAATCGTAATTAGGTAACAATTCAGAACAGCCCAGCGTGTATTGTATTATATCAGCCGTGCTAAGCACGCTGATATATTGTGATCGTTGCATTTCTTTCTTTATATCAGCCGTGCGAAGCATGCTGATATATTGTGATCGTCGCATTTCTTTCTTTATATCAGGTCAGGTCGTGTTTTTCTCAAGCTCCGGAAAAAGTAAGAATTAGACCTTGTATGGTCACAGTTTTCATATTGTTATATTTGTTTTCACTTATAGGTCCAACTAGACCGTCCTCCTTTTGTCGGGTTTTATTATTTTAGAGTAATTTTGCGTTCATTTTCAGTCTCTTTCCGTTGGGTTTCTGCTCTGGCTGGTCGCCATGACTAGTTAAGCGAAACCACCTGAAAAGGTTCAGCCGACCGTGCCCTCGACTGGGGCGAGCGTGCCCTCGACTGGGGCGAGCGTGCCCTCGACTGGGGCGAGCGTGCCCTCGACTGGGGCGAGCGTGCCCTCGACTGGGGCGAGCGTGCCCTCGACTGGGGCGAGCGTGCCCTCGACTGGGGCGAGCGTGCCCTCGACTGGGGCGAGCGTGCCCTCGACTGGGGCGAGCGTGCCCTCGACTGGGGCGAGCGTGCCCTCGACTGGGGCGAGCGTGCCCTCGACTGGGGCGAGCGTGCCCTCGACTGGGGCGAGCGTGCCCTCGGCTGGGCCTTCTAAGCCTATTGTTGAGGCTAACGAGCCTTTCCGGAATAATGGAATTTCATTCAAGGCGGCCGACAATGTCTCCGTTCAATCTTACATGGACGCCATTACTAAAAACCTCAATCCCAAAGACATACTTTCCGCTTCCCGAATTTATATTGGCCGCATTGACATCTATCTAAGCTCGAGAGAGGCGGTCGTCGATGCAGTCCAACTACAGGGACTAGCATACGACGGCTCCTTTCTCGAGCTGACCTCCTCTAGTTCGCCCAACCCACCCGTCTCACACTTTCAAACGTGTACCCCGAAATTCGGAACGGAGTCCTGGCCTTGCGGCCACCCTGTCGTCCTGTTGTAAGGTGGTGTCCCAGATCCGACCAATTCCCCTGGGACTCGAGAGTAAAAACCTCAATCACATTATGAGCTTCCGAAGACAGTTACAGATCCTAATCAACCCAAATGTCACCCCTCCTGACCACATCAATTCTAATTTTTCTGGTACCAACTATAGAGATTGTTTTATCACGGAGTCAGTGCGCTGCTTCAATTGCGGCGAATTCGGCCATATTAGCAGATCCTGCAAAAAGAGGAAGCCCGCCCGTGGGGACGACGGTGATGGGGACATCAACCCCCTCAACCCCCCACCTGTCTTAGTCAAACCCAATTCCAAGTCCGACCCCAAACACCCACCCAAACGATCCAAACCCAACTCGCCCGGCCCCGCCTCCCCTGCGCCTGCGGGGTCGGCTCGTAGGTCGGAGTTTCCGACCGCCGCGCCGCCCCCACCCCCGGGCGTGGACCCTGAGGGGTCCCAGCCTGGGGTCGCTGCGCGCACCACTTTCCCGGCCGGCCGCGGGCCCTGCCGGGCCCTCGTCCGGCGCGAGGCGTGCCTCGGACCCGGCCAGTCCAGGCGTGCCCCCTTCGGGCACTGTAGTTGCAGCGCACGCCCCCGGCGGGGCGGAGTCCGGGCTCCCCCTACCAACCCTCCCTCTAATCCTCCCGAAGTGCCGTCGATATAGGGATCTCCCCCTCCACTTTCCTGATCCTTTTCCGATGTCGTTACTAAACGCAAACAGACTTCTCCCACTCCATTCTCTGATTCCCCCAAACTCATCCCTCTCAATTCACCCTCCCCCCCCCCCCCCCCCCCCCCCCGCAGGAACCTGGCCAGAAAACAACAGAGCCCCATGTCGACGGCCTCACCCACCCTCACCCAGGCCCTCAACTCCCAGTCCTCCATCCCACCCACCCCCTCAGTGGTTCCCAAACCCCCATGCCGTCGTCCCCGGCGTCCACTGCGGGCGAGGCCGACACCGACTCCGTGAATTGGGAGGACACACAGACGGACGAAGACCTTCCGTCTGAGGTCCCCCCACTAAACAAAGGCCCCCTATCACAAGCAGAACTCGTAAAATTCCTGTCTTCGGTAAAAGCCAGAAAAAAACCCAGCCTAGATTGCAAAAAAGTTCACTTCTAACATCTCTGGGCTGGTCAAACAATTAAAACCTCTGCGTACCAATCCCCTTCTGCAGAGGAACATGCAGCAGAGGATTTCCAAACTTGTCACTACTTTATATAAATCATTCTTTTCTCCTTTAATTTATGGAATTTTGTAACTTTTTGCCCGCCCTAGCAATGACACTGTCACTGCTGACTCTCAACACCGGGGGCTGCTCCACACCTATCCAAAATAATTCCTTTCAAATATATGATACCCTGCACGATATGGGGGAAAAGGGTACCCCCCCCCCCCTTTTTATCCCTACACCCTAAGCACACTGCAGATTATTGTTATCTAACACATCCCCCTAGATTTCTGAATAGAATTCTTGAGATTCCGGGAACATGCACAATGACCAACACAAAAGAGGGGGTCCCTTTCCCCCAACCCCTCAAAAAAAGTTTCGCAATTTTTTCAATCAAATATATTTCGGATTATTTGTGACCTGTTCATATCATGTCGCATATCAATGGAAAGCTGATGTGGTCACCTTTACAACGATACCACATTTGTAGCAATCAGTTGTTTGAGGGCTCGGCAACTCTGTCGTGAATGCAGGGGGGTCACAAACTGAATGTGCCAAATTCGCCATTATCAGTGTTCAACAAAACAACCAACGCTGTCAGTAACAAATAAACTCTGTGACAAGGAATAAATAACACATATTGCACTTTTTTCAATTTGTCAATTTTACACCTTTATTAATCAAACAGCAGTCATGAGCTTCAGTAGCGGGTGGAAGATTTCTGGGACATCCCAGCTTCAATTTGCCCTATGGCACGGGCCCGGGCATGATAATGTTTTGAGTAGAAACAAAATGACCACATGAACAGTGCCAAAGGCTTACTGTTTGTGAGACTGGAATATCAGTGTTTACAGGTTAATTGTCGACCATTCAGGAATGTATGGGGAGGCATTTTGCATACATTCATGGTAGCCCACCTGTAATCACTGCTAATACAGTCTCAAAAGCAGTACCATTGAAAACAATCCAATCCCAAAAACAATTTTTTATAATCCAATAGTGTTGGTATTCTAATGCATAGAGCAGCAGATGTTTGTTACTCATAAAGGAGGTTCAAAACTGTCTGTTCAATGAAGCATAATATTGACAATATGTCTGGTTTATTCCTTATTACTGACAGAGTTGGTTATTTTGTTGAGGACCGATAATGGCGAATTTGGCACATTCAGTTTGTGACCCCCCTGCATTCACGACAGAGTTGCCGAGCCCTCAAACAACTGATTGCTACAAATTTGGTATCGTTGTAAAGGTGACCACATCAGCTTTCCATTGATATGCGACATGATATGAACAGGTCACAAATAATCCGAAATATATTTGATTGAAATAAATTGCGAAACTATTTTTGAGGGGTTTTATATATATATACCACATTGCTTCTAACCCCGACCTAGTTCTTTTACAAGAAACCTATAATTTAAATGAAAACGGCCCTTGCTGGAACATGTGGTCCTACACCCCCTTTTGTTCTCCCGGGCCCAAAGGCTCGGGAGTAACTATTCTTGTTAAAAACAACAACATTGATATTATTTCTTCTAGTACCATCTACGATGGGCATATTATTTATACTAAAATTAAATTCAATACTATTTTTTAGCATATGGATAACACCCTCATCCCTCAGCTCGATAAAAACGCTCTCATTGCCATTTACCATTTACTGGACCACTGTTCCGGCTGCGGTGACGGTGTCATTGTGATGGGAGATGACTTTAATTGTACTGAAAATCCGGCCATTGATCGTCTGTGTATGCCGATCGAGCGCAGACCCAAAGTTGCCATGGCTCTCAAAGGCGCTGTCAATGCATTGTCTCTTTGTGACGCCTGGCGCAGACTGAATCCCCTGGACCAAAATTCACCTGGCTTAGGAGAAATCCCTCAAAAATGTGCGGAGTCTCCAAAGCCAGGTTGGATCGCTTTTATGTCCCTCCTAATCTCATTTTTTCATTCACACCTGTTCTATTCTCCCTTGTTCTCTCTCCGACCACTGCGCTGTTACTCTAACAATCAAAATTCCTTCCCATACTCCGAGGAGCAGCGCCTATTGGCATTTTAACAACTCGCTCCTCGGGGATAACAATTACAGTGACATTATCATTGAATTCTGGACTCATTGGAGAGAACAGTGCAACTTTCCGAATCTCGCCGCTTGGTGGGATTTCGGAAAGTTGCACATCAAATCCCTCACCCAAATGTACGGTCTAAATTAGCGCAAGAAAAACGCAAAGCATTCTCAGAAATAAACCGCAAAATCGATGAGATTCAGTCTGCGCCAGACTTAACGCCCCAAACCCGGGAAACCTTAGCTGAACAAAGAAACTATTTAAACCACCTCCTTAAAATTGAAGCCCAGGGCGCTCTTGTCAGATCTCGTTTCAAACATCTTAACGAAACTGACTCGTGCTCACACCTATTTCTTCAATCTAGAAAAATCCAACTTTCAATCTAAACACATCTCCCATATCCACTTAAAATAAACAATAAAACCTTATCTTCCTGGTCGCGCCTTTTTACACGCTCTCTTTCAAAGGAAAAAGTATAATTGCTAACCAACTCGTCGCCTCCACAAATGTTCACTCTCTTGCTGTTTTCTCCCCTCCGGCCAATCTCTAAGTGAACTCTAAAATGCCCTTGTCGACTTCGTCTGGTCTAACAAGAGACACTACATCACAAAAGAGACCCTTTATAAACACCCCGACAAAGGAGGACTGGGTCTTGTATGCCTCCAAGCGCGCATGTTCGCTTTTAGACTTACCACAGTCCAACGATTACTTAGTCTCTATTCCCATCCTGCCTTCTTTCTGATCAGCCACTTTTTCAAGCAATACCAAAAACTCGGTTTTGATTTGAACCTTTTTCACCTTGACACCGATCCTAAATTGTATACTAGCATCCACGTTTTCAACAGTGAACTCTTGTGTGCTTGGACGGCGTCCGGAGCTCGAATCGAAACACAGCCTGATTCTATCAACCATGTCAACAATTTTCCCCTAAACTGCCCTTTTTTGAGCGATACAGCTATGGTGGGGAACCCCTTCCCGTGCGTCTCACGGCGTGCAGAGTCAAACTTGTCCGCCACCTTCTGGATTCCACCACCGGCCGATGGATCGAAGGCCGCACCTTCATCACTTCTTCCCGGGGACTCCGACCTCCCTCTCTACGTCTTTTGGATCTGGACATTCAACGTCTTCACACTAAGCTCATCATTCAATCTCCAACTCTGTTCTGCGAGGAAGGATGTACCATATCACCTTCTGATCTTCAACGCATCTATGCTCTTCCGGACTGTCCAGTACTCTTCAACCTACCTCCATATGAAAACGGACTCTCCGCACCATCCAAATTTCTGTATGCCATCTTCAATGAGGAGATCATTTATCTTTCAAGTTTTTCCTCCTCCTCTCACTGGCATAAACTGGGCTTCCTCAATTCCTCCACCCAACTTCAGTGGAGGAACATCTAAAACTACCTACCTCGAAGAAAGAGGGCGATGTCCAATTTAAGTTGTTCTACAACTTTCTGCACTCGCTGTGTGTTTTACATCACCTTAACCCGGACATCTCTTCTTCCTGCGGATGGTGCGGAGAAAAGGGCTCGATCCTTCATCTTTTTATCACCTGTCCCGCTATACAACCGGCTCTCAACTTGCTTTACTCGCTGCTCAATCGTCTACATCCATCTCTAAAATTCAACTTCGACCTCTACTGGGCGCTGATTCTGCACGCTAAAGGGACGCACAAAGGAGGCGGTTCGTTTAGCCAACTTCCTCATCATCAGCTGCAAAAATGTCATATATTATCTATATCGTACATCCCGTTTTGTCGATTCCCTCACTATTTGGCAACATCTTTCGAAAAATAGAATTCTCATTGACTTTACTGACTACAAAATGTCCGATAATATCAATGCCTTCTCTATAATAATAGGCGAGGAGATGTCCCCGATTATCTTGCAAATGAGTGGCACCCCTCCTAGAACTAGAAACAAATTGCCAATTTCGATAGATTTTTACACGCTTAATCAAAATATGGTTGTTGGCGGTTTCCAATTCCTGCAGTTAATTCGCTAATTTCGATTAAAACGTTTAAAGTACGCGGCATTTTTTACTCCCATGATACATTGCGCCACCGACGGCTCATGTGACGTAAATACCTCTTAAGCCAATTAGAGCGAAACAATTGCGCACGTGACCTCTCATTAAAATAAAGATGGCAGCTTCCATGGACAACGTGACAGTCGTTTCTCGGTGGTGATTTTCGGGTTTTTCTTCGGTTTACAGCAATGGAGTGTACTGGACACACAGTTCCCAGCAGGGAAAGTGATAAGATAACCTTATTGTTTTAAGCGAGATGGAGGAAGGTGTTGAAGTGCGTTGATATGGGGTACGCTAAGCAGCATTTATACGCAAACTCTGTTGCTGATTCTATTGCATCAGAGCGGCTTGGTTCGAGAGACTTTTGGCGGATAGCTAACAGCGTACTTAACCGCAATAAGTCCTCAATTCCTCCTCTCTTTCATGGACCTGAAGTTCTTACTTCTCCACTGGACAAGGCGCACCTTTTTTGGCAACAATTTTGTCCGTAATTCAACAGTCGACGATGAGGGGTATCAGTGTTGGAGGTCTCGAGACCGGCCTCGGCCTCGAGGCCGATTTTTATGGCCTCGGCCTCGGCTTGGCCTCGGAGCGCCTCGGAGCCTTCCGGACTCGGATCTGGTGAGGCCGGCTCGAGGCCGCCCACTTTGACCAATTTTCCCACCAATTCACATGTGTTTTCTGTTTCAATTTATTTTAATTTTTGTACCTCATCAAACTTTTGAGAATCTGCCACAGTGGGTTCCGTGAAACGAAATACAGTTTCAAGCAGATACGCACGAATGAATGAACTTGTATTTGCATTATTGCACCATGGAGCTATAGATAGCTCTCCGATTGCACGTACTCACGTACGTACATGTACATTGTACATGTATCATCTTCTTGTAGAACCAGTCTACTCCCGCTAATATACTACATGTAGTTCCTGGTCCAGCACTCACTCGCCCTATGAACTGCCACTATAAGCCAGTTCGATGTTTCGCTCGCGCATGCGCCAACTCCGTGACGACTGTTTCTTTTTTGTATTTTTTTAACAAACCTTTCCGCTTGATAGCAACGCACGTCTTGGACACGCATTTTTCCATTTCAGCTTGGATTTCTTCATATTACAATTTACAAGTGTAAATTTTCCAAACCTGTCGAAAAGTTTGCCATTATAGGAAACCCCCATTAAATAAACTATAAATTGGTTTTGGAATCAGCATTTTATCGCTCAGAACAAAAAGAGTTGTGATTTTTCCCGAACCCCCGCACATTGTCCGGGCCCACCAGACGTCCAGCCCGTGAGACACGGGCAAAATGTGTTCCAAATCTCGCTTCGCAGAACGCAGCAACACGGAACATGCGTCGCGTACCGCGAGCCAGAGTAAGTCTGGAAATGGACTTAGGGCATCCACGCACAATACGCATACGGTACCAGTCTGGTTTCCGCCACGCAAGATGTCTCGGGGGTTGTTACAAAATAATCGTTTTGCTTCTGTACTCGATCTATAAGAATACTTGTTGACTAAGTGCGCCTGGTTTGTCTGAGTTTCTTTTTATATCGCCCTGTTTATAATAGTTTGGACTTCATGTGTACGAATCTTAGGCGTTTTTTGGCGTTCATTTTATTTATAAAGTTACATTCAAAATGTTACAATTTGTCAAAGAGATTTACATGTGATTTCAATGAACGTTGCGGAACCGACGCGTGAAAAGCGCAAGTTGAAAGTTCGATTTTGTAATATTTTATTTTCCTGCCAAAATGAATGAAGTTTCTATATAAACACCATGGATCGTAAGAGTTAATATTCCTTTTGATATCAGGGCACTTGTTAATTGATTTAGAGCCATGCTAATACTTATTATCACTGTTTGAAATTGACTACTTTTGAGTACGCTATGCACAACACGAATGGTGCGCCCACGTACATGGGTTTGTTTATCAAATTTCTGTCCCACAATTCCCTGCGCGCCCGAGACATCGAATTGGCTTATTGCGTTACACGTACTGAGGTAGTATCTAATCTTTTTTTTCAAAGTGAACAAAGAAACTGGCAGAAGCGGGATTCGAACCTGCGACCTCCGGGTTACCGTACCGGCGCTCTACCAACTGAGCTATCTTGCCCTATGTGGGCGGTCTCCCAAATTGTCAGTATACTATCTTTGTTCAAGTGGGCGCTCGTTTGTTAGATAATCAGTCTACTCCCGCTATAGACTGGTTCCTGGTCCACCACTCGGCCCTGAACGAGTGAACGTTAAAGCGATAATCATAATGGCCGGCAGTGAAGTTGAGGGAACCAACCTGTTATTCACGCGTGCTCGCGCAACGCGAAGCCTAGTATAACTGCATGCCTTGAATACTGTCCTCTCTCTGTTCCAGCTAGTCTTGGTTCCAAGACGTTACTATTGTACTTTTGTACTTTCGCAGTTGCAATGCACAGGCAGCGCGATCAGGTAGTTGCAATAGGCCGACATCGCGATAAGATTTTGGATCTGTAGTAACGTCTTGGGTAAGTTGGCATTTCGGGGACGCGACCAGACTGTGGCAACTACAACTAATGCAGTATTCATATCACGTGATAATCATGGACGGTTATGCAGTCAGCGACCGAGTTTGAGCACAAAAGACCGATCCAGTGAACGTCGCCCGATGGTGTTCTGACCAATCGCATTCGTGGTTTATGTCCGACATGCGTGCACGCGCATGTGACGCACGCGGCTGCAGATCAATGGTCATGATGCCTCGTCATGTCCTATGTATTTGCGTGTAATGATTAATTTATGATAAGGCTCAAACTCGGTCACTGATTACATCCCTCGGAAAAGCGAGGGAGAATCGTCGAAAAGTAAAGAAAAAGTTAAGAATTGCCTGCCAACTTATCTAAGACCCTTGAAGCGATCTAAAATCGTGCACGTTTGACAAACACCGGCTGCGGATTCGGCTCCATTTTGTAACCTACGCATGCGTGAGGACAGAACGCACGTACGAAGCTGGGATTTCGAGGACACAACGTTAGTGAATCTGGCGCTCAGGCGCCTCCGAAATAGAGGGTCTTGGGCCCACGACTATGTTCCAGCCAGCATGCAGTGCTCCAGTGGAGCGCATTTTTAGCAAAGGAGGGATTATTATGAGGCCCCATTGTGCAAAGTTATCCCAACAGATGCTGGAGACCCTTATGTTCTTGAAATGCAATTAACATATCCTTTAAGAAACCTGCCGTTGACTTGAAAATACAAAAAAATAAAAATCTTAAACTTAGTGTACACGATTGGTAATCCTCTAATTTTGTTTTTACTGAATTGTTACGAAATACCTTACTAGCCTGTAAGTTAATAGTAGTCTCGATCATCCTGTGAAATGATAGCACCAGGTGTGCTGTCGTTGTCAAGAAAAGTGGAAATTTATATTGTTTTCAATCGTTGGAAAAACTGCCCTGTAGCCTTTCGTCAAGGCGCGCGTGGCTACCCGGACGAGTGGCGCGCCCCGGACATGCTGGCATTCGGGGCGCGTCACGTGGCCAGGTAGCCATGCGCGTCTTGACTAAAGGCTATCATCCGCCCGACGGTTGAGAACGAGCGCCGTTTTTCTCTCGTTTTTCTCGCCATCCAACAACGCAAAACTTTGAACGGGTCAGTGGAGCGATATTTCCTATAAAATACTAACCCCAAATCCGCCCATTTCTAAAAATTGCAACAATGACCAATCATGCACACTGCCTTTAACCTTGATTGAGTGGATTATTAGTTTATTACGTGTTTAGTAGCCGGCCTCGGCCTCGGCCTTGGCCTCGGACGTTGTGGCCTCGGACGTTGTGGCCTCGGACGTTGTGGCCTCGGCCTTGGCCTCGGCCTCGGCCTTGGCCTCGGACGTTGTGGGCTCGGCCTCGGTCTCGGCCTCGGACGTTGTGGCCTCGGTCTTGGCCTCGGCATCGGAGGTTGTGGCTTTGACTACAACACTGAGGGGCATACACTTCCTGCCTTTCCTTCCCGTACAGACAATGTGATCTCTGATCCTCTTTCACCCCCAAGAAGGTTGCCCGCATCATTAATACCTTAGATGCCTCCAAGGCTACGGGCCCTGGTGGGATCCCTGTTATTGTTCTGAAAATGTGTTCTCCTGAACTTTCATCTGTTCTTGCCAAGCCGTTTGTCAACCAACAGCTTCTTGGATACTTGGAGGACAATGACCTTCTTACCGACTGCAAGTAATGGTTTTCGCCATTCTCGCTCAAATGGTGATCTGCTGTCCCAAATTACTGACCATTTTAATAGGGCCGTTGATCGCAGGGGTGAGGCACGTGTAAATGGAACGCCATTGCTATCTTGGGTGGCTTCAGATCGTTGGCTTCGTCATTTTCATCATTCCGTTCGGCAATTCCATCATTCAATTTGGCAATTTCATCATTCCATTCGGCAATTTCGCCATTTCGTTTTGCATTTCGACATTCCATTCGGCAATGTCACCATTCCGTTTGACAATTTCATTATTCCGTTCGGCAATTTCACCATTCCATTCGGCAAATTCGCCATTCAATTTGGCATTTTCATCATTCAATTCGGCAATTTTATCATTCAATTCGGCAATATCACCATTTTGTTTGGCATATGTCACCATTCCGTTTGGCATGACTCAATTCTGTTCGGCAATATCATCATTCAATTCGGAAATATCATCATTCAATTCGGCAATATCATCATTCAATTCGGCAATATCATCATTCAATTTGACAATATCATCATTCAATTTGACAATATCACCATTACATTCGGCGATATCACTATTCCGTTTGGCATTTCACCATTTTGTTTGTCAATTTCACCATTCAATTCGGCAATTTCGCCGTTTTGTTTGGCAATTTGGTAGTAATCGATTCTCCGTGCTCGCATAACTATTCGGTTTTACAAGTAATCGTCCTTTACTGCGAGTTCGTCCTTTCATTTGCCAATTCACCATTCCGCAATTCAATTTCATCGTTCCGCAATTCAATTTCATCATGCGGTGTGGCAATTCAGCGTTCTGTGTGCAGTGACCTTTGTATGGTGGCCGTGAAGGGACATTGCAATTTGTAAATATTGACGTCAATATTCGCGTAATACAAAATCCACGTCCTGCTATCCAGTCGCGATTTTTTTTGAGCAAGCTAGGTGCTGGTTGTCAAGTGGGATTGTGTAAACATAGCCCAGCATCAACTCCCTGGTTTCTGGGCTTCCATCTGTGTGCAGACTTGATAAAATTACTGTTGAAAAATTGGTCCTATTTGCCCGAGAAAGTGGAGGGATGCCATGTTAAAAATGGCTGTTGATCGGCTTGGGAAATAGGACTTTTTTGGAGGTGGGTTTGTTTTGTGTCAATAATTAAAAATGTAATTGGTTAACCCCCCAAAAATAGAAAAGAAATGGACAGACAAAAGATCAGACAATAAGTGGCATTTGTTTGTGTAGACCCCAGTGATGCTTGGGTACAGGTTATTGGGCCCTGAACTTTGTTGATTTTACACTGTTGTCAATGGAGCTGGAATTAGTGTGGTGCACCCTATATATCAAAATGGCGGCTTCCATGTGCACATGTGGAGGGGATTTTAAAATGGCTTCTTTTGTTTACATGCAGTCGTAGCAGTGCTGTCGGGGTAAAAACAAACTTCAGAGACAGTTTTCTTCATTACAATGACCCATTTAGAGACATTTAATTGGCAACATCAGGTAAACTCAATAATTAATAAGCATATGCAGTTGTTTTTAAAAATCATGCACACGATTTTGCAGCGGTGTTGTTTTCTTTATATGCGGAGCTGCCAAAAAGTGGGGGGATGGAGGGGGGGCATGGGGGGAAGGGGAAACCCCCCCCTCCCCCCGTTCCGCCGACAGTAGTGGCAGGATATGGCATGTCCATGATGTGTGTGAATCGCTTGGCCTGGAATGCCCTTTCCACACGCCCCACCCACGCCCTGCACACCCCCATCCCCCTTTCTAGAGGTGAAATAATATTTAGAAGTATAGTATAATGTAGTAAAATGGCCTATGTATTTTCTACTCCCAATAAAGCAGCACAAAACTTAATAAGAATGCATGGTTAGAAATGTTGAGGGGAAAGCAAAACCCACGTACCCCCCCCCCCCCCCCCTTTCTCTTGTCAAGCTTCCCCATGGCCCATAGTAATTGTCCCCCTCTTGTTAAATAAATGATTTGTAAAGCTGTGAGAATTCTTATCATCAAAAGTGAGACATCAAAATAGCTTTTTGAGGGAGAATTCGAATATAACTTCTAACTTGTCCACAGGGTGTACACATGCCATGCAGGTTTCTTTTCTCTAATTGTTTAAAGTAGCATGAAAATGCTCACCCTTGTTTGACCTTGTTAAAGACAAACGCAATAGAAATTTTCAATTTTTTTTCTTCAGATATCAGATCAGTGACTGATTCTCTACATTTAAAGCATCATTTATTAACCAGAAAGAGAAATTGACTGCCCTTATAGGGTGCACTACACTAATTCATGTCCGAATTTATGCGCCAGCTCATCAACATAAAATGTATACCCACAACGTTTTTTGAAAAAGGAGAGTTTGTGCCTCAAAAAATTGTGGGATTGTGTAAACATAGCCCAGCATCAACTCCCTGGTTTCTGGGCTTCCATCTATGTGCAGACTTGATAAAATTACTGTTGAAAAATGGGTCCTATTTGCCCGAGAAAGTGGAGGGATGCCATGTTAAAAATGGCTGTTGATCGGCTTGGGAAATAGGACTTTTTTGGAGGTGGGTTTGTTTTGTGTCAATAATTAAAAATGTAATTGGTTAACCCCCCAAAAATAGAAAAGAAATGGACAGACAAAAGATCAGACAATAAGTGGCATTTGTTTGTGTAGACCCCAGTGATGCTGGGGTACAGGTTATTGGGCCCTGAACTTTGTTGATTTTACACTGTTGTCAACGGAGCTGGAATTAGTGTGGTGCACCCTCATGGGGTCGCTGACTGCTTGACGCGCCATGTTGTTCGAAGGTTATGAATATTAACACAAACAAACTCATTTGCATATTACAGCCGCGCCCACATTTTGCAAGATTCCCAAGACGATAGTGCGAGCCCATGGGTAGGTCTAATCTTACCGTAAGAGGGCGCATTGCATAGAACGAATAAACGCAACGCTGCACGATCCATTATCGATCACTGTCGTCTTGAACAAAGACTAGCCTTCCTCCAGTGACCTGCTCTGCCGCACTTAAAACAGAGGTCAGTGGATTTTGCGCTGGACCCGAAGCTTGTGCTGTATGTCAAGCGAGGCGCTGATCTATATTGACTACTATTATAGCGGCGAAAAAGATTATCTGGGTTAGCCCACGGTGGCTACCCGGAGACTCCGATACCTGTCGGCTGCCCTGTTGATAGGGCTTCTGCCGGTGGACACCCCTCGCCTTCTTTTGTTTGGCCATGGCCCGGACTGAGCTGACCGGATACGCTTCTCGTCTTCCGAGTCATCTGCCAATTTGTCATTCATTCATTCATCCACAGCTCCCCAGCCTAAAGTAAAATTTCACGTATAGTTTAAATCTACAGGAACATGCTATGTGTACAATATGTGCTATATACGTAACACCAAGCGTACTTGCATTTTGAACAAGTAGTAGGCCTACTATGCAGAATCGAAAGCAACAGGTCAAAGCAAATATGTTAATTATGTGTACAATGTGGTACGTAACATCATGCCTACTTGCAATATCAACTATAGTAGCACTATGAATGCAGAATCGAAAACAATGTGGTACGCATATCATGCGTATTTGCACTTGCAACATTTAAACTATTGAATGCAGAATATATAGTAATAGGTACTAACCATACAAGGAAGAGATAATTATGTGCAATATATTGGAAACAACGGTAAAACACTAATGGAAGTACTTCAGCAATATCAGTAACCACACGCTAATTAACATTAGCAAAACGCAATTATTGAACAACGCTATAGTTATGTGAGCTTTAAGAACAATCTATACGAACCGGCCTCGGATTTATCCGCAAGGCGAATTAATTTATTCCTCTTCCGCAGATCTGTAACCGCTTCTGATACTGGAGCGCCCTCCTTCAATAGCTTTTGGGCGCTTTCTATGCTTTGAATTGTTTTCTCGTTGAATTTAAACTTAGTACGATTACCTTTAAATCGGAACTGTACCTCGTTAGCTCTTTTTAACGACTGAACTTGCAGAAGAGCTTTCTCGTTCTCCTGCTTTGTTTCCACTATAACCTTATCGAAATGGGACTGGAATCCTCCAAGGGCCTCCGATACACCTGCCTTCACTATTGCCGAAACGTCATAAGCAGTAAGGACTACATTAGAGTGAGAGGGTGGAAAAAATGGCCTCTCAGAATCTGATTGCTGACCGACGTCAGAATGAGACATTGCAGCGAGACACGAAGACATTTGTTGACGTCCGATGTAGCCGAGCTGAAAACGATCAATTAGCCTTTTAGAGGTATGGCGGACACAATAGGAGGGCGCTATTTGATTTGGGTAAACATTTTGTGAAACCACAAATTCCAGTGAAAGTCAGAATCAGATATTGTGTTGAGTTAAAGATGTATCAAAAGTACAATCCATAGATCATGCCTAATCTTCACCTTTGAAATTTCCTGTGGTTTCACAAAAGGTTTACCCAAATCAAATAGCGCCCTCTCCTATTGTGTCCGCCATACCTCTAAAAGGCTAATGACTGCCACACCCTTGCCGTGTGCACTGACCTCAACCCGGTTACGTAATATTCAAATATTGCCCGGCTCCTCAGCTCGCGATAAAAATTGTAATTCTCTTCTGACATGCATGTATCGTTCTCTCGTATAGTCTCCTCCGGTGGCTAAATTTACGTAAACAATGGCGCGGTATATGGAGACTATTGTATGGCTCCCAGACGTCACATACACACGGTGAACTGCGCCAGACTAGTCACTTTTCAGCCTCTTTCCGTTAGAAGAAATCGATTGTTTTTATGTTTCAGCGTCTACTGTTCATTAACAAACAAGATTCACAAAAAGGAACAACCTTTATGCTATTTCTGACATTTATTTCTATTGAACAAACCAAAAAGAAATCATCCTCATTAGGTACGTACAGTAACAAAGGAAGCTCTTTTTGCGACTCGGCCCACGGCCTACTGTACAAACTGATACCAGTGCGTCTTGTTTTGGTTCTCATTTCCGATCGACCCTATTTTCGGCTCCCGGCCTGGAAAAACACATCTTCACGCCGCCCACCCTGTCTGGAATTTCGTACCCAAAAAATGACAATCTTTCAAATTTCGTAGAAAAACTCAAACAAATAATTTCTTATTACGTTCCTGTCCGAATCCTATCGTGATTCACAACGCCACGAACGGGTGTTTGTGAGAAGCTAGCTTTTTTATGTGCACGACGTACGTGTACATTATGTTTACACAAAAATAATAATTTGTCGAACGTACGTATATTTTAATGAGATTTAAAAAAATTCAAAGTGAACAAAGAAACTGGCAGGAGCGGGATTCGAACCTGCGACCTCCGGGTTACCGTACCGGCGCTCTACCAACTGAGGTCGCAGGTTCGAATCCCGCTCCTGTCAGTTTCTTTGTTCACTTTGAAAATGTATTCAAATTTACCTAGTCAGTTTCCCTTGTGGATTGTTTGACGAAGATTTAAATTTCGTTCATTTCACTTAACTTGAAACTATGCCAAAGATGCGTTTATATTTATTTACCTAAAAATCATGGAAATACAAGCTAATTCAGAACAAGATCTCATACATAATTGAACACTTTGGCAATTTTTCTACCATACCATTTTTCTTTTTACCGACCGACCCTCTTTCAAGGCCAAAGAAATGTGAGAACCAAATAAATATCTGTCAGTCAAGGGTTGTGCAAATACTGGCGATATCTCCCATAACAAAGACATAAAACATAACATGCTTTCTATAATGCACACATTTATTACTACATGTATTTAGTGTAGCAAAGACAAACTAAACAGAATGTTCAAGAACAAAATGTTCAATGACGAATCTACTTCAATATAGGTCAGATAAACACAGTAACACACAATAAAACATGTTTAGCGTTCCCGCCCGCTCCTTTTTGGGCACCGCTTGTTTTTTTTTTACCTGTGGAACAATAGGTGAAAAACATCCCAAAATATCAACCGATCCATCGGAAAATAGAATACTTGCCAGTCAGAACTTCTAACTGTAAACATGCTCAAGTCTGCTGTCCAACAAGTCTCTTTCATTTCTGTGTCTTTGAACAATTGAAAAACCTACGGTTGTCGGAAATTTTATAAAGAATGTCGGCCATCTTGACAAAAAATAGAAACAAACAATAAAAAAACCTCCTCCTTCCCATTTTTTAAAACCCGGACGCTAAACATGTTTTTCTTTTTTTTGCTTGGCCCAATATCTCTCAGTCTATCCTAAAACCAAATCTCTAAATATTTTTGAAGCCGTAGCAGAATTGACCTATCTCTCATTGTATCTGCTCCATGTTCCTAAAACTACGGAGCTCTAGAAGTGCCATCCGACTTGTTGAGATCCTGACATATTTTATCTCGGGATGTCGACATATTACAGGCAAGATGACGACATCCTTAGATAATTTATCACGGAATGACGACATCCTGAAAGTAGGATGACGACATCCCCAGATAATTTATTGTGGGATGACGACATTCTGATTGACAGAAGTCGACATCATTCTTTCTTTCAAAAAATATATGAAAGCTTAAACGATACTTTGCACGATAATGTCCGGAACTAATATATTATCTCAGGATGTCATCATCCCACTTTCAGGATGTCGTCATCCCTTGATAAATAATTTTGGGATGTCGTCATCCTACTTTCAGGATGTTGTCATCCCGTGATAAATTATCAGAGGATGTCGTCATCTTGCCTGTAATATGTCGTCATTCTGAGATAAAATATGTCAGGATTTCGACAAGTCGAATGGCACTTCCAGAGCTCCGTATAAAACAACTCTTTATGCAATATATTTGTTTAATCTCTTGCTCCTTCTCTTTTTGCTAACCTTTGCGCTCTTTCACAGTCAACTCGCGCTAACTCCAGCGCGTGCATGGAGATTTATATTGTTGCGTCACGATGTTAAGCTAATTTAAATTTTGCTCTCAAATTTAGCGAGCGTTTGACTGTGCTTATTACTGACCATGGTCTCCACCCCCATACATTGATACTCTAGATATGCCTAGCCTTGACCTTGCCGAAAAGCACTGTATAGTCACTTTGTGGCCTGGGTTGGAGGGCAAGCCAGGGTAAGCCATAGAAATGCATGTCTCAGGGAAAGTCCCATAGGGTTGTGCACAAACTCCTTCCTGTTTGTTCGCAATGGGTTTTACCACAGGCATGTAAATGATATGTCAATAGCCCAGCTCCAGATGGCCAGGCCTTTGTAGTCTGCCGACCCAGTCAAGGCCCAAGGTCTTTAGGAGGGCATGTGTTTTGTTTTGTTTTTGGGGGGGTGTTTTTTTTTTTTGGGGGGGGGGGGGGGGGGGCGGTGGAGTTGATATGAAAGTTCGTTGACATGGTGGTGCACAAGGGCATGGCAAGAGGGACCCAGCTCCAGAAATGGGGTGGAAGAGTTCATGGTACCCCCATGTGTACATGTACATTGGTCGAAGGTGTACATGTACATTGGTCGAAGGTATACGCTACAAGCACATGCTTCCCCAAAGGAAGCAGGCAGTGTCACCGCGTCAGTAGGAATTGGCAGTGCAGCGCAGGGTTAAGCAGCGCTATGAAATTGGCCCCAGGTCATTAGCCATTGCTTTACAAGCAGCGTTTGCACATTTTACCGCAGTAGGTCAAATCAAAGGGGAATTTGCCTTTCACTTTAATAACATGCCCGAAACCTTCTAGCCCGTTTTCATGCAATGGACAATCTTCAAAATAAGTCTACAAATGCTTTCTAATATCGTGCATAACATTTGACTGAAAAAAGGGAATGCTTTCCACGTGACTGCACATTATTATTTAATCAAGTCTCTGTTGAATGTTCGTGCTTTATAATCTAATGACGTAAATATTTACGTCACACTCATTATTAGATCAAGTCTGTGTTGAATATTCGTGGTTTATAATGTTATGACCTACATTATTTACGTCACACTCATTATTGGATCAAATCTGGGTTGAATGTCTGGGTTTATAATGTAATGACGTAAATATTTACGTCACACTCA
Source organism: Hippasteria phrygiana (assembly GCA_037893225.1). NCBI lineage: Eukaryota > Metazoa > Echinodermata > Asteroidea > Valvatida > Goniasteridae > Hippasteria > Hippasteria phrygiana. The sequence goes on along the minus strand of JAZGUH010000512.1, from coordinate 525,727 downwards.
TTCTATGATCCGCTTCAAATTCAATGATTTGGGTTCGATGAGTGAGTTAGTTTGTGACTAGCTTATTGATGGCCAACAAGGGGAACGTTTTAAGATAAATGTACTTGCAGTCGGTTATCGAGCAACGAATTTCGGAATAAGGCCATGTTAGACTGAATTAAGACACATCAGAACTTCGACGTTAATAGCTGAAATATGACAAAGCCTATCAAACTTTAGGTAGTTGCTTCAAACGTCGAACTTTGGCTGAGTAAACTAGACTCGGGGGAAATTAGACGTTTGAAGCGGTAACTTTTGCCTCTGTTTTGGCATAAGTTATGTAGATTAACTAACAACCCAGCCTAAGTTATGTAACCTAGTACGCCATACAATAAGCCTTTTCCTAAATTCAGCGTGTGCACATCAGAATCAACGATTTGGTTTAGGGAGATGAAGCAGATAATTGCACCAAGTCCATGAGAGACGTGGTAACCGGATCCGTATTCTGCAATTTCTTTATCTAATCAAAAAGAAGATGAAAACTTTTGTTCGCACAAAAGTTGGAGCATACAAAACATCTTAAAGCACAATGCCGGTGACCCGCTATGATTTTGCACGTGTGTGGCGAACTGTTTATCTCTCGTAACTAAAGAGTGAATCATGATGTGCGCATGCACATCTGGAACTCCGAAGTGGCTTATTGTTTTGCGCATACCGTAATGTTCAGCTTCCTCGATAAGGGGCCGTCCATAAAGTACGTACTACGCACGAAGGGGGGGGGGGGGGGGGTGGTGTCAAAGCCAATGCGTACCGTACGCAACCGACAATTTGCTTTTAATGAATTGTCATGAAATCATTGTACTATCTCATATAAATAACTACAAGGACCAGCTTTTGTGCATCAAAAGCAGTTATAACACAGTACCCTTCACCCCAACCAAAAGTAAATTAGTCTTCCCAGCGCCACCGCCAGCCAACTCCGGCCTATTTTTAGACCGCAACAAAAAGACTGCTTTATAAACCGGCAGTGTACACCGGAAACATGCATGTGTACTTGTATCAATTTCACCCGCGTGCTAAAAATACCAAAAAGAATATACGTCTTGTATATCAACTGCCTCTTATTCAAAATAATATTTTTGTGAAAAGCGTTATTCACTATCTCAATAAACCACTCATGAAACGTCAAAAGCAAACTATGCACAAAATAGTGTATCTGGGTATTTTTTTTCCTTTTTGGTTTATGTCATTATTGACTGCTGTTTTGTTACTGTTTAATCATTTCCAGCTCCTTTAATATAAATGTTTGCATTCTTTTTCTGTCAACATGTTGTGATCTATTTCAGTCTTTGGATGCGACATGCGAATCATACTCCTACAGCAGTGTACTGTGACGTTTAATGATGCTAGAATAGGGTAGTTTGAGAAGTCAAAAAGAGATATGGAATGCCTATGCGTACGGGGGGAGGGGGGGTTGGAGCCACTGCGTATGCCATGCGTACAGGGGGGAGGGGGCCAAAAAGTCGGCATTTCGTGCGTACGTACTTTATAGACGGCCCAAATGTTGAAAACAGCACCCCATTCTGACAAAATAAGAACTTATTACAGCACTTGCGCAAACCAGGATGAACCAAAAGCCACATGAAACCTGTGCATGGGGCCGCGGGAACCAGTCTGCTGCCTCTACTTTTTAAACGCAGAATTTGGTGTGTTCGCTTGCTTGTTGCAATTTTGGGTTTTGAAGGGAAAAAAAAGACTGAAACCACACTTGTGTGGTTGTGTGTGGGCCGATGACCCGAGTGGCTCCTATCCGGACCAGGCGTTGACGCGACACTCCCTTCTCGGGTTCCTTAGCTTCGTCACCTTGTACGTACACGTGTCTTCATCCAGTACGCTGATACACTTTCTCTTGTTGTAACCAACGGGGAACGGAATGCTGCAAATATATAAGGATATAATGCTACAGACACACTTAATTCTGAGTTTGTTCGACTCCAAATGGAACATGCATCGGTGCATGAAGTTGTATACAATTCAAATATAATCGACACCGGGGCATCTGTTGTTCAATGACACACATACGTGTACAATTTTAAGGTGCTTTTGGCGGTGATCTTCTTTGACCGGGGATCGGACATCGCTCAAACATTATCGAAACACCCACACACACACACAAGGGTGCAAACACCTTCAATCGGGGATCTCCTATTGTCCTCTTACCAATGAGGGTTCTTGCCAAAAGGTTAAATAGGATCCCATATAACCTTTTGACAAGAACCCTCATTTGTTTTGTACAGTATTTTCAAACGGGGACCCCAAAAAGAGCTGTTTCTTTTTCAGAGAAGAGAAACGTTATGCGGACGTGGGCAAGTCCACAAACCGTTCACTTTTCGTGTATCCTGTGGAGTCTTTTGTTCGCAGGCCCACAAAGAGTATACAAGGTTATAGCGCACAAATTGAAAAGAAACTGACAGATCTGTTTTTTTTTATTGTAAATATTCAGCAGGGCCTGCTTTAATAAAATCATGTTTTGACGTCCTTCCCCGTAGGCTGCATGCAGAATCTTTTGGATTTGGTTCACGGCTTTGGGATGAATTAGATTCATTTGCGGGACTCAGTGCTATGTATGTAAACTTTCGGTCGCAACTGTACCTTTTGATACCCAAATATTCTTACAATTTTCAGAACTCAATTTCCACCAATCCACATCCAGGAAAGTCTTACCTTGTACAGCAGCTGACGGCTGTTCCCGAAGTGGTACACGTACAGTCATAACACTTTGTTACAGCTCCGGGGATGTCACCGTAAAATGGACCGGGATCGCACTTCACTGTAAATGATTCAACCATAATGTCAAAGAAGAATAATTCTGAAGTGTATAGATGCGTGCATTTTCTCTTAAGAAGTGACGCCCCTCTCTTTTTTCAGAGAATATTGTAAGCCATGGTGCTCAGGCTGGAGCATCATCGGCTGGGTTCAGGCGGTCTGTTCTTGACACGCGAAACTTGTTCTTGCAAAATCCCGATGGATAGGTGTGGGATCCTGTTCTGAGTGCAATGTTCTTGGGTCGCGTTCCCGCCGTTCGAGCGCGAGAACGAGTTTCGCGTGTCAAGAACAGACCGCGACCGCCCGAACCCATGCCATCAAGTCGGCCTGCGTACGTTCCTTCATAAAGACTGCGCAGGGCATGGTGAGAAACAACATGGCGCGACAAAGTCGTACCAAGGGTAACGAGGTTTCAGACTGGAGTTTTATAGTTGGCCCACTTAGATCGCCCTTCTTCTCTGTAGCCCCGGTTTAAATCCCACCGGTACATGCGGATTGAGTTTGTCAGTCCTTGCTCGTCACGTGGATTTTCATCGGATCTTTAGGTTTCCTATACCACACCCACCACTGATGTTTCCTTCCTTGCATGGCGGAGATCCCGGGGGGGATGGGGGGATATATCCCCCCCCCCCACTTTTTGACCTGGGGTGGATGACCAATGTAATCACCCCCCCCCCCCCCCCCACACACACACACTTGTTAAGGGTAGGCGTACTAACTTGCGCAGAGTCCGTAACTTGCCATTACATGTATTTTTGTTTCGCTATACACGTGATGACTTTCCATTGTTCCCTTTAATATATCCCATCCCCAGTTTGCCTGTCCTCACTTTTTCCGGAACAAAGAAATAAATGTGAGGACAGTATTGTTCCCTTTGTTATACCCTTCTTTCTGTCCTCACGTGTAATGCGATACCATGACACCTTGACAGGCCAGCACCACGCAGCCCAGCAAGTGCGAGTGTCGTTCGTTTACTTTCCCTGCATTGAGTTTAAACGCACTGTGGGCAAGAGCTCGGTATGTACAGGCGCGGATCCAGGGGGGGGGGGGGGTGGCCGCGGGGGCAAGTGCCCCCTCCCCCCCCCCGGTAAATTGAGTCCAAAAAAAAGGAAAAAAAGAGAGAAACAGAAGAGGGAAAAATAGAGGGGGAGGTGAGAGAAAAGGAGGGGAGGAGGAGGGCAACCACCTTAAAATAAATACCGCCGCCGATATTAAACATCTGCTGTGTCTACTTACTTGTTGGCATAAAACTACTGGAAAATGCAATAAGAAAAAAAAAAGGTTATCAATCATGCCATGGCACTGAATTCCTCTTTTAAGAGAAAACCGGAGTAGTTCCCGGATCCCTGGGATTTCAACTCTGTCCATCGATCCCCCTTCAATCCTCCTTGCCGGGTTCGATCCCCTTTTAATCCCTTTGCCGGATCTAGTGTAAACGCGGTGCATCTCAACATATAATCCCCTTGGGAAGTTTATTAAAGGTTAAATGGCCCCAACCAGCAGGAAACAATGGATCACTTGACTGAATGACATACTAAATGTGCCTAAATCCTCTATTATGTCTTGCAGCCGATCTGCCGATGGTTTTAACACAGGGCAAGGAACAGTCTGAAATCAAGCCCTTTTCTTGAAATCTTCAACTGAACTGAATTAAAACCAAGACAAATTCCGGATAAATTTAAAATGAAGGGGAAAAACTGGAAATTAGACGCCAAAAATGGGGGAGGGAGAAACTTAGATTTTTGTAGTGATGCATGACATGGCTAAAAAATGGCCAAAAAATAATGGCTAACATAATGATATATAATTATATTCTCCATATACAATGTAATCTTAACAACTTAAAAAAAAAAAATCAGGTGAAAGGGGTCAGGAATCGCCTCAGGTTGCACAACGGAGCATCCAGAATCCAAAATGTTCGGGGGCCCTTAAGCGGGCCCCGGACCACACGCCGTATACAAGGGCTTCGCGCTCGCATTTATCCGTTTTGGGTGTGCCCCCGTCTAGATTTTTGTAGTCATGACATGGCTAAAATAATCACTAGAAAATAATGGCAAAAATCATGATATACATGTATATATTCTCCATAAAATCGTCACAACTTTTGTTTAAAAAAGTCAGGTGAAAGTAGCCAGGAATCGCCTCAGATTGCACCACTGGGGCATCCACAAATGTCCGGGGCCCTTAAGCGGGCCCCGTACCCCACGCCGTAAGGGCTTCGCGCTCGCATTTATCCGTTTTGGTTTGCCCCCGTCTAGATTTTTGTAGTCATGACATGGCTAAAATAATGGCTATAAAATAATGCCTAAAATCATGATATATATATAGTCTCCATAAAATCGTCACAACTTTTGTTTTAAAAAAAGTCAGGTGAAAGTGGCCAGGAATCGCCTCAGATTGCACCACGAAGCATCCAGAATCCAACATTTTACGGGCCCCTTAAGCGGGCCCCGGACCCCACGCTGCAAGGGCTTCGCGCTTCGCGCTCGCATTTGTCCATTTTGGGTGTGCCCCCCCCGTCTACAAAATTCATCGATCCGCGCCTGATGTCGGAAGGTAGATTAGTTGGTGGGGAGACAGTTTATGCCTCACGACAAGCACAGTAAGGTGGGGAATGGTCGGTCTTTGCCACATTAGAACGCGGAAGTTCAGATCCCAACAAAGATGATGGCCTTCTATTTTATTGTTTTCACTCAACTAACACACCCAACAAAGGCAATAGAAAGTTGCAACGGCAAACGGATTTTGTTATGCGCCAACAGACGGTATGAACGCACGTGCGGCGATGTAATACAATGTAATTAGAATACCGATAGCAGACTTCAACTGACATTCACTGGGAATCGGCGCGCACTCACACACAAACGTTTGTGCGTCCTGCAAAAAAGTGTTTGGGAACTTTTGTTAGAGCCTGAGTTTTGCATCTCCGGCATTCCGGTTATAATGTCGTCAAGTATACATCATTGTCCACCATATATTTTCATAGTTTTTGTCAAGTGTAGACCAAATCACATTCTAAACATGCCTTACCAAAATGCATCTAGGCATTATTTTGCAATAATTATTTTGTAAATAATTTATTCTTAAAATAATGCATAGGCATTATTTGTGTTGCTAGGTGACCAGAGCTCCATTGTGCAAAGAGACGCTTACGCTTCCAAATACATTGGATGAGAAATTTGAGTTTTGAAGATCTTTTGTATTTTTTAATGCTTGAAGGTGCAAATTATTGTCATTTATTGCAATTCAAGCTCAAGAAAAGGTTAAATTTTAACACAATTTTGCACCTAAAATTGTGTAAATCCCTTTGGCTCCAGGGTGCTTTACTTCAACCCCTAGCAAGGGCTTTGTGCCTGCAACCCACCAGGGGGCCCTTAAGCGGTCCCTTGGACCCCGCGCCGTGTCGCACCACTCCACACAAGGATGGCCTTTCAAAAATCATCCCCCCCCCCACATGTAACAAGAAATCTCCGCGCATGCTTCCTTGATTCCTCCTTTTCAAATCTGCTCCCGGGAGGACAGCAGTGCTTAATACTGATCACTGGCCTACCCCGAAAACAAGAAATAAGTGAAATATCCACAGGCATTAGGTACCTATGTTTTCCGTTGCTATGGATGATCTAAAGCGGGCGTGCGCATGATCACAAGTACGAGAAGGCCGTTTCTCAAACTGGGCTTTGGCTTGGGATTCGGCTTCGTCCCTAGTTTGGTTCCCAGACCAAAATATTCTGAGTATTTCTGATGAATATTAATGTCCGGTAGCCACAATGTCACGTCACGAAAACGGGAGGATTTCCTTCCGTTTCCGAAAATGTCCGAAGTTTGCCTAACTTGTTTTCGGTAATTTAAAATTTGTCTCAAATTTAGCGAGCGTTTGACTGTGCTTACTGACCATGGTCTCCATGAAATGGACGAAAAAATCACTTGTTATTAAGCAGCGCTATGAAATTGGCCCCAGGTCATTAGCCATTGCTTTACAAGTAGCGTTTGCACATTTTTACCGGATGTTTTCCGAACTTGTTTTCGGTAACATTCGGCTGTTAACGTTGATGTTCGCAATAACAAAATGTCTGTCAGGCCCGTTGCAGATCCTGGAATTTTAATTCTCAGTTATAGATAAAGACTGAAAAATCAATGCCATACCGGTACTCTTGCAGTATTTTGCCGACCTGATTCTGCAAGAATGTTCAATTTGAATGATGCCAGTGACGTCACTCGGACTAACAACTGCAGGTCATGATCTATTTTAAACCGTCAGGGAATCTTCAGGTCAGGGAACCAGACTACTTCGTCTCCAGCTATTCCCCAGCGCCATTGTCAATCTGAAGCCTTAAATAATTGAATAAATTCAACAGGCTCCGGCTCTTGGTTCAAAATGTAAGATTAGATCTGCAGCAAAAAAGGTTCAGATCTTGCAATATCCGAGGGCCTATAATTAGAAGCCGAAGGCATTTGAGAAATGATACAGTTGGTGTTCTCTCATACGAGCTCAATTTAACATTGGTTTTAGATCTTTTCCTCGGGGATCTGTCCCTACGCGTTTAAAGTAGGCTAACTTACTTCTTGCAATGAAACACGAAGCGTGCGCTCCCACCACGAGAACAGAGAACACGGTGAGAAAAATCAGCCTCGCCATTGGACCTGAAAAAAAAAACCCAATCGATTCAAAGCAAAATTTGGATGCTCGTCCATGGTCGACTGTAATCCAACTGTCCTGTGTACAAACTGCTTGAGCACAAGGATAATAAGTTACAGTCCTTCAATTAGCTTTTCTATAGGGGACGATGAGTGACAATAGTCAAACATCCGAAGTGACAAAATTCAACTTTGAACATTCGAAATGCCAACCACCGCCAAGTAGTCGTCAATATAGACAAACCCCTATCTTCATAGGCGGCCGAACGGGGGGGGGGGGGGGGGGGGCCGCAGGGGGAACATTGTCCCCCTCCGCAACACAAGTGTGTAAATACCGGCAATCGCGGACCTCCGATTGTCCCTCTTTTGTTTATACTTCAACTTTTTCGGAACGCCTCCCATATGTTTTGTACACAATTTTCAATCGTGGACGTCGGTCAATCGTGGACCCTCTGTCTACTCTACGCCCTAACTCTTTTGTCCCGAGTCCACGATTGCCGGTATTTACATACTCATGTTACTATGCACCCATATGTGGTACGTCCTCTGTAGACTTTACTTTCCTTCTATTATTCTCCTTTGTCCCTATTGAAATCTCAAACTCCATAGCGTTTTCTTCGTGGGGCACCTCGATTTCTAAAGACTCCCTAGTAGGGCACCATTGTCCCAATTGTTACCATTGTGCAAGGTACCCCCTAAGGGAGTACTTGTACGAACACCCACACACCACAGTCGTATTTTCCTATACTACTGAGGACTTGGGTGTTTCCTTCCATTGTTCCCTTTGTTTGTACTTTAACTTTTCTCAACATGTCCCGTAAGGTTTGTAAATGACTTCTACCGAGGACTTGGGCTCAGGTCCTCACTTGTATTGTAATTACTAATCGCACATTGTACCAAGTCCTCGGTCGTAATAGATAACCTGTATACATTTGGCAGTTCCGCACAAGCAAAAAAGACATAGAAAAGGGCAGCAGCCGGCCCAAACCGGCGCTGCTTTTGGACCCCACTTTCGAAAGAGTTTTGCCGCACCTGCCTATATCGCTTAATACATTATCTGTAAAGTCAGGAGCCTGTGGGTATTATACTGTTTGCAAGATTTGATTGAAAGCTCGGTTACTCTGACACATAAAGAGAGTCAGCAAAAGGTAACACAAACGGAACATGAGTTTTCTACGGATTAAATGTTTGAGGTCGGCACACCTACCTGCGTGTACTTCATGTACTTAAACGCTTGGGTATTAGATATTTTGGGATGAACAAAATAATGTCAGATACAATGGCAATGCTTCCATCAATATAATTACTCACAGGGGCGGTTCAAGGAATTGTTGGCAGGGGGGATCAGACACCAGAATGGATCCTGCACCAGTTTGGACCCAGGTTTGTTTGAAAGGTTAGTCACTAATATTTTTCACATATTAAATCTGCCCACAAATCTGACCCTCAAATATTGTCCTATCATGTTCAAATAATTAAAAAAAGCGAGGGCCAGGTACTCTTTCTGACTTTTCATACTGAGCCGGACAGATTTTTCTTACCAAGCAAGGCAAAATAGAAGACCAAAAAGGTCGCTGGTTTGAGACTGTAAGCGTCAAAGAGAAAAACCAGAAAGCAGAGAGAAGATTTCGACCTAAAAATTCACGATGCATTCTTTGTCAAGGTGGGACAATGAGTTTGTGATTTTGAATCGAGTAGGATGTGAAACCAGTAGCGTATCCAGCTATTTTATGCCAGGAAGGTCAAACAACGTCTGAATCGTCTTAAAATCGTCTGAAAACATTTTTTTATGACGCCTCAAATGCCGCCAGGGGGGGGGGGGGGGGGGAAAGTCCCCCCCCCCCCCTCCCCCACCCCCCACGGATACACCACTGTGTGAGACGCCTATTGTGGATATCATATTATATCCCTTTCCATTTTGAATAGAAAATCAAACCCATGGGGTTTACAGTGATAGTGCATGCAGGCAGAACAGCTAAAACACTTGACCAGAAACACGTGCATTAATTCACGCTTGACCCATTTCACCCACCTATTTATAGAACCTGTGTTGCGAAACCTATCCCGGATTTCAGTAAAATAATGGATCATAGTTTCTCGTTGTGGAGTCGTGAATTCTAATTAATGAATTCGATCTTTCCACAAATTAAGGACCTCGTGCGAAGTTATGTCAATGTAAAATGTATAGAACTTGGATGTATTTAAAAATGCTCGTGCTTCTTAATTTGTAACTTAAAATCAAATTCGGTTTTGTTTATGTGTAGATATAAAACTGGAATAACTTTCAAATGAGAAATCAGAAGAAAATTTAAAGACCGCATTTTCATGATAGGGCGAATGAAGGTCAATCATATTTCAGGGCAGAGGGGCAAATTACAGGTATCACGTTCAGCACATATTTACGCTGTGCGGCTCAGTGTAATTGGTCCCATGTCGTTTTCTTGCTCGAAGATTTTCCTTAAAATGCGAGGAAGGATGAGGGTCGAAACGAGTCAGACGAGTGTTAGCTTCGTTTGTCTGGTACCTTTGTCTAGTACGGCTACGCGCTTGTATCCACAACCCCGTTAAATTAATAGGACATAAAGGCGAAGCCTTAGCCATGAAATTCTCTTTCGAACAAAGCCTTGTACGGTGTCCGTTTTTAGCAAAGATGGTGCCAAAATGCTTGCTCAGATTTCGCAAGCAGACATGCGATGACGTATGCAAGCAAAAACAAAATCTGAAAAAAACTTTCCATGCCGGTGTCATATGAATATCTGACTCCCTTGAAAATCGGACTACTTTTACCTATTATTGGTTAAACCATGCCACTCTCCTAATTACCTTCACTCAGGCATGCGCAACACTATCAATTATGAGCCCGAAATTCATAGTGACTAAAATTCAATGCCAACATCAACATGTTTACACATCGACAAACTGTATCCTCTCCTTTTTATGAATTGTGTCTGACAATCAGTATTGTCAGTGAGCGTAGACTGAAAAAACAAATACCGAATGAGAGTAATAGAAAGATCCGCCCCACAGTAAAAAAGTGGAGATGCATAGACAACCGCTTTCAAGAAAAGAAGACGAAGATAGAGGGTGCAGAGTTCAAATCTCTAGGACTAGAAAGAGTGTGAGTTCTGACCGATAAGTCTTGTTGAACTTCCCAAACTACTAACCCTAATTTACCCCACAAATAACAAACGGACAGGTTGTTCACCCGAAAAGAGGGGCTTTGAACGGGGAAATACAGGAAAATCGAGCAATTCTAGGCAGTGGCAAAAGGCTGGGATTGAAACAGACTAGCAAAATGGCACAGAGTGGAACGACATGGGAGACGGCCCCTGTATTGAGGTTAGTCGATACAATTAAGCTGTGCTGATAACGTGAATCCAATTTTTAAAATAATTCATGATATATAATTCAGCCTTACCTTTTTTATGAATAAACACACGGTGTCTGCAAGATGTTGGACTCGAAGGCTTGTTCCACACTTCCTCCCGTTACCCACGAGATCTGCTCGCTTCTGTCTGCGGGGAGCTTTTTATAGGACACGCCCCGGCAACCACCAACGCCAGCGTGGTGTTAATTTTCCTGTCGTGTGCAGATCACTCATTTCTCAACTCCGATTGGATTAAAGGAACCATGTAAAAGGATTTTGTATGACTTAAGTGATGGTAAGATAGCTTGTTATAATGTAAAGTTAATTCTATGGAGTAATTTCAACATCTTGATTTTTCGCAAATGAAGACTTACATATTGACGAGCCAAAGCATGACGTCATTGTGGGCACAACATGTATAGCTTTTGTGTACAAACATCAGACTTCTGCCTGGAGTGGAATCAATGTCTGAGTCCATTTTATGTCCATTTGAACAGCTTGTTTGGATTTTAGTAGCAAATATTTCTCCAAAACTCGTTGATGGGTTATTTTCAAGGTTTATTTTCTTATGCGCTTCTAACAAAGAGTTCCAAACAAAAATAGCGCCCTCTTGCAGAAACCGTTGGAAGGATTTTCTAAGAATTTGAAAAACCACCACTTCTTTGTTTACTTAAAATGAAAACAAGCCTTTATATCATGTCCGTATTGTTGTGAGAGACGGTTGCATGAATTCCAACGAATTGAACCGGTTGTGGACTGCGCTGTTCCTTTAAGATTCCTGCCGCGTACAGATTACTCATCTCTGATCTCCAGCCGTGGATTAACCAACGCGTTGGCCACGGCCGCTCTTCCGGAACCCCGCCCCGGTGGCATGCCCAACGGGCTTTAAATTCGCCGGCAGCTGGTGTTCATAACCTTCTCCAAGATTTTTGACATTAATCAAAGATGAGGTAATTAATCACGGGCACCTTTTGAAATAAATTGGGTGGATAGCATGTGGCCCCTTTACGATTCATTATAGATGTCCGCTTCAATGTGGCTTTCAACACATCATGTCTACCCCGATTCATAAAACATTTCGATCTGTAATGTGCCTGTAACTATGGAAAGAGGGTGGGGCTTGTAACTTTTTAGGGACTCGGCCTACATAGGCCTACTTTGAAAAGCTCTACAAAAATATGCATGTATCCGGACACCTGTAAGCCAAAAAGCCACTGGGAAACCCATCTAGCTGAACTGAAATGAAAAAAAGAGATAAAAATATTCATGTAGGCCTACAAACATAATGATCACAGCAGCATATGCCCAAACAATTTTGTTTCCATCAGAGACTACACAGATTCACTGAGTGCTGAAGTAATTCCCTGAATGTTGTGGGGGAGCACTGACAGATTATTCGCTTCCAAATCAAAAGGTCTCCTTAATCATTTTGCTTTCAATTAACTGATAATAAAGCTCTTCAGTGCATATCAAAAAATATACCCGGAGAACCAGTGAACCACCCCATTGTTGTAGAAATAATTACAGCCTCAAACAAAAAAGGCGCTTATGTAACGAAGTGATAAACGAATGGAGAAAGCGCGCATGCAGTTTGGCGCGCTATCCAAAGAGCTCTTCCGTATTTGGACCCGGAAGTTTGCACCACAGGCAAGCCCACTCAAAATGCACATTAGTGGAGGTGGGGTTCCACACACCTAAAAATAACAGGAGCGACAGCGTAATTTTTTTTATGGGAAAACTAACCAATTTGTGTGACTCCGGTTCACGTAACAGGACATTTGTGGACTTTTTAAAGATTATTCACTATTTGTGGAGCATTGTGGCCTCGTGGCTTAATAGTGCACCGGACTCAAGATCTCGATAAGACTGCAGATTGTGGGTTCGAGATCGGTTGGGGGGTAATGAGCTTGTGTCCTTGAGCAAGACACTTTATCACATCGTTTCTGTCCACCCAGGAGTAAAATGGGTACCTGTGAGGCAGTGATGGTTTTGTGTTTGATTAGCCTATGTGCGTTTAACTTGCAGCCGGGCTGTATACTCAGCCAGGGAGCTGAGAGGGTTTCAGGAATGAAAGGCAAGGTACCGGTACCTTCCCAGCTTGTGTTCCACTGTTGAGGTTGCAGTAGACCCCTGGAACGAGGTTGGAGGCGTCGCACGTGCCCCTGACCGAAAAGCAAAAAGGTGTTCTAAACGAAACGCTATCTGGGACCATCCCTTCAACTCCAGACATGATGTCTGATTAAATCAAAATTTTGATAGAGAAGTGATACACAGCATGTTGTAGCAATAATCAGAGTTGAATCAACCATAGAGTGTGGGAGCAACGATGGCCACGGTCTGCTGAATTGTCTTGCACCATTCAAGACAAACCTTCGGGTTTGGTTTTGTTCTTTCGTTTCAAAGAAGTGGTGTAGGCCTACATATTGACACGTGGGCCTGTGCTCCTTCAGCAAAAGGCCCTGCCTCAGACCACCCCCAACTACGATTGAATCATTGTGCAGTGAAACAAAAATGAGAAATTTTATTTCCTTTCTGTATCCCCCACAGAAATGTTTTTCTTCCTCCTTGATTGTAAGTTTATGTACGGTATTTTAATGTATGGTAACTTTGTCTTTGCCCAAATCTTATGAAATGTTAGTCATATTTAATGTAGTTTTGATGTTTTATCTTATGTTCATTGTGTAATGCGCATTTGAACAGATTTGTAATGGAAATTGCGCAATACAAATTATTATTATTATTATTATTATTATCATCATTATCATTATCATTATTAACAATGCATGTACGTGTACATGTAGGCCTACACCAGTTTTGTTCAGAATGTCATCGCTCGGGATTTTTGAAGGCACGTTTTCCTTGTGCATGTTTGCCAAATGTAGCGTCCTTTTGTGATGATAATCAGTGGTCGACATGGGGCAGCCACAGGTTGGTGTGTTATGTGATACGTACGTAAATAATATCCCGAATATTAGGCAAAATCGCCCACGGGGCAACAAAATATCTTGCCCCCGAGTTTGATGACGACATGCAAGAGATGTTCCTTGTTCGTGTTATTGCTTGGTTATTTGTTGGATTTTCTGGATATTTGATCAGTAATACACTGGTCATCTGGACTGTTGCTTGCCTGGCCCAATACATTTTGGTGTTCGAATATAATTCCATGCAAAGATTTTACTTTAATACCCCACCAAAATCGGTCAGGAGCAGCAAAATCTAGGAAAATAGCCATCTGTGGTTTAAGACTTGTCGGAAATTTTTTGTGCAAGAAATATGTGTTTACTGTGTTGGATGTTTGAACACTCGAAGTGCATAATTATACATTTTTGTTACAGATTTTGCCGACATAAATCTGGAACTAACAGGTTGTGCCACGGGTCATCAAGAAGAGTTGGTTATTTTATTGTAAAGATTTTTCTGTTCCTGACCGATTTGGGTGGGGGGTATGAAAGTTATCTTTCCATTTCCATAAATGCTTGAACTTCCCTTTCGAAATCCTTCCAACCCCTCCCAAAAAAACTTCACTTATTTGTTTTCCTCTGTTTACAGTAAACCAAAACTTGTTGACTATTTCATTACGATTTTAAAGAAAAATTATTACCAAAGGAAAATCGCCAATTTTAATACTACTTACTCTGAAGCCAAAGAATTTTCAACTTTGCGACTTAAGGCGAGTCTACGATTTCAAGCCAAATTAATAACACCCCGACTGGAGCGAGTGTGACCTCCATAGATAAACCCTCTGTACACTTTACACCCCCAACGGCTTTCGACAGGAGGAGACCTATTGATGAAAGATCGATTGTTCGCCCATGCATAAACAACCAATGCCGTGCATGCACAATGCAGATAAACGAGTGCCTTGCACCACCTTCATCCATGATTACACCATTGCATGTACATGTACATGTATATACATGTACATTGTACAGTATTTACATGTAATATGTACATTTTAAAATATAATGTACATGTACATTATTGTACACCCACTGTAAACCAACCCCACATGCGGGCTTATATTGTAATAAATTACCTTATAATGTCCGCTAAAAATTATGTACATGTACATCGATCGTACTTAAGTTGTACTACACATATCCATAGAGCAAGGAACAGACTATATGACATAACACACAACAAAGCAGAAAGCTCATCATTGCTAATGAGAAAAAAACTACATTGCATTTTGAAAAACTAGAGTAGGTTTACTAACGGATTAGACAGTTTCAATCTCTTTTTGGAAAATGTGGGGGCTCTGAAAAGAGCCGGGTTGTTTTGCTGTGTAGCCTGTAGGGTCACCGGTCGTCTAGGCGCGCTCGCCACGGATGCGACGGGCCAGCTGGATATCCTTGGGCATGATGGTCACACGCTTGGCGTGGATAGCACACAGGTTGGTGTCTTCGAAGAGACCGACCAGGTAGGCTTCGCTGGCCTCTTGCAGGGCTCCGATGGCCGCGCTCTGGAAGCGCAGCTCGGTCTTGAAATCCTGGGCGATCTCACGGACCAGGCGCTGGAACGGCAGCTTGCGGATCAGCAGCTCCGTGCTCTTCTGGTAGCGGCGGATCTCACGCAGAGCCACGGTCCCAGGTCGGTAGCGGTGAGGCTTCTTGACCCCACCGGTGGACGGGGCGCTCTTGCGGGCTGCCTTTGTGGCCAGTTGCTTACGGGGAGCCTTTCCTCCAGTAGATTTACGGGCGGTTTGCTTGGTACGAGCCATAGTTGTAGTTCAGTGTTTTCCGAACGAGATCAAGATGGCGAATGAAAATACGATCATGATAAAACTGCACGACGCGCATTGCCTAGTTTTCAGCGGTTACCCGCTAAAAATGAGCAGCCTTTGAGAGTATAGCCTGTCGCGGGATACCAGCTACTGTGCCCCGACCCCACGCAGCGCCGATCACCGGTCTTTGTCCGTCAGCTGGACGCTGATTGGCTGCTATTACTGTTCGTTGCGCGCTGATGGGATAGACACTGTGTGTAATTTAAAGCCGCAGCCAAGTAATTCGGACACGGCCATACACTGTGAACATCTAACAAAAGAAAACCCACGCAGTCCTTTGTTTGTAACAAAGGACTGCGTGGGTTTTCTTTTGTTAGATGTTCATAGTGATAATGCATTAGCATTAGCATCTGTAAGTCTATTTGTTGTTGTTGGACTTGGAGAACCATGGAGAAACCATGGCGGTAGGAAAACCATATACAACGATGTGATATTTCCTCATGTCCCCCCACCCCCTTGTCAAACGTAGTAAACATATGCATGCTTGAGCATAGATGAAGCGCAATATGGGGGAAAGGGGGGGAAAGATTTTACTTTAATACCCCCCACCAAAATCGGTTAGAAAATAACAAATCTTGGAAAATAACCATCCATTTGTGGTAATAATTGTATAAACACTTGGCACAACCTTTAATTTTGAGAATTTTGCTGGGACATTTTAGTGCAATATAGGGGAAGAAATTGTGTGTTTTCTGTGTTAGAAGTTCTTGGCATTTGACACTTCAAAGTGTGCACATACATATTGATTTCTTCCTCATCTTTTACAGATTTTGCTGAAATAAATCTTAATATAACAGGTAATTGTGCCACATGTTTAGACAGTTGTTATCAAGGAGAGTTGGTTATTTTCCTAGATTTTGCTGTTCTTTACCGATTTTGGTGGGGGGTATTAAAGTAAAATCTTTCCGGTGTGTTAGGTAACAAGAGTCTGGAGTGTGCGTAGGGTATAGGGACAAGGGGAGTACCCTTTCCCCCATATCGTTATGGGTATCTGCAGGGACATCGTCGTGATTTTCTAGGCTGGTGCTGGCAACTTGAAGTCGACCCAAAACTTTAATGCACGTTAGTTCAGGTAGGGTTCCATACGTCTGAAAAATAGCGGTAGCGACAACGTTTTAAGAATTGGAAAATAACAAATTTTGTGTTATGCCTACTCATGTTTTGGTGATAGGACATTTTTGACTTTCCCCTGAGGGTTATTAATTATTGATGTTTTTCTCGTACTGTTTTTAGGAAATAGTCTTCATGGTATCGTTACGAGCGATTATTTAGCCTTGAGCAAGGCGTTGGGCTAGATGCACTGGCATTTTGGGTATCCCCCAATACACTCAGATCTATGCACGCGTGCGCATAAAGCAAGCAGTGAGGCGGAAGTAAAATTGCCGTATGTCAAGCATAATATGGAGGGTTTGGAGCATCAGCCGATTTCGCTGGAATTTATCGAATTTGGTCTGAATTGTTGTGGTTTGCTAGGTGGAAAACCTGCAGAATCAATAAGGGTATCGAGCTACAATTTTACATCACTGTCTTTGGCGGGACAAAATAAGGAGATAAAAGAGAAAATGCCAGTTGCAGAGCATTGTGTCTGCATGATTGTATACTGAGAAACATGTCCGAGCCGTCGGGCTACTGCTGGACGTGCAGTGGCACTAAATCGCCTGACTGCAGGCGCATCCACTAGCCTGACGTCTCGGAAATTGGCGTGAACTCAAAACAGTTCTTTTCCAGTTACCGAAGTGTTTAATTAACCGCCATCCACAAAATGTAAATTGTAGCTCTCACCTATCGCTCAATTATGAATAACAATAATAATTAATTAAGAAAACAATCTGCGGGATTAAACTCCGCTATAAAATATACATCGACTACTGGCCTCCTCTTAAGAACTTTTCGTGTTTGAAAAACATCAGAAAATTGTATATGTATTGAAGTAAATACATATACATTTACTTGCATATTTTTAGAAATTGTTCGAAGGGAATATTTATTGCATGGTTCCTTCTTTAAAGTGATTTCGGGATTTTGCCAAGACGGAAGTAGACGCCCTAGAAGACGTGACATTGTAGCATCCGGTTTCCACATGAGCATTACCGGTTTTATGTCAGTTAGTATGTGTCTGTGCTGAGTCCCGCCTGATACTGCCAATACAATATTTCCCGCTTTGAACAAAATATGATTGGATTGTAATACGCGCTGCCTGTTGCTCATTGATCAAAATATGAAGAGCCGTGACAAAAACTGGCAATGTTCCTCTAAGATTTAGTCAGGCTATGCGAAACAAGGAACATTTTTTGTAATATATAAAACTTTAGGGCCTAGAATTCGAACCAAGTACATTAGAGTACGCTCCTGGAGATCATTACATTCACTAAAGATTAGTTTGCTTTTTTATATTGTGTTAAGAACGAGCTGGCTAGTACTCAACACGGCTTTGTTCTAACGTAGGAGTTAGTGGCGTTTTGCCATTAGGCTATAGCTCAGCGAGTTTAAGAATCCACGTTTAACGTAGGTAGTTTACCAGTGCCAATCTTTCCCAAAGGCTAAGTGCCTTTGTTTTATTTTAACGTTGAACCAGTATCAGGTGTTTTGGTGTGTTTCTCTAGAGTCTGTGAAATCAGTAATTACCCGGTACATTTGCACGGTGGCAGGGCCTTGGGCACGAAAGGACCCTACCTGACGTTTGTCGAGTCAGTCAATGCTGCTTGCAGAGCCGTAGATAGATACTTTTTTCCCCCTTAAGACCGACCACTGGTGGCCGCTCATACAGTTGAGCGTCCGGTCTAAACGTTGTGCCGTACGTTTCGTTAGTGAAATAGGAACCGAACTTGCCATTCAACATCGTCCTCAAAGTAATCCATATAGAGTAGTTTCCTCTGCACAAATCACAAATACGCACACGCAAAAGGTTGACACGTGGTGTAGACAGGTACCCGCGCAACGTGCACTGTGCGTGCGTTTATGCCGCTTCGGTGCGGTGCAAGCAGTAGTGAGATTCGTTCGTTGACTACATGATTATGTCCGTCATATTGGTCCGTCTTTGGTGAGTTGTTTTCTATTACAAAAAGAATTTTGAATTTAGCATGTTCTGTTGATGAGATATAGCTTTAAGAAACTTTGAAGTTCAAAAACGTTAATATTACTGTAAAATCGTATGATGACGTCATCATGACGTCACCTCAATATTTGCACCTATAACACGAGCTACACTACCAACATACCTGGTTTGAAGGCAATCAGACGTACCGTTCTCTAGAAATGGGCCCTTGAAAATGCACCTTTAAGATGACGTCACATGACACGTGATGACGTCATCCTGACGTCACGTTTTGGCATACATTTTCAGCTTAGGGTCTCTGTTTGTGTTAAGTCTGATTAAGATCCGAGGTTGTTTAGTCATAATGATGTTATTTTTTCAAGTGTATACAATATATTTCATATTCCACTAAATCATTACTTATAACGGACAAATTATCTTGTCCGGGGATGTTCACACATCTTCTTAATTCGACAAAAATCTTGTGTAAACAACATCTAAATTGGACAAAAGAATGTCCACACAATGTAATGATTATACTACCAAAACGTAGATAACACAAGGTCCAAATTGGGTTGACGGTGAGACCTAGTTTCTCTGATCGTCTTTCATCTATCGATGGAGTCATATAATCTTACAAACCCGCTTTATCAATATAAACATTACGTTTTAAGATATACTGTCCAGTACTCCTTATTTATTTTTTCTGGCGAATTAAAAAATTCTATTTACTTATTTTCATGACAAAAACCCTGTTTTTCTATTTCGGCCGTCTGCAACCCTTGATTTTTAAATTAATTCTTGGTTGCTTTCGCACCTCTAACGCACAAAAAGATGCGCCCTGCTGGAACCTAATTACTGTCGGGCCGCAAATAATTCGACATTTGATATCTAAATTGGGCGGATTTGTTTTCGTTCGATGTCTCCTCCAAAAGTGAATAACTTTTGTATTGCAACAAAAACAGCAATGTAAAAACAAATGTATTTTTCGCGCTCACGGTGACTCTCAACAAGCACGAATTCGTGCAGGTGCCGCGTCGTCCACCTATGAATCAGTAAAGCATAGTAAATGTTGTAGCGTCCTCTTCTCTTCTGATCTGTTGAGCCGTGTAGCGAAAAAGCATTGTAAATGTTGTAGCGCCCTCTTCTGTTGAGCCGTGCAGCGAAAACGATTTGGGTACAAGAAGGATAGGAGGAGAAGAAGAACAAGAACAACAACACCAACAACGCTGAGCGCTTATAAAGCCCCGTCTGCGATGCGACGCGGCTAAAAAGAGCAGTGGCGGTATAATATTGTGCTCAAAAAGACCACTGACAGTGTAACTCGTGCTAAAAAAAAATTACTTTAAGTTCTGATGATGTCAAACATTTTCTGCATTACACCTCAACATTTTCATTACATTCTAAAGTTTTTAATTAAGCGTATTAATTTCACCTAAAATGTACCTAAAATTTAAAGAGAGAGACAGAGAAAGAGAGGGTAGGAGAAACCTCCCTCTATTATAGTCAACAAAACACATCAAACTACATTATGCACTTTTCATAGTCAAAGAGCCATGTAGGAAACTCATTTGTTACAACACAATTATTTTCAATTTTGTGATATATCTTGGAAACAATTAGTGTATTCAATCGGGCTTCTACTTAATCCTCGAAAAATCTAGTGTGCCCCTTTAGTTGCCCGGGTGTAAATATATGCAAACACACACGCATGCGCAACCCTTATTTCAAAACACTGGTTCTTTGGGCTTCAGTACACACATTTACTTGTTTGCGGTTTAATCCAAATACACGGTTTCGTCAAAATGTGTCTCAAATTGCTATTTTTTAAGAATTTCACACTATACCAGGTCTTAAAACATCGTTTAGGCGGTTCACGAAGCATTTTTGTTTGCAAAATGGTGTTTATGCGCGACTTTCGCTAGAAAATTGTCAATTTCCGCGATCCACCCAAATTTTTGCATACGGTGTTAGTGTATATGATTCTCACCACAAAATTGTAAATGATACCGGTTCCCCGGTATGTTTGCTAACAGTGTTCTGTGCATAATAAGTTTTACTACAAAAATTGCCCCTTTTTTAGCCGTCCACGCACACATATGTGTGTACGGTTGCGTGTGAAAATACCGGCAATCGTGGACTCGGGACAAAAGATTTAGGGCGTAGACAAAGGGTCCACGATTGACCCAACGTCCACGATTGAAAATCGTGTACAAAACATATGGGAGGCCTTCTGAAAAAAGTTAAAGTATAAACAAAAGAGGGACGATAGGAGGTCCGCGATTGCCGGTATTTACACACTTGTGGGTTGGTTATCCTTTCCGACTGAGGGCTTGGGACAATGGGGGATTAGGGATAACAATGACACCGAGGACTTGGGCCGAGTCCTCGGGAGAATTTCGTGTACAAACAGAGGGAACAAAAGAAGGGGTCTATTTTTTATGGTCCTCATAAGTATAGTAAAACACGACTGTGTGTGCAAGTGTATAGGTTTACAAGCAATATGATTCCGCTCAGAACAAAAAAGTACAATGTTTGTGTTGGAAGAATGCGTTCTCCATTAGTTTATGCTGATGAAAAGTGTATTCACGGAGGATGATATTGAAAGCTGGTACTATAGCCTATGGGTGGTTTTAATCCCCATGAGTCTGTTTTTTGTTCCATGAATCTGACTTTTTCCCATGATGTTCACAAAAATTACTGAATAATGCTTTGGTCTTTGAGAATTTTTCATAGTAGACAGTAACGTGAACCTGAGTTCATATTCTATTTAAACATATGAAATAATTCACGGACCTCTTTTTGAATACCCTTCTGTGCGTTTGTGAATGTTATCTTTAATGTTTTGATTTGTTTTCAAATAGAACAATCGTGTTTCCACTTGAAATCAGCACTGATTAAAACATCAAGAAGTTGCAAAAAGCAGATCAATTCCTTCAGTATTACTATTTAACCCCTCAGCTAAAAATGCTGAAATTTCTTTGAAAGGTAATGTATATATCATCGAAACGTTTGTTTTCAAAACACTTCAATTTTTTTATGAATTCTTAAAAAAAAATTTAGAAACATTTGCTGGGGTGGACCGCTGAAATATAATGTTGTAGCGGCACTCGTAGGCACAAACGCATGCACACATATTATACTCACACATAGTTATGTTACCCTTCTTTTGTTTCCATTGAAATCTCAAATTGAAATCTCAAACAGTTCAATGTTACAGTATCTGCTAGCACGCTATAAAATACTAACCTCCAAATCCATTTATTTCTGAAAATTGCAGCAAAAGCAAATGTTGTATACTACATTTAAATGTCGCCAGTGGTACAGTTGCTATAACAACAAAGCATCAGTCGTGTACAGAGCGCGCAATTCGAAACCTTGGCGTCTTCGGCTTTGTTTTCTGAATAACTGAGTACCAAACCAAATGGAAATAGTTTAAATATTCTACATTGGTTTTCTTCTCAATTATTCAGAAGTCGGAGACGAAGCCAAAGCCAAGACGAAGCCAGGGTTTTGAAAATCCCCTAAGTCTCCGATTTCACGATCACTTTTAATGTGATCGTCTGAGTACCAAACACTGACTAGTCTGTCCTATACCCTTAAACAATGTGAATGATACATTGGTTAGATGTTGAGGTCAAATGTTTCATTATTATTTTGGTCATCCATTTTTAATATTTTTAAAATGTTGTAAAGTGAAATGTCTCTTCCCTTCAGTGGACCGTCATCTTATTTTTTTCTTATATACGTTCCATCATATACGCTTCTGTAGAGTGAATGAATTATTAGACAATGTTAAAATATTTCTTTTCTACAGGATGTTCCAGAGTAATCATATAGAACGCGTGAAAACTGATGCATTCTATGGAATTAAATATATACATGATATGTAAGTGAAGACATAGGAATATACACGACTAAACACGACCCACTGCTGACGCAAATATATCATAGTTACAGAATAGCTGAACATTTAAACCAATGTATTCGCTAGTTTTAGTGTATTATCATTTTAGTAAACAGCTAGATGAAATGTTTGTCAATTTTGAATTAGAAAGGGAATTGTGGTTAACTCCCTCAAAGTTGCACTGTAAAATATTTCCGTAAAATAATGGATTTTCCCTCTGTACCACAACAAACAATCGCCGTATTTTAGTTTTAACGGATTTTGGAGGTTAAATTACCGTAGTGTGACCTACGCATATACGTAGTTTCGTGCTTTAGCGTTAAGTTGTACACAGAGGATATACATTTACAAGACCACTGCCAAAATACAGCATAATGTCCTGTAAATATACAGCAACACCAACGAAGTGTGGTGTATTTACAGAGAATCTACTGTTCCCCTACACGAATTTCATTACGCAGCAACTGAAAAGAATTTAAGAAATTTTTGTTCACAAAGATCATGTTAAATTGTGATATATAATCCCAAACACAATTTTTTTACCATAATGTGCAATTATTCAAACAATTGCACACATAGAATTTTGCAAAAATAAACGTCAAATCGCATTACATCTCTATTCGTATTCAAAGATTGAAATTATTTGTGTGAAACCATGACTTCATCATGGCGGGAAAAGCTGAATGTAAAGCTAACTCACGACAATATCCAGTTTGTAGTGTTTAGTATAGGTTATCGTAGCACTTAATAATGTGTAATAAGTTACTTAATCTGGTTCTCATTTCATTCATTTCTGTAAATTTGCAATTACTTTCTGGGAACCTATAACAGAAAATAGTTACACACAAAAATAATTTTACGAATTAAGTTTCTAATTATTTTACGCAAGTCTTGCAAAAATAATCTACAGCATTTGATGTAAAAATATATATCTGGCGACGCTGCCATCACTTTTGATGTAAAATAACGGATATTTTTATGCTGTGTAAAGCAGACATCTAGACTGATTTCTAGCCCTCGTGAACATGGTTGGCGACCACAAGGGGGACCGGGGACACGCCCCCCCCCCCCAATATTTTGGGAGGAGGGGACGGCTATGGCAGTGTTACGTCCCCCAGTAATTTCCCCTGTATATGCATTTTATAGGTCCCGTCCCCCAACCTTGACGAGAAATCGCCGCCGCTGCTCATGAAGAGCTTAACAACATTATTATATTTTGAAATATTGTTCTATCGAAATGGAATGAAGTCATTATTTTTATTTTGGCACAAGTTGGGGTGTGGTGTGGCAATGTTATTGTTTTCAACGGACCACGGAAAAGAGCTCATGTTGTTAATAGTTAATCGACTTTGTTACCTGAACTTGGATTATACAAATAATAATTTACTACATATTTCCAGATATTTCGCCTCCAACAGAATAGCATCTCTGCCAGAAGACCTCTTTATCAACACTACAATAGGTGGTACTTTGTAAGTTTTGTCTTGTTTCCACCGTTAAAAAGATAATTAACTTTGCAGCTCGGTCCGTAAAAGAACTCTTGAGGCTGTCATCTTATAACACAATTTAAATTTTGAGCTTTAGAAAAAAAAAGAATATTTTAGAGTAACTTTCGTGCTAATTTGTTCATGTTATTCTGAATACACCGGTTCTCTGAGAACCGTATGCTACTTCCCCTTTTTGAGTTAGTTAGTTACTTCACATGGTTTATATACGGGGAAAAAACAAATTATCTAGCTGTATCTCTCCACAATGCAAAAACTTGACATGAATGCAAAAAGCAACTCATCGGCAACATTCTTAGCACAAACCGCAGGTTCTGAAATCCCACTGCGTAATTGAAACCATTGGATGTGATTTCCTGTTCAACATGGAACAGGAATTAGGGAGATGTGAATGTAACATTGGACGTCTAAACAATCCATCCGAAACTCGGAACAGAGCTTGCAAATTATCCCTTTTTATATGAACGTCTGGGTACCAAACACTGACTAGTCTAGCGACGGACTCTTCAGTCCATATGATGCACGATATGGGGCAGAGGAAACCCCCCCCCCCCCTCTTTTGTGTTGGTCATTGTATTCCCGGAATCTCGTGAATTCTTTTCAGAGGTCTAGGGGCATGTGTTAGGTAACAATAGTCTGGAGAGTGTATAGGGTATAGGGACAAAAGGGGGGTACCCTCTGCCCCATATCGTGCTGGGTATACTTCAGTCTGTCTTGACCCAATAGCAACGGGAATAATAATAATGGATTGATTGGATGTTGAGATTTGTCTATGCTTGTTTAAGTCGTCATTTTGAAAAATTATTAATATGTTGTAAATTGAAATGCATTTTGTTTCCTTCTCAAGACCATGATTGTAGTTTGGACGCCGAATGGTACATTCAAATCTCTCTAATCCATTTTCTATGTTGAACAAGAAATCACATCCGAGGATTTCAAATGTGCAACAAATCTGTCCCGCTGCATTTTGATTCGGCCCTGTTGAAAACAACATTTACGGGTATTTTAGTCGTCAATCTTATGCAGGGTCACACTGTGACAAACTCACGATTCCTTCAAAGCAATCTTCTATAATTTCACCTAGGGACTTGTCTTCAAACTTCCTGAGAAGTTTTCCAGAAGGTTTTTTCCGGGATCAGAAAATGCTTCGATCTATGTACCTCCACGGAAATCTGCTGTCTGCACTTTCCAGTGAGATGTTCGACGGACTCCATTCCTTGAGAGACCTGTAAGATTCATAGAACCATGCAATTAATATCTAGTTTAACTTGTTTTCGCACATATAACGAAGCCTGATAATGCTTCAAGCATGATGAAAATGTTTCTTTTCCTTTAAAGTAAAATTATTTATGAGTTATCAATTATAAACTCTTTCCAATCCTTACAGAGAGTACCATTTCTGTTTTTAATAGAAAGAACTCCTTGTCAAAAAGATCATATTAATTCAAGATAAATCATTCCTTCAAAATAACTTGCAACAAGGGTTTGCAAATGAGCTATTTAAAATTAAATTTAAAAAAATCTACACAACGCTATGGAGACTACAGACACCACTTTATACCTGGGATGAGATGCTTTGACTTTGAGTGAAAAGTCAAGTTTTTATGTAAGTTAGATATTCTACAATTTGATATCACAGAATGATCTCCGATAATCCAATTACTCAAGTGGATGAACTGGTGTTTTCTGAAACGCACCTGATAAATCTGTAAGTATATACACTAAAAATGTAACATTAATTATACAAATGAATGGTCAAGACATTTTGATATAACCAGCAACTACAACTTTGTTGCATCTGTTAACTAAAATGATTATTCTACATTTGCGCGAAAGGGTGAACGTTTATGGGTGACAACATCCTCGACTTAATGCATGGCCAAGGTACGCATGCGCCCAGGTGCGCATGCGTACAATCGCACAACTAAGGATTCTGTGTTTACGGGGTTGGCACATAGCAGGGGTGGATCAAGAATTGTTTGCTGGGGTTCTGATTTGTTTTCGTACATTTGCCAAAAAAATTTACTCCCAAAATGTTTCGCCTGCCTGACTCCCAAATTCCTTTGCTTGCTCGGTTAGTACCAAATTCCTTTGCTAGCTCGGTTAGTACCAAATTCCTTTGCTAGCTCGGTTAGTACCAAATTCATTTGCGAGCTCGGTTAGTACCAAATTCTCTTGCTAGCTTGGTTAGTACCGAGTTCCTTTGCTATAGCTCGGTTAGTACTGAATTCATTTGCCAGCTCGGTCAGTACCGAATTCTTTTTCTAGCTCGGTTAGTACCAAATTCCTTTGCTAGCTTTGTTAGTACCGAATTCCTTTGCTATAGCTCGGTTAGTACCGAATTCCTTTGCTATAGCTCGGTTAGTACCGAATTCCTTTGCTAGCTCGGTTAGTACCGAATTCTTTTTCTAGCTCGGTAAGTACCAAATTCCTTTGCTAGCTTTGTTAGTACCGAATTCATTTGCTGTAGCTCGGTTAGTACCGAATTCCTTTGCTATAGCTCGGTCAGTACCGAATTCATTTGCTAGCTCCGTTTAAATAGTACCGAATTCATTTACTATTTCTGTTAGTACTCAATTCCGTTGCTAGCTCCGTTAGTACCAAATTTCTTTGCTAACTCGGTTAGCACAGAATTTCTTTGTTAACTTGGTTAGCACAGAATTCCTTTGCAAGCTCGGTTAGCACAAAATGTCTTTGCAAGCTCGGTTAGCACAGACTCGCAGGCCGTTAGCACCTAATCAGTCGTTACGGTTTCCATGAACCTAAAAAGCCCGAATCTATCCCATGCACGGGCGTCGCTAGAGGGGGTGTGTTGTCAAAAAAGTCTCGGTCGGCAAAGTGCACGGTGTCCGATAGTAAATATTCGAAATGTCACAAATTTTATGGCGCCTCCAATGCCCCCTTCGTCAAAATTGTGATGACCCCCCCCCCCCCCCCCCCCACTCAAAATGGTTTGCCGACACCCCTGATCCCATGAGCCCAGTTGCTTTTACCCAGATGTCCGCCTGCTTTTTTACAGCTATCTCTTCAACGCCCAACTTACATCGATTGGTGAGAGACCATTTGTAACCAGGAACAGCACCATAACGCGAGTGTAAGTATCGGGAAAAACAATATTATATAATAGTAGAGCCATAAGATAGATTTGCGGTAGCACCATGTGGCAACCCTCTTTTGTGAGTTTGTGGGTTCTAAAATAACCCGAGGGGGAATTTAACGCTTCCAGTCACTTCATAACTCCCTTCACCGTTGGAATCCCTCAGTCTCCTGACGACGGGCAGAGTATACTGTCCGAAACGTTGAGTTAAAGGAACCATGCTCCTCAAATTGACCGGATCACATTCTATTTCATAAATAAATTCATTTATATGTATTGAATGTGAATTAAAAGCCAAACTGTTTTAAGCGAAGTTTTAGTGTGATTATTTGCCGCTCAAAAATTTACCCCCCCCCCCCCCCCTTTTGAAATTTGTTGAGACTCAAATTGAGGGCGCTGTTCGTGACGTAGACCGAGGCACCGATATTCATGGATCGACTCGATAGTCTGGACCCGGCCCCATATACACACACTAGGTCTACACGTGCAATTTCGTAAGTTGCAACAACAACTAACATCGAACTTACCCTGATTTTCTCCCTTTTAGCGAAGGCTCCTCGGGGAATGGGCCGTTTAACTGCTTTCGCCTTTATCTTACTCACATCTGGGAACTTTGTTGGGATGGCAGTGGACTTGAGCATATTTTAAATGGTCATCCCAAAGGATTTGAAAATACCAGTATTGAAACACGACGGCTCAAAGTGGTCGCTACATAACGCTGAAAAGCTGCTGGGCCGGACCTCTTTGCTCTTGTCACCTTCACTTTCGCCGTCCGAATTCTCCGATATTTCGATTCAGTTGGAAATACATGAAGGCTTACTCCACCCGTCGTTGTTTTGCTGCACCCAGCAGCCACACACCTTGTCGGCATGGCCGAAAAACCACTATATGTTGCTTAGATTTTGGACGAAGAATTTTTGCCGTACAATGTACACACAATGCATACCCGTGATGAATGGGTAATGTGCCTCGATCGACGTCACACACTTATGTTAATGAGGGTCCAACTCAGGGGGCGGAGTAGCTTGGACAAACATTTTCAAAAATTGTTTTCTCATATTTAATCTGGGAAATAATTGTCTCTGGACACAAAATATCATTGTCAAGATAATACTTTATTGTTTTAAGCAGGAATAATGCAATATAAATCCTATATCATTCTTTTGAGAACCACATGCACGAACTCACAAAACAGACTTGCCACATGGTGCTACCGCAAATCTTTATCTTATTGCTATCTCCACTATGCAATCCTTCAAGTTTTCTCTACACATGTACCAGGGCCCAGTTTCAGTTGCTACGGGTACAATTTTCTGCTTGCGTCCATTTCATAGAGTCCGTAAGCTTTAAGTAAGGCCTTAAGTTTTAGGAAAGAGGTACCTAGTTAACCCCAAAGGCAGAACTTGCTTAAAATAGTGACACAACAATAGAAATCTCCACGCACGCGTGCGTTAGCAGGCTACAACTCGGTCGGCCGTGAAATATCGCATAAGCTGGCAAAAATCTTTTTACTAGCCGTTAAGCAACCATGAAATTTGGGCCTAGATTTTAGTGACCTGTTGCGCCTGAAATAGGACAACATTTGACAGTGCCTCACGATACGAGCATTGGCGTATCCAGCGCGGGGCAGGGGGAACTTCCCTCCCCCGGCGGCATTTGAGGCGTCATAAAAAAAAGGGAAATAGTGTTTTTGCGACGGTTTTAAGACGGTTCAGACGTTGTTTGCCCTCCCTGGCACAACAAGCTGGATACGCTACTGGATACGAGTATGGCCATTAAACATGGCAATCAGATCTTACAGCAATTATACAATAAGGGTATAGCAAATTTATAAGTAATTATTTCTATTCTTTCTGTATTTCAGGACACTTTATGGCAGCAACATTGAAGTCATCTCCGATTTAGTTTGGCAAGATCTGGGACCGAAGAGTACAATTTAGCAGACTTAATTTTGACACTATTTTGTTGGGAATACATGGAACTCCTTGTCAAAGTAGCGTAAGAACAATATTTCAATTAGGCCTAATCCTTCAAAATGACTCACCAACCAGTCTCGAAGTCTTTCAAATGTTGGCGACTAATAGATTCGAAACAAGCTGTTTAATATGAAAATCAAGTCAACATTTCAAGAAAATGTACAAAATGTTCGATATAATACATAAAGCTATATATGGAGACACTGCTGTTGTGCCCTTGATGACATCACGCTTTGGCTCATAAATATGGAAAATTTCATTATTATGAAATCCAATAGCTTCAATACCACCCTAGAATTTCTACAAAAGAGGAACATGGAAAGAAAGCTGTTCTATATTTTGTTTCATGTCACAAACGTCTTATCTCTTTAAGGTGACAGCCAAAATGGAGTCGAGAATAAGGCTCGGCTTACTCATATAATGATTTACGATTGGAAAGAACGTCAGTACATCAAACATCGTGCACTGCTCATCTCAAAGTATCCGATCATTTTATACGATTCCACAGATTTCTTGAGAACACCTTGAGGAAGGCACCTCGCGCAAGACCGGACCTAAGCATGTATGTGACAGGTTTAGAACCAACATCTTAGAGCAGGTTTTATCAAGGACAATAGTCAAAGTAATACTATAGCTTTGGTAATAATCAGAAAAATGGATTAGTTTCAATCTAAAAGTTTACTGTTTCATAACGATGGTGCTAGTACCAATCCCCATGGATTGGTACTGGTCTTTGAGAAACTGAAGTCCTTTAGAAATGTCATGGTTTGTTTCGATTTCAGCAATCGAAATAAGCACATATTATGAACGTGTACAAAATGACTGTTTTAAACAGAACGGTTTTTCATTATCTGCTTGTGACTCGATGGTGAATTCCAACTTTAACAGATTTGCTATTTTACGGTATGTATACGTTAAATGCCACACAGTATGAACACTGCAACCACGTTGTTAGCTCTGCCAATGCTGTATGATACCTTTAACTGGTATCCCTTCGACATGTAATATGCAGTAATAACACTGCACGCCTCAAGCTGCTTTGGACCCCAACTTTCGAAAGTGTTCCGCTGCTGTTGACCCCAGTACGAAGTAACAAAATTCCTAGTCACGTACGGTACATCCTACATTTGGGCGGTAGAGCCAAAGCACTACGGGTGGTAAACCTAACAATTCTTCCGCATTCAATATTGGGTTTTGCCATTCACCGACGTATTCTATAAACATACTGTATACTCAGTGCTGTCCCGAGCAATTATTTTTAAGAAGAAATCACTCGGATTGGACTCGAACCCTTGACCACCTGCTTTCTAGTGCAGATGTCTTTACCACTGGACCAACGAGCTTGCCAAAGTCGGTTGGCTGGTTCGAATCTGATTTAGCAGCGGTAGAGCGGCAGCCCAGAGCATTTTGGTCAAAGGAACAAGGTACCAATATCCGAGTACAGAAACATTTATTGTGTAACCTAACATATTCGGATATGGATGTCTGCCGGGGAACCCCCTGCTGCGTGTGGCCCCTGGGGCCCCGAAAAAGGATCCAATAATGGGCTGGATCAAACATTGGGGGTACCACATGAAACTAAATTGAAATCAACAGGTACATCTCACAGAGAACAGAATGGCCACTGCCAGACACAATTTCCTCTGCATCAGCCCCCCCCCCCCCCCCCCCCCCAGAAAGGGTTACCAAATTTGGGCTGGATTAAACATTGGAGGTACCAATTAATGAACAATTACACTCTACTAAGTATAACATATTCATTGCCAGACAAATTGTCTGTTGCATAAGGCCGCCAGACACCCCCAAAAGTTGACCCTGTGTACACTACAGTGGAAGAATATTGAAAGTAAGTTTAAATGAGCAGGTACATCTCATATCTCACAGAGTCATGGGCGTCAATCCAATTTGAAGTAGGGGGGGGGGGGGGCGACATCACTGAAGTCAAGATTTATGCACTGTGAATCACACAGGCGGGCGTCTTTTCCGAATCATATTTCTGTATGAGGGGTCTAACCAGGGCTTGTCTTAGGGTCCCTAGTGTGGCCAGGGGAAAAGCCCCGGCGGGGGTCCAGGAGAGGATCCCAAGGAAGCTACAGAGTTTTAGGCATTATAAGGTGTCAGGAGCGAGCTCCTGACATATTTGTGTGGATCATATTACAGTACCAGCTTTCCAAATTGTTTAAATTAACTGTCTATAAAAATTATGTTTCAGCCTTCACATAATTACTTCTTTTTGTGATGGTGTTCCGGGCGATGGACTTTCGCGATCGGTGATGAACTTTCGCGATCGGTGATGGATTTTCGCAATAGGTGATGGACTTCTGCGATATCGGTGATCAACTTTCGCGATCGGTGATGAACTTGTATGGCAATCGGTGATGAACTTGTATGGCAATCGGTGATGGACTTTCGCGAGTCGTGATGGACTTTTGCATGTGATTGTTATGCGTATTCACGATCGGTGATGGATTTTCGCAATGGGTGATAGACTTTCGCTCCAGAGGTGGTCAACCTCTGGCTTTAAAATTTTACTCATTATTTTGGTCATTGACTGACTTGTGAGACATCATAATAATATTATACGCATAGCAGAATCCGTTTTTGAAATCATGTATTTTCGCCTTTCTTTTCAGTTACCGGTACGTTTTCTGAAAAGACATATAGACAGGGTGGTATACAAGTATTCCTTTTACATTTTTGTTGAGAGGATTCCTGGTCATTTTTAAACTGTTCTGTTTAGTTTTGGTTCCATTCGCATTTTACCAATTCCGTACTCTTGATTCGTTTTCAGTAGGCCTACTTATGTGCTATTTAATTTCAGTGAGGCATACATTTAGTTTCGATTTGCATGTATCTATAGGGGATTAATTGTTTTGTAACGACAGGTGATATCAAAATAGAATGTCATGCATATGTCTGCATGCGTGTTTTTTTTCTTCCATTGGCAAAGAATATGCATAATTTTTAATTTGGGCTTTAGTATTAAACCGAGGCCTAGTATAGACCTAATTTCCATTTTAAGGTGTTTTACATAATCAATAAAGGTTTATAATTCATTTGTGATTCATTCCTTTCCAGAAAACAACGCATTTTATGAGTGTGTTTGTACGTTAGTCGTCGAAATTGAACAGTGGTGAATAATCCTTTTTTCCCCGATGTACATGCTTTGTTAAAACAAACACATGACAAGCAAAATTAAATATTCATAACATTATTATTCAATTTAGTCAATACAAACATTCCCTACTAACGTACGTTCCAGTCGCAGTAATGAGGGCTGCCGATTTTACACCTATGATGCGGCTTGAAAAGATAGCTTTGTTTTTTATTCGTTTATAGACCACCTAATTTGCAAGCCGTTGTTATCTTATCACTATCTGGTTCAATCACTGTATATTTATCGAAGAAAATTATCACAAATATTTTTCTGAGAACGTGGAAACATTGATTTCGTTTGTTTACATTTAGTACCATTTTCTTCTTGACAAGAACATAAGTTCAGAGGTTTCCCCGACATTAAAACTTGTAGATAACAATGGAGCCATCAAGTCACAAATTTGTGAAAAAAATTTTTGCTAGATTTTTGTTAGACCGCGTTTTAATATTGTCCCAAAAACCAACATATATTTGTCGGCATAGTTAAAAGTTTCTGTGTAAATTACGATATAAAACACGCATAAAAATAATGCAAAATGTCTGAATTTGTGATCTCCGACATTCAAAAAATTGCGTCATTAAATCACATCTCTTTTTGTTAGTCAGAAACTGCTCTCTAAATATATCGAGGACGTAACTACGATTTAAGTCGAATTAGTCGGGTTTGTTGAAAATCTAGCGACAAGAAATCCATTGTATGTAAAAGATACACACGTGAATTTGTATGATCAGTTTTGCATATTTGCCTAGCTAGAATTCCTCGATTGTCCAGAAATCTTAAACGAAAAAGTGACACATGGACTATCGAAACATGGACTTTCGAAACTTATTTTTGATACTTAAGGTATCAAAAGTAAATTTGTGATACCTTATAGCAACCACATTACATGGAAAAAAATAACCACATAGATTCTTTTCTCTGACACGAATTTCTGGCTATAGAATTTTTAGGGCTTGCTTAAATACAAAATATTGATTAAAATTATTTTTGTTTTAATTACGTTTTAATTAAAAACAGTTCAACTTACCATGTAACAAGGTCGCAAAAGTCCATCACTACTCGAAAAAGTCCATCACCGATCGTTAAAGTGCATCACCGATGCCTAAAACAGCTTCGTTGGGATCCTCCCTGTGGACCCCCGCCGTGGCTTTGTCCCTGGCCTCACCAGGGACCCTAAGCTAAGGCAAGCCCTGGTTGGACCCCTCCTGTTAAAAGTTATACAGAAATATGATTCGGAAAAGACGCCCGCCGTGTGTGCTTCACAGTGC
The DNA here is from genome assembly GCA_037893225.1 of Hippasteria phrygiana. Lineage (NCBI taxonomy): Eukaryota > Metazoa > Echinodermata > Asteroidea > Valvatida > Goniasteridae > Hippasteria > Hippasteria phrygiana. Next base: position 492,193 of record JAZGUH010000512.1, on the reverse strand, counting down.
ATAAATCTTGATTTCGCCCCCCCCCCCCCCCCCCCATACTTCAAATTGGATTGACGCCCCTAACTCTGTGAGATGTACCTGCTCATTAATTTTAAACTTACTTTCAATATTCTTCCGTGTCCACAGGGTCAACTTTTGGGAGGTGTCTGGCGGGCCTTATGCAGCAGAAAATTTGTCTGGCAATGAATATTTTATGCTTAATAGTAGAGTGTAATTGTTCATTTTAACTTGGTTTCATGTGGTACCTCCAATGTTTAATCCAGCCCAAATTTTGTGACCCTTTCTGGGGGGTCTGGGGGTCTAGGGGTCCTTATGCATAGGAAATTGTGTCTGGCAGTGGCCATTCTGTACTCTGTGAGATACCTGTTGATTTCAATTTAGTTTCATGTTGTACCCCCAATGTTTGATCCAGCCCATTATTGGGTCCCTTCTTTTGGGCCCAGGGGCCACACGCAGCAGGGGGTCCCCGGCAGACATCCATAATCTGAATATGTTAGGTTACACAATAAATGTTTCTGTACTCGGATATTGGTACCTTGTTCGTTTGACCAAAATGCTCTGGGCTGCCGGCCTAGTACCGCAACCAAACTATTCATCCACGTGGCAACCGTGGTATGGTATACACACACGAATATTCCTTATTTCTTAATTCCTGAATTCTGCTAATTATGTGTTTTATCATCGGTAAGTCTGATTTTCATCGATTTACTTTTGTCGTCTTGTTACACAGTGATTTAGTGGGGAGTGGATTTGTTCTGCCAATCAACGTTTTGTTCGAAATGGGCAGAGTGTTGCGTACTTCTGGTTTCAGCTGTACAGAATTACCGAACAAGAATTACGAATGCACGCCTTGTCACCAGGGTTCGTACGGTGGCGAATGGAAATACTGCAAGGCATGCCCGCCTGGTACGAGTACGAGATGTTTACCATTTAAAAATGTGCTGTGTCGTTGCTGTGCCTGAAAATTTCAATTCAATTCAATTGATTTTCTATAACTGAGAAAGCACTTAATACTATTTTGACTCCGCACTGTACATGGTCTCCCTCGAATATTTTGTTTGATGTGCTACACGAGGAGATTGCCCTTTACAATACCTTTCCTAAGTCTAAATTTGAATTTTACTAGAAGTGTTACTTATCAGGGGCCGTTTTTTGTTGAGGAATTATCATTTGAAGGCTCATAACTTATTCAATGCAAACGCATTAGAGATTAAATTTATTTGAAAATGTATTTTTCGGGGTGCCATGCCCAAAAAGCACACACACTATTACTCATACGAGTAAACTTCTGTTTAACAATGCAAGTATGTCAAAGATTTCCACACGATTAAAATTAGGGGACTCGCTTAAAAATACGTTATATTTTTAATCACTATTAGTTCAGAACTTGAGGGATCTTGTGCATTGATATGTAAGGAGACTCGTGCGCTAAAGTAAACTTTGATTTGCAACAACATGCGTATTAGGCCTAAAGGTATATAAAGCATTTGCGAATTATTATGAACTACCTTATGTGACTGTAAGAAAATAATAGTCTCAAGCATCCTTTGAAATCATGGCACCTGGTGTGTTGTCATTTTCAAGAAAAGCGGAATTTCTGTATCAATTTCCAGCGATGGTCGGCCGACCATCGTTAAAAATAGTCTAGTTCCCCGACCTAAAAATTCCCTGATGTCTATAAATCGCTCTGTTTCGTCTGAAGAAGGGTAGGAACCAGACTACTAGAACAGCATTTATTTTCTCTGTTTTCTCAGTGTGCACACCACACACAACTTTGAAGATGTCAGTGTTATAAAATACATGGGTGGGTGGGTGGGTGGGTAAGTAAGCGAGGTTCGAATGCTCAACCGAGAAAAAAGGCATTGAATGCAATGCCAGCTTATAAGCTAAGAGCGTTCGGGCTTAACAAAAACGTTACATAACGGCTCTATTCAGCCCACCTGTCGTTAGATAATGAAAAGAAATGGCATTTTGTTGGGGGACGGGAACCATGTGCATAATCTACACCCGCCCCCTCCTAAAAAAAAGACCAGTTACCATGACTATGAAAAAGTTCCTCATTTCACTCTCCGTTTTGTTTTAATCAATGCATTAATCTTTGAAAGTTGAGTTCTGTGGTGGAATGTCAAAACAGTTCAGAGAATGAAGTCACAGCACTGTATTCTGAAATATTTCAAATTATATTAATCGGAACCCCTCTATATTGATTCTTGAAGGTGGATTTTTCCAAAACAAAACCGGACAAGTGCTCCAGAGAGGAAGAAAGAATGGCATGAACTGTTATTTCTGCAATAATGGGACTTACGTCACACCGGAAGCCCACCCCGGTAAATCCATCGGCGATTGCGTGGTATGTCCATCGGGCACGGATAAGAGCCGACACGCAGGATTCCGCGCCTGTCCGTGTGTGTCGAATTACTATCGTAAAGACCGGTTTGGGGATTGCAGCCCCTGTCCATTGGCTGGAATTAACTGTTCGGGTGAGTATCAGCACCTTCTACCGGGATTCTGGTGGACCTGGGACTGGGGGTCGGATAACAACTACCGGTCGTACGAGGAATTCGTCCGGAACATCCTAATCGAAAACGACACGTACGACAGCAGCACCCTCAAGTTCAAAGGTGACCTTCCCACGGTGCACCGGTGTCTACGGAACGAATCGTGCCAGAACTCGGGCCAAGGAATCAATGCGACTTGCCAACATGGTTATGGGGATTTCCTGTGTTCTCAGTGTATAGCAGGCTTCTATTCTTGGTTTAAACAGTGCTTTATATGTCCGAAGTGGTGGGTGTTCGTCTTGGAAATCCTGGCTTTCATTCTCGTGATTGTAGGGCTAGTGGTGGTTATGGTGTGGGACCTTCACAGACACCGCAGACACGGGAGATCGGTAGTCAATGTGTTGTTCTCTCGATTTAAGATTTTACTTGGCTTCTACCAGATCATGGGCGAGTTACTGCACGCACTTCATGACATTCCTTGGCCTGGGACGTTAACGAAAATTGGTTCATTCTTCGAAGTGTTAGAGATGAATATCGTGCAGTTGATTATCAGTCCTCGCTGCTACTTTCCAAATTTTACCTACCCGGGTATTTACATCGAGTTCATAGGTGGACTGAGTTTTTCAGAGGCCGTGATGTTCGTGGCGCTCTGTGTTTACAAGTTCAAAAGGTGCTACTTGATACGCATTAAAAAAAACTGTCGGGGGAGGCTTGCGAGCGTGCGTTGTCACGAACGAAACAGAAGTGTTATTTTGCTGTTGTTCTTTTTCTCTTTGTGACGTACCCGGGCCTTTCGACGGCCATTCTTACCTTGCTGCCGTCTGGCTGTGACGAGTTTTACCTGGATGAAACCAGTACCGTCAGGGTCCTCCGGCTTCGCTCAGACTATTCCATCGACTGTGAGACCAAGCAGCACCTCGACTTTAACCACGCCGCCGAGGTTTCTCTGTGTTATGTAGTAGGTTTTCCGTCAGTCCTTCTTTTGATGCTGTGGTTGAGTCATCGTCGTAGACGAAAGTTAACTGGAGATTCAGAGATCGCGGATTCAAGAAACAGTTTGGACCAATCCTTGCTAGACGTTGCAGACGTTCACACTGACCATCCTGATCTTCATCTGCACAGCGATTCTACATCAGTAGCTTCTCAAGATGATGAGGAAGATGGTTTGGTTGACGTCGAGAGGAACAGCAATCGAAACATATCATTTCTATCCTTCAACTCATCAGCAACGGGGCTCAGCTGGGAAACCTTCCTGTGTGAGAATTACAAGGAGCAGTTCTGGTACTGGGAGATCTTGGAACTGGCTCGTAAGATCCTTCAGGTCCTGTTCGTTCTGCTGTTCGGTGCTGATGATCATTTCACCCTCTTCGCTACCATTGTCCTCTCCGTTGGATTTCTGCTCATCCATGCCTACGTGAAACCAATAAAGGATGCTGCAGAGCACCGTCTTCAGATGTGTTCCCTGGCTACCATCTTTCTGAATCTATTGGCTGCCTCTTTGCTCCTGTTGCCGAGCGAGGGGAATCCCTCCAGCAAAGTGAGGAAGGAATTCCTGGCGGTTTTTCTTGTTCTGCTCAACCTCAGCATAGTCACCTTTGTGGCAGGTTGGTTGTTATATTGAAACTTTGTATTGTAAATAAATGAAAGCGTGGATTCCCAAATTCGGGTGATTCCTAAAATAGTGTGCTACTACGTAGGTGCCCTGGAGATCAATTCCTAATTCACAGCGGAATCAAATCGCCCACATTGGGTAGCATCTCGGGATATTTCTTTTATCAGTATTTAAATAAGAACACACCCACGTGATCGGCTGTCGAACGATATGAATAGTGAACTCATGAGAAGTACACTCAGAGAAGTATACCAGTAATTAACAGTCGATGCATACGGGACCCCACATTTACTATATCCGCCACCATATTGTGCTGAGGGCTTTTTTCTTTTTTTCCAATTTCCAGGAAGTTCGATTTGGACTTTCACGAGGGCGCTTTGGAGAACAGCTTGCTGTCGTCGCACAGCAGCGTGCATCGTTCGCTTCTGCTGCTATCTACAGTCACCACGCCAGTACTGTGTGCGAAGGCATGTCGCTGATCCCCATAGTACAGCAGGGGAGCCTTCAGCTTTGATAAGTGGACGGCCTATGGTACAAGACCACCCTGGAGAAAACGGTGCAGAAGCCGGGGTTGTGTAAATGTGTTGTTGCGCCAGCTTTTGGCCATATAGACCCGTTTATAGATAGCACGAAATTTGCACAGCATTGTGGGATAGTGCGCGCTAAATATATATTTGGTTTGATGCTAACTTGTCTATGAAGCGTCAATTTAGCTTTCTATTTTCTCTATAATATTACATGTATTAGGAAGTATGATTCCCCTGATTAACTGGCTCAGCTTATTGTCATCCGGCCTCTGTCTTGCTATGGTTTCCGTAATTTTAATCAAAATAGTGGTATTCTTCTTAAATATCCACAGCAGAGCTTCCATGTGTGATCAGACATTTCAATATGCTGCTCCAACCGGGTGAAATATGTGGCCATCATATGAGGAATGCAACTAGTTTAGACAGCTTTAAGTCGCCGCTAAAAACCCATCTTTTTAAAATTGCTTTTGATCTGTAATGCAATTGATTGTAATGATGTTAATTAATTAATTTCAGTTGATATTAATTATTAGTGATGTCTGTCTTAGTTAAATGTCGTGTCGTTCTGAAGTAATGTTTGGTGTATTTCTAAAATCAGTGACGGCTTTTGTATTCTTCGACTTCAGTAGTTTGTATGTATTTTTAAGATACGATTTGAAGCTTTGCATGGTGGGTCCGATATGAGAGAGACTAATATTGCGGGTAACACCATGTGAAATAAATATCTTCTAGGAAGAAGTGTGGTTCTGAAAAGAACCGGGGTGAGTGTGTAACTCGACGTTTCGGACTGTGTGCTCTGTCCGTCCTCAGGAGTGTGAGTGTCACACATGGTGTTACCCGCAATCCCAGTCTCTCTCGTGTATTTTTAACTTGCAGTGATGTCCTTCTTTGTTAAAGGTGGTGTACATGATTGGTCATTGTTGCAATTTTCAGAAATGGGCGGATTTTGGGGTTAGTATTTTATAGGAAATATCGTTTCACTGAACTGTTTTGCGTTTTTGGATGGCGAAAAAAACTGCGATAAAAACGGCGTTCATTATCAACCGTCGGCCGGCAGTTAACTGGATTTGTTATGGCGCCCTCTTGTAAAATAGCCCAATTTTTGTAAACGGGATCGTTTTCAATTGGTCACATAACTTACGCGAGCTGACTGGTTACAACCCGTCGCTCGGTACACAACGCGACACACAATTGTACTATAATTGCGACCTTGCGCCCGTTTTCGGATTGCTAACCCATTTTAGACGCAACGCAGACTATCTACATTCGGTCAATAGAGGGCAGTATTTCTAAAATCCGTTATTTTTTCCAACGATTGTTACGCGAAACAGACGTTGGAAAACGATATAAATTTCAACTGTTTTTGAAAACGACAGCACTCCAGGTGCCATCATTTCACAGGATGATTGAGATTGCCATTAACTTACAGTAGTAAGGTATTTCGTAATTATTCAGTACAAACTTGAGGATTAACAATCGTGTACACTATAGGCCTAAGTGTGGTGTGGATTTAAGTAGTTTTTTATGTATTTTTAACCTTCGGTAGTGTCTTTCTTGGTTTAGTCTTTTGTTGATTGAAGTAGTTTTCAGATGTATCCGATTGTTATCATTAATAAAGCGCATTTGAATTTTACAGATAAATGAAGTATAATTACTAAAATGTCACATTTGAAAAACGTCAGAAAATTGAGTATTGAACTTCTGTATACAATAAGCACATTTTTTTGTTTTTTTTATACAGCGAGTCCCAAGACTGTATACAGTGAGTGCATTGATTGACATCATAGCCACATCACCCTAATCTGTCAGAAAATAGTCTAGTTCACTGACCTGAAGATTTTCACATTGAGGGACACATTGCCTTCAAATGTCATGAAATGTTGCTGTTTGGAAATGTTCCTTATCTTTTATAAGAGTTCTTCATGCAAAAAAACACGTATAATGTGTTGTAATTAGTGAGTAGTGATTATAAAACAAAAAATTGGCCTCTGACTCCTGACATCTGACCCGCAAAACATAGACGTATTTCCAGTAGTAAATACACCGTCTAAATAATGCGCAAAATACGTATACCCTGCATATGAAAATACGTATACGCTGTAAGAGTCTTTAGGCTGGCGCCGCAGCCAGTGGCCTTGTAAACCTATCAGATGATCGCCAGGTATATTCTCTACTTTGCGACACATATCGCCAGTGCCGCGCCGTGCCACAGTACTTCAAAATAAATCAATAAACGTACTTCAACCAGCTGCGACTGGAAATACAACTGGTGCACACGGTCCGCCATTTTGTGGAGTCAAACAATAATTTGGTTCTACAAAATGGCGGACCGTTATTTGTCACGAAATTAAACAAAAACCACGCAATTTGAAGGGATAGTTATGTGAATCTTTATATTCTACTTTTAAAAAAGCTTCCCAACCATATCCATTTCAGTTTTATAGCCCAAATCGCAAAATCCAAAGCAATGTGTCCCTTTAATCGTAAAGGGCCGGTCAAACTTGCCACGATAACAATAACAAAAACGATGCGAATAAATGCTCCCTGTTGGTGGATGGAACGCACGCGTATTACACGCGCGACAATTCTACCAATCAATGGCGTTTATTTTCACCTTTTTTCGTTATTGTCGTCGTTATCGTGGCCAGTGTGACCGGCCCTTAAGTCAGGTAGTTACGATGTTTTAATATAGATCATGACGTCAATGTCAGTCCAAGTAACGTCAGAAAAACCGGTCGGCAAAAAAATACAAGAGTATGGCATTGATTTTTTAGCTTCCATTTAATTGAGAATTCAAAATGTTACGATCAAAATGATATGTTGAGACGAGCTGTGGACGACATGCGCCGTCAATGTCAACTGTGCTTGGAGAGGGGAGGTGGACACGTGGAGGGTCTTGGCCAATGAGAGAAAATCAGAAACTTCTGCTGTTAAATGTTTTACTCATTATCATGAATAAAATCCAATGATTGAGCATGAATCTGTGTCGATTTTGTTCAGCAGGAAAGTGAACCAACTGCAATTTTGCACCACAATTTCAAGACAGTGGTGCTCAATGATGCGTGACCCTGGAATGTAACCCAAGGTATCACTGAAAAGCACAAAGCTTCTACTTTAGGATGATACCATGTTTTTTGCTGGTAAACATTTAGTCTGGCCATATTAACCCTTTAAAGTAGGAATACCTTTTTTTTTAACACCCTGTAGTACGCGATGGTCGTGTGCTGTATTATATTAAATTTGTTCATATTGTCTTTAATGCTGAGGAAATGTTCCTTTGGACTATGATATCCATACAAAATATCCTTTAACCCTTCGAGCTGCGCGAGCACAAAAATCGCGCGCTTCTTCCATGGGGTGATTTTGGAAGGCACCTTTTTTTACGCGTCAATACAATGTTTTGTGTGCACAATCTTTTCTCTAATGGTCTAAATAGATGAATAGGGATCCTCTGGACATACACACAAAATATTTAAATATGAATGGAATAGACCGACGGCATCATATGGAAATTAGAAAAAGAACAAATTTGCCTTCCGAAATCACCACGTGGCTCCTCGCACGGTTTTTGCACAACTGAATGGGCTTTTGGCTGGGGCCCAGGTTTTTTCATGACTGGAGTGACCCCGAGTGAACTCCTTCTTGGAAAGCGACTATACCACTTCAAAATACAATGTATCATTGAGAATTACAAAAAAATATGAATGGAATAGACCAACGGCTTCATATGGAAATTAGAAAAAGAAAAGAATGTGCCTTCCGAAATCTCCACGCGGCAGCTCGCAGGGTTAAAATGATGTTGGAACCATCCAATAAGATACATTGTGGACATTGTGGACAGCGTTTTTTCATGTTACTATTATTATGGACCTTCGTAACAATTTGAGGGAGTAGTTGCATTTGTTTGGTTTTATGTTTATGCAAATTGTCATCAATTGAGAAAGCGCAACAGCGGTGTCTCCATAGACGAAACATCTTACCGTTTTTTACAATTTAGTTGGAAGGCTTTTAGTTGATTTTCAAGGTAAATGGATCGTTTGAAATCTATTTTCTTACCAATATTTCTTTAACACATTGTTGACATTTTTCAGGACAAATGTTTCTCCAAACTTTTATTAAAGCAGTTCATTTTACAAAAAATGTTCCCTGGGTTAAAGGCACACATTTCCCTTAAACCTCCCAAATTTAATCTCTTCGGTTAGTTACCTAACATATTTCGTGCGTCTAAAAATTCTACCATTATGTGACGGGGCACGAACTGTATGTGGAATATTGAATCACCAACTGCACGTGTACATGTATGTATGATCACTGTATGAGTACTGAGTTACCCACACTTTGCATATTGGGAAATCCTGGTATCTGAATAGTCAATTCAGTTTATGCATTGTTGTGTGATAAGGAGAAGTTGTACCAAGTAAGTCCGGAGAACGGACAGAGGACTGACGGAGCACACTTGCTGAAACGTCGAGTTACACACTCGTCCCTGTTCTTTTCAGAACCACAAATCTTCTTATAAGAGATTTAATTCATGGTGTTACCCGCAACCTCAGTCTTTCTCGTAAATTGTACTTAGCCTATGGGGGCTCAAAGTGTATAAACGGCGATGTTGGGCTAAGATTTAGGCAGTTGATTGCTTGATTCTCAAATGATTAGGATAAACTATTGATTAAGATGAAATGACATAGTGAATTTATGAAGAATGATTAAAGGCTTAAGAAACTATCTCCGTTCACTAATTATTAGTCCGTGCTAGGGTGGACTCTACCTATTGTGAATCCAAAAAGGGATTAACTGACTAAAGGCCAAAGCCCCCAAGGGTTTAATTTAGAAAGGTCCACAGAGTGCCCCACCCTAGGGGAAGGATCCACCCTATTCCTATTCCACATTCCACATTCCCATTCAAGATTCCACTGGCCCTACTTCGGTCTACTGTTCCTGTGCACCGAGGAAGTGAAGCGCCTGGTGCTGTGGCCCACACTGCAGGGATACGACACCGTCGAGGCGCGACACGCTACCGAACTATAACCAGTCAGACGCAGGATAACTGGTACACCGGGACATCACAACGGTACAATATTTATAGATAAAATAGTATTCAGACTCGGGTCACATTCATTGTCAATGATTTTTTATACAACACCTGAATAAATCCCAGCCATCCGATTGGTGGATCGTCGATCACGTGCATTGAATTATTCGTCCCATCGCACGACGCGAACCCGCACCGCCAAAAAAGTTCTATCACATGGTGGACTGGTTCCCGGTCCCTCCGTTGTCCTTCGGACTTCAAATGTATATTATATACATATGGGGACAGGGAACCAGTCTAGGCTGTCATTCACACAAAATGGCAGACGGTGTTTCCGAACCGCGGTTTGTTTTCCTAAAAGACGACGAAATATTGGAACTCGTAGGCGATGCTGACGCTGCCAACGCAAAGAGACAAATTAAATATGCAGTCAAACGATTCGAGGAATTTGCAAAACACGCAGGAACAACAATTAAAGCTTTAACTGATTTGGAACTGGACCACTTTTGTCGCGGTTTTATGCAGGACAGTGAGAAGGTAAACGGCACGCTGTACACCAAGAAATCCATGCATGCAATCTGTCGGATTTATTCAGGCGTTGTATAAAACAAATAATGAATGTTTAACATTCGTGCAATGGTAAGAATAATTTCATGAGGTGACAGATTGAATGTTCCATTCCACTCGGCTTCGCCTCGTGGAATGGAACATTCAATCTGTCTCCTCATGAAATTATTCTTACCATCGCACTCATAAACATTTATTATTTGTATACTGACAAACGGCAGATTTCCAAGGTATCGCTGTGCACATTTAGTCCAGTAAGAATTGATGAGGACCCTGACATATTTGTTAACAGGCAAGTTTTAGTGACAATGTGTTTATTTGGACTTATAAAATTTAACTAAAATCAACCTTGTAAAAATGTTAATTTCTTTTTAAAGGATGCATAATATATATTGAATGGCATGTATTTCTGACACCTAAGCGAAATCATACCCTTTGAAAAATGGGGAAAGGATCCTCGCAAATGTTCACCTTAAATTAACCCTGGTAAACCCAAGACTTGTCAGAGGTAAATTAAAACATTATTCTTTTTAGGCAAAAATATAGGTGTCTACAGCGCTCATCTTACCCGTAGAGCCACTACTAATGCATATTTCCCTAGAGGGCGCAATACACTCGCTAAGATTTTCACACAATAGCCTTCCCACTATGCCCCGCGGCATGCCCGCCATGTTAGCTTTCTCTTTTCTCTTAGCGCCGATCTGACGGCCCATGTTCCCGAAGCGCTCGTTAAACATGCCATTACGATACCACAACTAGTGCCTAAATATTGCCTAACGTAAGGGCTAACGAGGGTTAGCCGAAGCCCTGGTAAGGGGCTCGTCGGGTTCTCGTTATTAACGTGCCCGCTACGCTCTCGTGATCTGTACACGGGCCACTGGTATGCCTGGCTAAATTTATTCCATGGTTTGTTACGTAATGATACATGGAGTTTTAATTACGTGCAGGCTTCAAAGATAAGTCGTGGGTTAAGGGCCGGTCACACTGGCCACGATAACAAAGACGATAACGAAAACGGTGAGAATAAACGGCACTGATTGGTGGACGGTCGCGCGTTCATTCGCATCGTTTTCGTTTTCGTTATCGTTATCGTGGCCAGTGTGACCGGCCCTTTAGTGTGTGTTCAGTTTCTTGTGCAGCGTGAAGCAGTGTGTATATGGTCATATCAGCAACATGTCGACAGAAACCAAGATGAGAAAGCTTCGCTTCACTACCGAGGAGTTGGATGTCCTTGTAGACGGTGTTGAAACAAAATAAGGTCATATTTAGAAAATTTTCTGACGTTGTCACTAACAAAAAGAAAAGGCGTGCATGGCAAGAAATATCCACTGCAGTAAATTCAATATCTAAAGTGTCCCGCACAAGAGATGAAGTTCGCCGAAAATGGCATGATTGGTCCAGCACAACCAAAGGCAAAGGAATGATGCGGGAAAAAGAAAACTACCTGTTGCAAAGTACCCGAGGGCAGCCAAAACTTGGACTTCGACGGAAATAGGATTCGAACGTCTTGTTGGTCGGACCAAGTCGTCGTGTAATTATCTGCACAAATATTCTCTGCCACCATGGTCCATTCTATACTTTTTCAGCAATTGGTCCTGGCTCATTGTCTCCATATGATTTGGTATACTGCGTATACTGTATTGACTGCACACATGTATGGGCATACGGGCTTTGTGTAGGACGGTATGTCGAGCCCTGCAGCAGTCAAATTGACCAGATAAACTACAGGGGAAAACCGCCGATAATAATTGCAAGATTGGATGATCTTATTGCTTTGTAGACATCAGAAGTACCGTACATTATCTGTAGCTGTTGTGAAACTTTTCTAGAGCTCAGCAGAGTCGTAAGTTTGATACCATGATGGGCTTTTGTGTAACATTATTGAGTGGAGTTTGTAGCGGTTTAGCGATGTGTAAAATCCACGTCACGTAGGTAGGCTTTAGAAAGGTGTTCGAGATTGTACTCGTTGTAATTTGTAATGCTAGCCTAGCAGTACAGAAATGTTTGATGTTCGATTGCAGTGGGCATGTACATGTATATGTATTTTGTCAGTTTATAAGGAGAATATTTGTTTTGTTTATTGTTTTCAGATTAAACCCACATCTACAATTAAATCAGGAGTAAATGACCAAAGAGTGAGTTGTTCCAAGCAGCAGTTGAGCAGAAAATGTAACAGTTTAATGACTCCGATGCTCGTGATGGAGACCTGAATGTCACTCGAGCAACGATTGTGGAATGTCATGGGACACTACCATTTCTGATCTGTCTTTGCATCATGAGATCCAGACTGTCAGCGTGTGTAGTCTGTTTCAGCCTCTTGGCAGTTCTTCAGAAATACCAGAGCTGCGCTGGAGATTCGGTTCGGAGCCTGACCTGAAGCTGCTACTTGTCCTGCATGCCACAAGCTGTACCGTAAAGCGGAGGTAGAACCTGTGAACTGTGTAACAGATCAGCTGAACTCTGAACTTTGAATGCAAAACCTTGAACATTCTGTGTCTTGTTGGATTAAAGTTACCCTTGCAAAGATTTGTATTTTGTCACTGTGTATTTGGTAAATATTGATTGCATGTTTTGCAAATATGTTTTTGGATAAACGTTAACATAGACCTAATGTAAGCAAGGAAGTTTGTATTTGTAAAAATGTCTTTCCGCAGTAACAAAACAGGTGCAGGTGCATCCAGAAAATCTGGATCAGCTAACTCTTCCATCAGTAGTGCTAGAATTAGGGCTGCGGCTACGTTGGCGAGACTGGCTGTTGAAGCCGCTAACATAAATTCACTGAAAGCAATTGAAGAAGAAGAGTTGCGTTTGCGTCAGCGTAAGAGGGACTGTGCACTTCAACATGAGATTGCCAAGGCTGAAGTAGAAGAGAGGGTACCTGGGGAATTTGAGGAGCAGTCTTCATGTAAGAGTCTACCAGAATCAACAGCTGAGGGAATGGTGGGCCAGTGGTTAGCTGATGCTTCTGATGAAGTGCCGTCTCCGGAATTGGCTCATCCTGAACAGGCGGTCCAACCTGCGGAGCCTTGGGGCAGTAGTAAAGCGACTTCCTCAATACCTTCAATCCAAGTGGCGGTCGAAGGCGGTCACCATACTTGACAAGACTGGTCGCTATCCAGGAATAGATAAATTTGTTGAGTTTCTTGACAAGTCTGCAAGGGAATCGAATGACCCAGTGTATGGCTTCAAAGATAGCTCTAAAGAAAGGCCAATCATGAAGAAAGGTTCTAACTTCAGTGTACAATCTACTGGAACTACTATCAAGGGAATCAAGAAGGGCCTAGAAACAAAAGGAGCCATGCCTGACGGAGCCAGGTCGACAAGACTTACGGTGTGCCCTTTGTGCAAGGGGAGTCACCTTCTTAATGTATGCCCCGACTTCATGAAGATGTCACCACCAGATCGACTAGCAGTTGTAAGAGAGAAAAGGTGTTGCTTCAGCTGCTTGTCTGGGAACCATTTCTCCAGGAAGTGCTACCAATGGCAATGTGGTGTGCTGGGCTGTGGCGGTAAGCATGCAAAGATATTGCATGATGCATTCCGAGTACAAACCGTGCACAATCCTGACAGCAAAGTTACATCTGACCAGCTTGGGCGTGGTGATCAGAATGTTGGAGCTACTAGTTATGCTTGTGGGGGAGCACGAGCACCTGCCAGGGTAGCACTGCCAGTTGTGGCAGTGATGGTGAGAGGTAGTGGTCAACGAGACTGGCTGAAGACTTACGCCCTACTCGATCCAGGTAGCAACAGGTAATTTTGCTCGATGGAACTGGTGAAGACACTGAACATTCATGGTAGTTCCCAGTCTATGTCGCTTAGTACTCTGAGTAGCAGTTCACCAGTTGAGACTCTGGTTGTCTCAGTAGATGTGACAGCGGCGATGAAGGAATCCCGGCGTAGTAAGTCTTTCCAACTGCCCAAAGTACATGCATTGCATGATTTTCCTGTGCTCCGTGATAGTTGCATCACCGTTGAAGAAACTCAGAGATTTAAGCATCTGAATGGCGTACCTGTTCCCCGGGTATCAAAGGAGGGTGTGATGTTGGTCAGGATGCACCACATTTACTCGTCCCTCTTGAGGTGAGGTCCGGTGAGGAAGGAGAACCTTATGCTGTAAGAACAGTGCTTGGGTGGACAAGCAATGGTCCACTGACAGCTGGAACACTTCCGAGGGTGAGGTCGCACTTTGTACGAGAGAGTCTCGACGCCCAAGTGGAATGCTTATGGAAGCTGGATGTGGGAGACACCCTGTCCTGTGATTCTCCTTCACTTTCCATTAACGACAAGAAGCCGTGAAGATTTGGGATGATTCGGTCCGGATTGTTGACGGGCATTATCACCTCGCCATACCCTTCAAGGCAGACGACCCGCATTTGCCAGACAACAAGGGGTTAGCTGAGAAGCGACTTGCACTTCTTGGAAAGCGCTTGAGTAAGGATCACAATCTGCATGACCGTATTCTGCTGAGATGAACAATCTGATGGTGAAGGGCTACGCAGAGAAAGTGCCAGAAGATGAACTTGATGGCCCTCCCGGAGAGACCTGGTATCTTCCTCATCACGGAGTTCTCAACCCAAACAAACCGGAAAAGCTGCGAGTGGTATTTGATTGTGCGGCAAGGTGTCGGGGCAGATCTCTTAATGACGTTGTGCTACAGGGGCCGGACTTGACGAATACGCTGATTGGTGTCCTCCTACGCTTTCGGGAAGGTCAAGTCGCTTTGATGGCCGACATAGAACAAATGTTCCATCAAGTAGGGGTGGCACGGGAGCACATGGATGTCCTGAGGTTTGTCTGGTGGCACAGTGGGGATGTGGGTGGACATCCAGAAGTTTTCCGAATGAAGGTACATTTGTTTGGCGGGGTATGGAGCCCGAGCTGTGCCAACTATGCCTTGTTGCGAGCAGCGGATGGCAACAGGTTTGATCCGGATGTTGCGGAGACTGTGAGGAAGAATTTTTACGTGGACGATTGCTTGAAGTCGGTCAGCTCAGAGGAGGATGCTATCCAGTTGTCAGTACAGTTGTCGAATCTGCTGTCATTGGGAGGCTTCCATCTGACTAAGTGGACAAGCAATCGGCGAAGAGTTCTCAAAGCTATTCCACTTGCAGAGAGGGCAAAGGAGGTGAGAGCGATGGATCTCAGCCGAGGCCGACTACCTGCGGAACGTGCCCTTGGAGTCAAGTGGGATGCTGAGGATGATACGCTTGGGGTAAGCGTTAGTCCAAAGTTGAGGAGCCATACCCGCCGGGGATTGCTCAGCATTGTCTGTTCCGTTTATGATCCCTTGGGGTTTTTGTGCCCGTATGTTCTCCGGGCCAAGATCCTGTTTCAAGATGAATGCTGGATTGCGAATAAAGGTTGGGATGATCCTTTGGAATCTACAACACAGGAGAACTGGATCAAGTGGTTGAATGACCTTCCCAAGCTCTGCGAGTTCAAGGTTGACAGGTGCCTGGTCCTGGGTAGCTTTGGAGATGTGCGTGAGTGCCACCTACATCACTTCTCAGATGCATCTAAGGCTGGCTATGGTTGCGTCTCCTATGCTCGCTTCGTTGGAGCAAACAACAAAGTCCATTGCAGTTTCATCATTGGCAAAGCCCGGTTGTCACCGTTGAAACCTATGACGATTCCCAGACTTGAGCTTTCAGCAGCTGTCATGGCGGTTCGTGTTGACTCCATGCTTCGAAGAGAAGTTGGCTTGGAGATCCAAGGATCTACCTTTTGGACAGACAGCATGTTTGTACTCCAAACGAAGCGTTTCCTCACCTGGCAGTGATACATGAAGCATCAGCACCCGAGCAGTGGCGATATATCAGCACCGACGAAAATCCTGCTGATGACGCTTCACTAGGGCTTGATGCAGCTCATTTGGTTTCAAGTACGAGATGGAGGAATGCCTCCAGATTCCTCTGGGAAAATGAGAGTAGTTGGCCAGCGATGCCAGAGATGTTGAATCTTCTTGACAAGGATCGAGAGGTAAAAAGGGAATTAGTCTCACAGGCCGTGAGAGCTGATGAAAGAGTTAATGTCCTCGACAGGCTCATCAACAGATACTCCAGCTGGTTACGGCTTCGTAAAGCTGTGGCCTGGATCCTTCGCTTCATAAGATGGCTTGGCGATTCCAGGCCGAAGGAGAAGCCATCCGGGCTGACAGTTGACAGCTGAGCTGGCCGTGGTAAAGTTCGTCCAGAGAGCGAGTTTTCAACAGGAAATCCGGGATCTGCGTGGAAGCCAAGCATCAGTAAGGAAGCAAAGTTCCATTTACAGTTTGCGGCCTTACCTTGATAACGGAGTATTGAGGCTTGGCGGCAGACTTCGGTTTGCTCCTATCGAAGAGGACCAGAAAATCCCAGCCATTTTACCTAAGGACCACCAGTTGTAATTTCTTGTGGTGCGGCACATGCACGAGTCGCTTGCTGGTCATTGTGGCAAGGACCATGTGCTGTCCCTTCTGCGGAGGAAGTACTGGATCCCTCAAGCACGTCCTTTGATAAGTCGGGTGCTCAAGGGATGTCTGTTGTGCAGAAGGTTGCACGGGCCACCAGAGGTCCAGCGTATGGCTGATCTCCCAGAAGGAAGGTTAACACCTGGCAAACCACCTTTCACTTATGTTGGTTTGGCCCATTCTTTGTTAAGCGTGGCCGAAGCAGGGAGAAGAGATATGGCTGCCTGTTTACCTGCATGGCGACGAGGGCAATTCATCTGGAGATGTTACATTCGTTGGATGCCATCCTGATGTTACGCAAAGATGACAAGATCAACGGAGTTCTTCTTGCCAAGCAGATAAACTGGCACTTCAATCCACCTACTGCGTCCCACATGGGCGGGTCCTGGGAGCGCCAAATCCGAACGGTGCGAAAGGTGTTGGCATCGCTTCTCCAAGACACAGTTCTCGATGATGAGAGGCTTAGTACTCTCTTCTGTGAGGTAGAGTCCATCGTGAACGATAGGCCCATAACTCCTGTTTCTGATGATCCAAATGACCGTGGGGCCTTAACACCGAGCCACCTGTTGAAGTTCAGACCCGGACACCTAGTACCTCTCAGGGGATTGAATGAAACTGAACGCTTCAGAAGACGCTAGAAACACGTTCAACTGCTCGCAGAGAGGTTCTGGAAGCGATGGATCTCAGAGTACCTGCCAAATCTGCAGCGTAGACAGCGGTGGGTGGATAAGAAGCCCAACCTCAGCGTGGGTGACCTAGTGCTGGTAGTGGATGACCAGTCGCCAAGGAACCAGTGGCCTTTGGCCAGGATCACCCAGACGTTTGCTGGAAGCGATGGTTTGGTGAGGAGTGTTGAGGTCAAAACGGCTTCGGGTGTCTACAACAGACCCGTCACCAAGTTATGTCTTTTGGAACGTGCAAATATCTAAACGCACTACTTCAAGTTTGATGTTATCTGTAACATATCTGTTATTATGCTTAACATCTGTTACATGTTGATTAACTAGTGAATTCCAAGTGTTAGTTTGGTGTTTGAAATCAACAACTTTTGCTGGATACTATATACATTGTATAGATTGGTAAATGTGCTTTCGTTCATTTAAAGGGCCGGAATGTAACGTACGCTGAAGTTGTTGCCTAGTAACCGTTAATATTCATGTATTGTTTGGGGCGCCTTAGGGTCATAGGTCAAAGCGTGGTGCGTTCTCTGCGTAGGGCTGTGCGTGTAGTTGGTTTTCCAGAATGTTTCTGTGTATTCCTTTCTAATCTCCCACAATTAGCAACAAACATAAGATTATGTTTGGAGTGGCCGTTCCTGACAACACACTTGGCACTCCCTTTATTCTCGTTAACAATCCAACAATTCTTTACAATTCCGTGAGTCTAGCCGACTGATACCGTCAGGCCAGTAATTTTCTCCATGATGTATAATATGACAAATACTATTAGAAATGTACTCTTACAGATTGAGAAACGACTTTATACACTATATAATATACATATGAAGTAGAGACCAAACACAAGCAGGTACAGTGGATATTGCCCGAAAATCCGGTCAGCTGCCGGAATAATAATGCTAAGCGAGTCTCAGCACTCATCAGTACGTCACACATAGTCACCAGACGAAAGCTCCCAGCTCCAAGTCAATGGTGGAGTAATGCTAAAGCCAAGCTCCAAGCCAATTACTCGTCAATAGGACAAACACAGTCACCAGACTAAAGCTCCCAGCTCCAAGTCAATGGTGGATTAATGCGAAAGCCAAGCTCCACACAATGGCGATATCACGACCTTGGTACGCTATCGGTTTGATAACGGATATGCCTGCTACAAATTTCGTAGCGGACCTAGTACTTGTGCATAAAGTTCTAAAGAGTCAGCACACACGCAACCCCTGCGCTTGCCTAGATAAAAAAAAACCGTGGGGAAAAAACTAGGGGAGAGGACGTGTCTGGGAGTAGGCATGACTCAAAAGTGCCCAGGTCACTCGAACTATAATGCAAACCGACTGTTCGGCAATGAATATGCTCCCAATATCTAAAGCAGTAAACTCGGCGTATTTGCCGTTGTGTGACAGGAAGCCGAATGGACAAAACGCAAAATACAACACCTTATATAACCTGCCTAGGCAATGCATAATTGCCCAGGCAGGTTATTCACCCATTATAATTGCTTACGAACCGAAAGGAAAGTGTTTCCTTTCTAACAAAAGACCGAAAAGAAACACATTTCCTTTCTAATCTCCCACAATTAGCAACAAACATAAGATTATGTTTGGAGTGGCCGTTCCTGACAACACACTTGGCACTCCCGAATTGCAAAGATAGTGAGATCAGTGGGATTAGAGACCCAAGGATGAACTGACAGACAATTTAGCATCGATACAATCCTTTACGTACATATCTTTTGCCGTCTCGCTCACCCAGCGACCGTGGCACTTGAAAAGCCGATCAGGAACTCCTGCATTGGCTGCGGCTGTAGCGCCGCCTGACCTGAGACTATGATATGAAGACCGTACAAACTTTTGTCTAAACCAACGCTTTCGAGTTTTTCTAGAAAGATCTCTCTAGCCCGAGTATATGAAAGCGGTACATTTTTTGCTCTTAATGCAGATCCATTGGGGGTGAGGGCACGGAATAAATACATCTCGGAGCCCGTAGAACTAAACAAATTAATTCCCAACAGATACAATTTCAGACGCTCACAAGGACAAAGTGCCGAGAAGGTTTTAGCAATAAAAACAGTACTTCCTTCACGAAATTGATCCGTTTTACACTTCTCAATAAAAATGGTCATGTGGTGATCAAACAATGTGACATCGCATCTCTTTATGGAACATAATTCGTCGTATCTGAGGAACCCCGAGAAAGCCAAAAGACACATAGTCATAAATCGTAAATCACTCAAGGATGCAGATGGCATACCATACTTGTTATGTAATGTAAGTAGAATATCCAAGGTGATAGGCTCTTTTGCAGCCCTTGGTTTACAAAGTAACCGGCGAGCAGAATCTCGAATTGATTTTACCACCCTAGAATCGCAGGGGTTAAACAACTCGCAATTTGAGCAGAAACCATATATCCAATTAATGGCATAATGAGCTGCATCAATTGGTGCAGGTGAACTACTTATGTGTGATAAAGAAATCAAGTACAAAGAAAAACATAACGAGTCAACTGGGAATGGTTTTACACCTGGATATAAGTCTGTCCATCTTCTCCATCTCATATAGGCATAGCTGTACTTCGTCGTGGTTGCGGTCGCTCTGGACGTAGTTAAAGTGTGCTTCAATTGGTTGAACAGCGCCTTCAGAGATGGATCAGATAAGGCTTCCCCAGCCAACCAGAGACCATCTACTTTCTCGATATCTGAAAAAATAATAGCCATGTAAAGAATAAATGAAACAAATTAAAATTTCAAGTTCAATACGAGAACGTTAGAAACAAAAGGAGAGTTGCAGAAGACCGAGGAATCATGCGACCCCGGTTGAAAAAATCCCGACGGTCGGACATACTCTACAAAAATCAATAGTTACATTACTGTTAATAATATGGGCTATTAATGGCCAGAAGTAGGCGCTATGCCATTTTGGTACAACCAACGTACCTGCGCAGCCGTATTGAGTCATAAATGCAAGTAATTTGCCAATCATACAGACTGGGGGAACAAACCAGGCATTAAATTTATGTAGGTCATGGGCAAACGCATCTACACCAGACGTACCCGGGCACCAATACTTGGAGAAAAAATACAATACCTTAAAATTATGGTTATTGGCAAAAGGATCTAACTCGTAGGGACCCCATCTGTTGTTAAAAAGATTGAAAACCGACTGAGAGACACCCCAGTCATCGTAGTCCACGATTCTACTGATGTGGTCTGCTCTGTCATTGAGGCTGCGGGGGATCCATTCGGGAAAAATATTGATATTTTTCTCCAGACAAAAAACTACTATTGATAGAATCAATTGTTGAAGATCGATCTTCATGCTACCTGTCGACAAGATTCTAACAACATTCTGGTTGTCAGTGTACCATTTAACGTTACTATTGGCTAAGTCGTCAGCTCGTGATATTAGATTAATAAAAACAGCCTTGAGTTCCCTCCAGGTGGAACTCTTGGTCTGTTCAACCGGGGAAAATGAATCATGACAGGGGTGATCATCGGTATGTACAATATATCCCCCGCACGCGTGTTGAGAAGCGTCGCTATACACAATCCTTGTTAATTTGGGATTACCCAGTGAGGAGACCCCAGTAAATTTCAACAGGTGTTTTTTCCAAAATTGCAACTCGTAGAAACCAGCGCTGTCAATGTGCAGTGGGCCATCCCAAGTACGTCTACTCGCTATCAACACTTGTAAGGATTTAGTCATCAGAACTGCAATATTACCAACACCGGGTCTGCATGCGATTAAACGACCGACCAATTGTGCAACGAGCCTAGCCGTAACACTAGCGTTAGAGAGCGTCGTTTGGATAAGCAAATCTAACATGTCCACAATAGCAGTTATCTTTGATAAGGGAACTGAAATGATAAACCGCTTTGTATCTATAACAAAGCCCAACCACGTGAGACTCCGAGTGGGGGACCAGTTGGACTTAGCCTCGTTCGCGATAAAACCAGCGCTACGCAAGTCGTTAGAAACGATATTAGCCTGCGCTATAAGCCGCTGTTCATTCGTATTAGCCGCTATACCGTCATCTAAATACAATACAATGGCAATACCCAGTTGTCGCCACCGCTTTACCAAAGGCCTTAACAATTTTGTAAAAATATGACAAGCTGTAGACAGGCCGAACGGTAAAACCTTAAAAACAAAATATCTATCCGTTTTGAAAACGCCAAATTGCCAAGAAAAACCAAGATACTGGCAATGCGAACTACAAATCTCAACGTGGTGATAACCCGATTTTAAATCAAATGAGAACATGTAGGAGCTTGGCTTTAAGTATTGCTTTAGGATTTTGAGGTCCTCGTACTTAACAGGCAAAAAATCCAAGTGCTTGTTAACTTCTCGGAGATCCAAAATTAATCTGCATTTGCCAGAACGATTGGTGGACACGCTCAAAGGGTTAACGACAGTTGGGGGAGAAAAAACCTCCTCAATTAAATTATTAGCCAGTAATTCAGCTATGGCAGACTCAACAAAAACCGAATTATCCTTTGCCGACCGATTATTAGGGAAAATACAAGAAATAGGCATCGATAAGAATGGCAACTTGTAACCCAGCTCAATGGTCTGTAAAATAAAATGGTTTGACCCTATTTCCTTCCAAAAAGGTAGAGCTTTAAGGAGACTACCACGCAATGGCAATAATTTAATCGGAACATTAACATTAAAATGAAGAATTTCTCCATAACCTAAATCTGTGAACACATCGTGTAGAACAACAGAATCACTTATCTTTTCTTCAACAGTGGCATGTACTCGGTTAAGTTGAGGGTTGGGTAGACCTTCCGGGACCGGTAGTGCAAGCCTTTGCCCAATGTCCTTGTTGCCCACAGCGGAAGCAGTATCCTCTTTGTTGGCCCCGTCCGGACACCCCTGTACCGGAGGCATGGGCAGGGGCGGTGTTACGAAAGGGCCCCCAGGGGGCAAGATTGGAGCTGGACCCTCCAACCTTGGTAGTCTTGAGTCGCTTTTGCTTACGCTCCTTCAACGTACGGGCAGCGTCCTTCTCTGCTTTGCGCATCCGCTTAATCCACCGCACAGTAATCATCTAAGTTTTATGACGGTGTTATCTTCCACAACAGATGGGGCTAAAACTGCACATTTGCCGTCTTTTGGTCGATCGTACGTCGGAATTCTGTACGTAAAAGTATAGCGAGCACCGAGCGATGACCCCC
Source organism: Hippasteria phrygiana (assembly GCA_037893225.1). Lineage (NCBI taxonomy): Eukaryota > Metazoa > Echinodermata > Asteroidea > Valvatida > Goniasteridae > Hippasteria > Hippasteria phrygiana. The sequence continues at coordinate 469,662 of JAZGUH010000512.1, read as the reverse complement.
ACTGAAAACTGCAATGTCATGTGGTAAACACTGACATGACGTCATCAATACGTAGGGCTATTGATGGAAGCTTCTTTTCATCCACTACAATTTGGGTCGAGTTGCCTTCTTGGACTTTTTTCGCAGCCGCCGAAGTACTTGCGATGTTGGGCAAGGGGCTCCTCATCTGATGAGCTGAAGTCATCATCACTCTCACTGGCAGTTAGATCTGCATGAATTCAGGCGCGCTCACCTCTCCATATAGCTCATCTGAACTGCTCTCCTAAGAACCATCATCACTTTGGTCGCAATCCAAAAACTGCAGCACATCTTTGACATGCAGCTATATCTTTTACTGAGATGACATTATAAAAAGAGACATGGAAAAGTAGAACAGCAGCGTGAATAAACTGTTCATCACTGATGAGTTCAAAAACATGTGAAAATGTTTATTAGGCCTATTTTCAATCAATTTTGCAATCAAGACATTTCATCAACATATTGATATCCTCCAATTACAGATCAATGACAATACTTTTAGCACGTATTTGAGCATTCTTTCACAATTCACAAGACCGGCATGCGTTATAAGCATGCTTGGTGACCATGGTGACATTGTGTGTACATGGTGTATGCACGACCGTTATGACCGTGCGATCCCAATGTGCAGATGTTACGCCGGTGTAGCACAACATCATATCGCCCCATGTAAATATTACTAATTTTCAACCCACATTTATTTGTACGTAACCTCTATCATCCACTGATCATTTTTATATGTCAAATGTATAGGATTTTTACCAATCTGCTGTAGAAAAGCACCATCCAAAATCATGAAATTGAATAAGTCACCGTGGTTGGAAATTCCTATGTCATCAGAGTTCATGACCTTACCCGAGTGCCTAACACTGTGAACTAGTAACAATATATTTAGTGCCAAGTAACAATGGGTTTCCATTGTTAGTGCACCGTTTTTCTTTTGTTAGATGGTCATAGTGTAATACTACCAACAGAGGTTGCTATTTATGTTACAATAGGCCTTTTCACACTAGACAAAATCTCGAGGGTGGCCCCGGGGCGACGCGGGGGTGAGAATGTGCGACGTTTCACACTAGCCGTTTTCGCCCCGGGGCCACCCCCGAGATTGGTCTCGCCCCGGGGCGAACTCACCCCTGCTCCAGGCCAGGGGTGAGATTTTTCAACCCGGGGCGAGATCGATCTCGGGGGTGGCCCCGGGGCGAAATGGTTAGTGTGAAACGTCGCACCGCGTGCGGGGTTTCGTACAACCCGGGTTGAGAAACAGGTGCTCCCGACAAAAGAATTCCAAAGGTCTTGTCAAAGCGCGCGCTATTGTTAATTGTATACAACTTGGCCGAAAGCTCAGCGCCATTATTCTGAAGCACAATAGGGACCCCCCCCCCCCCCCCCTCTTTTGTGTTGGTCATTGTGTTCCCGGAATCTTAGGAATTATTTTCAGCGAAGAGGAAGTTAGGAATTTACTGGCCATCTGGGGGTCGATGAAATACAAACTAGTGTGAAACGCTTATGCCCAACCCCGGGGCCAGCTCGCCCCGGGGTTGGCTAAGATAGGTTTGAGCGAAACCAGTGTGAAACGACGCGGGGTTGAACTCGGGGGTGAAAACGCCGGGGAGAGTTCGCCTTGGGGTTCGGCGCTCTAGTGTGAAAAGGCCTATAGATGTCACACTGGGCGTTTATAGGTGTTTGATGTGCATGCTTCTATATTTCCATATTTTTCGCATTTTTGGGTAAAAAGTGACATATATGTCACTTGGGGCTTGTGTACATGTACACCAGTTTTGTTCAGACTGTCATCGCTCGATCGGGTATTTTGAAGGCATGTTTTTCTTGTGCATGTTTGCCAAATGTAGCGTGCTTTTTTTATGATTATAGGCCTTTTCACACTAGACAAAATCTCGGGGGTGGCCCCGGGGCGACGCGGGGTTAGAATGTGCGATATTTCACACTAGCCATTTTCGCCCCGAGGACACCCCGAGATTGGTCTCGCCCCCCCCCCCCTTCCCCCGAGATTGGTCTCGCCCCGGGGCGAACTCACCCCTGCTCCAGGCCAGGGGTGATATTTGTTAACCCGGGGCGAGACCGATCTCAGGGGTGGCCCCGGGGCGAAACGGCTGGCCCAATACATTTTGGTTTTTGAATATAATTCCATGGAAAGATTTTACTTTAATACCCCACCAAAATCGGTCAGGAGCAGCAAAATCTTCGAAAATAGCCATCCATGGTTGGAGACTTGTCGGGAAATTTTTGTGCAGGAAATATGTGTTTACTGTACAGTGTTGGATGTTCGAACACTCGAAGTGTTCATTATGCATGTGAATTTTTTACAGATTTTGCCGACATAAATCTGGAACTAACAGGTTGTGCCACGGGTTTAGACAGTTATCAAGAAGGGGTGGTTATTTTTTAAGATTTGTTTGTTCCTGACCGATGTTGGTGGGGGTATGCTAGACTTCACTTTCGAAATCCTTCCTAACCCCTTCCAAAAAACTTCATTTATTTGTTTCCTCTGTTTACAGTAAACCCACACTTGTTGACTATTTCATTACGAATTTAAAGAAAAATTATTACCAAAAGAAAAACGCCAATTTGAATACTACTTACTCTAAAGCCAAAGAATTTTCAACTTTGCGACTTAAGGCGAGTCTACGATTTCAAGCCAACAATACCCCGACTGGAGCGAGTGTGACCACAGATAAACCCTCTGTACACTGTACTTGTACACCCCAATGGCTTTCGACGAGACGAGACTTATTGATGAAAGATCGATTGTTCGCCCATGCGTAAACAACCAATGCCGTGCATGCACAATGCAGATAAACGTGTGCATTGCACCACCTTCCTCCATTATTGCACTATTGCATGTACACCCATTGTGCACCAACCCCACATGCGGGCTTATATTATAGTAAATTACCTTGTCCGCTAAAAATTATGTACATGTACATGTACATCGTACTTGTACTGCACATAACTATATTAAGCTCATCATTGATGATGAGAAAAAAAACTACATTGCATTTTGAAAAACTAGAGTAGGTTTACTAACGGATTAGACAGTTTCAATCTCTTTTGGGAAAATGTGGTGGCTCTGAAAAGAGCCGGGTTGTTTTGCTGTGTAGGGTCACCGGTCGTCTAGGCGCGCTCGCCACGGATGCGACGGGCCAGCTGGATATCCTTGGGCATGATGGTCACACGCTTGGCGTGGATAGCACACAGGTTGGTGTCCTCGAAGAGCCTTTCCTCCGGTAGATTTACGGGCGGTTTGCTTGGTACGAGCCATGGTTGTAGTTCAGTGTTTTCCGAACGAGATCAAGATGGTGAATGAAAATATGATGATAAAACTGCACGACGCGCGTTGCCTAGTTTTCAACTACCCGCTAAAAATGAGTAGCCTTTGAGAGTACAGCCTGTCGCGGGATACCAGCTACTGGGCCCCGACCCCACGCAGCGCCGGTCACCGGTCTTTGTCCGTCAGCTGGACGCTGATTGGCTGCTATTACTGTTCGTTGCGCGCTTATATGGGATAGAAGCTGTGTGTAACTTAAAGCCGCAGCCAAGTAATTCGGACACGGCCATAGTGCATGTAGTGCCTGAACTGCATTAGCATCTGTAAGTCTATTTTTTGTTGGAGAAACCATGGCGGTAGGAAAACCATATACAACGATGTGATATTTCCTCATGATATTTTCTCATGTCCCCCGACGTCTGAAATTGTCAAACGTAGTAAACATGCATATGCATGCATTGAGCATAGATGAAGCGTAATATGGGGAAAAAGAGACCCCCTCTTTTGTGTTGGTCATTGTGTTCCAGAAATCTCGAGAATTGTTTTCAGAAATCTAGGGGGGTGTGTTGGAAAGATTTTACTTTAATACCCCCACACCAAAATCGGTTAGAAACAGCAAATCTTGGAAAATAACCATCCATTTGTGTTCATAATTGTATAAACACTTGGCACAACCTTTAATTTTGGGAATTTTGCTGGGACATTTTAGTGCAATATAGGGGAAGAAAGTTTGTGTTTTCTGTGTTAGAAGTTCTTGGCATTTGGCACCATGTATAGTCACTCCAAAGTGGGCACATACATGTTGATTTCTTCCTAATTTTTTACAGATTTTGCTGAAATAAATCTTGAAATAACAGGTTGTGCCACATGTTTAGACAGTTGTTATCAAGGAGAGTTGGTTATTTTCCAAGATTTTGCTGTTCTTGACCGATTTTGGTGGGGGTATTAAAGTAAAATCTTTCCGGTGTATACTATTAGGTAACAAGAGTCTGGAGTGTGCTTAGGGTATAGGGACAAGGGGAGTACCCTTTCCCCCATATCGTTCTGGGTATCTGCAGGGACATCGTCGTGATTTTCTAGGCTGGTGCTTGCAACTTGAAGTCGACCCAAAACTTTAATGCACGTTAGTTCAGGGGCGTAGGGTTCCATACGTCTGAAAAATAGCGGTAAGCGACAGCGTTTTAAAAATTGGAAAATAACAAATGTTGTGATACTCATGTTTTGGTGATAGGAAATTGTTTGACTTTCTGAGGGTTATTAATTATTTATGTTTTTCTCGTACTGTTTCTAGGAAATAGTCTTCATGGTATCGTTACGAGCGATTATTTAGCATTGAGCAAGGCGTTGGGCTAGGTGCACTGGCATTTTGGGCATCCCCTAATACACTAAGATCTATGCACGCGTGCGCATAAAGTTAAGTGCCTTTGTTTTTATTTTAACGTTTAACCAGTATCAGGTGTTTTGGTGTGTTTCTCTAGAGTCTGTGAAATCAGTAATTGCCCGGTACATTTGCACGGTGGCAGGGCCTTGGGCACGAAAGGACCCTACCTGACGTTTGTCGAGTCAGTCAATGCTGCTTGCAGAGCCGTAGATAGATGCTGTTTTCCCCCTTAAGACCATTGATGGCCGCTCATACAGTTGAGCGTCCGGTCTATTGTTTACCAATTGTCCGTGTGTACTGATGTATAATCCGCCATGTTTGGTCCAACATTTGGGACCCCTTATGTCATAACTCTCTTTGGATGTAAGGCTCTGGTCGGTTGCTGAGCGCATGGAAATATCCACTAAGCCTAATGGTGGGTCACGCAAAAGTCTCTGGCGTTGGCGATTATATATTTTTACTAGGATATGTTTGTAAAGTTTGTATTTGGGGTGTGGGTTTCTCTGTATGCCCACCCCCAGTGGAAACCATTCTAGACGCCTCGAGATCTAAACAATGTGCGAAAGTACGACTAATGTTTTGGTTGTCGAGTACATTTTTTTTTTTTTTTAAAGAAAAGTACACTGGTACTTCAACACTATTACAGTTCCATTCACACCTGATGGCCTCAAATGCCAAGTTTCATTAAACACTGTGAACCCCTTTAGATGTGGTTTTGTCTTTATTCAAAATGGAGACAAAGAAGATGCCATGTGAAAGCAAACAAGAAAATTGCGGGTAACACCATGTGAAAATAATCTCTTCTGGGAAGATGTGTGGTTCTGAAAAGAACCGGGTTGAGAATAGAACTCGATCTGTCCGTCCTCAGGAAGATGCGGTTTTGATAATGAAGGTCCAAAATAGATTCCTATACTCTGTTCAAGATCACATCTGAAGCCTGTAAACTAGTCGCACCTTGCCAAAGAGTGCATTGTCACTTATGGGTTTAACAGCGTCAAGCTCATTGTGATTCTGGGCTCTGGTTGCGACCCTCATAATTCTCCAGTCTGCTTTGAATATAGCAAAGAGCTTCAAAGTGTAACAAGCAGGTATTTATAAATAATCGGTGATGAATAGGGGAATCCCCCACAGTCCTCACCACGAAACAGGAAGTTTAATGTTCAGGTTTGAAATGAAGCTGTAGACATCAGATCAAATCCATAACATAGTTTATTGCAGTCACATCAGTGTTAACAAAAACTAGCTTAACAATGGTTTTGTTGGGAAGAAATCATCATGCACTGTTTTATGCGATCCATGTCACAATATTTGGCGCGTTTTTCTTGGTCCCTGCTGTGTCAAATCAGAATGAAGCATGTCAGGTTTGCAGGTGTTTACCGAGGTTGCGAACGGTAGACTGCACCGGAAAAAGACTTACATCGATACCGCCTGGAATACCGCCGGACACTGTAAAACTGTAAGTTAAGGGGCCGTCCATAAAGTACGTACGCACGAAGGGGTGGGGGGAGGGGGGCTGTTGACATTGCGTACACCATGCGTACAGGGGGGGGGGGGGGGGGGTCCAAGCCAATGCGTACCGTACACAAACCGACAATTTGCTGTTAATGAATTGTCATTAAATCAATGTACTATCTCATATAAATAACTACCAGGACCAGATGTTGTGCATTAGTGCACAGTACCCTTCACCCCAACCAAAAGTATTTTTTTCGGGAAAAGCGTTATTCACTATCTCAATAAACCATTCATGAAACGTCAAGAGCAATTATGCCAAAAATACTGTACCATGATATGTTTTTCCCTTTTTGGCTCATGTCATCATTGACTGAATGCGACATGCGAAACATACTACTACAGCAGGTGTGATGTGACGTTTATGATGCTATAATAGGATAGTCTGAGAAGTCAAAAAGAGATTTGGAATGCGAATACGGGGGGGGGGGGGGGGGGGTTGGAGCCACTGCGTATGCCATGCGTACAGGAGGGGGAGTACAAAATGTCGGAATTTCGTGCGTACGTACTTTGACGGCCCCTAATACATCGGCTTTAAGTTGCAACTTTAATTGCACTTTTAGCCTGACTTTTTCTTCTGCCGTATTTTGGTAAAATTGTTGTTGTTGGTTGGGGCATTGTATTATTGTAGTTGTTATATTCCCGTCTTGGATACTGTATTTTAATTGGCCTAGAACGATCACGTGCCCGGCTGTAAAAGTGCATGGCACACTCCAAGCATGATATACACCGGCCCAGTCAGCCAGTGGATTCATCTGTATAATTGGTACCCACGCTACAGTGTATACGATAGTAAACTATAGTGGGAGCAGCGAACTAGCAGACGAGCAGCTGTTTTGATCGAGTGATTTGTTTGAGGTAATTTCCACTAAGCAAGGCAAGTTGAACTAAAAAAAATGGGTTTGGCGATATAACAAAACAATTGTGTGCAGGTTTAAACACTGAAAACGCAGCGAGCGGACTCTTCTTGTCAAGTTGACCAAATTACATCTCGTTATGCATTGCTGACAAGACATTTGCGTCATACTGACAATATTGCATAGGTATAGGTAACAACAAAAAATAGATTTTCCTTCGACATGAAAACGGCTTTGTTTTCTTTGCGCATGCGCTACTTTTAATGACCGTTGTAACATGGGCTAAACGTGGTCAGTGGGCAGACAACGTTGCACACTCTTAAAACAACTCAGGTAAAATGTTGACCAGCTTTCCTAGTTATTGAAAACTGACTAGGAATTTAGTAAAGCTTGATTTGACTAGATTTATATTTACTTCGTCGAAGATCGACAATTCTAGTCCCTTTGTATTTACGTCACGCGGTGGACGGGTTTCCAACTAGACTGCTCCCCGCCCCCATATTATGAGGACCGGTAACTTCCCAGGTTGTATCGTAAAATTGGGTGTGATCCCTGGCTATACAGCATTCTGGGTTTATGACTTCTGACTAGCGCCCACCCGAACAAAGATACTGACAATTTGGGAGACCGCCAACACAGGGCAAGATAGCTCAGTTTGTAGAACGCCGGTACGGTAACCCGGGGGTCGCAGGTTCAAATTCCGCTCCTGTCAGTTTCTTTGTTCACTTTGAAAATGTATTGAAATTTACCAAGTCAGTTTCCCTTGTGGATTGTTTGACTAAATATACAGCTTTTGATTTGACTACTTCTGCTCATGCGCAGTAATCATTTTCTATTTTGAGAGATGGTGTTTACATTTTCGTGCAGAATCATAAAATTAAACGAGTAAAACTAACAACTAAGTTTGATTGGGATTCTACGAACCGTTATTGCTATCTCTGAGATAGCGCTTGCCGCCCAACAGGTTCATTCTTTAGCGCAAAGTTGAGTTTTAGCTGTGAAAAAAAGGGAACGGGTTGGATGACAATAAGGGAGGGCATCTCTTTCGCCACGCAATAACGGTTCGTAGAATCCCAATCAAACTTCGTAGTTTTACTCGTTTAATTTTATGATTCTACATCACCGTTATTACGTAACTCAGAGACCATCTATGAGATGTTTAGAGCCAGGTAAAACGAAACTTTATCGTATAAAAGAAAGGATTATAATATCACGACCACGTAGTTTTTCCTATATTTATTGTACAGCATATAGTACTTAGTGTATAACATGCACACAGAAATTGTTCAACATTGAATTAAGATCACACGTAAATGTAAACAGTGGTTCTGCAAACTGCATGAGTTTAAAGCTAAGCTTTGCTGAAGTTTGTTTGAAAAAGCAGCAAGTTTCGCTACTGGTTTGTTGTAAAACCAAGCAAATGTAGCAGACCCTGACCAGCCTGCAGCTGCAAGTATGGTTTGAAGGGGAACACCGCAGTTATTTGCTGCCGATGTTGAGACCGCCCTTACACTATCTGCATTGAAAATAGAAAGATCAATGCCTGCATCGTTTAACACATTTCTGATCCATCGACTCATAGTATCTCTAGAAATGGCCTTCCCTTACAAAAATGTCCTGTGGTATTTGTGTGGTACTTACTCACAGAAATTACCACAGGACAGTGTGCTGTCCTGTGGTATTTTTTTGTGGTACTTACTGGATACCACAGGACAGTGTGAGGTCCTGTGGTATTTTTGTGGTACTTACTAGATACCACAAAAATACAACAGGACATCACACTGTCCTGTGGTATCCAGTAAGTACCACAACAAATACCACAGGGCATCACACTGTCCTGTGGTATTTTTTGTGGTACTTACTGGATACCACAGGACAGTGCGATGTCCTGTTGTATTTTTGTGGTAGTTACTACAGAAATTACCACAGGCTAGTACGTGTGATGTGAAGCAAGTACATGTACCATAAATCTGTGGTAAAACACCCATGTCTTGTGGTTTTCCTGTGGTACTTAGCACAGAAACTACCATGGAATGATATGCTGGAGAGTACCACATAAATTTATGTGGTAATCAGCTGATTTTCCTGTGGTACTGCTGGATACAACACAGATTACCACAGGACAATAGGGTAGGCCTACCGTGCTATAAACACAGAACACCTTCCTGTGGTACTTAAAGAATACATATCATTGGTTTGGGCTTTGATGTTGAATAATATTCTACTGCTTATATTTTTATGTTTTGTATTAAACTGAAATATAACAATTTAACAACTTGTGCAGTCATTCTGTACGTGAGTACTAATTATATGGCGGTTAATTGATCAAAATTAATTCAAACAAATGTCATAAAAAATTAATGACACAGTACAAAAAATAATTACAAATCGATAAAAATGATTAAAAATTGGTAATCCAAAGTCCATCAGTGTCAATGTGCAAGAAGTAAAATTGCCCGCACACAATGACAATGATTAAACAAATTGCTCAAAACCGTTCAGTCTACACAAGAAGACAATTACAGACTTGAAACAAGTCAAATTATCGTAAAAAATTTTCAAAAAATTAATTAATGCTAAAAGTCTTGTAAAAAAATAAAATTACAAAGTATAATTGCATATAAATTGTCAGTGTCAATGTGAGATAAGTATAAATTTGGCCGCACACACTGAAAACAATTATAAAAGTGCAAATTAACCATTCAGTCTTCACAAGAAAATTCCTGCAGACTTGAAACAAGTCTAAGTTATAACACTAGCAGACTTTAGTTCAATCGTGATTGCATCATAAATGACTCAGCTAGTGCAGTCTAGCTATAGTCTACACACATGACTGCACGTACAGTGTGCATGTACGAGTACATGTACTGTGAATGTACATTGTGCTCATGCATCACACACTGCATATGCACTGTACATATCTACTGTTGCAATCCAAGCCACCATGAGCGCGTAGGAAAAGGTGTGTAAAGCTGCACAAACTAGTCCCTCACCTAGTGCAGAATTTGGACATTCATACAATGAAGAGTGATAAAAATGCTATATTGATGTTTAGAATGAAAAAAGATTACTTTGATGATAAATGCTTTACCCAAATCACGGGATAATGGAGGCAGTTGTGCATTTCATGCGTAGGAATATCGATATGTTAAGCGGTCAGTACAAAAGGTGGTAGATTTGAACAACAAGATTCAAGACAAGACAAGGCTACAATTATTTGTCGTATCTGAGCCAAAATCTCAACATCTGCTGGAACATATTTGATCCTGAGTGACAGAGAGAGTTTACTGCATCTACTGGTGAGTTTAAATGGTTATAATTAAAGTTATTTTCGTGAAATTTGAAGGGTGTATTTTTGGCCTACGCACATGCATGCAGTGCCCCATTTTTGCACTGTCATGACTGTGCACATGTGTACGTACATGTAGGGCCTACTCCCCTTTCCTTCCTCCATGATGTAGGCTACGTGTATGGGCATATGAAATGGGTAGCCTTAGTTTAAAGTTAAGCAGTGTTGAACTCTCTCCCTGATCATGCTGATGAGCTATTCCTCCATGATTCTTTAAATTTAATGTCAAAATGGCGATGCCGGAAATTGGGCACAAAATCAAACATGGCACTTCGAGGGCTGGTTGTTTTTGTTTAGGCTATTTTACCTTATTTTTCTGGCAGCTTTAAAAAGGTTAACGGCATACATGTACGCCAAAATAGGAAAATCATGTCAGAAGGTTTACTCGTATCTGACAGTGAAACGGGTTAGTTAATGCAAGATTTTATGACCAGACACCCCATCTTAAAAAAATGTCCCCGTGAACGGAGACATTATTCCGGCCGTGTTATTAAACCGCGACCCATTTTGTCCGCTTATCGGGAGATTTCAGGGCAATAAGGGGCATTCCGCTGGTTCGTGTACAATGTATGTGTGTGACTGTACTGCTAAATGCACCTAAAAAACAAAAACTAATAATTTTAAACACGATGCAAAATGTACTTTTTTTTAACACTAAAAGTCTCAAATCCTCCAATTTTAATATGATTTTGCATGCACCCTAGCCTAGGGGTACCTTTAGACTTGTTAAAGTAAATCTGAACTGTACCAAAAGTTATAAAATTGTTTTCTACATCACAGATAGATGTTCCTGTACAGAAACTTATTGTTCGTATTTTGTGTTTTTTCCTTACAATTACAGGGGTGTACTTCACTTGAAGAGGACCAGTTACAGCTGATTATCTACAAGGGGATGCCGTGATTGGAACCAACTACATGTGCCTACCGAGCTTCGTTGATGGGCAGATCAATAAGAGTCCTTCATAAAGTTTCAAAGAGGAGTTGAATTTCATTGTTTGTCAAAACTGTATTAAATTCTGTACCACAGGATAAATAATTTTTACCACAGGAATGTTACCACAAAAATGTTATTACAGGAATATTACCACAGAAATAGTACCACAAGAATGTTATTACAAGAATATTACCACAGAAATAGTACCACAAGAATGTTATTCCACAGAAATAGTACCACAGAAATAGTACCACAGGAATAGTACCACAGGAATAGTACCACAGGAATAGTACCACAGGAATAGTACCACAGGAATAGTACCACAGGAATATTACCACAGGAATTACCACAGCCTTCCTATGGTAAAAATGTCCCAAAAAACCACAGGAATTTCTTGTGGTAATTTCCTGTGGTATTTTTGTGGTAATACCACAGGACATTTTTGTAAGGGTTATACGGCTTTCTATAACTAATGATAACACTGCATTCGTTCTCTCGTAGTGTCGAGGTACGAGATAAGTATTCATGCATGACTTCAACAACACAAAGCTTCGTATTTGAAGGAAATACAGGCAAAAATAATATCTTCCAAATGCACTTCTGGGCGAGTTTGTTTCAGTAGTTTGTGAACGGAAATACGACACTCATTGTCTGTCAGAGTAATATCATCCAGTGTCAGCAGATGTAAAGTTTGTACTCGCTGAGCTGATAATAATGCTAACAACGTTACTACTTTTTGCCACAGATGCTTCAGTGAGAGTTTTGTATTTAGATTCAAAGAATCAAAATATCGTAAAACAATGTTTACGTCAGTCCCAGATTCTCTGATATCGGGGAAAAGACGGCCTGTTTACAAAAACTCCTATCATAAACCTACAAATTAATGAGTGGTTACCAAATGATATTCCATTAGGAAATTCAACAATACTGGCTATTGCCGATCTTATGGTGTTAATAGCACTATAGCTCAAAGCAGCTTCAAATAGCTCCGTTAAAAAAAATCTAACGCCTCGCTTATAGATGGCGATAGGGGATTAATGTTTCTTTCACTACAGTATAATTGCCATTTGAGTAAGTAAGGTCCATACTGTTTTTGCGTTCCTGGCCTCCAAGAGGACAGAATGACTGCCGCAGAGCGGTCCCGAATGCCTGAGCTTTGGAGACGTCTCCGCACAAGTGGCATGCCAGAAGGGACATTTTCTGGTGTAGGGGGTGTACTGCCGACTGGTCTTGCGGTAGATACAACGGAGATATGTTTTGTCGTATATAAGCACCGGTTGTGCCACCAACATATTCATCACATTTGGAAACCAGTTTTTTGACGAGGGGCCACGCCCTGCAGGAAAGTAATGGGGAAAATGGCCCCTACGGGGGCGGCCATATTGGTGCCCCTTTATTAAAGCTAGGTGGTGCATTAATTTTTCCCAATTTTATTCCAACTTTGTTGGTAGCAGTGATATCTCGCACCTTTTTGGGCAAGTCATCGCCGAACAGCTGCTTGGTCTGGGGAAGATTTTGAGAGCATAATTGCCTGTACTGTGAGTTCAGATCTGGCTTTATCAGATCTCTTCGGCGATTGTTCGGTTCAAAATTAGCATGAGCTGCCAGTGTCATTGCATCAACAGCAAGTTTGACCTCTTCCTTGAAATTTTCCTTAGTTAGGAGCTTTTCAGTAAGCTGCAGAAGAGGTAAAAAAGCCGCTATCAGCAATCCTTGTACTTTTCGACACTTTATGTCAAGTGATCTTGTACTGGGTTTCAACTGAGACCAGATTTCTGGATTGACGATAGTTTTTGTGAGAATGTCACAATTTTGTGGCCAGGGGGTATGCATTTTGCTTTGTGGCTAGTTTTTAATCAGACAATTTTGATTTCAAAATTTTGTTCACCAATGTTGCCAGTTTATCATTTATTTTTGGCCCAGTGTTGTCCTCAGTCTCATAGTCCTGCTGAATGTCACCTCAAATGTCGGTTTCAGCTGATGACTCATTTGCTGAGAACAGTAAATCATCGATTTGTGCATCCGAATTTTCTTTTGCACTACTGTGCTCCTGCATTTTTGCTTTTTTGCCCTGGTTGTTACTGATTTCAGTTACAGCTTTGCGTTTTGGGTGATTTAACCCCGCAATATGAGCGGTCATGGCACCATCTATCTGGGCAAAGTCTTTTTGCAAATTAGCCATAAAGTTATCAGTTAAATTCTGCCACCCGTCAGCATTACTGGGCGAATTGTCGCTGAATCAGAGGCACTCGTCTACGTACGTTTAGGCCTAGGTGCAGGTTTTTTACCTTTTGCAATACCCTTTGCTTTTCCTTTACCACATTGTTGTTTAACAGCAGGCGATCGTGGCTGGTTGTCCAGAGATTCCTCCATAGTACGTTTGCTTTTACTAAATCTAGACGGTGTCGCATGCGGCGAGAAATCTGACATAGATCCAACTCCAACACGCTGTCAGTCATTGCTCAGTAGGCCCTATAATCAAAATTCGCGCTAGAACAATAACGTCCGATTCTTCGGCTGGGTTTCAAGCACAATGATCTTGCTGGGCGGCAAGCGCTATCTCATAATGGTCTCTGAGTTACGTAATAACGGTGACGTAGAATCGACAGCTCGAGCACAATGTGCATGTACGTGTAGTTTGTACAGAATCGGAAAACTACGAATAATGCAGCGTAGCCAATGATTCACCGACTTGATCGGCAGCAGACACGGTGAAATTCTTGGAAAACTTGAAATATGGGAAAATACATGTGTTGGAAGCAGTAATATTGTGTAAGCGCAAAAGCCTAAAACTAAGTAAAAGGCACGCGAATTTAGGGAGACGTACATGTATGTCGTGTGCGCCAGCAGCCAAAAAAATATAACAATGTACATGCACAGACAAATCCCGGGAACTGCACACAAGCCCCAACCCTCTTCCTGAAGGTCAGATTAATCTACCCTTTGCTTCTTAATCTACCCTTTGCTTTTTGCGCCCAATAATGATTTCTCATTAGAAAAACAAAATACAAAACAAAATTATACAAATTGAGTAAAGAGCATGAAGGTTTAGACAAAATTAATACTTTTCTTAATTACAAAGGAAAAACTGACCAAAAAAATGAAAAATAATAGGTCGAACCATTGTGTCCTAGTCAGCTCCTTCCAGATTATATATATATTGGTCCAGTTATATATATATTTTTCAGATTTTCCAGCCCATGATTGAGACTTCCCATTTTGCTTTCATTGTGGCTACAATATTATGTTGGCCTCCTTGTTTGCAACAGGAGACGGGGGGACAATGATTAAATATATATTTTGAAACAAGCCCAAATTTACTCCACAAATTTATGCATTTAAACACAAGTATGAAAAGGTATTCGGCATGAAGCTTTGGAGGTCTCTTTTTGATTCTAAACTTAATATTTGATCTGTCAATGCTGGATGTTATGAAAGCGGTGGACTTCATTCCAATCAATGAACACATTTCCTTCCTTCTTTGTAGACTTGGCAGTTGCAGTGACAGCAAAAAAAATGCTCCTAGAAACAGTTTAGATACTTTTCTAAAATCTTGTCTAAAGTCTGCTCCCAATGAAGGACATAGTCTTGGTTCCAAGACGTCCTCTAGCTACACACAAACACACGCCAAGGCCAAATCGCTAAGAACGTCTTGGGAATTTCGCAAGGGAGCGCGCGCGACCTGCTTATGCATAATTTAACAGGCGGGTCAAACGAATAATCGCGCTTGCGCACTGAAAGAAACTCATGTTTAAGTAATAACTTACTAATCAGTTAACGTTCTGAGCAGAGTGATTCTGGACTGGCAAACATGATTGAGAAATCTTCGACGTGAGTACAGAAACTAGACTAGTGAGTGTTGGCTATTTACATGCGATAATGCAGCTACGTCACACGCGCATGCAAATGCCGCACAGTTCTGCTCGCGATTTCGCGAGCAGAACTTGCGAAATTCCCTAGACGGTCTTAGCCCTTACAGCTCCCATAGACATGTGCACAAGCCGCTGCAGTTTGTGGTTCAGCAATGTTGTCGGTGAACCACAGAATAACCCAATTTTTGGTTATTCTGTGGATTGCGTAGCGTCGGGCAGCGCAGTCTGTGGTTTGGGTCATTTTGTGACACGGGTTATTCTGTGGATCAGTATATTAAGGTGGTAGGCTCGGAAATAACTATAAATTTACTGAAATATTTATATTATTTGTAGTGTTATATATACTGGATACATTTTTCTCAAAACTGCTATTATGAATAGATATATTTGTAGGGTTATTTTGAAATACATTGTGCATTTGTTTACCTTCAAATGAAATTTTCGGCTTTTTTCTCAGTCTGTGGTTTTGCAAGATCGGTCTGACATTGTATTCGGAATGCCATTTTGTATGTACTTCTTTAAAAGTGATCTCTCAGAACGTATAGTGATTGTGTAATCACAACAGGCAAATATAGTAACCTTTTCGTTCTTATTATGTTCATTTTTTCTAAGATAATACATTGAGTAGGCCTATAGCTGGCTGCCGAGTGACTTATTTGTATGTAAATACATGTAAGTGTGTTTGAAATGTTTGCAAAATAAGTCCTGAGGTCTTTGAAGTTTTTAAATAACACTTTCAGTTAAAAAGGGTTTAATTTTCGCCGGGGGGGGGGGGGGGGGGGGGGGTTACACAACTATCTTGTCTTGTTCATGTTTTTAAAAATAAATTCGCAAAGATTGATTAACACTGTTTATATGGATTAGGAGCATCCCGTTTGTAATCCACCTTTTGCAAATTGTTCATCTGTTACTTATCGTCTGTGGATAATAGCGGCTTAGATCAAAGTAGCAATTCGGTTCGGAAAATACATTTTTCCAGGTGACAAAGGCGCGGACATACTAACTCCGGTTTTGTTTGTATTTTTTAAACGCCAACGCTGGATCAATTTTTTTCCAAGAAGCAGAATGCCCCCCCCCCCCCCCCCCCCACCCCCAAACAAACAATCAGAAAGCGGGCGGGCCCCCCCCCCTCCATACGCCAGTTACGACAAACATTGCAACACCAGTAAATTATGATTCCACTCTCATTGAAAAAACTCAGAACACATGATGTAACACTTTGTTTACATGTGCGCTTTCTTATGGTGGGGACAATTGATCGAGGAGGGGGAGGGGGGGTGCAACAACAAATTCGAAGCTCCATAGCAAAGTGCACATGTAAACAAAGCGTTACGTCATCAGTTCAGGCTGCAGGGGTCTATAGAGTACCGAAGTCTGACGTCAGTTGGCATGACAACTGGTTCCAAACAAATGTAAATTTCGACTGTTCCTTTGTTAACAGCCAGTCATGCAAACACATAACAAAAGTATTCTGGTTCCAAACATTGCATTGACGTCATCACTTCGGTGCTCTATAGAGTAGCGAAGTCTGACGTCAGTTGGCGCGACAACTGGTTCCAAACAAATGCAGTTTAGAATCTATTTTGGTTTTTAACATTGCATTGATTGACGTCATCAGTTCGGTACTCTATTGCCTTTACAAACAAAATACTAAGATCAGATCAACATACAACAGTAGACTGCAGTGGGGTGGCCAGATTGTGTGGGGTTGGGGGGGGGGGGGGGGGGGGTTATAGCTATCTTCAATGTGACAAGGGAATCCTTATTTCAGCAATATTTTAGGACTAAGTGACACCAAAAATGGTTTAAAGGTGCCTTGTTTTTGTTTAACAAAAGACTCTGCATGCAAAGCAGGTGGGGAGGGGTAGATTCCAGTTTTGTATGCATGGGCGCGGTGCTTGAAATAGCATTATGCGTATATGTCCAAAAAACAACAGATGAAGAGGCAACAGGTTTTTTATTATTATTGGGGGGGGGGGGGTGGTCCTGGTAGTTATTTATATGAGATAGTACATTGATTTCAAGACAGTTCATTAAAAGCAAATTGTCGGTTGCGTACTGTACGCATTGCTTGGACCCCCTCCCCCCTGTACGCATGGTGTGCGCAATGTCAACAACCCCCCCCCCCCCCCCCCCCCCCCCCCCCCCATTGTGTGTACGTACTTTATGGACGGCCCCCTAAATCCCCCTCCCCCTTACGCCCTGGCCTTGACAATATACCAAGTGCATAAGCGAGCATTGAGGTGGAACTTTAAAATTGCCATGTGTGATACATGGCGATTTCGGTCATCGGCCAATTTTGCTAGAATTGATCGCATTAGGTCTGTATTTATGCGGTTTGCGAGGTGGCTGACAAAAAGAATTGTAAACGTAAAATAAGGGTCTAAATGTTGTTTAATTGATAAAATTAATTCAGTTTCCTAATTAAATTTAAGAAAATTCTAATAATGATTAACTTTTCAACATGTATAATTAGCTATATTTAATGAATTTCGGATTTTAGAAATTCCTGAACGAGGATCGTATTCTCTGGTCGCTCAGAAACCACAGACTGAGAAAACGTGGCGCCCTCTTTATGCAAAGACTGTCCAGCTCCGTAGGGCCAGACCCGTTTTTTGAAATTACTCCCTTTGTGTTTATTTGTACCTTCTTTATATTGCAACATGGTAAAAGTGGACTTGAACAATTCAATTAGATCAACCTACCACACATAAGTTAATGTTGCCGGAAGACCTCAATTTCAACGAGAAATTACAAATAGTAGAATGTCACAGAATGACCCTTACTGATTTCTTTAGGTTGACAAAAAAATAACAAATTCCTATATAGTCTCAAAATTTGCTGGAATATTGAGAGCAGTGTAGTAATATCATGCTTTAACAAAAAGTAAAGTCAGATTTTTAAAAACTTTTCTGCCAGCTTCAGAAACATGTCTGGCCTGTCACAGAATAACCCATAATTTGAAATTTTGCATGCCTCACAGAAAATCGATTTATTTTAATAACTTCACAGTAAATTTGGGTTTTTAAAAGTAATTCTAATACCCAAATAGGTATTCCACGGTTTTGAGTCATTTTTGTGTGGACTGGGCCCGTCAGTTTAAAATTTTGAATCTTCCAGTTTTTACTACAGGCGTAGAGCAAATGCACGCGCGTCAACGCTCAACATATTAGGTAGTGGTACTAAGGGGTTACACTTCAATTTTTGACACACTTTTAAAAACAGTTTTTGACGAAAATTATGAATTTTGACACTGGAATATATTGGAATATATCATTTTCCCCTCTCTTTGACATTTCTACCGAAATTTGATGACGAAAAATGCATTTTTTCAATGCAAACCACAGACTGAGCAAGACGTTACGAAGTTACTCCCAGTGCAGTCTGTGGTTTGTACACTGTGTATATAGCATCTCCAAAAACAGCTGAGAAACAATTATTATTCAAAATAGTTTAAAAGTAGGAGAGGGAAGATTTTTCTTATACTATAAACACTTATATCACTGAGTTCGAGGCAGGATTTTTCATCCCCTCTCTGCCCCAAAAATAGGCCTATGGGGGACAGTAATGATGGTGTGCCCGTATGATTTAGTGGCGCGTCGTCTAACCATAGAGCAAAGAACAGGGGCAGATTTCATGGAGCTGCTAAGCACAAAAGTTTGCTTTGCACAAAAACGTCTGCCTTATTAAAAACAGGTTCCTACAATACTAACCAAAATTCAATGTGATTTTCATGATAAGCAAACATCTGACTACCAAGTCACAAGTAATACAAATTTGGTTGGTAATCATGTTTTTATCAAGGATGAATTTCCATGCTAAAGGGGGTGGTGGGGCGGAGGGGTCGGACGACCACACCACCCCCTTTCTTTTTGCTGTATGGTCCGCTTGACATTTTTTTTATCGTCGCATAAATTGACAGCGGCGATATAATGTGGCCTATAGTACAATACAGGCGTAAGGGGAGCCAACAGAGATTTCTAGCCACACACCCCACCACCGCTTTTCTAAATTATCTTGCGGGGCCCAAAACATTTTGAAAAAAAATCTGAAACACATCCACTTTCACTTGAAAAGACCCCCCCCCCCCCCCCCCCCCCCCCCCCCACTTCCAAGTCTGGCTACGGGCCTGGCCCTTGTTGTTTGCTCTCTATGGTCTATAAACGTAGTGGACTTTTGAGTTTTCCTCTTGCGCCTTGCCTGAGTAATAGTTTACCCAAAATTGCACAGAAACTGACCCGTTTCAAAATCACGAGGAAAATGTTACATCGGCTCGATTATCCGATTTATAATTTCAAATAGGACACGAAGTTGGGTATATGAACGGAGGTAATGATTAATCATAGTTGTGTCAACTCTAAAATTGAAATTGATTGAAGTTTATTCAAGGCCGCCACGTCAGACAACCGCCGGCACCATATTATTGACTTATGAACAAAATATCAAGAATTAAAAAAGTTACATGATTCACGAAGCAAGTTTATTAGGGTAATAGTACCAATATTCAACTGGATGAGTTTGACCAAACAAGAAGTTTGTTAAAACTATCTGACGAAATTAGGGGAAACGCCGAAGTGCGCCACTTTAGAGGACTCATAAAACCGCCCAAGTCACCACAAACTGACCAGCTCATTACTATTCAATTTTGCAGTGACTAAATAAATTTAGTAAAGGGTGTCTGGTGGTGTGGCAATATTTTTTTGTCAATTACAATGCGTACACAATAGGAGGCCGCTGATTTGGGTAAAACTTTAAATAATGCAAAAGGTTTACCCAAGTCAAATAGCGACCTGCTGTTGTGTCCAACATATCCCCTAAACGCTAATGACCATGGCTACACGAAGATTTAAGAGCAATGACTTTGATTGAGAAGTAAGCAGACTAAGTACTCGTCATTCATTTTTTGGTGTATTGCTTTTATTTTTCCAATAATGCTTACAATATAGAAAAAGTAACGCACAATAAGCAACATTCATGTAAACAGATTTGTTTTCATAGTTTGTGCTTTTTTATTATAAAACACCTGTGTCCAAAACAGACGTATACAAAAATACTGAGATAAACCTTTTCATTGTTTGTAAACTTGAACATCACTCTGTAACTTTTTGTTAGCAACATATTTAGGACTTCTAAAAATGGAGACAAATTGTGTTACTCATGCAATAGGTTTTTTATAACTTGAATACATGAAAACAAAATTACCAAATTATAACGAAATACCGTACTGGACTGTTAGTGAATAACAGTCTAAAGCATCCTATAATCATGGCACCTGGTGTGCTGACATTTTCAAGAAAAGTTGTATTTTGCATTGATTTCCCAACGGTGGTCGGCCGACCAGCATTCGAAAAAAAAACTGGCTTTTTGAAATACTCCCAATTTATCATATTGAGTTAGTCCGCATTTTCTCGTTGCCATCGATTACACAACTGTAAACGGCATATGATGCACGGTATGGGGCAAAGGGAACACCCCTGTTTTGTGTTGGTCATTGTGTTCTTTTCAAATCTCTAGGGGGGATGTGTTAGGTAACAATAGTCTGGAGAGTGTATGGGGTATAGGGACCCTCTGCCCCATATCGTGCTGGGTCCAGTAAACGGGTACAAGCCAGCTAGACAGATTACCTGACCTCAAAATTACCAAACATCGATAAATTGCTTCGTTTATGATCTTAAGTGGTACAGGGAACAGACTACAAGAACATGATTGTTTTTCTTTTTCCAGCATGATATGGGGCAGAGGGGTACCCCCCCCCCCCCCCCTTTTGTCCCTATACCCTATACACTCTCCAGACTATTGTTACCTTAACCTAACACATCCCCCTAGACATCTGAAAAGAATTCCTGAGATTCCCGGAACACAATGACCAACACAAAAGAGGGGGGGGGGGGGGGTTTCCTCTGCCCCATATCGTGCATCATATGCCGAAACGTCAAACAAGTCAGTGTAACAATATTCGCTGTTAAATACTCACCCCCCAAATCCATCCATTTTTTTAAATTACAGCAAATGCAAATGATGCATATTCACTTTAAACACACCAACGTGACATGCTCTCGACCAATTGGGAGAGTGAAACTTGCTGAGTCATTTATAAATGATTAGTAAAATAATATCACAGGAAATATAATGTCCATAGGTTGTGTATAAATAGAGATTACTTAAGTCAGTAATTGGGAGTCAAGGACAGTGTGTTCTGGTACGGGGAAGCATTCTCATCCACTGCGCTGCACAATCAGTTCAGGGGACCTCGAATAGCGATGACCAAACCCCCATATACATCGATCTGCCCGTACATACACAGCCTGACCATGGTTCCTCCATGGCCCGACTAACTACCATCTAAATCCAACAATGTTTCATGAGTCAAGTCAAGTGAGGGGGCCATGTGCTCCAGAGAAAACTTAATCCGATATCGCAACTTACTCCGATATCGCAGAAACCACGATGCAACTCTCTTACCCCCCAAGTGACCCAATTTATGTAAAAGCGGATGCTGTGAACAGGGTCCATCCTCAAGGAAGCATGTCTCGTGGCCAAATAAAGTGCACATGACATTTGTGGAGGATGCGGTGTCTACTGAAAACGTCATGTAGGTGGTAAAGATGCATAGCTTTCAAAGGACAAGTTCGATCAGCAACTATTTGTTAACCACTAGTCGGTGTTCCTTGGTAACCTATGCACAAAATATATCCTGGGCACCTGGCAAAACAGACCAACGGTAGACACCTTGATCGAACTTGTTCTAGCTAGGTGGCCCAATGCTTGGAGATTCCCGTGTCAGTAGTAGCATAGAGTCATTCATGTCTACCAGTTCTTCATCCCGACACACGACACTGGCTGAATTCCTGTAAGACAAAACACGATTTTTGAATAACATCTGGTTACTGAGCAACTATTTTTCCTTAGCTGGGTGGGAGGGTGGTCCACAGGGTGAGCACTTTATTTTTAGTTTGTTTGTATCATTCGGGCAGGCTGTTTTATTTGTCATTTACATGTAAAAGTATTACAAATTTGAAACGCTATTTTCATACACAGCTAATGTGCCATGTGGACACCCTGTTTTTAAACCCTGGATTAAAACCCTGATAAGGAATACAGTACTTTTAAGATTTTGATTATTTTGTTAACCCCTAGTGAAAAAAAAACTTCTACTCCTTTCCACCCACATTGCCTGTCAAGCTGTCGGTCATGACTGCAGACCTTGCAAATCAAACAATTTACCTCAATAGGGCCTTAAACATAAAATAATGTAAAACTATGTTTACCTTATTCTGATTCGTAACATACCTATTATACATATTAACAGCCGTGGAGACTTTCATAGGCAATTTGGGTGGCAACAATGGGAAGGTTTGAAAATCACCATCAAGTCAAGTGTGCCAATTCTGCAACAAGGCTTTTTCAGGAGGGGGGGGGGATTTAGGTCAGTTTTCTTAAATGGTACGCTGGTGGAACTAATATTGATCAGGATAAAAACAAAACAATCTTTGCAGTTAAGCGGATATGGGGGGGGGGGATACACCCCTCTTCCAAGCCACCAGACTTGGAACATTCCTAACTTTCTTTCTTGACAACATTGATTAATAGTGTTGACCACGTTTGTATAGCAATGCCATTTGGAAAGAACAATGTTACACATTTATCGGTTATCTTTACCATTTTAAGTGGCTAGCACCATGTCCAGAATTTAAAATAAATATTTGCCTAGTGCAATACCTTGACAGCTGAAACTGTTTCTTGATAGTGTCGATGACTGCCAACTACAAAGATCCTGATGTTTTCAGTAGCAAGAAGACTTTCACCCATCGTGGCAGTCGAAACCTCAACAGCCTTACATCACTGACATGGGAGGAGCTTTTCGTCTGGCACCATGTCGACTGTGTTGATGTCTTGATCCAATCATGATTGTTCAGACACTCATCCATTTCACGATTGTAAATCTGTGGACAAATTTATGAAAAGAGATAAATGTTTTTACATGTGTTGGGATGGGGCAAAGTGAGGGCCATCTTCAAGGTGTTAAGTGAGAATTGTTAGGACCAACTATTCAAAAAATCATAAGAAATGTGCCAATTGTTTTGGGGTTTTTTGGGAGGGGGGGTGTTGGTTTCCAGTTTTGAATTGGCGGTGCTTTCAAGAGCCTTTACAAATATGATCAAACTGAACACATCAAGTTCACACATTGCAGATGACATGGCATCAGTCCCTTATATATTTAAAAAGCTCCATCGGAGGGGGGGGGGGGGGGGGGGGGGAGTTACCCCCTCTGGCTACGCCACTTTGACCTTTTCTATCATGCCCATTTACTTTGTACAGAAGGTCTAAGGTGGAGGTCAGATATGAAAGTCTCCAAAAATTTCAGTTTGAAGTTGTTTGTCTGCTGTAGAGCATGCCACGAATGATTGGAACGTTCTGAAAATCATCATTATCCATGCATGCCATTGCCAGTGTTGTTGACTCAAGCCAGTGACCTGGACTCGACTCAGACGAGTCGAAATTTTTTGGACATGTAACTTAA
The DNA here is from genome assembly GCA_037893225.1 of Hippasteria phrygiana. NCBI lineage: Eukaryota > Metazoa > Echinodermata > Asteroidea > Valvatida > Goniasteridae > Hippasteria > Hippasteria phrygiana. The sequence continues at coordinate 445,932 of JAZGUH010000512.1, read as the reverse complement.
TGACGAGAACAAATGACTTGGTGTCATCTGTGGCCAATGCTCTGCCATATTTTACTTTGTTTTGTACTTTTTACTACGATAACAACACACATGCTATAATAATCCTTTCTAACCTTCCTGAATCCACTAAATAAAATTCAAACACTGTGCAGTAAACCAATGGCACATTCGTACTACAGACAAACTGGGACATCATATAGCCCCATGTAAAGTAATGGTGCCAATGCTGTCCAGTCCTGAATCCATCAAAATACAAGAAAACGTTGGGGTGGATTTTGGCGGATTTGCGGCGGTTAGTGTTTTAATTAAGGTGAATATTACCAATTCTAAACTGGATGAGTTTCAGGACTAGACAGCATTCGCGGTTTCGTGTGTTCATACATCAGTGCGACGCCTCATGCATAATTCATAACAAGACCAGTTTCTGCAGCCCCCGAGTACGGTGCCATGACTTCTCACGAAACATCCACGCGTCGAACATGACACGCTACTCATGCATAATTCATGAGCAGACCATTTTCTACAATCACCGGGTGCCCTGACTTCTCTCGATCACAGCGATGGTACAAACAAGATGGCCGCCCCCATGTTAAGACGTTTTGGAAGGTTTTTGAGCATTTGTCATTTTTGAAGACCTCACAGCCGGACAAAATCAGCACTGTATAAATTGCCAACATCTCAGGATTACAATGATGTAGGCCCTATAAGTGTTCAGCGATAAGAATTTAGGGAGATATTTGAAATCAAAGTCGACAGGTTGAAAAACTCGGCGTGTAGGGGTGCCGTTGGAGTACCCCTAGAACTATGGGGTTCCGACAGGAACCCCATAGAAAGACGCCGATTTTTCCCATAGGCTAGTACAGCAAGAATAAGAAAGTCATTCCCATGCAATCACGTTTCTACATTGTACACGAGAATTACTGCACGGTTGTTCTCGAAAAATTATAATATGCCTTATTTACATCCTCACCTTGCTTGCGCCAAGTCAATTTTCGCCTGAAACGGTTCCAATTTGCGGGAAAAAAATGACAAAAATCTTCAGTCGTTCCGAAGCGATCACACACACACACAGTACCATCGAGGAAGCCGCACACACGAAGCTCCTGTTTTGCGGGGGGGCCGTGGGTCGGTCAAGTCATGATTATTCATCGAAAATTTGAAGCGCGGTACGCAGGCAACTGCCGCGTGTCCGTTATATACCGTCTGCATGCATTGCCTGTCGTACCGCGCTTCAAATTTTCGATGAATAATCATGACTTGACTGACCCACGGCCCCCCCGCAAAACAGGAGCTTCGTGTGTGCGGCTTCCTCGATGGTGTGTGTGTGTGTGATCGCTTCGGAACGACTGGAGATTTTTGTAATTTTTTTCCCGCAAATTGGAACCGTTTCAGGCGAAAATTGACTTGGCGCAAGCAAGGTGAGGATGTAAATAAGGCATATTATAATTTTTCGAGAACAACCGTGCAGTAATTCTCGGTACAATGTAGAAACGTGATTGCATGGGAATGACTTTCTTATTCTTGCTGTACTAGCCTATGGGAAAAATCGGCGTCTTTCTATGGATGGGGTTCCTGTCGGAACTCCATAGTTCTAGGGGTACCGTTGGAGTAGGGCTGTAATGCTGACGGTAAAAAGTCAGAAGTTAAAAAAATAACCAGGTAACGTGGCGCATCGTCTAACGTGGCACACTTTGAATGTTTTCCTTTGCATCATGCCTGAGTAATAGTTTTGCCCCAAATTACACAGAAAGTTAAATTCTGGCGAGTTTAAAATATCTGTCTATAAATCTTTAGCATACTGACCAGTTTCGAAGTTAAGAGAAAAATGTCATTTCAACACGATTTCCCTATTTAATTTTTAAGCATGCAGTGAACCCTTCTGAAATGTGCCAAAACGTCAGGAAGTAATTTTCTGACAAACATGAAGTTGGGTTTGTGAATGGAGATAATGACGGATCATAAATTTTAAACTTGTAAAACAGTCGTGTTAAAATTTTAGGATTTATTGAAATCTTTTCAAGTGTGCCAAGTTACCCTCTGCCCAATACTGTGCCCAATTTCCGGACACCACATTTTTGACTTTCGGACTAATTTCAAGAGTCTAAAAAACCTCACATGATTCGTAAAGCAAGTATTATTAAGGTAAGAATACCAATAATCAACTGAATGAATTTGAAGTTCATCAACTTACAATAGACGTTTGTCAAAACCATCTGACAAAAGTTGGGAAAAACGTCGACATGGTTGGTGGTGTATGGTAAAAGTGCGCCACGTCACTGCACGTTTACTCAGTTTTAGACGACTCCACCAAGGCCTAGGCCTAGATCATTGCATTGTAACGTTTAAGTAGGTCCAGACAAAAATCAAATAAACAACAAATACCTTTCAACAACTCACTTTTTCTTCAACGCTTTAAAGTTTTATTAAAAGTGGGTTTATACGTGCACGTATGTACATGTATGTACGGTTTCGAGTCAACTCGGACCCAAGCACGGCCAACTCGGACCCAAGCACGGCCAACTCGGACCCAAGCACGGCCAACTCGGACCCAAGCACGGCCAACTCGGACCCAACAAGATTGAATCGGCATAATATAAATACTGGATAGGACGAGCGTATGCAGTGAAGATTCCCAAAACGCGAAGAAATGAAAAAAAAACATTGTTTCTGAACTACTGTAGGGGCCTATCTGAATTAAATACGGCATTATTTGTTTGAGTTGCTTTTGCGCTTGTAAAATGTGTAAGTCAATCGGCAATTCAGTGAACTTTGGTTTATGACCATGGGCGGCGATCTCGGGGGTGGGACGGGGGGGACATGGCCCCCAACCCAATATTTTTGGGGAGGGGACGGCTATGGCAGTGTCTCCCAATAATTTCCCCATGACATAGTTATACATTTTAAGGGTCATTGGCTTTTACATATACCAGAATGCACCAGAATACACAAGGATCAGCACACATTTTTTATAAATTTCCCAGGATACACAAGAGGCATCAAGTACACTATAAACGCTTAACAATAATTGTTAGTTGTGTGCTTTCTCCCCCCCCCCCCCCTCCCCCAACCTTGACGAGAAATTTTGCATTTAGAGTTACTCTATAGCTTACAACCGACATGCGTACTTTTATTTAACAAATTACCACTGTGACAAAAAAATAATTTTAACAGGAAGAATTTATGAAAAATTACATTCAGTTATTATTTTATGCTCAACCATCCTTCCTCCATGGCTCAACAGTCACCAAACCAGATAACGTGGAGCCAATTGCCACTTCGCCCAAGCGGCCACTTCACTCGTGTCCTTACTCTTTTCTATTTGACCTTAACACAGACATAAGGAAAACACCAACGCCCCTGTCCCTCTCTCATATTCATGCAATTTCATAAATTGCTCATATTGATTCAATTTCAATTTTAGCGAAATTCAAAACATCCATGTCTCCATTCATACCTGAATTTTCTATTCACTTAAGCTTCTTTACATTCTACTGCAAATTCCATTGAACTTCCATGTCGCTACTACTGCAGATTCCAATAAAACTCCGATTGTAGAGTTTACACAAAGACATTTCTGCAAATGAGGCCTCGTAGGTACCCCTATGTATTTGGAATATTTTAACGAAGTTAAATTGGAAGTTCTTTGCGCGAATTTATTGTAGGGCCTACTAGCTTTGAATTGGAATTAACATATATTCCCTTGTGTAAAAATAAGAAACAAGAAAGCAAACAAAATTGAGAAACGTAGGTATTCTGAAATAATTATGTTAGATGTTTACTGCTTCATCACATACTCTACGTAACCGTGTGCATGAAAGTTGTAACTGTCTTGTTTTGCAGCCCGTGGGTGTATGAATCAATTGGCATAAGTTCCCTCTTTGTGCCTTTTATTTTTGAGTAAAATTTAATGCGCTTGCGGATGGAGAGAGCAGGAGGAATATATGTTTGTTCTAATTAACTAGTATCGGTTTATCAACCATCCAAGCAAGGCTTTCTAATTTACACACGATTTGTTTGTCACTGCAATCATTCAACAAACACGACCAACGCCAAGGGATTAAACTTTGCGGGTGACACGATGTGCGGCGACGCGACTACCCACACTCACGGCCAGTGCGGCCGAAATCCTTGATCCGTCCGCCAAAGAAAGTCAAAGATGAACCGCGGTATTCATAGCTGTGTGCTAGTGAATCCATTCTTGTGGTGGCCCTGGAGGGACATCGGAAATCGTGAACGTCCCATTGAAGCTTTTTATGGTGTAAATGCAGGCTTCGGTTCTTTTTCAGCACCGATCAGTGGTGTGTAATGAATAATAATATCCCAGCGTTTTTGTGTATTTTTACATTTTTCTAACATGGTCACAGTTTGTACAATAATGGGAAAAAGAGAGTCAAGCAAGTATCGACGTCAATAATAAACTGTAAAAATGCGGTGTTCATTTTAATATCATTGGATTACCCATTGGTATTTGGGCAGTGTGTGCATGGTTCCCCCACAAGGCAGCACTTGGATCCCCTCCCGGTTTTTTGGTAGTAGTGAAAATAAAATAATTGCGGATTTTTGAGTCATCTTGCAAATATATTAAAAACGGAGAACAAACAATTCAAAAGTTGTAAATGTACCATAGACTTTGGTGTAAGGTTTAGGGCATAAAGTGCGCACGTTGTGTTAGTATTTTATCATGCAAAGCGCCCCTATAGTTTCACCCACTGCTTTTCCAATTTCCACGGGCAGGGTACTTGATAATAATTCGGACAAGTTTGAAACATCGGGATGGAGTGCTTTTACAACATTGTTTTAACGTTACTGATTCTTCTATAGACTTAAACATTTGCAACATGTTTTAGGTATGCTGTCAAGAATTTGGCATGATTTTTAGGATATTTCTTAAACATGATTTTAACGCCATAAACATATGTTTTAAGGACTTAAAACACGTGCAAATATTCAGATGGTGTCATCATAATAATTTATTGTACATATCAAATGCTCTTGAATAATAATTCGGACAAGTTTTAAAATCAGGATGAAGTGTTTTTACAACAATATTCCAACGTTACTGATTCTTCCATGGACTCAAACATTTATATTTATACGACATAGGTTTCAGAACATCGCAAAAACAAACAGATGGGTTATATTTTAATAACGTTTGTAAATAGCAGCTGAGATGTATTACTTTTTATCCAACTTTGAAACATCAGGCTTGAGGATTGTGAAGACTGCGTGTAAGACGAAATTTTGCTTGATTTTCTTGTCCTTATGGGATTGGAGTTGTTGATGGAGTTTGGATTAAATAGTTGTTCTTGTTTTGTTCTGAATTCTGGATTCCAGGCTGTATTTATTTGCGAGGTGATCCGTTCTAGTTAACTTTGTTACCGGTAAATATTTACCACACCCTTAGCTTTCATTTGGTGTAGGTTTGACCCCTGTGGCATTTCGTGTTCTCGAGATATGTACTTCTATTTTCTAATTTAACGGAAGTTCGTGTAGAGATACATTGAAGCTTAAACATTTAAGTTATGCCTTTAAGTTTAAACACAAAAAGTGCAAAGAAATAGAAGTATTTTTGATCAACATTTATTTTTGTATCTTTATTCATCAATATTAATGTTTTTGACAATAAATTTTAAAATACAACAAATGTATAGATATAACAGAAGCCAACAAACCACGAAAAAATCACCTTTTTTTCGCCAGCTTCACATAGAACAGCCCTGTGTATGTTTTCACATAGTGCGACATAATGCCCTTTTTGAAAGAGCGGGTCACATTTTATACTATAGTCTTAGTATAGATACTTATAAAACATATCTATATAGGTTTAATTTGTTTGAGCGGAAGAACACCATAAAACAAATACATGTACATGTAGTAGGTAATATCATGGAGGAAGGAGTGTTCCTTCATCCATGGTAATATTGACAGCAGAATCGTCACTTGAACCTCGGCCTCCTCCCTCCCCAGGCTCCCCCACCCCAAGCTTGCCTTCCTAGATGCCCCCCGTTCGTTCATGTATCCATCGAAACAATGTATAAATAGGCCTCAATAATTGGCATCTGCATGCTTTAGTCAAAATTCGCACGATGGGTCCGAGTTGGTCATCGTTGGGTCCGAGTTGGTATGGGTCCGAGTTGGTATGGGTCCGAGTTGGTAGTGGGTCCGAGTTGGCCGTGGGTCCGAGTTGGTAGTGGGTCCGAGTTGGCCGTGGGTCCGAGTTGGTAGTGGGTCCGAGTTGGCATGGGTCCGAGTTGGTATGGGTCCGAGTTGGTTTGGGTCCGAGTTGACCTGCTTCCGTATGTACACGTTCGTCTCTAGACTGGTACACTGTCCTAAATCGGAATACAGCACTAAATTCGAATCCAGTCTAATACAGCACATGCATAAACCACAGACTGAGCTAAAAAGTGTATGCGGATAAGAACCACAGACTGTAAAACGTAAGAGGGGTAGCGATTTGGCCTTGGCGTGTGTGTGTGTGTGTAGCGAGAGGGCGCTGTCGGCCGGCCGTGCGCGCTATACGTCGCACCGCTAAGAACGTCTTGGAACCTAGACTATGAAGGACACTGTGCGCTTCATCAATCACAACATGAGTCACACTGTTCTGATAGGGCTTTGCGACGAAAACATCACACACATGTTTCTCCAATAAATGTTCAAGATGCCCAATAACGTCAAAAAACCTTCCATCCAAAACATTTTTCACTCATATATCCCGTTGCTCACTGATCTGCAATGGTTAGGCACCTTTTGTCACTGACTTGAATGGCACATGCACCATATCTGCATGAAAAGAAAAAGAAAATTTACGCAAATTAATAGCAGTATTGCTGTTTGTGTTTCCATACATAACATAAGTCGGGTGCCATCAGTGGATATGCATAAGGGAGTTTCACATTCGGCGGCCATCTTGAATTCTGAGGGGAACAAACCGGAAGCCATGTGCTATAACGGATATAAGCCTGTTTCACATTATAATTGCGCATGCGCAGTAGAGCGCCCTCAGTAGGCCGCACTAACTTTTGAGGGGAACAACATATCCGTTATAGCACATGGCTTCCGCTTTGTTCCCCTCAGAATTCAACATGGCCGCAGAATGTGAAACTCCCTTATTATTGCCTGATAGCGCAGTGCTATACCAGCCAACTGTACCACTATCAAAATGGAAGTAAAGTCTTTCCTACAGGATCACCTGATCCCGCAAATCTATTTCTGAGCAAGTGCAAACACATCTTGGACAAACAAGTGAATTGGTAGTGTTAAAAAATTTCAAAAATGAATGTCTTCCAACTATTTGTCAGGGTTGTTTTTGCACAAATACTGGCACTGGATGCCTGAAAAAAAGCTAAGCACTAGTTGGACAATCAGTTCAGATAGAAATAAAAACTAACATGATTCAGCGCCCACTCGAACAAAGATACTGACAATTTGGGAGACCGCCAACATAGGGCAAGATAGCTCAGTTGGTAGAGCGCCGGTACGGTAACCCGGAGGTCGCAGGTTCGAATCCCGCTCGTGCCAGTTTTCTTTGTTCACTTTGAAAATGATTCAGACTAGTTTTAATATGAAAGATATTTGTCACATCATCACTATAACCACCTGGCTATTTGCAGAATGCCTGCTTGCATAAACAAAGCTTTGTAAATCATAGAAATTGCATGAAGTACACGGTCCCCGTAAACGACATGTCTCAGACATATAAGATAAACTTGTATTTGCCCAAATGGTTGTTGCTGCTCTCAGTATACATGGCCACTACACGATGAGACTCTCACTTAGTGTTCTTATTCCTCCATGGTCGTTCTCGTATAGCAAGCATAGCACATTCTTCTTGTACTTGTAGTTGTAGGCAAAATAGCAATCGTGTCTCCGCGAAGGCAACATTTCAAGCATTTCAACTGCATAGGTTTCAAATACTGAAAAGCAGTGCCTCTCTCCTTGTTGATAGTTGCGAAAATATACATTTTAGACCTGAGCGAAAATCTAAACGATTATTCGTAAATAAATATACACTAACGTATCATCACCATACATATTGGCCGTAATATTTTCAGTGCGATACCATGGCTCAGTTGCATTGTGGGTATGATCCCCGACCTGCATAAAATTTGTATGCATCTGGAGGAAATCCTCCAAAATGTATTACCCGCTATAGAGCACCGAAGTGATGACGTCAATGCAATGTTTGGAACCAGAATACTTTTGTTATGGGTTTGCATGACTGGCTGTTAACAAAGGAACAGTCAAAATTTTAATTTTTTTGTTACCAGTTGTCACGCCAACTGATGTCAGACTTCGGTACTCTGTACGGTCCCTACATTTGAAGTCCGAAAGACAATGGAGGGACCGGGAACCAGTCTAGTTTCCAACATTTCTCAAAGGGACGAGATCGCATCGCGCATGTCGCGATCGCGCGTCGATTTCTGAAATTGCGCTAAATGTCGTTTTTAAACAAACATTTTCTAGTATTCTAATTTTGTAGTTTTTGAAAAGCAGAAGTTATGCTGCTCATTTCAGAAAAGTCTTCATGTATGATTGGTGTTTATATAGACATTTAAAATGACTACTATGACTCAAAAGTAACATGAAAATAGTTTGGCTGATGCTATTGGGAAAGGTGGTTAAATCTATAGCGATTGACAGGCAATGCCAAGGTTCACATTGCTTTTAAAGGTTGAATTAAAAACTTCGAAAAGTAGTAGGATTTGACTCCAATTCTGGTTGACTGAAAATGAACAAAATCACAACGGATTTCCGGGGGTCGCGGGTTCGGATCCCGCTAATTTCTTGAAAAATCTAGTCAGATTGACTGATTTTCAGTTGCACCCAGCTGACCCTGAATATCTAGTCATATAACTGGTTTCTAGTCAAATCTGACTCATGTTTGGGGCTTATCCCTATACATTTGCACACTACGGGAACTTTCTACACAAACATATTAGGAACATATCTGGGCTAGAATTAAAACAAATCTGGCCGATTGCGGAAAAGTCAAGTTAGGGTAAGTAGGGTAAGTAGCCTCACAGGGCTTTTGAGCTGGATACAATTGAGATTACATGCACATAGAAAACAAAAAATATCTACAGCTTCACGAAGAAGCTAGTAATGAATGAATTACTAAAAGTGTGTAGTCAAAAACTGTCACGTTGGTCTGCGGAGGTTACATAATTATATATCTAAAATATCAAGTGATGATTTTTCATGTACTTCTTCGATGACGTGATGCCTGAAATGAAACGTGACCAGATATTAGCAAGATTATTAGTATAGGACATCATACTATAATAGTAACAACTCAACAAGAAATTGTCTTGAGAGAAAACCTGTGCAAAATGACACCGTGATGGCGAAACAAGAATGTTCTTGTCAACATGACAAGATTTTGTTCAGACACTGCAGTGGTGCGGTGTGCAATTTTTGCTTGTGTTGTTCATAATGCGATGTCTCATGTTGCTTCTCGTTGTTTAGTACTTCCGTCTTTTGGCTATTTTCAGTATGACATATTTGAGGTTTTCTTAATTTCTTTATATCATTTTAATCGTATTTGAATAGTGTTTTGCTCACAGTGGACTTATACAACAATTGATGCAGAAATATTAAACGAAATGAAAAACATGATATCACCTCAAAATTAAACAAACATAGCGTCCCATTTTCGACAAGTAATAATATTCAAAGATAGTAACAAAATAAATATAGGTATAGACAAGCTCAGAAATAACAAAAAAACCAACGGAGAAGAACATAAATAACAAAAATGTCGTTTTTTCGTACGAAGGTATACAATCCCACAATTCAGCTTTTGGCTGCAACACTTTTTTGAAATTAACAATTATAATAATTAAGGTATCGTGATCAAGGTACATGTACTGATGAGTTATTAGGAATACTGATTTCGTCTATAAGCTACTATTGCAGTTGCTTGATTTTTTTCCCATATTAAGGGTTTTACGGCAAACCAACCTGACAAGGATTAAGAAACACACTTTTAGAAACTACACCAATCTTGTGAAGTTGTAAGTATCTTTTCCCCACCGGACTTATTCGACATGTTTTGTATAATCGGGGGGGGGGGGGGGGGGGGGTGTTGCAAGAGCTGGGGCTACTTCTAACCATTGTAAATGTATTTTTCCCCAATATTGTAAGAAAAAGCACGAATTTGTTTAATTCGCAACTGCATTACGCCCGATGGACAGTTGATATATGATTGGTACGTGTATTATAGCTTTTCATTTGTGTCCGTTGTGCAACTTTAGCCTGTACACAGACGAATCCAAATTGACGAAAATAGCACCGATCTGCGCTCTTGGTGCTAAGTAAACAACTTTCTATGCTGAACGTGCTCTGCGCTGCCATTTATGGCGTGATTCATTCATGCATTAATGAAGTTTTTGAATAGCACTGTGTTTGTTTAGCAATGGATCCTCAATCGTTTTCAACCGGGAAGTGCGCGCTGCGCAGACGGGGCTAGTGTTTTATTCGTCTGATAGGTTAACCATATATAGACCTAAAACGCATGTAATAACCATATAAGGACACAAAAACAGGCTAACACGCACTGAACACGCCAGCTAGGCCTATTGGCTACAAATGCAACTGACAAAAACAAGACTGTAGTTAAAACGCACTACAAATCCGCCTCTCATTTAATTTGTTTCTCTATTTTAAGCATCGGTCAAAGTTATACACCCCACAATAGACGTGTGTAATGAATGTACCATTTACAATGCATAATGCTGGGAAAACTTGTTACATAAATGATTGAGCCAGGTGCGTTCATCGGACTTTCGGCAGTGACAAATTTGTAAGTTCCACAGCTTGCATAGCAAATAAGTATGGGAATGACATGTCCTTAAATAACCTTTTCAAGGTTGTTATTTGCAGGGAGAAGCCTACTCACCAGCGAGTATTGGCAGATAATCGGCAAAGTTTGTCTTTTCTGACTATCACAGTTCAGTACAGATAATTTATTTTCCTCTTTCATTTCCAGAATTGATTTTAAAAAATCGGAAAAACTAGAAAATAATAATAATATTGGAGATTTAATGGCGGGAGCCAACAAAAACCCAAACTTGTAAGGAGGAGACCCCCAATAAAATACACGTAAAATACACATACACGATAAAGACTGTCAGTATAAACATTAAAAACGAAACGACACTGGACAAACACTAACAAGACAATATGAAAAGGCTTACCATCATGGACAATATCAAGATACCTGAGAGACATCACAATGGCAATACGAATGAGATAACATACAATAAAGTATAGATAATTACAAAAGTCAGTCATCAGAATATTTGTTCAAGAAGACAAAAAGTTAAAGTTTTTTGTTAAAAACATCACCACTCGTAATGGACTACAATATCAACCAGGAGTCCCCCGATCGACAACGCAGACATTATTTTATGGAAACTTTTCATTGGTCGCAAGCATTTCAAATTTCTTGGTTTGGAATGTTTGCGACCTAGAAAACGTTTCCATAATGCATGTATCTGCGTTCTTATTGGATACACATGGTTTATGTTGCAGCAGTCCATTACTGTATGCGATCGAGTAAGAGATTTATATACCATGTCTTATCTGTGAAGTTGTCTTTTAGAAAACTATTGTTTGAACTAGACTTTAAGCAATTTTGCGCACTTACCAACACGAGAATTATTCCACCAATGCAGGTAATGCATCTCATTGTGCGTGTGGATTGTGGACCAAAAACAGCTTTCGGCGTGATAACGAGTAAACATGGTCTTTTGTTACCGTACATTACGTGACCTCTTGTTCAATCGCTATTACCCCTTTAATCATTGCACAGGTATCTTGAAAACAATAAATTAGAGCGGTTGGATCCGAATATCATGGCGGGTGGCCATGGAGGATTATTGTAAGTGTGTGATTTTTTGAAGGCCTTTGTGTACATGTACCGTGTGTGTACATACTATTTAGGCCTAGTAGTGAACATCAAGGGATCCACAAAAAATGTTCACTCTATGGGGTCGTTGGTCAATATGAATAATGGTATGTACTGAAAACAACAATTTGGGAGCCAAAGAGGTTGTTCATGATAGCCATGTTTCGGCTAAAGGAAGAGGTGAAGTACGGTAATACCTCGCCTGGGTCTACGGGCCCAACATTTGGGATTTAGGCATCGCTTCTGAAATGTATATCCCCTATGTTGATCTGAGCCCAGAAAAACCGTAGGGGTCATCCCGGGGGTGGGGGTATATTCCCCAACCAGTCTAAAAAGAGTGGCCCCTTATAATTGTGGGTCCTCGAAAGAGTGGAAATTTCATTCTTTTGGAGTTGTTTTCATTCTTTTGGAGTGGTTTTTTATAAGAGATTCACTCTCTTTTACATTAAGAGAGTATTTGACGATTTCCTTGGGATTTTTTTTATTTTTTTTATTTATAAAAATACAAAGATTCGGATGATCATGACCTCGCACATCTGCAGAAAATTCTTGCTTTTATTAACTAAATATTATTAACCAACAACTCGCAGACCAGGGGCCCATTTCGTGCATGGGCAGACAAATTTGCTTAGGATCAAAAAGGTTTGTTTAAACAGCAACAATAGGTGACAAGCCAAAATGTCATGCAGAGCATATTGGTCATGACTGATTCTCATCTGATTTTATGCTAACCAATTTTGGGGCTGAGAAACTTAGTGGAATTGGGCCTGTGTTATCTGTCAACCTCTTTTTACCACAATATGCTGCTGGAACAGCAAATCCAACAATGACAGTTCACGGTTAATGTTTGTATAAAGGCAGAGGTGAGCTGGTCTCACCAACGGTGGGAGTACCCGCCTTGTTCTCTTGGTGTGAAAATTGGGATAATTTCTCTGAAATTGGCAACTGTTGAAGAATTAGCCCTTATTTAGACCTGGGCCCAGGAAAACCGTCAGCCCTTTACCTATAGTGGTTTTTAATCTTGTATTGGCTTTCTTAAACAATATATTCCTTACCGGTTTTGTACAATGATAGGGTTTGTTAACTGGATCAAAGGCAATAAGAGACAAATCCAACATGTGCCTCTTTTAATCACCATTTTCTGTGGAAATTTAATTACAGGTTGACTATCGACATGACCACCATTGCTTTAGATACAGACTTCCACCCTCCTTTTAGTGGAGATTAAAAGAGGCACATGTTGGATTTGTCTTTCATTGCCTTTGATCCAGTTTTAAAAACACCGCGTTTTTGTGCGCAAGCCGTTTTTGACAGTTTGCAAATGTAGCCTCTGATCAGTCATGCATGAAATGCGCAAAAGATCATGGTGTCATTTTAAAGCCTGAAAGGTTTTCTACCCATAATATGGTGACATATTCCATAAATATTGAAATGTACATTTTTGAGAAATTTTTCTAGTGTATACCGCAATACCGGTACTTCTTTTTGATACACCCTGTAGGCCTTGTAGGGTTGAAGCAAAAACAGTACAAAACCTTAAAAATGACGGGAAGTGCACAGTCAATTTACGGGAATTTTTTACAGCGTAGTATTTGCTTTTCCTACAATTTTCAAAAATATTGCATTTGGGGGTTAGTATTTTATAGGATGCCAGCAAATACTGAAACACTGACCGGTTTAAAACCGTAGTCTGCGCAGAAAAACAAATTATGTTCTAGCAGTCTGGTTCCCTGACCATACTTTAGACAAAACGGAGCAACTTATATACCTCCGGGAATTATGAGGTCGGGAAACTAGACTATTTACAACGATTGCTGGCCGACAATCGTTGGAAAACGACATAAATTTCCACTTTTCTTGAAAACGACAGCACACCAGGTGCCATAATTTCACAGGATGATTGAGACTGCTATTAACTGACAGTCTAGTCAGGTATTTCGTAACAATTCAGTAAACAAAATTGGGAGGATTACCAATCGTGTACACTAGGCCTACGTTTAATTAACTACAATGAATGAAATGGGAACCAGACTAAACGGAAGTAACTTATTATACATTACTCTGTGAGAGTGTACAAATGCCACAATAATCTACTAAAGACAACAAACTGAATGAAGTTGTGCTTTAGCTTTATATTCAGCGTATCCCCCATAATACAGTCATGGCTTCCCATGAACAATTTCATTATTTGAATACGAGATTAAAGGAGATGCAATAAGATTCTTCACCTATGTTTGTAAATATAATCTAAATTATATTGTGGAATTGTTTGAATGGTCAAGAAAGTGTATGTTTTGACTAAACACGGCAATTTAACCTAACACAAATTTACTCAAGTCTAATATTGGTCGTGCAATTTCTACGTAATGAGCGGCCCTTTACCGGCTTTTCCCGTAAAATGAAACGCGATTTCGCGAGCAGAACTTGCGAAATTTTCAAGACGGTCTTAGCGATTTGGCCTTGGCGTGTATGTGTGTAGCGAGAGGGCGCTGTCGGCCGGCCGTGCGCGCTACACGTCGCTCCGCTAAGAATGTCTTGGAACCAAGACTACAAAAAGAGCTGATGTTGATATAAATGACATACTAAAAACTGCAGGCTGCAGCATAAAAATCACGTTAAAATGTCTAAGTACTATTACTACAAATGTATTGTCACCCCAGCCATTGATGTATTTGCATAACATGATGCTGTGCAAGAAGCTTGGACCTTACCAACAGTTTTATTTATTTATACCAGTTGTAACATAAGTACCGAACTGAAAATGCTATACAAGCAGGTGAATTATATATATTATTTGCAGCAAGACTTATGCTGTAACGAATACCGAACTGCAAATGATATAAAAGCAGGTGAATTATAAAGATTATTTGCAGCAAGACTTATGCTGTAACAAATACCGAACTAAATGCCATCAAAGCAGGTGAATTATAAAGAATATCTGCTGCAAGACTTATGCAGCTGTAACAAAAAATACAGGACTAAAAATGCTATAAAAGCAGGTGAATTTAAAAGTCTATTTGCAGCAAGACTTATGCTGTAACAAATACCGAACTGAAAATGCTATAAAAGCAGGTGATTATAAAGATTATTTGCAGTGTTGTAGGTCTCGAGACCGGTCTGGGTCTCGAGACCGGTCTCGAGACCAGTTTTTCCTGGTCTCGGTCTCGGTACCCCGTGGTCTCGGGATTTTGTTGGTCTCGGTATCGAGCCCACCAATATTTTATACAAACAGCACATGTGCAGAATCGATTACAGCACGCTCGACTCGACTCAAGATGTATAATTGTGCAGTATATGACAACTTCTTGTTTACAGAATCGATTACAGTACGCTCTACTCGACTAAAGATGTATAAACATGCAGTACATGACATGATGACAACCTCGTTTCTTTGCCGTGTACGCGTGCCCAAACGTACATGTAGCGCATTAGCTTCATGTATGGGAAGTTGGGAACGACATGTACATGTATACTCCTTTGCACATAATGCATATGGAAATTTGTGATCTTTTTGCATTCTTTTATTATGTAAATGCATACAAGGTCTCGGTCTCGGGCCATTAGGTCTCGGTCTCGGTCTGGATCTTCCAGGTCTCGGTCTGGATCTTCCAGGTCTCGGTCTCGGTCTCGGTCTCGGTCTCGGACCATCAGGACTCGGTCTTGGTCTCGGTCTCGGACTTCGGGGTCTCGACTACAACACTAATTATTTGCAGCAAGACTTAAGGGCCGGTCACACTGGCCACGATAAACGATAACGAAAACGAAAACGATGTGAATAAACGCTATTGGTGGATGGAACGCGCGGTAATACGCGCGCGTTCCACCCACCAATAAGGAGCGTTTATTAACATCGTTTTCGTTTTCGTTATCGTTATCGTGGCCAGTGTGACCGGCCCTTTATGCTGTAACAAATACCGAACTAATTGCCATAAAAGCAGGTAAATTAAATATAATATTTGCAGCAAGACTTATGCAGCTGTAACAAATACCGAACTGAAAATGCTATAAAAGCAGGTGAATTTAAAAGAATATTTGCAGCAAGATTTATGCTGTAACAAAAGTACCGAACTGAAAATGCTATAAAAGCAGGTGAATTAAAAAGATTATTTGCAGCAAGACTTATGCTGTAACAAATACCGAACTGAAAATGCTACAAAAGCAGGTGAATTATAAAGACAATCTGCAACAAGATTGATGCTGAACAAGGGCGGATCGGGGGGAGGGGGGGGGGGCAAAGGGGGCCATGGCCCCCCAAAAAACACCAAACCATTTTTTTATTTTTTTAACTGACGTCGCAAAAAGGCGGCCACTGCGTACACCCACCCACAAAACTCGATAGATAGAATCGAGGGATCACGTGCCCTCCACAAAATTACAAAATCACAAAATTCACATTGTCAATGGTCCCACCCTTGCTATTTTGGGGACTAATTCAATTCATTCGATTCATATTTTATTAGTCATGTAAGGTAAAACAGACATGAAATTATTTGTCTGGTGTAAAAGCGATACAAATAAAACAATAAAAACAGCAATCAACACAATAAAAACCTTAAAAATAGCAATAGCTTAAAATATAGACTTTACATTATATAAATTACATAACTTAAATAATAAAAAAAATGGCAGTAAAAAAGGATTTTTTTTAAATGACAGCAAAAAGAGACTGACAACAAAAACGAGACAAAATAGAGAGACGAGAGACTGGTGCACGATATGTAACCCCCCCCCCCCCCCCCCCCCCCCCCTCCTTCCTTGGCTAGCATGAATATGACAGCAAAAACAAGGATAAAAACTCAATTAAAATGACAGCAAATAAACTGACTGCAAAAGGCCTACAAAAGGAGTGGTCACAGTACTGAACTAACCCCCCCCCCCCCCCCCCCCCCCTTCCTTGGCTATGAGCGACTTATGAATTATCTTACAAACTGTTTGTTGAAAAGGTGGATTGCACTGGGTAGAAATGAAAACATGTGGCGGTTTGTTTTCTTCAAAGAAGGGACAATACTCCCGGACCTGTTGAAAATCACATGTGGATGCAAAGGATGAGTATTGTGCGTGTAAATAGTCTCAAGTTTGGTCAACAGAGCTTTCTCATAAATTACATAAAGCTCTTTTACACTGATACCCATAGCTTTACTGGCAGTTTTAGTGATTCGTTGAAGTCTACTCATGTTTTTATTAGTCAGACTATTAAACCAAACAATGCAGCAAAACGTAATCACCGATTGAATTACACTCTGATAGAACAAAAACATTGTCTCTGTCTACACTGAAGGACCTAAGTTTGCGAAGGAAATATAACCGTTGATTTGCCTTCCCACACATGTTATCCGTATTTTTATTCCAGTTCAATTTCTCATCAATGTAAATTCCAAGGTATTTGTATTGCATAACAATTTCAACATCTTCATTTTTAATCCTCAAAGGTATAATTTCATTCTTGATCTTACGAAAATCGAAAATCATCTCCTTTGTCTTACGAACATTGATCACCAAGTGATTATCTTCACACCATTTGACAAAATGATTTACCTCATCCCTGTATGCAGTTTCGTCATTATGTGAAATATTCCCTGATAATGAGGTATCATCTGCATATTTAACAATACAGCAGGAATTACTACTACTAAGATCACTTATGTATAATGCAAAAAGCAATGGGGATAATACACAACCCTCAGGGGCTTCAGTGTTGGAGTCCACCCAATTTGAAAGGGATTGCATAACCTTCACTCTCTGTAATCTGTTAGATAAGAAATCACTTATCCATAATGACAAATAAGGATGAATATTCATGCCATTAAATTGCTAATCAAAACATTAGGCTGCATGGTATTAAATGCTGAGGAGAAATCAATAAACAAAGTTCTTACATTCAGGTTCTAGGCTTATCTAAGTGCTCATAAATCCCATGTAACATTGTGATGATTGCATCTTCAACTCCTCTTTTTGCACAATAAGCAAACTGAAAGTGATCAATAAAAAGTTTTGTTTGGTCAACCAAAAGATCCTTAACAATATGCTCAAAGTATTTCATTACAATGGAGGTAAGAGCCACTTGCCGGTAATCATTTAAAGTACAAAGTATAGGTACTTTAGGCACTGGAATAAGAACCGACTTTTCCCAAATTTTCGGAACAGTACAACATCGAAGTGACCATTCAAATAATTTATGAAAAACTGGAGCCAGCTCTTTTGAAAGATGATCCGGTCCTACAGCCTTATTAGTCTTGAATCCTTTTAACAACTTTGCTACGGTTGATATATCCAATTCAAAACTAGTGTTATTGGATTCACAGTCAGTTTTGTTGAGAGTCTCTCCTTATTATATTCAGTTGTCCACTGAAGTCACGGACATCGAAGCGAGCGAAGAACGTGTTGAGGTCGTTTGCAAAAACTGTCGGGTTATTACTCCAGCAGAAACATTGACTGTTTTTTTTTTTTTTTTCGCAACTTGTAACTGTACGAATTCCTTGCCATGCCTTTTTAGGGTCACCACACCACAAATTCTTTTTTGATTTTATCACCATTAGCCTTTTAGAGGTATGGCGGACACAATAGGAGGGCGCTATTTGATTTGGGTAAACATTTTGTGAAACCACAAACTCCAGTGAAAGTCAGAATCAGATATTGTTTTGAGTTAAAGTACAATCCATAGTACAATCCATAGTACAATCCATAGATCATGCCTAATTCTTCACCTTTGAAATTTCCTGTGGTTTCACAAAAGGTATACCCAAATCAAATAGCGCCCTCTCCTATTGTGTCTGCCATACCTCTAAAAGGCTAATAATCTTGCTTGCTGCGTTGAATACGTTTCTATATTTCCTTCTGGAGTCTCCGCTTCTCATCTGGCTCAATGTTCAGAAAAGCTTGCTGTTTCTGTTTCAAGAGTTCACGGATATCCTTGGTAATCCAGGGCTTACTGTTTGGGTAGACTTTAACCTGTCTCTCTGGTATGAGTGTGTTTTCACAAAAACTGATGTGATCGCTAATGGCCTCTGTAGCATCACTCAGGTTGTTGGAAGATGTGAACGTATCTGATATCCCAGTCAGTGAAATCAAAGCAGCTTTGAAGGGTTTCAGTGTTCTCCTTTGTCCAGCTTCGAACTCTCTGCACAATAGACTTTTCTTGTTTCAGTTTCTGCTTATATTCGGGAACGAGTTGAATCATGTCATGGTCAGACAATCCCAAGCCCGGTTTCCTATGTGCATTGTATGCATGCGGAATGTTGCCGTAGCATTTGTCTAATGTCTGGTTTCCTCTAGTATGTACATAATGTATTGATGGTAATGTGGGAGTACAGGTGCCAGCTCGCATGAATTTAAGTCACCAACAATAAGTTTGAATGCATCCGGTGATTTCGTTTCAAGTTGCTAGATTATGTCATGGATCTTTGCAGATGCAGCGTGGACATCAGCTCTGGGGTGTATGTACACCACGGTGACAAAGAGTTGGTTGAACTCACGTGGCAGGTAAAAAGGCCGAAGCCCAACTGACAATAATTCAATGTCTGGTGTACAAAGCCGATGTTTCACCGACATATTAGAACACCAACGATTATTATTGTACATACAAACACCGCCACCAGATGATTTCCCCGATTCTTGAGTCCTGTCTGAACGCTCACATGTGAATCCATCAATCCTAGTGTCTTGGGCAGTATCAGAGTCCTTAAACCATGTCTCAGTAGAGTTCGTGCGTTTTAGACCGACCGTAGTACCTTCAATAACGGTTGTACGTAAGCCCAACCAATCAGCACTTGCGAGTGTTCATGAGGTCAGCGATGCTTGCGTTCCATTAAATTAACTATCGGGATTGTACCTTAGCTTCTTGTTATTCATAATAATGTCTGTCCAATGTTTGTCCCTGATGATTATTCGTTCCCCAACCACCCCCATACCGGCGAACCAACAAAAGGTAACGTAGTCGACGATCGGGTTTTCATCTAGACAATAATACACAGTTTGCGTCTGCATGCGTACACAAAAACCTCATACGAGAGCTATTCGTAAAAGGGTCTATGTATGATAATAAATAAGCTTGGACGAAGTCTCAGTAATAATAATATTCGCACTTATATAGCGCATTTTGCCTTGGGATTCAAAGCGCTTTACAATTATTATCCCTATTCATCAGGAACGAGACCATTTCTGGAGCAGCTCGAGATCAGCGCATGTGGCCTCTACCTTCAGAGGCACCCATTTATACTCCTGGGTGGAGAGAGGCAATTGTAGTAAAGTGTCTTGCCCAAGAACACACACACCATGTTCCCGTCAGGGTTCGAACCCACCGTCGCACACGAGTCGAACACCATAACCATTGGACCACTTCCCATATAAATACCACAGTATAAATACCAGGTTTGCTTGTGATAAACCTGAAATGGAGAACATCCATATTTGTTTCTTAGCTTTTGTGATAATAACAATTATATTTGACCTTAAACATTTTTACAACCGCTTGCATAATAATCTTGTATTTAGCCTGAGTTTCGTCAAATGAGGAACCGCGAGCTGCCATTTTGTCTGCGTTTTAATACTGTTTCTATTTACTTGTGACCGGGACTTGTGATAGCGCAACTTGATTAAACTTGATTGTGTGTGTACTTCTGACGGTAATTAAAAAACAAATGCATGGGCTTTGCTTGGATCTTGACGGCACGAATAATCATCAGGGACAAACACCCCCACTGCAAGCTTGATATATATACTCTATCGAGTACCAAAGTGATGACGTCAATCAATGCAATGTTTGGAACCAGAACACATTCTAAACTTCATGTGTTTGGAACCAGTTGCCGCGGCAACTGACGTCAGACTTCGGTACTCTATACTTGGCGTAAGTAATTAGCAGGCCTACGCGTTCCCTGTATTTAAAGTGGTTTGATCCTGACAACCCGCATGTTGAAAATATCCCATTGTAATTCCCGCCATCTATATTCCCTCCCATTTGTAACCTTGTAACAATAGAAGGAGGGAGGGCGTGTATACTAATGATTATAATAATCATGTGTATCGTATGGCAGACCTTATTATGAATAACAAGAAGCTAAGGTACAATCCCGATAGTTAATTGGATAGAACGCAAGCATCGCTGACCTCCTCATGAACACTCGCAAGTGCTGATTGGCTGGGCTTACGTACAACCGTATTGAAGGTACTACGGTCGGTCTAAAACGCACGAACTCTAGTAAAACACATCAGAATACTTTCACGATATTAGTGAACGTACCTAGAACATGCTTTTAGTTCGTCCAGTTTATTCTCAATGATTGGGCGTTTCCAGTCATCAGTGATGGTAGAGGTGGAGTAAATTTCCTTCGTCTGAGTCTCAAACGAATACCGCCTTTTGTCTACCTAAAAAGTCAAAATCGGCAGGTATGGAGATACTAGTGGGATGTCTGACCTGTGACCTCAGAGACAATAGCACACCCCGCCCGTAGACAATCGGTAATGGCCGCACAGAGTCAGACTGCACTGGGTTGCCAAAAGTATCGTGGTAAAGTCCGCACACCAGAAGTACAAAAAGCACTAACGGCCACACACATCTTCGGCTTGGAGCCATCACAAGGCTACATACGACATCAAACGTAGAAATAAAAACTAATGGTCGCCACTGAGCAGCGCCCTCGATACTAATGTATTCGCCGTTAATAAAATGAACTCACATGATCCCTCTGTTCTATCGATCACTCGATATAATCCCAATCAAACTTCGATTTCATCTCGTTCAATTTTAGGATTTAATTTTAACGTTAAACCAGTATCAGATGTTTTGGTGTGTTTCACTAGAGCACAATGCGAAATCAGTAATTACAGTTGCACGGGGCGTGGACTGGGAGAACTTCAAGACCATATCTGACGCTTGTCGAGTCATTTCAATGCTGCTTGCAGCACCGTAGATAGAGTTCCCCCCCCCCCCCGAAAGACCAAATATGACCGCTCATTATGTGTACAGTGGAGCGTCCGGCTATTTTTTACCAATTGTCCATGTGCACTGCTGTATATAATCCGCCATGTTTGGTCTAACATTTAGGATCCCTCATGTCATGCAGTGGCGGATCTACGGGGGGGGGGGGGGGTTTGGGGTTTAAACCCCCCCCCCCCCCTTGGGCTGAGAGAAAAAAAAAATAACCAGTGTCGGGTGTCGAAAATTCGGCACGCTGGGATGTGTAGGCCAATCACCTCAGGTAAACCCCCCCCCCCCTCCTTAGTTAAAACCTAGATCCGCCCCTGTCATGTTTTGCTCACAGCGTGTTCGATTACTCACCCGCGCTTACCCGTGCCTCTAAATCGGGGAAAGTAGCACATGCGCAGTACGTTAGAGTAAACGAACGATATAGGGTCATTCGAGTGACGTTAACGCGGCTGGTGATCTGTCTTCCTTGGAAACTCAAAATGGATTAATGTCGCCGCATGTTAAATTTACGTCTATCGTCCAGAGTAATTTGAATACAATTTCTTTTGCCTTTTTGAATGACCCACCGCTGGCGCACCGTCGGACGTGGCAGCCATGTTTTTAGCATGGCCTGATGGGATACTTACCCAGGGCCCAATTTCATGGCTCTGCTTACCGTTAGCAACAAATGCCCGCTTGCTGTAGCAGAAAATTCTGTGCTTACGGCAAGCGTATTTCACGCGTTAGCGGGGAATTTTGGCTCATATAAGCATGCGTACATCCTGTAACTAAGGATTATGTGCTTACAGGGTTAGCGCAGAATTGTTCCGCTAGCGCTGTTAGCCCAAAATGGTGATCGTAAGCGCGGAAAGCTGTGGTAAGCAGAGCCATTAAAATTGCGCCCGGCTCGGCGGGTCGGTTAGTAGGGCCAGGCTCGAGTATAAGCGCGAGAAGTCACGTGAAAGCTAAATCGAACGGGCTCGCGCTTGCACGAGTAAGCGCTGGGAGGTAATCGAACGTGGTATCAATATAAGTAAGGCTGCATGTGGTTGGTTGCTGAGCGCAAAAGTGGGTCACGCAAAAGTCTCTGGCTTTGCCGATTGTTACGGCCTATTATGTCCGCATGGCCCATTATGTCCGCACGCTTTTTGCGGACACAATGGGGCGGACATAATGGGCCTGCGGACATAATGGGGCGGACATAATGGGCCTGCGGACACAATGGGGCGGAAATAATGGGTCTGCGGACACAATGGGGCGGATATAATGAGCCATGCAGCCACAATGGGGCGAACATAATGGGCCTGCGGACACAATGGGGCGGACATAATTGGCCTGCGGACAAAATAGGGCTGACATGATGGGCCTGCGGACATAATGGGGCGGACATAATGGGCCTGAAAAAGCGCGCGGACATAATGGGCCATGCGGACATCATGGGCCGTAACAGCCGATTATTTATTTTTACTAGGATCTGTTTGTAAAGTTTTTGTTTAGGGTGTGAGTTTCTCTGCTCACCCCCAGTGGAAACCATTCTAGACGCCTCGAGATTAAAACTGGGTCGTCAGGAAGTGTAAACAAACGCAGTCTCAGAAGATATCTTGCATATCGTATAATGTACTGGTTTTATTATTCGATCTGTAAAACAATAACAAACATCGAATACAACTTTAAGTATGCTGTCTTGAAATTATGTGAAATAAACAGTGCTCATGCAATGCCCCTTTAAAATGGCAATATCCGAATTATAGGGAAATATAATCTTTCTATAAGTCATGTCTATCATCCCTATCAGTGTTATCAGTAAAATGGCCTGAAATAAGTATTTTAAACCTATATTCAGTTTAATACAAGCTAGCCAGAAAATCACTGTTAAAGGCTATATCTGATTTTCAGGCACATGTTCATGTTAATAATCAATCACAATCACAGTAACAAAATGAAGGATAACTTCTTAAATTAACACCAAAAATGCAGACTTACTTCTTTGGCAAGACTCTTCTGCAGGGGACTGAGCACTGGATTTGGTCGTATCTCAAGCAAATACTGTAAAAACTGGGTTCTATTTTTACCCAAACTGACTGAAGACAAAACATAAGCAAAAATGGCTGAACTGATTTATGTGACATATGTGTATAAACTAACTAAACTATTGAGGGCGCTCTTCACTCTGGCACTTCTGTCCAGCAACTCTGGTTCACCAGAACAAAAACAATGTGCCAAAGTACGACTACGAGTATACTAGAATTGCTTGGTTGTCGAGAAAAGTACACTGGTAATTCAACACTGTTAAACAACAGTTCTATTCACACCTGGCCTCAATTCACACCTGGCCCCAATGTGATTTTTTCATTATTCAAAATGGAGACAAGTAAGATGTGGTTTGGATAAGGAAGTTCAAAAATCGATTTTTACTCTATTCAAAATCACATCTGAAGAATGTAAACTATTATTGCAACTTGCCAAAAGGTGCACTGTCACTTGTGGGTGCAGCTTCAAGCTCATTGTGATTCTGGGCTCTGAATGCGACCCTCCTTGTTAAAATAACTCCAAACAATTCTCCAGCCTGACTCCAATGACATCACATCCAAGGACAGTGTAACAAGCGGGTGTTGATGTTTTTTACAAATTCATAAATTATCGGTTACGAATAGGGGAATCCCCCACCCACAGTCCTCACCACGAAACGGGAACTTTAATGTTAGGTTTGAAATGAAGCTGTAGACGTCGGATCAAATCCATAATATAATTTATTGCAGTCACATGGTAAACAAAAATTGGCTTAGCAATGGTGTTGAAATCATCATGCACTGTTTCATGCGATCCGTGTCATGATATTTAGCGCGTTTTTCTTAGTCCCTGCTGCGTCCAATCAGAATGAAGCATGTCATGTTTGCAGGTGTTCAACCGGGTTGCGAACGGTAGACTGCACCGGAAAATTACTTACATCGATACCGTCTGGAATGGTATGAGCATAAACATTGCAGGTATGCTTGCTTCTCGTGTTTGTGACTTATCCCTATACATTTGTACACTGTCACCGCTGATGTGAATTTCATTTAAATTGTTTTTCTCTTTCCTTCTTTTTATTCCTTATGTTTTCTGTAACTTCTCCAAACGTCGTTAAATGTTGATATAGCGAGACTGATCAAGTCAATCTTGTTTATAAATAAAGAATTGTCGATGCATTACACCTATGGTTGTTGGTCTTTCTTTTGTTGAGTGAGCCATGGTATGGTCGTGTGTGTGGATGAAAGGATATAGTGTGAGCGTACATTGATTGATATGCAAAGTAGCGCTTTCGCTGGATGTTTTGAATGCGACAGCTAGTGCAGCAATGAAAAAGGGCACTGCGAAAGCCAGCATGTCAGGGTGAAACCAGATCCGTGAAAAAATGTTGTGCCAAAATGTTGGACTTTTGGGGCAGCATATCTGCTCGATCTACCGTGAGTAGCTTTATTGGTTTTTATAGATACCAGATCCTTGATTTTGTTGAGTTTTATTAATTCTTTGTTGAGAAAATTGACTTTTGATTATTGTTCTGAGTAGACCGAGTTTCGGTTAGCACCGATGTATATGTATGTAGTGATATATTTATGACGTCTAGTGCTTTTAAGCTTTTCGTTAGACGTCCTATTAGTCAATATAATAATGAATTGTGTATGATTTAATCATCGTTTCAGAATTGCCCTAATTTTTTTGTAAATGGAGAAAGGTTTGAAAAAAATTGATTGATAACGTCACATACTTATTATTGCTTTATGGTTTTCCCAATGATCTGGTTGGCCATATTATATTATGATTGTAGAAATTGGAAGATTGGTCTTTGAATCAATACATTTCAGATAGCTAAGGGGTCAGATCTAGGCGTTTGACAGCGATGTGTCCACGCTGAAGAACCCTAACCCCAAGCACGTAAGATTAGCCGAAGAACGGACGGCGCCTGCTGGGAAATCCAAGCCCGAGGGCTGCACGAAGTCTCCAGAGAGTTCTTCTAGCCTGGCATCTAAGCATCCACGTCCAAGGGACGATCGGGACAAAACCGGATGAGCCGGGATCACAACGTTTGTGGGCCCACCTTAATTGTTAATTTGTTTTGAAGATTTCATTTCAAGATTTGATTTGAAGATTTGTTTGGTAGACTTCATTTCAAGATTTAATTTGAAAATTTGTTTGGAAGCATTTTGTTTTAGAGTTGAAGAATTGAGTCGAGAAGTTAATTTGGAGTATCACGTGATTTATTGTATTTTTTGTTTAGTATTTCCTTTTCTTTTTTACCAACTGAGCTATCTTGCCCTATGTTGGCGGTCTCCCAAATTGTCAGTATCTTGTGGATTGTTTGATGAATTAATTTCAATTTCAATTTCAATTTCAATTTCAATTTCAATTTCAATTTCAATTTCAATTTCAATTTCAATTTCAATTTCAATTTCAATTTCATCCAGTGTGTATTTGTTTACTTTTCACTTAATTTATTGGTTGATTGATTTTCTTATTTATTTGATTTAATTGTTTACTTTAATTACATTTTCTTACGAATTTATTTCCTTAAATTCAAGTGTTTTTCTTCTGTGTATTTTTGCTTGTTACGGTGACAAACGGCCCAAAACTCTAGTTATGTCGCAGCATTTTATTGCGCTCGTTACATACACTACGGGCACTTTCTACAGCCCCGGGGCTGCATGGCTAGCCCCGGGGCTGCATGGCTAGCCCCAGGGCTGCATGGCTAGCCCCGGGGCTGCATGGCTAGCTCCGGGGCTGCATGGCTAGCCCAATGGGCTGGCTAAAAATTGCGTTCCAACGACAACTATTTTGGGTGGAGCAAGCCAGCTCCGTGGCTATCTCAAGAGTTACCGGTAGCCCTCTGTCTGAACGACACTATCTTCGTCTATCATTTACGGTACTGACAACTGCAGTGTGCTTAACTTTTTCCCCTAATATCAAGGTATTTTCAGCAAAACAACCTGACGAGGATTAAGAAGGACACTTTCAGAAACTACACCAAGCTTGTGTGGTTGTAAGTATATCTTTTCTCCAACGGACTTATTCGACATGTTTTGTATAATCGGAGGGGGGTGTTGCAAGAGCTGGCGCTACTTCTAATTTCTTTTTTCTTCAATACATGTATTGTAAAAAATGCACGAACTTTTCTTAATTTGCAACTGCATTACGCACCCATGCACAGTTTGTATATGATTGGTACGTGTATATGGCTTTGAAAAAGATTAAAGCGAGGCTCTTGGTGCTAAGTAAACAACTTTATGCTGAACGTGCGCTGCGCTGCAATTTATGGCGTAGTTTATTCATGCATGAATTAAATTGTTGAATAGCATTGTGTTTGTTTAGCACTGGGATCCTCGCTTTCAACCCGGAAGTGCGAAGACGGGGCTAATGTGTAATTCGTCTGTAGGTTAACCACAGACATAAAACGCCTAGGACACAACAGGCTGAACACGCACTTACGAAAAGCCAGCTATAGGCCGATAGGCTACTCTCTTAATGTAAAAGAGTGAACAACTCACTCTCCAAAAGAGTGAATCCCTTCTCAAACCACTGCAAAAGAGTGAATCTCTTATAAAAACCACTCAAAAAGAGTGAAATTACCTCTCTTTCGTTGAGCCATATAAGGGACAACTCTTTTTCGAGTTGTCCCTTATATGGCTCCTCAAATAAGTGGAAATGTCACTCTTTTTGAGTGGTTTTCACTCTTTTCGAGTGGTTTCTATAAGAGATTCACTTTTGGAGAGTGAGTTTTTCACTCTTTTACATTCATTTGTACTCTCTTAATGTAAAAGAGTGAGTTTTTCACTCTTTTACATTAAGAGAGTACAAATGCAACGGACAAAAAACAAGACAAAGACAAAACAAGACTAATACAAAGCCGCCTCTCATTTTGTTCTCTCATGATTTCAAGCATCAGTCAAAGTTTGCACACCCTCACAATAGACGTGACATTTATACTACGCATAATGCTAAAAAGTATGTTCAATAAATGTTGACGGGAAATAAATAGGCAATTCATTTGCGCTTGACAATAGATCATGGTTTGGAACCAGTGCGTTTTAATTAGGCGTGATTTAAAGGCTACTGACAACAGAAAACAATTATAAGCTATGTTTACGTGAATTTTCTTTTCAATTTTTCGACAGGAATTTCAACTCAAACTTGATATCAGAGATTGAGCCAGGTGCGTTCATCGGACTTTCGGCAGTGAGATATTTGTAAGTTCCATAGCAAATATTAGAATATCCTTTAAATATCCTTTTCAAGGTTAAGTTGCAGGGTGTTCCTTAACAGTAAAGCCTACTCACCCGCGAGTATTGGCAGGTATATCGGCAAAGTTGCAACTGGTTACTCTTTGTTGACTTTCACAGTTCAGTTTTTTTTTTCCTCTTTCACTTCCAGAATTTATTTCAAAATATAATGGAAAAACTAGAAAAGAAAAATAATGGAGAGTCTAATTGCGGGAGTAAAAAAAAAACCAAGTTTGAAATACACGTAAAATAAACATACATGATAAAGACTGTCAGTATAAATATTTAAAACGAAACGACACGTGACAAACACTATATGCACATCAAGATGCCTATAAAAGATACATCACAGTGGCAATACGAATAAGACATACAATAACGTATAGATAAATGATTAAATTACGAAAGTCAGTCATCACAACATTTGTTCAAGAAGACAAAACGTTAATTCTTTTTTAAACATTAACCCTCGTAACGGACGGCTACAATATCAACCAGGAGTCTCTGAAGACAACGCAGACATTATTTTGTGGAAACTTTTTATCAGCAGCAAGCATTTCCAATATATTTGTATAGGGAATGTATGCGACCTATAAAACGTTTCCCAAAAATAATGTTCAAGTAAATTTAATAATTACAATTTTGAAATCGAAATAGGCCTATACCAATACAAAACTCAATTTTACCAGTTGTTATAATGCAAGTTAAAGGTACACACCGGCCTCTTGGGCGATTTTAGGCGCTAAATTAGATTTCACCATGACCGGAAAGGTTTTCTTAATTATAATATAAAGGTCCTAGCGCGACAACTTGAAATTTTCCAGTTTTCGTGTAATACAAAAAGCAAAAAAACGTTAGTCACTTGACTTTCTTGTACCAAATTTTGGTTCACGAAACTCACGTGATCATTAGGGCTAGTTTTACTTCCAGCCGTAAAACCTTTCAATAACTGAACAAAATTCCAGTTTAATTTAACCATAATAATCATGACTATTTTTCCAAACTGTACCTATTGTTTAATTGTTGATTATACTTCAATTTGGCGAAATTTTTGGCGAAAGTCGTAACACTTTTCCTAAAGACCGGGCAACGGACCCATGTTTCACGAGACACGGCGTGGGACCAGCGCGGCATAGCCCCCGCGGCCGGCGGGGGGCGAAGACCCAGCACAGCTGCCACATAAATATATCAACGCTGCACACTAGGTACGGCGATCACAGTACTGGCGCCGGCTGTGTGCTACTGGTCGGCGGCTTGCGTCGACGCGTCGCAGAGCTGGTCAGCACTGCAGGCATGGGACCCCGTTGAAGGCATGATCCTCGTCGTTGAAAAATGCAAATTGCAGTTTTACTCCTAAATCTGTGAAACAGCGAAATGTCTACTACTCCAAAGGCAAATAGGAAAGCGTCGTTCAGTGGTGGGGGCCGTCCTGCCAAATCATCCGCAGAAAAACGGAGGATATTGAGCGTACGGGCAGCCCAGAGTAGAAGGGCCGACCGCTTTCGTCAAGCTGGTGAGGACCGACTATAGCGAAAGTGGTTGGACCAGCTAACCTAGCCAGATGGAAAACGCTGAGGGACCTAGCCCTCGGACTTGATACTGATCATGAAGACAGCATGAAAGATGCAGTATGTGCCAGAATTTTGTTAGATAGGTATGTAAAAATGACGTTTGACAGTGATACTGTAGGGGCCTGACCATGTCTACAGTAGTACATGGAAATGGTTGCTGTGTGTGTGAATGTGTGTACATGTATGTGTGTACATGTATGTCACAATTTACATGGTTTATTTATCCGTGTTCCGTGGCCGGTGAAGTTTTCATTCACCCTCTTTTTATGATGTGTGTCACTATCTTTGGAAGTCGATGCAACGCTCTCCATGACTCGTGATCTTGTTGATTGATCTCTCACTGGTGATGACTGTTTATGTATAATTCTGGCGATACCCTGCACGATATGGGGGAAAGGGTACCCCCTTTTATTCCTATACCCTAAGCACACTCCAGATTATTGTTATCTAACACATCCCCCTAGATTTCTGAATAGAAATTCTGAGATTCCTGGAACACAATGACCAACACAAAAGAGGTGGGGTACCTTTTCCCCCATATCGTGCTTCATATGATTCTGGCCGTCCAAACGTGCAGACTGGATCACCGTGTCCTCTATTTGACTTGCATTAGTTGTGGGATCCATAAACAAAGCACCAGTCTACAGCCAATTGTTGCGGCTGGAAAAGCATATACGTTAACCTTTGACCTATTTCGGTTTTTTGACCATTTCTCGTTAATGAAAAGACATTTTGGTAATTTTTTTTCACAACAACGTTTTAAATAGTATAATCCATGATTCTGAATTGATTATTTGAGGCCGGTGTGTACTTTAAACAGGAAATTAAGGTTGAAATTAAAGTTGTAAGGTAAATTATGGGGGTGAGTAGTATGGTTTCCTGACCTGAAGATTCGTCACGTCTATATCTTAGGTCAGGTAGCTATTATGGTTTAAAATAAATAATGACGCCAGTGTTAGTCCGAGTGGAGAAACGATGGACGGTGCAACAGGTACAGTTCAGTCGGCCGCGGTGCTCTCGTACGCGATTTTTTTTCCGCAGGCGGGTGAAGCAATTTTCATGAATAACTCAGTGGTTGCATTGATCACTGCACAGCTAGCACTTAGGTTTTCGGTCTCTTTTTCCCCTTAAATTAGAAATATCCCAAAGATATCACAGTAAAGAAAAATGGATACAGGTGGATTCGAACTAGGGACCTTTGATCTATGGCCAATCCCACTATCCACTAGACTAGTCTGTAGCAGCTCCACAACAACCGTTCTTTAAAAGAATTGAATGTAACTAGTTGACTAAAATGACGTTCGGTTCTATTATAATGAATAAACATAACTTTCTCATCAAAACAACTAAATTATTCATGACTATTGCTCACCCGCCTACGGGAAAACAAAATCGCGATCGGTACGTACAGGTCTGTAGACAGCAGCTCTGGAATACACGCAGTGCCAAAGTCATGAGCCACTGCGTGTCGTAAAGTCTGACGCACCCCGACATATGATGCACGATATGGGGCAGAGGGAACCCACACCCCCCCCCCCCCCTCTTTTGTGTTGGTCATTGTGTTCCCGGAATCTCAGGAAATATTTTCAGATGTCTAGGGGGATGTGTTAAGTAACAATAGTCTTGAGAGTGTATTTGGTATAGGGACAAAAAAGGGGGGGGGGGGGGGTGGGGGAGGGGTGGGTACCCCTCTGCTCCATATCGTATGGGTATATACCCCGAAGTCTCATCTTCGCCTCGTCGGCGTGCAGAAGGAACCACTGGTGCTCGTATAACAGCCTATACGGTTTTCACATCGACAAACTTTACTAAAGGTTTCACGGATAAATCCATGCAGGGACGGCGCGTACTCAACACATGACGAAAAATAAATTCGGCAAAATAAGACAGCATGCCGCTCCCCAACGTGGGCCCACGCTGCTGCTCTGTAGACCTAAGAAACTGAATTTACTAAAATGTCAGGAGCCGAGAATTGCAGCAATTCCCATTTATATAGCAAATCCTAAAATTCTTGGCATTCTGTGCACCCTGAGGATTCCAATGATCAATACATGAAAAATGCATTTACTGCATTCCTAGCTTTAAACAGTAGTTTACAAAACACGGAATTCAAAACCCTCTGGGCCTTAACACATGTATCTGCGTTGATGTTGTTGCCGTCCATTACGACTGTATGCAATCCTTGGGTTATACCGTATGTCTTATCTGTGACATTGTCTTTCAGGAAACTATTGTTTGCGAAAACTTTGAGCACTTTTGCGCACTAACAAACACGAGAATTATTCCACCACGGCAGGTAATCCCTATATAAATTTTGTGCATGTGGATCGTGGACTAAAAACGGCTTTCGACGTGATAACACAGTTAACATGATCTTTTGTAATACATTACGTGACTTTTTTGTTCAATTGCTATTACCTCTGTCTTTAACCATTGCACAGATATCTTGAAAACAACAAACTAGAGCGGCTGGATCAGGACATCATGGCGGGTGTCGATGGAGGATTAATGTAAGTGTGATTTCCCGTAGGCCTGCATGTACATGTACTCTACAATGATGTACACCATCAAGGGATCCACAAAAATGTTCACTATAGTGGTTGTTCATTATAATGAATAGTGGTATGTACTGAAAACAACAATTTGGGAGCCAAATAGGTTGTTCATTATATAGCCATGTGTTGGTCAAGTGGGAAGTGAGTTGGTCATACCAACGGCGGAAGATACCCCGCCTGGGTCTACGGGCCCGAAAATTCGGCATCGCTCTTGAAAGGTATCCTTTAGGTTGATCTGGGCCTATAGGAAAACCGCAAGGGTGGTGGAGTTGTTAAGCCAAATGCGGCCAATATACCATGTACCATCTGTTTGTAGCCCTGTACCTAGAGTGGCTTTTCCCGTGTATTGAGTACCGAAGTGATGACGTCAATCAATGCAATGTTTGGAACCAGAATACATTCTAAACTGCATGTGTTTGGAACCAGTTGCCGCGGCAACTGACGTCAGACTTCGGTACTCTATTGGACGATTTCCTTGTGATTTTTTTTTATACAAATACAACGATTCGGATGATCATGACCTCGCACATTGGCAGAAAATTCTTGCTTTTATTAACTGAATAATCTCCAAATTAAACGAGTGATGTGTAATTGTGATTCTACCTATGCATTTCCGTAATGAGGAGTCACGTGAGAATGTATTGTCTAGTAGCTAGCGGTATGCCACAATTGAAAGAAAAGAATGCAATTCCTGCCTGTGTGCCCCTATAAAAGGCCCACCCACAGGCACGCTCATCAATGTATTTAAAGTAATGTCAATACATTACACTGGTCCCTCACACTCGGGCCGCATTGACTTGGACAGTCCACTTGAATTGTCTGAGCTCGATGCGGCCCTTCATAGCATGGCCAACGGTAAGACTCCCGGAGGGGACGGTCTGCCCAGGGAATTCTATGTGATTTTTTGGGACATGGTCGGTCCTGATCTTCTCGGGGTCTTCCGGTGTGCATTTGCACTGCATCATTTAGGTGATTCCCAACGTTTGGGAATCATCACACTTTTGGAGAAGGCTGGGGATCAGCTTGATCCCAAAAACAAGCGCCCCATCTCTCTCCTTAATGTGGATTATAAGATCCTGTCGAAGGCCTTGTGCCTCCGTTTGGGTAATGTTTTACCTGAAATAGTAGGTCAGTTTCAGACTTGTGGCGTCAAGGGGAGGTCAATCCATGATAATATCAGACTCCTTCGGGATCTGGTAGCTTTCGTGGATGGAAGGAACCTTGACTGCCTCTATATTTCCCTCGACCAGCAGAAGGCCTTCGACAGGGTCAATTGGGATTTCCTTTTTAAGGTCCTAGACCAATTTGGTTTTGGGCCGAATTTCCGGCACTGGATTAAACTGTTATACACAGATATATCCAGTGCAGTCTTGGTGAATTGGGTTGTTTCCGACCCTTTTTTAGTCACGAGGGGTGTAAGGCAAGGTTGCCCTCTCTCCCCTCTTCTATATGTCCTTTTTATTGAGCCTTTTGCTCAGACAGTCCTCAATGATCGCCGCGTGACTGGTTTGGCAATGCCCGGGGCCAACGGCTTGCAATGCAAAGTGTTGCAGTACGCTGACGACACGACCTGCATTGCAAGGGATTGCCAATCTCTCAGGCGGATTTTTGGGATCATTTATGGTTTTTCGCGTGCGAGCGGGTCTCGCTTAAATCTCGCCAAGTCCAAAGGCTTGGTCTTTGGCTCATGGCCCGATTGCCTTCCCGATCTGGTCCCTATTCAGTGGACCACCGACCCGATCAAGATCAACGGTGTCTGGGTTGGCAAGGGGGACATGGGCCCTTTTAATTGGAAAGCGCGGCTTCCCAAACTGCAGTCCTCTTTGGACAACTGGAAAAGGGGGACGTTTTCCCTCTTAGGTAAGGTATTGCTGGTCAATACCGTAATTCTATCACCTTTGTTTTTTCTGGCTCCGGTTTATCCACTTCCACTTGCAGTGGAGCGGACTATAAACCGAGCTATTTTTTCCTTTATTTGGTCGGGCAAGACTGAACTCGTTCGGAGGACAGTTCTTGTCCAGTCCCTAGCCAAGGGCGGGTTGGGTGTTACTAACCTCCGCGACAAATGTGACGCCTTTTTCGTTCTTGGGGTAAAGGCCTTGTTGGGCGATGGGGGCCCACCCTGGAGATTTTTTTCTCTATACTGGGTGGCCTTGTCGCTCCGCCGGGTCTTTCCCCCGAATTGGTGGCGGAACGATGTTCCTCACGCGTTTTCGCCCACGGGCTATTATAAGCAGTTTTGCAAGCTGGTCTTGCTGGCTGTTGAGATTTCCCCGGACATTGATTGGGGGCCGGCATCGGTTCGCAGTCTTTGCGAACTTTTTGCGGGCCAACATCCCAATCAGCGTCCGGCTTGTGACATTTCTGACACCGATCAGATGTTTAAAGTTTGTCATGCCTCCAATTTGAGCAACCGACTTCGGGGCTTAAATTGGAGAATCGTTTGGGGGGCACTTAAGACTTCTCAACGTCTTCATCGCTGGGGTATAGGGGATGGCAAGTGCCCTCGGGTCGGCTGTGCCGCTCCCGAGTCACTTTGTCATGCATTTTGGGACTGTTCTTTCGTTTATAGTTTGTGGGCTTGGGTTGAGCATCTTGGATATAAAGCACAAGCCCGACAATTTTCTCGACAACGTTCCTGTGTCCTCTACGGGTCTGGTGTGGACACTAGCCCGGAGTCCCTTTTGATTTGGTTTTTAATTTGCACGGTGAGGTGGCTGGTTTGGCGTTCGCGTTGCGAGACATTGTATGATGGATCCCGACAGGACGCCGGCCAGGTACTTCTCCGTGTCAAGGGTTCAATTAAGGCACGGCTCTAAGCAGACTTTGCCCGGCTGGACCGGACAAAGTTTCGCACCACTTGGTGCGTGCGGGGAGCTGTCTGTACTGTCAGAGACGACCGATTGGTATTTCACCTTTGAAGTTCCTTGAAGTCATTTTATGGAGCTTCTGTCTCCCGTCTTTTTTCTGAACTAATTTGTTCACATGTTTTGCTTGTTTTTATACGTCTTGTTTACTGCTTGTTCCTTGTGATATTTTTGTTCACCGTTTTTGGTTGAAGACAGGGGGGGTCGTACCCCCTCATGGTAATGCATGGGTAGCGAGGCTACACTGTCTTCGTGTAATGTGCTTGTTTAGTGTTTGGCTTTTGATGTTCAAATGTAGTCAGGGGTAGGGGGGCTCGAAGCCTCACGTATCTAGGTATAGCATGGCTATCCTACCCCGGGGACTTTAGAAGTCCCCGAAACTTAAAAATAGGTCCCTCACACTCGGGTGGGCTTAATAAAAAGACGCGAGTCATAACTATTTTGGGTGGGAGCCACGTGACTCCTCATTACGGTAATGCATCGGTAGAATCACAATTAAACATCACGACATTCGTTTAATTGGGAGATTCTACCTCACCATTACCTCCAATCGGACTCACGTGAGACTTTAAAGCGGGTCAGTGTAACGGAAACCAAGTCCCGTAAAAATAATAAGCTGCACAGAAAAAGTGCAAATCCGAGTTCTTATATTAGATACAGTAATTATTTTTGCATTCCTCTTTTAAAGCTTACTCCTACGCATCATTGTAAGCAAAGTCAAGACTATTCCGTCTTTTGACAAAAATATACAGTATAGATTTCATCATATGAGCCAAGACCATTTGTCTTTGACAAAAACAACAATGTGGTTCTTTATATAACCAAAATCAAGATTTTATATTGTCTTTTGACGAAAGTACCCAGTATGGGTCTTAAAACAAAGTGAAGACCATTTTGGATGTCCACGAAAGCATACAGCATAAATCTTCTTATAAGCAAAAATCAAGCTTATTGGACTGACAAAAGTATACAGTATAAATCTCATTATAAGCAACGCCAAGACCGTTTTGTCCTTGACAAAAGGAACAATATTGTTCCCATTATAAACAAAGTCAAGACTATTGTCTTTCGCAAAAGTACCCATATCTGATTCTCATTGCCAACAAAGTCAGGATTCTTATGTATTTTGACAAAAGTACATAGTATGATTATCATTACAAACAAAATGAAGGCTGCTTGGTCCTTATAGGCAAAAGTATACAGTGTGATTCTAACAAAGTTAATACAATTTGTCTTTTAATAGCAGTATACAACATAAATATCAGTGTTGAGCAAAGTCAAGACTGCTTTGTCTTGGATAAAAGTATGTAGTGGAAATCAATAGCCAATTGGAAATTGTCGAAAAAAGTCGAATCAACACTTTACTATGTTATTTCATGCAATGAACCTCTGCTTGTTCTGCCCATATTTATCCCAACAAAAAATTGTGCTATAATAATGTTTTGTTCAAAACAGCCCGAGAGAACTGACTTTGTGCTCCTTCTGGGCATAAAATACTATCACTTCTATTATAATACTTGGCGAAGGTTGTTGAGTTCGTCTAACCATCTGCCGTTTGCAAAATAACGTTAGTCGATACACCTTTATTAGCTGCTGCCGATGTTGAGGCAGCTCTAAAGCTGTGTGCTTTGAACTCTGACACATCTACACCTGCCTCCGTTAAGGACTGTTTTAACCAACGGGAAATAGTGGCAGTGCCTATCTCCTTATGTGGCACTGTATAGCTTAAAATAATTTCGACTTGGAACCCCTAAAACTTCTTGTCCGTTTCAAATATTCTAAGAGGTGCGCATAACACATACACTTTTATCATGCGGGTATGCTGACAGTACAACCTGTGGTTGCAATTTGCCTATAGTTTAGATGTTTTGATCAAATCAGTTATTTGAATACAAACTTGTTTGTTTTTAACCTTCATGTTGGATATGTCAAATAGGCTTATTGTCTGAGCCCGCTGTCCAGTGGTGAGTGTACATAAGCAAACCAGTTTGTAAGTCAATTGTTTCAACGTAAGAGACTGCAATGGTTCAATGTTGCTAATATAGCTAAGTAAAATGTATATGTATATTTTAAAATATATTTTAACTCCGTATCATATCATTATGCTTTCTTTTATTTTTTGTCCTTTATCTTTTATCGTATTTCTTTATATAAGGTTGCATGCTGTTTGTATTTTAAATTTCATTAAATATTTCGTTCACTGCGTCTGGATTTGGTTTATGGGGGTACGTTTTATGTTTTCCTTCTGAATAAGACTATATATATTTTTATCTCGTTTGAATTTAGCAATTATGTATTTACGGTAAAATTTATGTTTCTTATCTAAATAACTGTTTCATTTTTATATTTATATTATATATATATTTGTTTTATTATACTTAGTCCATTTTATTCTACATTTATGTTTATATGTTTATGTTTGAACGTTCTATTAATCTTAATTTTTCTCTTGTTTGTCGGTTATCTTGTTTGTTTATTTTGTATTTATAATGTTTTTACTTTACATGTATATGTTTTATTAATCTTAATTTTCTTGAGTTATTAGTGGTTTTAAATGTTAGTGTTATTCATTTTTTGTATACAGGGCCCTCAGGGATAGCAGTTTTTTAAATGATGAGGCCACCCTGTTTAAATAAAACTGTTAAAAAAAACAAAAAAACACCAACATCCCATGTGTGGGAATATCAAGGTATTGGGGTCTCAAATTAAATACCCCTCTCATAAAACGAATGACTAAAGGATGACTACCAATCTTCGTTTTGTCCGATGTTGACCAAAGCAGTGATGACAATGCACACCGTGCTGTATTTACAGTGCTGTATTTCGCCCCAGAGTGAACTAACTCGGTGAGAAACTCCAATGCCGAGGTTACAGTCGCATGAACTGGATCGACAGCCCGTTTAGTGCAGAAACGTAGCCATTTGTTGAGTGATAATGCATATTGCTTCTTGGTGCTCGGTCTCCATGACTGGAGGATAATGTCAATAGTTTGGTTCGAAAGCCCTCTTGAGCTGAGCCATTCGTCATCAATTGTATTGCAGACTGCAAATGTTCCATCTTAAAATGATCGTACTTAACTTGTATATTTAACGACTTTAAATTCAAAATCATTCGGCCGCAAAAATATATTCGATAAGAATTGTCCCGGCTCAGGTGCTTTTTCGATGACTCCTTTTACAAGAAGTTTATCGACTTCTTGCTGCACAATATTTTACTCGAAATTATTCAAGGAAAATAGATGGATCGGAAGTAATACTATTCCAGGTTAATAAATAATTGTATATTCTCCCCGCTTCTAATGGGCTTGTTTTAGCTTCACTGTTTTCAGTAAAGTTTGTGCTAACCTGTATACTTTTGGGCGTAGTACTTGACACAATTACGGACGTGTGCTTTGGCCCCCCGTCTGTGGCTGCATCCTCGTCCCCGGTGCAAGTTGCCCCTGGCCGGTTGGGCCCTTTGGTATAGAGGGAATGGTTGTACTTTTGTTTACATTGTACGACATGAGTGTCTGTAGATAAAACTTCTGCTGCGTCCTTCAACCTGACGACCAATTCTATTTCTAACTTTGTTGGTTGTTTTGATGTCATGAGCTTCTTTGGTCAGGTCGTCCCCAAAGAGAAGTTGAGTGATGGGGACAGATGGAGCGCAGAGGCGTTGGTATTGGGTGTTAAGATCGGGGCGCATTAGTTCCCTACGCCTGAGGTTCAGTTCAATGTTGGCATTAGCCTTCAGTGTTATGGCGTCTGTCGCTAATTTAACCTCATCTTTGACATGTTCCCTGGACAATAATTTCGCAGGTAACTGGAGTAAGGGGGAAAAATGCCGAGACCAGCAGTTTCTGAACTCGCAAGAACTTTGAGTCTCCGGACCGTGTACCAGGTTTGAGTAACGCCCATATTTCTGGGTTGACTTTGGTTTTGAACAGTTCGGTACAAATTTGTGGTCTACAATAAGCTTTTTGCTTTTCTGCCAATTTCTTGTCTGACCATTTTTTCCATGAGAATTTTGTCAGAGTGGCGAGCTTGTCTATAATATTTGGCCCAGCCTTATCATCGGCTTCGTATTCCTGTTGGATGTCACACAGTAGGTCGTCATTGGACGAGCTGGTTTGTGCACCCTTTGAAAACAGTCGCTTGAGTTCAGTTTCAATATCATCAGACTCTGAATTTGTAACGGAGTCGGGAACAAACCGACTGAGTTCAGTCGTTTGGCTTTTGAATCGGGCACATTGGTGCTCGAGGAGCTCCGTTTGTATGCGTTCTCGGGACCTTTGTTTGTTGCATCAAGGAATTCACTTGTGAATTGTGCAAAGCCCGCTTTCATTGCTTGCATTGTGGTGTTATTTAACTCCTGCCATGGTTGGGTGGGTGTAGATAGTGAGGCATGCTGGCTACACCTTGTAATGGCCGAATGACTGGTTCTGTTGCGTGTAACTTAGGGGAAGTACATGTGTATGTTCAAGTTTAGACAGTTTTGTCTTTACCTTTGCTCTTTGAAGCCTTCTTCCCCGCAGTTTTCAAGGGTTTTTGAACCTTAGTTTCGGGACATTCGGGAGTGTTGGCTA
Source organism: Hippasteria phrygiana (assembly GCA_037893225.1). Lineage (NCBI taxonomy): Eukaryota > Metazoa > Echinodermata > Asteroidea > Valvatida > Goniasteridae > Hippasteria > Hippasteria phrygiana. The sequence goes on along the minus strand of JAZGUH010000512.1, from coordinate 406,306 downwards.
TAAGCCAATTCCAAACTGCAGGGGTGAACCATGAACCTGCCTTAACGGTGTTGGTTGCGGCGACAAGTCTGAAAAGTCCCCGAGTTCCAAAACACTTCAAATAGATTCGTTTGCCATTGCAAGGTTAAGAACCTAACACCTAGATTCAGGCAAGCAAAAAGAAGTGCTCAATCTATAAATTATGATACACAAGCATTGGCCTATGCACATATTATGTGAAGAGAACGGAAGCAGTGCGTCCGTTCTTCTGCTGGCTAGATCGCACATTGGTGAATGCTGGCTAGTGAGCGCAATCTCACGTGATCTCTGGAGTGACGTCATAATGGTGAGGTAGAATCTTGTATTGGGCTCCCTTAAGCAATATATTTCGTATGTTTTTGTACAATGACAGGTTTCACATGAGGATAAACGACAACAGGTTGAAAAGCTTAAGCCCGCTTACATTTAGCAGAGTGGCGACGCCCTACCGCTTGTAAGCTCATAGTTTGTTCCCTTTGTGCAAAGATAATTCTGCAATGTGCATATTTTTATTAGTCAAACAATTCAAGCATTTTTGTTTACTGTCGACTTAAAATAAGCAGTTATCTCTCAGTGTCGACTAAGCAAAGGCAGGTGAAAACGGTCATTGTGGAATAATTATAGACAAACTTAACTGCTTGACGGCATAAAAGTTGTCTCAACGTTCGAGTGCTGCCGACCAGGGGCGGATTTCACTAAAGTGTCAATTTGCGATCATCGCTATTTATCCAGCAAACTCATCGCTAGCCGCAAATCCATCGCCGTTGCGATTGCGTCGTTTTTTTCGTTTCACTAAATCCATCGCTGTTGCGATAACGAAATATAAAAAGAAATGTATTGTACGAGGCTGATTCACGCAGAGTACACGTGGGAATGTGGTTCGAGCATGCGCAGTTCGCCAAAACCGGATTCCCGCAACATGTAACCCATTAATCTCCATTTATAATGGAGATCAATGATGGATGTAACCCGAAACCACATGCGAGCTTGCGATTCGCCCGCGCGTACTTCACTAGTATATGCAACACGTATGCAAAACACTAATTCATCATTTTTCCCGCGAAAGAAACGAACTAAAAAGAAACTTAGTTTTTATTGCATTTTGGAGTTGTTTATGTAAATGTGTTTCCCAGCACTTCACAGCCCCTATATAGTTCCGGTAATTTTCCCAATAGGCCCCTATGTCATTACAAAGCTGATTTTTTGCTGAGCAAAGGACTTGTACCCCCCTGTGAATGATCTGACAGGTACTTGCCTCAAAAATACCGTGATGTCCCGAAGTAGTTGTTTATAGACACATCCAGTCGCGAAAAAAAAACAGAGTTACAAACAGTCAAACACTTGGTTGTTGCGTCAATCGCTTGACTTCTCCAAAGTATCTCGGAACACCCTCTCTCTAGGGCTCGCCTTATTTACAAAACGTCGTCCAACGTATATGTGAATAAAAATGGCGAAAATGTTTTTTGCGATGAAAAATAGACTTTGCGGACACTAATAACGCATCGCAAAATATCAATCGCTAACTTGATTATTTGCGATGAACAAATTCATCGCAAGTATTAGTGAAATCGTTCTTCAAAATTCATCGCTAAGTTGCGATGGGTTTTGAGTTTAGATATGAGCACTCTGTACTGGTCAATACTCATAGCAGGTATGCATTTCTGATGCCAGTATTTATTGCAGTCCTCACAGAGAAGAGATCTTTGATTGCATTTAACTGGATGGCTACATTTACCACAGGGATCTTTTACAGGACCAGGATTCAGTTCTATATCTCCAGAGACAGTCAAAGAGATGTTAAATGTAGCTGTAGAGTTGGGGTAATATGTCACTGGAGCTTTACCAAACTTACTGTGTTTTGGAGTTCTGAGTTTGAGTTGAAGGTTCAGCCATATTGGATGCACTGTATACAGCTTGCAGTAGTTCCCTGATGCTTGGTGAGAACAATGACTGGCTTGTGGTTCACAATCACTGGCATGTTGTTCACAATGGAGTCGATGACGCATGCAATGAATGGTGCAGTTGGCTTGGAAGACTGGTCGAAGATGGAGAAAACTGAGTGGAAAACACTCAAGATATCACTTTCCCCAGTAGAAACTCCTTGATGAATGTGTCCAGGCTTGTCAGCAGACAAAACTCTATCATGTGGTATACAATTTGTAGTACTTTGAGGGTTGAGAAGAGCAACATTTATAGCAAAAGCGAGAGCCCAACAAAGAGCTTGTGGACTAGACGCCATAACCCTCTTCAAATTTTTAAGACATCATTTTGAAGGAAAAAAATAAATGAAAGCCATTGGTCGATCTGAGTGATACAACTGATTCGAATTAAGAAATAAACAAGCACAATTTCCATGACAAACCTTTCTTCTGGTTCTCGCGTTCTGTCTTTAGCTAGTTCTGTACTTTCGCGCAAGCTGCTCGGTTGAATTGTTACACTCAGACCTTGGAAATATGTTAAATGTACACATGTAACTAAGCAAACAGATGAAATTTGGGGGACTTCTGGGCAACGTGCACCTTTGACAAAATATAGCTGTTGTATTGTCAATGTACAGACGCACATGTGCATTTTTGCATTTTGAAAAGGACTTTAATGCAAAGAAAGCAGCAATAATTTCCAGAACGTTTATGTGGGCTTTAGCTTCTTGAGGTGTCCAATGACTCCCCGTTTGTATTTCATCACAAGCAGCACCCCATCCTGAAAAGGATGCATCAGACGTATAATAGAAATATTTGGCTTGGAATTTATTACACGCAAATTGCTTGTGGCTTCCGTGGATTTAATATTTTCACTCCACCAGGTGAGGTCATTTAATGCCTCCTGTGACACAGTTGGCCAAACATTACATATGAAGCAACATTTTGTGTTGAATATTGTGTTCCCGGAATCTCAGGAATTCTATTCAGAAATCCAGGGGGATGTGTTAGATAACAATAATCTTGAGTGTGCTTAGGGTATAGGGATAAAAGAGGGGGTGGGGGGTACCCCTTTCCCCCCCATATCGTTTAGGGTATCATTACGCCAGGGAAATTAGACACCATCATGCCAACAACCTGAGCCACTTCTCGTAAAGCATTGATTCTTTTGCAATCAGATATTGACATTTGTCTTTCAACTTCCCAATTTTATGAGATGATGGGGAAAGCGACATACTTTTCGAATTAAATACAAACCCTAAAAAAAGTTATTTCTTGCACTGGTACCAGAACAGACTTTTTGTCATGGACAATGAAACCTGTTTGGGCTATAAGTTGTCTTGTTGCCTCTACATTCTTATGGCATTCCTCAAATGTTCGCCCATACAATAACGAATCATCAATGTAAGCAACTGACTGCAGTTCTTGGCTTCTGAGAGCCGAGAAGATGGGTTTTATTAACTTTGTTAACAAGCGTGGCGCTGAAGCAAGCCTATTGAGGAGACAGGTGTATTGAAATTTCAGACTACTGAAATTTTAGATACTTTCTATGTTCAGTGGCAATCGGCACTGAATAATAGGCGTCTCTCAGATCAATAGACGCCATAAAACAGCCATTCGTCATCAATTGTATTGCAGACTCAATGTGAAGTCCCATTACAATGTCTAAAAAAGATGAATCGGAAGTAATTCCAGGTTAATAAATAATTCTTTTAATTCTCCCCGCTTCTAATTGCCTTGTTTTAGCTTCACTGTTTTCAGTAAAGTTTGTGCTAACCTGTATACTTTTGGGCGTAGTACTTGACACAATTACGGTCGTGTGCTTTGGCCCCCGTCTGTGGCTGCATCCTCGTCCCCAGTGCAAGTTGCCCCTGGCCGGTTGGGCCTTTTGGTATAGAGGGAACTGGTTGTACTTTTTACATTGTACGACCTGAGTGTCTGTAGCCAAAACCTCTGCTGCGTTTTCAACCTGACGACCAATTCTATTTCCAACTTTGTTTGTTGTTTTGATGTCATGAACTTCTTTGATCAGGTCGTCCCCAAAGAGAAGTTGAGTGATGGGAACAGATGGAGCGCAGAGGCGTTGTTATTTGCTGTTAAGATCGGGACGCATTAGTTCCCTGAGGTTCAGTTCAATGTTGGCATTAGCCTTCAATGTTATGGCGTCTGTCGCTAATTTAACCTCATCTTTGATATGTTCCCTGGTCAATAATTTCGCAGGTAACTGGAGGGAAAAAGGGAAAAAATGCGAGACAAGCAGTTTCTGAACTCGCAAGAACTTTAAGTCTCGGGACCGTGTACCAGGTTTGAGTAACGCCCATATTTCTGGGTTGACTTTGGTTTTCAACAGTTTGGTACAATGTGGTCTACAATAAGCTTTTTGCTTTTCTGCAAATTTCTCGTCTGACAATCATGAGAATTTTGTCAGAGTGGCGAGCTTATCTTTAATCTTTGGCACAACCATATCATCGGCTTCGTATTCCTGTTGGAGATCACACAGTAGGTCGTCATTGGACTAGCTGGTTTGTGCACCCTCCGAAAACAGTCGCTTGAGTCCAGTTTCAGGATCATCAGACTCTGAATTTGTAACGGAGTCGGGAACAAATTAGTTAACCGACTAATTTCAGTCGTTTGGCTTTTGAATCGGGCACATTGGTGCTCGAGGAGCTCTGTTTGCATGCGTTTTCGAGACCTTTGTTTGTTGCATCAAGGAATTCACTTGTGAATTGTGCAAAGTCCGCTTTCATTAACTCGTGCCATGGTTGGTTGGTTGGGTGGTTGGGTGTAGATAGTGAGGCATGCTGGCTACACCTTGTAATGGCCGACTGACTGATTCTGTTGCGTGTAACTTAGGGCAAGTACATGTATGTTCAGGTTTAGACAGTTTTGTCTTATCTTTGCTCTTTAAAGCCTTCTTCCCCGCAGTTTTCAAGGGTTTTTGAAATTTAGTTTCGGGACATTCGGGAGTGCTGGCTATTAAGCCAATTCCTAAACTGCAGGGGTGAACCATGAACCTGCCTTGACGGTGTTGGTTGCGGCGACAAGTCTAAAAAGTCCCCGAGTTCCAAAACATTTCTAATAAATTCGTTTGCCATTGCAAGGTTAAGAACCCAACACCTAGATTCAGGCTAGCAAAAAAAAGTGCTCAATCTATAAATTATGATACACAAGCATTGGCCTATGCACATATTATGTGAAGAGAACAGAGGCAGTGCTCCGTTCTTATGCTGGCTAGATCGCACATTGATGATGTGAATGCTGGCTAGTAAGCGCAATCTCACGTGATCTCTGGAGTGACGTCATAATGGTGAGGTAGAATCTTGTATTAGGCTCCCTTAAGCAATATATTTGTTACGTTTTTGTACAATGACAGCTTTCGCATGAGGATAAACGACAACAGGTTGAAAAGCTTAAGCCCGCTTACATTTAGCAGAGTGGCGACGCCCTACCGCTTGTAAGCTAATAGTTTGTTCCCTTTTTGCAAAGATATTTCTACAATGTGCATTTGTTTTATTAGTCAAACAATTCAAGCATTTTGTTTACTGTCCACTTGAAATAAGCAGTTATCTCTTAGTGTCGACTTAGCAAAGGCAGGTGAAAACGGTCATTGTGGAATAATTAGAGACAAACTTAACTGCTTGACGGCAGAAAAGTTGTCTAAACGTTCGAGTGCTGCCGACCTGGTCCCTTTTGTCAATTTGCGATTTAAATCACGCATGCGTGGTCTGGTTTTCACTGCAACGTGTCTAGTCGATCGACTACGTCAAATCTAGTTATCGTGCAGCAACAACAAACTGTAAAGAATCATCGTCTGCTAGTTGTTAACGAAACAAATGTTGGCACGTCATGTCTTTTTTCTATTATTTATTTATATTTTCTCTACTGAACTTTAGTGCAATAAATAATTCATTATCTTATTGCAAAGAGTTATTATCATTGGACAAAACCATCGTAAACGTTTGCAAAACTTGCCCAGTTTACCTATCCTCCATCTTAAAACCGTGACGTAACTCGCGAATTTGACAAGAGAAACAGTGCTCCGGGGCTAGGTTGATCCAGTTCAGTGGCGTAGCCAAGGGGGAGGGGGTGGTGGGGGGCAAGGGGGAGGGGGGAAGGGGGGGGGGGGGGGGGCAAGGGGGGAAACTGCCCCCCCCCCCTCCCCTGTGGGAACTCTTTCCCCCCTCTTGCCCCTCTTTGGAAAATTGGGATTTGGGGGGGGGGGGGTGGTGTCGCCATCTGTAGTGTGTAGATATGCTTACAGCGTGGACCTATTTAAGAAAGTCGAATTTCCCCCCTTGGAAATAGCCATGCCCCCCGTTTTCCCCCTCTAGGAAGAGCCTGGCTACGCCACTGATCCAGTTGGATTAGCTAGTTAAACCACGCAGCGTTCGAGTGACATCTAGATTGACTATGGTTAAGTTTAGTCACTCCAGCCCAACCGAACTTGCTATTTGCTAACACCTACGCGCGCATGGAGATTTCTATTGTTGCGTCACTATTTTAAGCACGCGTTGCCGCTAAAGTTTGCAAGCTTTTATTATTTGCTATGGTAAAGCTTACGGTTTCTATAAGGATTGAGGCTCAGTTAGCAGGCAATCGTGTGCTCAGCAACTCTAATGAAATTGCGCCGTTGGTGTTGTGTTGTTTTCTTTTTTTCAGCGGGTCGATTGTGTGTTTGTTTATGCGTTTATTTTGTTTGTTTTGCAGTGTTTTTTCAGCAAACGACATTGTGGAAATTCCATCTAGGCTGTTTTATCAAAGCAACAAAGAACTTACGATATATAGTCTGTGAGTACATGTATATTTTATCTTATAGTAAGAGTTATACAATAAGTAAATAATACGTTTCTGCCATGGTTTGGTTTCGTCCAACATGATTTTTGGTCTGTGTGTTTAAAGGTAAAGTATACAACATTTACAAACATCAAAAAACAAAACTACTGAATTATTATGGTACGAAATACCGTACTAGACTGTAAGTAAATACCAGTCTCAAGCAACCTGTGATATCATGACACCTGGGTGTGCTGTCGTTTTCAAGAAAAGTGGAAATTTATATCGTTTATAATGGTCTAAACAATTGTCGGCCGACAATCGTTGGAAATGGTCTTGCTTCCCACGACCTGACAATTCCCTAACTCTATAAACTGCTCCGATTTGTCTAAAGTATGTTCAGGGAACCAGACTACTAAAGCATATTTGTTTCTCTCTGTTTTCCCAGCATCTATATGCACACAACTTTAAACAGTTCAATGTTACAGTATCTGCTAGCACGCTATAAAATAATAAACTCCAAATCCATTTATTTCTGAAAATTGCAGCAAAAGCAAATGTTGTATACTACATTTAAATGTCGCCAGTGGTACAGTTGCTATAACAACAAAGCAGCAGTCGTGTACAGAGCGCGCAATTCGAAACCTTGGCGTCTTTGTTTTCTGAATAACTGAGAAGCAAACCAAATGGAAATAGTTTAAATATTCTACATTTGGTTTTCTTCGCAATTATTCAGAAGTCGGAGACGAAGCCAAAGCCAAGACGAAGCCAGGGTTTCGAAAATCCCCTAAGTCTCCGATTTCACGATCACTTTTAATGTGATCGTCTGAGTACCAAACACTGACTAGTCTGTCCTATACCCTTAAGCAATATGAATGATACATTGGTTGGATGTTGAGGTCAAATGTTTCATTATTATTTTGGTCATCAATTTTCAATATTTTTAAAATGTTGTGAAGTGAAATGTCTCTTTCCTTCAGTGGACCGTCATCTTAATTTGTTCTTATATATGTTCCATCATATACGCTTATGTAGAGTGAATTAATTATTAGACAATGTTAAAATATTTCTTTTCTACAGGATGTTCCAGAGTAATCATATAGAACGCGTGAAAACTGATGCATTCTATGGAATCAAATATATACATAATATGTAAGTGAAGACATATGAATAAACACGACTAAACACGACCCACTGCTGACGCAAATATATCATAGTTACAGAATAGCTGAAAATTTAAACCAATGTATTCGCTAGTTTTAGTGTATTATCATTTTAGTAAACAGCTAGATGAAATGTATGTCAATTTTGAATTAAAAAGGGAATTGTGGTTAACTCCCTCAAAGTTGCACTGTAAAATATTTCCGTAAAATAATGGATTTTCCCTCTGTACAAAAACAAACAATCGCCGTATTTTAGTTTTAACGGATTTTTGAGGTTAAATTACCGTAGTGTGACCTACGCATACGTAGTTTCGTGTTTTAGCGTTAAGATGTACAAAGAGGATATAAATTTACAAGACCACTGCCAAAATACAGCATATTTCCTGTAAATATACAGCAACACCAACGAAGTGTGGTTTATTTACAGAGAATCTACTGTTCCCCTACACGAATTTCATTACGCAGCAACTGAAAAAAACTTAAGAAATTTGTGTTCACAAAGATCATGTTAAATTGTGATATTTAATCCAAAAACACACTTTTTTAACCATAATGTGTAATTATTCAAACAATTGCACTCATAGAACTTTGCAAAAATAAACGAAAAATCGCATTACATCTCCATTTGTATTCAAAGATTGAAATTATTTGTGTGAAACCATGACTTCATCATGGCGGGAAAAGCTGAATGTAAAGCTAACTCACGACAATATCCAGTTTGTAGTGTTTAGTATAGGTTATCGTAGCACTTAATAATGTGTAATAAGTTACTTAATCTGGTTCTCATTTCATTCATTTCTGTAAATTTGCAATTACTTTCTGGGAACCTATAACAGAAAATAGTTACACACGAAAATAATTTTACGATTTAAGTTTCTAATTATTTTACGCAAGTCTTGCAAAAATAATCTACAGCATTTGATGTAAAAAATACAAAACAGCAAAAGGTCTGGCGACGCTGCCATCACTTTTGATGTAAAATAACGGATATTTTTCTGCTGTGTAAAGCAGACATCTAGACTGATTTCTAGCCCTCGTGAACATGGGCGGCGACCACAAGGGGGACCGGGGACACGTCCCCCCCCCCCCCAATATTTTGGGAGGAGGGGACGGCTATGGCAGTGTTACGTCCCCTCAGTAATTTCCCCTTTATATGCATTTTATAGGTCCCGTCCCCTCCGTCCCCCAACCTTGACGAGAAATCGCCGCCGCTGCTCATGAAGAGCTTAACAACATTATTATATTTTGAAATATTGTTCTATCGAAATGGAATGAAGTCATTATTTCTATTTTGGCACAAGTTGGGGTGTGGTGTGGCAATGTTATTGTTTTCAACGGGCCACTGAAAAGAGCTCATGTTGTTATTAATAGTTAATCGACTTTGTTACCTGAATTTGGATTATACAAATAATAATTTACTACATATTTCTAGATATTTCGCCTCCAACAGAATAGCATCTCTGCCAGAAGACCTCTTTATCAACACTACAATAGGTGGTACTTTGTAAGTTTTGTCTTGTTTCCACCGTTAAAAAGATAATTAACTTTGCAGCTCGGTCCGTAAAAAACTCCTGAGGCTGTCATCTTATAACACAATATATATTTTGAGCTTTAGAAAAAAGAAGAATATTTTAGAGTAACTTCCATGCTAATTTTGTCATGTTATTCTGAATACACCGGTCCTCTGAGAACCGTACGCTACTTCCCCTTTTTGAGTTAGTTAGTTACTTCACATGGTTTATCAGGGGAAAAAACAAATTATCTAGCTGTATCTCTCCACAATGCAAAAACTTGACATGAATGCAAAAAGCAACTCATCAGCAACATTCTTAGCACAAACCGCAGGTTCTGAAATCCCACTGCGTAATTGAAACCATTGGATGTGATTTCCTGTTCAACATGGAAAAGGAATTAGGGAGATGTGAATGTAACATTGGACGTCCAAACAATCCATCCGAAACTCGGAACAGAGCTTGCAAATTATCCCTTTGTATATGAACGTCTGGGTACCAAACACTGACTAGTCTAGCGACGGACTCTTCAGTCCATATGATGCACGATATGGGGCAGAGGAAACCCCCCCCCCCCCCCCCCCCCTCTTTTGTGTTGGTCATTGTATTCCCTAAATCTCATGAATTCTTTTCAGAGGTCTAGGGGCATGTGTTAGGTAACAATAGTCTGGAGAGTGTATGGGGGTACCCTCTGCCCCATATCGTGCTGGGTATACTTCAGTCTGTCTTGACCCAATAGCAACGGGAATAATAATAATGGATTGATTGGATGTTGATATTTTTCTATGTTTGTTTAAGTCGTCGTTTTGAAAAATTATTAAAATGTTGTAAATTGAAATGCATTTTGTTTCCTTCTCAAGACCATGATTGTAGTTTGGACGCCGAATGGTACATTCAAATCTCTCTAATCCCTTTTCTATGTTGAACAAGAAATCACATCCGAGGATTTCAAATGTGCAAAAAATCTGTCCCGCTGTATTTTGATTCGGCCCTGTTGAAAACAATATTTATGGGTATTTCAGTCGTCAATCTTATGCAGGGTCACACTGTGACAAACTCACGATTCCTTCAAAGCAATCTTCTATAATTTTACCTAGGGACTTGTCTTTAAACTTCCTGAGAAGTTTTCCAGAAGGTTTTTTCCGGGATCAGAAAAGGCTTCGAACTATGTACCTCCACGGAAATCTGCTGTCTGCACTTTCCAGTGAGATGTTCGACGGACTCCACTCCTTGAGAGACCTGTAAGATTCATGAAACCATGCAATTAATATCTAGTTTAACTTGTTTTCGCACATATAACGAAGCCTGATAATGCTTCAAGCATGATGAAAATGTTTCTTTTCCTTTAAAGTAAAATTATTTATGAGTTATAAATTATAAACTCTTTCCAATCCTTACAGAGAGTACAATTTCTGTTTTTTAATAGAACGAACTCCTTGTCAAAAAGATCATAATAATACAAGATAAATCATTCCTTCAAAATAACTTGCAACAATAGTTTGGAAATGAGCTATTTAAAATTAAATTAAAAGAAATTCTACACAACGCTATGGAGACTATAGACACCACTTTATACCTGGGATGAGATGCTTTGACTTTGAGTGAAAAGTCGAGTTTTTATGTAAGTTAGATATTCTACAAATTGATATCACAGAATGATCGCCGATAATCCAATTACTCAAGTGGATGAACGGGTGTTTTCTGAAACGCACCTGATAAATCTGTAAGTATATACACTAAAAATGTAACATTAATTATACAAATTAATGATAAAGACATTTTGATATAACCAGCAACTACAACTTTGTTGCATCTGTTAACTAATATAATTATTTTACATTTGCGCGAAAGGGTGAACGTTTATGAGTGACAACATCCTCGACTTAATGCATGGCCAAGGTACGCATGCGCCCAGTTGCGCATGCGTACAATCCCACAACTAAGGATTCTGTGTTTACGGGGTTAGCACATAGCAGGGGCGGATCAAGGATTGTTTGCTGGGGTTCTGAATTTCTTTTCGTACATTTGCCCAAAAAAGTTGACTCCCAAAATGTTTCGCCTGCCTGACTCCCAAATTCCTTTGCTAGCTCGGTTAGTACCGAATTCCTTTGCTTGCTCGGTTAGTACCAAATTCCTTTGCTAGCTCGGTTAGTACCAAATTCCTTTGCTAGCTCGGTTAGTACCAAATTCCTTTGCTAGCTCGGTTAGTACCAAATTCCTTTGCTAGCTCGGTTAGTACCAAATTCTCTTGCTAGCTTGGTTAGTACCGAATTCCTTTGCTATAGCTCGGTTAGTACCGAATTCATTTGCTAGCTCGGTCAGTACCGAATTCATTTGTCAGCTCGGTTAGTGCCGAATTCCTTTGCTAGCTCGGTTAGTACCAAATTCCTTTGCTAGCTCGGTTAGTACCGAATTCCTTTGCTAGCTCGGTTAGTACCGAATTCCTTTGCTAGCTCGGTTAGTACCAAATTCCCTTGCTAGCTCGGTTAGTACCGGTACCGAATTCCTTTGCTATCGCTCGGTTAGTACCGAATTCCTTTGCTATCGCTCGGTTAGTACCGAATTCCTTTGCTAGCTCGGTTAGTACCGAATTCCTATGCTAGCTCGGTCAGTACCAAATTCATTTGCTAGCTCCGTTTAATAGTACCGAATTAATTTACTATTTCCGTTAGTACTCAATTCCTTTGCTAGCTCCGTTAGTACCAAATTCCTTTGCTAACTCGGTTAGCACAGAATTTCTTTGTTAACTTGGTTAGCACAGAATTCCTTTGCAAGCTCGGTTAGCACAAAATTTCTTTGCAAGCTCGGTTAGCACAGACTCGCAGGCCGTTAGCACCTAATCAGTCGTTACGGTTTCCATGAACCTAAAAAGCCCGAATCTATCCCATGCACGGGCGTCGCTAGAGGGGGTGTGTTGTCGAAAAAAGTATCGGTCGGCAAAGTGCACGGTGTCCGATAGTAAATATTCGAAATGTCACAAATTTAATGGCGCCCTCAATGTCCTACCCCCCAATTCTATCTGGGCCATTTTCTTTGCCCGCCCGACTTCGTCAAAATTGTGATGACCCCCCCCCCCCCCCCCCCCCCACTCAAAATGGTTTGGCGACACCCCTGATCCCATGAGCCCAGTTGCTTTCACCCAGACGTCCGCCTGCTTCTTTACAGCTATCTCTTCAACGCCCAACTTACATCGATTGGTGAGAGACCATTTGTAACCAGGAACAACACCATAACGCGAGTGTAAGTATCGGGAATAGCTACATTCGATAGTAGAGCCATAAGATAGATTTGCGGTAGCACCATGTGGCAACTCTCTTTTGTGAGTTTGTGGGTTCTAAAATAACCCGAGGGGGAATTTAACGCTTCCAGTCACTTCATAACTCCCTTCACCGTTGGAATCCCTCAGTCTCCTGACGACGGGCAGAGTATACTGTCCGAAACGTTGAGTTAAACTTTTCTCCCGGTTCTTTTGAGAACCACATGCACGAACTCACAAAACAGACTTGCCACATGGTGCTACCGCAAATCTTTATCTGATTGCTATCTCCACCATGCAATCCTTCAAGTTTTCTCTACACATGTACCAGGGCCCAGTTTCAGTAGCTACGGGTAAAATTTTCTGCTCACGTCCATTTCATAGAGTCCGTAAGTAAGGCCTTAAGTTTTAGGAAAGAGGTACCTAGTTAACCCCACAGGCAGAACTTGCTTAAAATAGTGACGCAACAATAGAAATCTCCAAGCACGCGTGCGTTAGCAGGCTACAACTCGGTCGGCCGTGAAATAGCGCATAAGCTGGCAAAAATCTTTTTACTAGCCGTTAAGCAACCATGAAATTTGGGCCTAGATTTTAGTGACCTGTTGCGCCTGAAATGGGACAACATTTGACAGTGCCTCACGATACGAGCAGTGGCGTATCCAGCGGGGGGCAGGGGGAACTTGCCCCCCCCCCCCCCCCGGCGGCATTTGAGGCGTCATAAAAAATGGAAATAGTGTTTTTGCGACGGTTTTAAGACGGTTTTAAGACGGTTCAGACGTTGTTTGCCCTCCCTGGCACAAAAAGCTGGATACGCTACTGGATACGAGTATGGCCATTAAACATGGCAATCAGATCTTACAGCAATTATACAATAAGGGTATAACAAATTTATAAGTAATTGTTTCTATTCTTTCTGTATTTCAGGACACTTTATGGCAGCAACATTGAAGTCATCTCCGATTTAGTTTGGCAAGATCTGGGACCGAATTGTACCGTGTGAGTACAATTTAGCAGACTTAATTTTGACACTATTTTGTTGGGAATACATGAAACTCCTTGTCAAAGTAGCGTAAGAACAATATTTCAATTAGGCCTATTCCTTCAAAATGACTCACCAACGCAGTCTTGAAGTCTTTCAAATGTTGGCGACTAATAGATTCGAAACAAGCTGTCTAATATGAAAATCAAGTCAACATGGAAATACTCCAAGAAAATGTAAAAAATGTTCGATATAATACATAAAGCTATATATGGAGACACTGCTGTTGTGCCCTTGATGACATCACACTTTGGCTCATAAATATGGAAAATGTCATTTTCATAAAATCCAATAGCTTGAAATAACACCCTAGAATTTCTACAAAAGAGGAACATGGAAAGAAAGCTGTTCTATATTTTGTTTCATGTCACAAACGTCTTATCTCTTTAAGGTGACAGCCAAAATGGAGTCGAGAATAAGGCTCGGCTTACTCATTATAATGATTTACGATTGGAAAGAACGTCAGTACATCAAACATCGTGCACTGCTCATCTCAAAAGTATCCGATCATTTTATACGATTCCACAGATTTCTTGAGAACACCTTGAGGAAGGCACCTCGCGCAAGACCGGACCTAAGCATGTATGTGACAGGTTTAGAACCAACATCTTAGAGCAGGTTTTATCAAGGACAATAGTTAAAGTAATAATATAGCTTTGGTAATGATCAGAAAAAAAGATTAGTTTCAATCTAAAAGTGTACTGTTTCATAACGATGGTGCCAGTACCAATCCCCATGGATTGGTACTGGTCTTTGAGAAACTGAAGTCCTTTAGAAATGTCATGGTTTGTTTCGATTTCAGCAATCGAAATATGCACATATTATGAACGTGTACAAAATGACTGTTTAAACAGAACGGTTTTTCATTATCTGCTTGTGACTCGACGGTGAATTCCAACTTTCACAGATTTGCTATTTTACGGTATGTATACGTTGAATGCCACACAGTATGAACACTGCAACCACGTTGTTAGCTCTGCCAATGCTGTATGATACCTTTAACTGGTATCCCTTCGACATGTAATATGCAGTAATAACACTGCACGCCTCAATCTGCTTTGGACCCCAACTTTCGAAAGTGTTCCGCTGCTGTTGACCCTAGTACGAAGTAACAAAATTCCTAGTCACGCACGGTACATCCTACATTTGGGCGGTAGAGCCAAAGCACTACGGGTAGTAAACCTAACAATTCTTCCGCATTCAATATTGGGTTTTGCCATTCACCGACGTATTCTATAAACATACTGTACACTTAGTGCTGTCCCGAGCAATTATTTTTAAGAAGAGATCACTCGGATTGGACTCGAACCTTTGACCACCTGCTTTCTAGTGCAGATGTCTTACCACTGGACCAACGAGCTTGCCAAAGTCGGTTGGCTGGTTCGAATCTGATTTAGCAGCGGTAGAGCGGCAGCCCAGAGCATTTTGGTCAAAGGAACAAGGTACCAATATCCGAGTACAGAAACATTTATTGTGTAACCTAACATATTCAGATATGGATGTCTGCCGGGGACCCCCTGCTGCGTGTGGCCCCTGGGGCCCCGAAAAAGGGATCCAATAATGGGCTGGATCAAACATTCGGGGTACCACATGAAACTAAATTGAAATCAACAGGTACATCCCACAGAGTACAGAATGGCCACTGCCAGACACAATTTCCTCTGCATCAGGCCCCCCCCCCCCCCCCCCCCCAGAAAGGGTCACAAAATTTGGGCTGGATTAAACATTGGAGGTACCAATTAATGAACAATTACACTCTACTAAGTATAAAATATTCATTGCCAGACAAATTGTCTGTTGCATAAGGCCCGCCAGACACCCCCAAAAGTTGACCCTGTGTACACTACAGTGGAAGAATATTGAAAGTAAGTTTAAATGAGCATGGGCCGATTTCACGAAACGCTAAGACTCGTCTTAGGAAGAGTAACTCGTCTTAACTCGCAACTCGTCCTAGGATCGATTTCACCAAAGTTAGGACGCGTTCAACACGTCCTAACTTCCTTAGCAACGCGGCTGAACTCGTCTTAACTTAAAGGGACACATTGCCTTCAAATGTCATGATATTTTGCTGGTTGATAATGTTCCTTATCTGTTATAAGAGTTGTTCATGCAAACAAACACGTATAATGTGTTGTAATTAGTGAGTAGTGATTACAAAACAAAAAATTGGCCGCTGATCCCTGACATCTGACCCGCGAAACATAGACTTATTTCAAGTAGTAAATACATGTGTACCACCGTCTAAATATTGCGCAAAATACGCTGTAAGAGTCTTTAGGCTGGCGCCGCAGCCAGTGGCCTTGTGAACCGATGATCGCCAGGTACAATTCTCTACCTCGCGACACATATCGCCAGTGCTGCGCGCCGCGTGCCACAGTACATCAAAATGAATCAACAGAACGTACTTCAACCAGATGCGACTGGAAATACGACTGGTGAACACGGTCCGCCATTTTGTGGAGTCAAAAATTTTGTTCTACAAAATGGCGGACCGTTATTTGTCACGAAATTAATCAAAAACCACGGAATTTGAAGGGATAGTTATGTGAATCCTTATATTCTACTTTAAAAAATGCTTCCCAACCATATCCATTTAAGTTTTATAGCCTAAATCGTAAAATCCAAAGCAATGTGTCCCTTTAAGATCGGTCTGGGGGTCGTCTTATCTATAATTATGCGCACACGTACAATTTACTAAAAAGCAAAAATGGCGCTTATGTTTCTCGCTGATTACAAAGCTCGGTGGGCAATTAGGAGAGAGAGGATATTCCGAGATAGAAAAATCCACTTAATAATCTAAATGACGAGGAAATCCTCAAGAGATATAGGTACACCAGGCAGGGAATATTCCAAGTTCTAGAATAGGTTGGAGATGAATTGGAGCCCGCTACCCGGGTGAGTGTAATATTAATAAGGGGATAAAAGTCTGATGACCCGTTCTTTACCACGTCAATAATAGCCGAGGAGGAGCGTGACCGCTGTTAAAGGTACACATTGCTTTGGATTTTGCGATTTAGGCTATACAACTTAAATTGGATATGGTTGGGAAGCTTTTTATAAAGTAGAATATAAAGATTCACATAATATCCCTTCAAATTGCGTGTTTTTTGTTTAATTTCGTGACAAATAACGGTCCGCCATTTTGTAGAACCAAATTTTTGACTCCACAAAATGGCGGACTGTGTTCACCAGTCGTATTTCCAAACGCATCTGGTTGAAGTACGTTCTGTTGATCCATTTTGATGTACTGTGGCACGGCGCGCAGCACACTGGCGATATGTGTCGAGAGGTAGAGAATTGTACCTGGCGATCATCTGATAGGTTCACAAGGCCACTGGCTGCGGCGCCAGCCTAAAGACTCTTACAGCGTATTTTGCGCAATATTTAGACGGTGGTATTTAGTACTGGAAGTAAGTCTATGTATCGCGGGTCAGATGTCAGGGGTAAGCGGCAAATTTTTTTGTTTTGTAATCACTACTCACTAATTACAACATATTATACGTGTTTTTTTGCATGAACAACTCTTATAAAAGATAAGGAACATTTCCAAACAGCAAAATTTCATGACATTTGAAGGCAATGTGTCCCTTTAATAGACCGAGCCGAACCTTACAAAAAATACAAAAACCTCCCGTAAAAAGGACAAAATGCGAAGCTTTTTCTCCCCACCTTTTCTCCCATTTGCTCAGTACAAAACACATGCGTACGTATCGGCCTTGTTAGCGCGTGAAGGCGCTCCGCGCCTGTCTGTCGCGTGCGCGTACGCACACGCACGAGATACAGCGTTTTATCCGCGTGCATTAGCGGTGTCTTAATTACATTACATGTATAAAGGTTAGTACATCTTGTACACACACCTACTACGCTCACCCTGTTGCGTATCGGCTGAGAACAACTGGTTATGACGCGCCGTGTTTAAACAACCGCTTTTAACAGTCGCTTTTAGAAAGGGTTTTTAACAGCCGTTTTTAAACAACCGTTTAAACACACCTACGTCACAGGCTCTCGACCAATAGGGATAGGGAAACTCGCTGAGGCATTTATTCAAATGTTCCACCCAAAACAATCACCAATCAACCATCTTGAATTTACTGCAAGCGCGTACACATCCTACGGCTGTTGCGTGAAAGTGCCAAATTGAACATGATACAGCCTGGCATGCGAAAGGTCATCCTCGTCCAATAATTAGCTGTTATTTATCTGTATTTCGGATGCGTCCTGCTTAAGAAGGGTTTAGTGAAATCGATCTCAGGACGCGTCTGAGCTAAGATCGATCTTAGAGCAGAAACTCGTCTTAAGTCCTAAGATGAGTCATAAGTTAAGAAGAGTTTCGTGAAATCGGCCCCATGTACATCTCACAGAGTCAGGGGCGTCAATCCAATTTGAAGTGTGGGGGGGGGACGTCACTGAAGTCAAGCACACACGGCGGGCGTCTTTTCCGAATCATATTTCTGTATAACTTTTAACAGGAGGGGTCTAACCAGGGCTTGCCTTAGGGTCCCTGGTGGGGCCAGGGGAAAAGCCCAGGGGAAAAGCCCAGGCGGGGGTCCATGGGAGGATCCCAAGGAAGCTACAGAGTTTTAGGCATTATAAGGTGTCAGGAGCGCGCTCCTGACATATTTGTGTGGATCATATTACAGTACCAGCTTTCCAAATTCAAACTGTTTAAATTAACTGTTTATAGAAATTATGCTTCAGCCTTCACATAATTACATATTTTTGTGATGGTGTTCGCGATCGGTGATGAACTTTCGCGATCGGTGATGAACTTTCGCGATCGGTGATGGACTTTCGCAATAGGTGATGGACTTCCGCGATATCGGTGATCAACTTTCGCGATCGGGGATTAACTTTTGCGATCGGTGATTAACTTTTGCGATCGGTGATGGACTTTGGCACGTGATCGCTGATGAGGCGTGATCGGTAATGCATACACACGATCAGTGATTAACTTTCGCAATCAGTGATGGTCTTCGCGATCGGCGATCAACTTTCGCGATCGGTGATGAACTCGTATGGCAATCGGTGATGGACTTTCGCGAGTGGTGATGGACTTTTGCACGTGATTGTTATGCGTATTCACGATCGGTGATGGACTTTCGCAATGGGTGATGGACTTTCGCGAGTGGTCAACGTCTGGCTTTATAATTTCACTCATCATTCTGGTCATCGACTGACTTGTGAGACATCATATTATACGCATAGCAGAATCTGTTTTTGAAATCATGTATTTTCCCCTTTCTTTTCAGTTACCTGTAAGTTTTCTGAAAAGACATATAGACGGGGTGGTATATAAGTATTCTTTTTACATTTCCGTTGAGAGGATTCCTGGTCATTTTCAAACTGTTCTGTTCAGTTTTGGTTCCATTCGCATTTTACCAATTCCGTACTCTTGATTCGTTTTCAGTAGGCCTACTTATGTGCTATTTAATTTCAGTGAGGCATACATTTAGTTTCGATTTTCATGTATCTATAGGGGATTAATTGTTTTGTAACGACAGGTGATATCAAAATAGAATGTTATGCATATGTCTGCATGCGTGTTTTTCTTTCTTCCATTGGCAAAGAATATGCATAATTTCCAATTTGGGCTTGGGTATTAAACCGAGGCCTAGTATAGACCTGAGTTCCATTTTAAGGTGTTTTACATAATCAATAAAGGTTTATAATTCATTTGTGATTCATTCCTTTCGAGAAAACAACGCATTTTATGAGTGTGTTTGTACGTTAATCGTCGAAATTGAACAGTGGCGAATAATCCTTTTTTTCCCGATGTACATGCTTTGTTAAAACAAACACATGACAAGCAAAATTAAATATTCATAACATTATTCAATTTAGTCAATACAAACATTCCCTATTAACGTACGTTCCAGTCGCAGTAATGAGGGCTGCCGATTTTACACCTATGATGCGACTCGAAAAGATAGCTTTGTTTTTTATTCGTTTATAGACCACCTAATTTGCAAGCCGTTGTTATTTTATCACTATCTGGTTCAATCACTGTATATTTATCGAAGAAAATGATCACAAATATTTTTCTGAGAACGTGGAAACATTGATTTCATTAAACAGCTGTCTTTTCTCAAATGTCGTTTGTTTACATTTAGTACCATTTTGTTCTTGACAAGAACATAATTTCAGAGGTTTCCCCCACATTTAATCTTGTAGATAACGATGGAGCCATCAAGTCACCAAATTTGTAAACAAATTTTTGCTAGATTTTTGTTAGACCACGTTTTAATATTGTCCCAAAAAACCAACATATATTTGTCGGCATAGTTAAAAGTTTCTGTGTAAATTACGATATAAAACACTAAAAATAACGCAAAATGTCTGAATTTGTGATCTCCGACATTCAAAAAATTGCGTCATTAAATCAAACTCACATCTTAGGTTTTTAGACTCTTTTTGTTAGTCAGAAACTGCTCTCTAAATATATCGAGGACGTCACTACGATTTAAGTCGAATTTGTCGGGTTTGTTGAGGTCTGGTATCCCGTATCGCGAACAATCCAACAACGCTAAAATAATTATGTTTAGTCGGCTTTTAGAACTGCTAATTTTTTCGAAACCAAAATAGATCTAGCGACAAGAAATCCATTGTATGTAAAAAATACACACGTGAATTTGTATGATCAGTTTTGCATATTTGCCTAGCTGGGAATCCTCGATTGTCCAGAAATCTTAAACGAAAAAGTGACACATGGACTATCGAAACATGGACTATCAAAACATGGACTTTCGAAGCTTATTTTTGATACTTAAGGTATCAAAAGTACATTTGTGATACCTTATAGCAACCACATTACATGAAACAAAAATAAAAACATAGATTTTTTCTCCGACACGA
This sequence comes from Hippasteria phrygiana, assembly GCA_037893225.1. Lineage (NCBI taxonomy): Eukaryota > Metazoa > Echinodermata > Asteroidea > Valvatida > Goniasteridae > Hippasteria > Hippasteria phrygiana. Next base: position 385,775 of record JAZGUH010000512.1, on the reverse strand, counting down.
ATTTCTGGCTATAGAATTGTTAGGACTTGCTTAAATACAAAATATTAATTAAAATTATTTTGTTTTAATTACGTTTTAATTAAAAACAGTTTAACTTACCATGTAACAAGATCGCAAAAGTCCATCACTACTCGCAAAAGTCCATCACCGATCGTTAAAGTGCATCACCGATGCCTAAAACTCTGTAGCTTCCTTGGGATCCTCCCCGTGGACCCCCGACGGGGACCCTAAGGCAAGCCCTGGTTGGACCCCTCCTGTTAAAAGTTATACAGAAATATGATTCGGAAAAGACGCCCGCCGAGTGTGCTTCACAGTGCATAAATCTTGACTTCAGTGATGTCCCCCCCCCCCATACTTCAAATTGGATTGACGCCCCTGACTCTGTGAGATGTACCTGCTCATTAATTTTAAACTTACTTTCAATATTCTTCCGTGTCCACAGGGTCAACTTTTGGGGGGTGTCTGGCGGGCCTTATGCAGCAGAAAATTTGTCTGGCAGTGAATATTTTATGCTTTAATAGTAGAGTGTAATTGTTCATTTTTACTTGGTTTCATGTGGTACCTCCAATGTTTAATCCAGCCCAAATTTGGTGACCCTTTCTGGGGGTCTGGGGGGTCTAGGGTTCCTTATGCATAGGAAATTTTGTCTGGCAGTGGCCATTCTGTACTCTGTGAGATGTACTTGTTGATTTCAATTTAGTTTCATGTGGTACCCCCAATGCTTGATCCAGCCCATTATTGGGTCCCTTCTTTGGGGCCCCAGGGGCCACACGCAGCAGGGGGTCCCCGGCAGACATCCATATCTGAATATGTTAGGTTACACAATAATTGTTTCTGTACTCGGATATTGGTACCTTGTTCGTTTGACCAAAATGCTCTGGGCTGCCGGCCTAGTACCGCAACCAAACTATTCATCCACGTGGCAACCGTGGTATGGTATACACACAGGAATATTCCTTATTTCTTAATTCCTGAATTCTGCTAATTATGTGTTTTATCTTCGGTAAGTCTGATTTTCATCGATTTACTTTTGTCGTCTTGTTACACAGTGATTTAGTGGGGAGTGGATTTGTTCTGCCGATCAACGTTTCGTCCTATATGGGGAAAGTGTTGCGTACTTCTGGTTTCAGCTGTACAGAATTACCGAACAAGAATTACGAATGCACGCCTTGTCACCAGGGTTCGTACGGTGGCGTATGGAGCTACTGCAAGGCATGCCCGCCTGGTACGAGTACGAGATTTTTACCATGTTAAATGTGCTGTGTCGTTGCTGTGCCTGAACATTTCAATTCAATTCAATTGATTTTCTATAACTGAGGAATTATGGAAGAAAACTTTATTTTTACCCCCAAAAGCACTTAATACTATTTTGACTCTGCACTGTACATGGTCTCCCTCGAATATTTTGTTTTATGTGCTACACGAGGAGATTGCCCTTTACAATACCTTTCCTAATTCTAAATTTGAATTTTATTAAAAGTGTTACTTATCAGGGGCGGTGCCATGCCCAAAAAGCACACACACTGTTACTCATACGAGTAAACTTCTGTTTAACAATGCAAGTATGTCAAAGATTTCCACACGATTAAAATTAGGGGACTCGCTTAAAAATACGTTATATTTTTAATCACTATTAGTTCAGAACTTGAGGGATCTTGTGCATTGATATGTAAGGAGACTCGTGCACTGAAGTAAACTTTGATTTGCAACAACATGCGTATTAGGCCTAAAGGTATATAAAGCATTTGCGAATTATTATGAACTACCTTATGTGACTGTAAGAAAATAATAGTCTCAAGCATCCTGTGAAATCATGGCACCTGGTGTGTTGTCATTTTTAAGAAAAGCGGAATTTCTGTATCAATTTCCAGCGATGGTCGGCCGACCATCGTTAAAAATAGTCTAGTTCCCCGACCTAAAAATTCCCTGATGTCTATAAATCGCTCTGTTTCGTCTGAAGAAGGGTAGGAACCAGACTACTAGAACAGCATTTTTTTCTCTGTTTTCTCAGTATGCACACACAACTTTGAAGATGTCAGTGTTATAAAATCCAAGGGTGGGTGGGTGGGTGGTTAAGTAAGCGAGGTTCGAATGCTCAACCGAGAAAATAGGCATTGAATGCAATGCCAGCTTATAAGCTAAGAGCGTTCGGGCTCAACAAAAACGTTACATAACGGCTCTATTGAGCCCACCTGTCGTTCGATAATGAAAAGAAATGGCATTTTGTTGGGGGACGGGAACCATGTGCATCCTCTACATCCGCCCCCTCCTAAAAAAAAAGAACAGTTACCATGACTATGAAAAAGTTCCTCATTTCACTCTCCGTTCTGTTTTAATCAATGCATTAATCTTTGCAAGTTGAGTTCTGTGGTGGAATGTCAAAACAGTTCAGAGAATGAAGTCACAGCACTGTATTCTGAAATATTTCAACTTATATTAATCGGAACCTCTCTATATTGATTCTTGAAGGTGGATTTTTCCAAAACAAAACCGGACAAGTGCTCCAGAGAGAAAGAAAGAATGGCATGAACTGTTATTTCTGCAATAATGGGACTTACGTCACACCGGAAGCCCACCCCGGTAAATCCATCGGCGATTGCGTGGTATGTCCATCGGGCACGGATAAGAGTCGACACGCAGGATTCCGCGCCTGTCCGTGTGTGTCGAATTACTATCGTAAAGACCGGTTTGGGGATTGCAGCCCCTGTCCATTGGCGGGAATTAACTGTTCGGGGGAGTATCAGCACCTTCTACCGGGATTCTGGTGGACCTGGGACTGGGGGTCGGATAACAACTACCGGTCGTACGAGGAATTCGTCCGGAACATCCTAACCGAAAACGACACGTACGACAGCAGCACCCTCAAGTTCAAAGGAGACCTTCCCACGGTGCACCGGTGTCTACGGAACGAATCGTGCCAGAACTCGGGCCAAGGAATCAATGCGACTTGCCAACATGGTTATGGGGATTTCCTGTGTTCTCAGTGTATAGCAGGCTTCTATTCTTGGTTTAAACAGTGCTTTATATGTCCGAAGTGGTGGGTGTTCGTCTTGGAAATCCTGGCTTTCATTCTCGTGATTGTAGGGCTGGTGGTGGTTATGGTGTGGGACCTTCACAGACACCGCAGACACGGGAGATCGGTGGTCAATGTGTTGTTCTCTCGATTTAAGATTTTACTTGGCTTCTACCAGATCATGGGCGAGTTACTGCACGCACTTCATGACATTCCTTGGCCTGTGACGTTAACGAAAATTGGTTCATTCTTCGAATTGTTAGAGATGAATATCGTGCAGTTGATTATCAGTCCTCGCTGCTACTTCCCAAATTTCACCTACCCGGGTATTTACATCGAGTTCATAGGTGGACTGAGTTTTTCAGCGGCCGTGATGTTCGTGGCGCTCTGTGTTTACAAGTTAAAAAGGTGCTACTTGATACGAATTAAAAAACTGTCGGGGGAGGCTTGCGAGCTTGCGTTGTCACGAACGAAACAGAAGTGCTATTTTGCTGTTGTTCTTTTTCTCTTTGTGACGTACCCGGGCCTTTCGACAGCCATTCTTACCTTGCTGCCGTCTGGCTGTGACGAGTTTTACCTGGATGAAACCAGTACCGTCAGGGTCCTCCGGCTTCGCTCAGACTATTCCATCGACTGTGAGACCACGCAGCACCTCGACTTTAACCACGCCGCCGAGGTTTCTCTGTTTTATGTAGTAGGTTTTCCGTCAGTCCTTCTTTTGATGCTGTGGTTGAGTCATCGTCGTAGACGAAAGTTAACTGGAGATTCAGAGATCGCGGATTCAAGAAACAGTTTGGACCAATCCTTGCTAGACGTTGCAGACGTTCACACTGACCACCCTGATCCTCATATGCACAGCGATTCCACATCAGTACCTTCTCAAGATGATGAGGAAAATGGTTTGGTTGACGTCGAGAGGAACAGCAATCGAAACATATCATTTATATCCTTCAACTCATCAGCAACGGGGCTCAGCTGGGAAACCTTCCTGTGTGAGAATTACAAGGAGCAGTTCTGGTACTGGGAGATCTTGGAACTGGCTCGTAAGATCCTTCAGGTCCTGTTCGTTCTGCTGTTCGGTGCTGATGATCATTTCACCCTCTTCGCTACCATTGTCCTCTCCGTTGGCTTTCTGCTCATCCATGCCTACGTGAAACCAATAAAGGATGCTGCAGAGCACCGTCTTCAGATGTGTTCCCTGGCTACCATCTTTCTGAATCTATTGGCTGCCTCTTTGCTCCTGTTGCCGAGCGAGGTGAATCCCTCCAGTAAAGCGAGGAGGGAATTCCTGGCGGTTTTTCTTGTTCTGCTCAACCTCAGCATAGTCACCTTTGTGGCAGGTTGGTTGTTATATTGAAATTTTGTATTGTAAATGAATGAAAGCGTTCGTGGATTCCCAAATTCGGGTGATTTATAATATAGTGTGCCACTACGTAGGTGCCCTGGAGATCAATTCCTAATTCACAGCGGAATCTAATCGCCCACATTGGGTAGCATCTCGGGATATTTCTTTTATCAGTATTTAAATAAGAACACACCCACGTGATTGGCTGTCGAACGATATGAATAGTGAACTCATGAGAAGTACACTCAGAGAAGTATAACAGTAATTAACAGTCGGTGCATACGGGACCCCACATTTACTATATCCGCCACCATATTGTGCTAAGGGCTTTTTTCTTTTTTCCAATTTCCAGGAAGTTCGATTTGGACTTTCACGAGGGCGCTCTGGAGAACAGCTTGCTGTCGTCGCACAGCAGCGTGCATCGTTCGCTTCTGCTGCCATCTACAGTCACCACGCCAGTACTTTGTGCGAAGGCATGCCGCTGATCCCCATAGTACAGCAGGGGAGCCTTCAGCTTTGATAAGTGGACGGCCTGTGGTACACGACCGCCCTGGAGAAAACGGTGCAGAAGCCGGGGTTGTATAAAGTGTTGTTGCGCCAGCTTTTGGCCATATAGACCCGCTTATAGATAGCACGAAATTTGCACAGCATTGTGGGATAGTGCGCGCTAAATAAATATTTGGTTTACTTTGATGCTAACTTGTCTATGAAGCGTCAATTTAGCTTTTTATTTTCTCTATAATAGTACATGTATTAGGAAGTATCTAACACGTACTAGTACCGGGACACCTTGAGCCCCATATAGACGAAGTCACACCGTCTCCAGCGCTGTATCGACATTGGAGGACGCCAAGTCGAAAGTGGCAGATTCTGAAATTTAGCAATTTTTTCGAATGGCGTTTAAATCTTACCTTCTTGCATAAAGCTGATGAAATTCGCTCCATACAATTTGTCATGCCTTGTTTACATGATCTGAAAATTTGGTTTATTTCCATTGGTAAACAACAGAGTTATTTAGGATCAAAAGTAGGACATGCCTTTTTGACACGTAGTACATAATACCGGGACTGTCATATCACACCTCTTTTGGATCTCCATTGGCTCCCAATTAAGTCTATAATTGTTTTTAAAATATTGTTGCTTGTTTTAAAAAATCTGCATAATGATTTCCCTTATTAACTGGATCAGCTTATTGTCGTCCGGCCTCTGTCTTGCTATGGTTTCCGTAATTTTAATCAAAATAGTGGTATTCTTCTTAAATATCCACAGCAGAGCTTCCATGTGTGATCAGACATTTCAATATGCTGCTCCAACCGGGTGAAATAAGTGACCATCATATGAGGAATGCAACTAGTTTAGACAGCTTTAAGTCGCCGCTAAAAACCCATCTTTTTAAAATTGCTTTTGATCTGTAATGCAATTGATTGTAATGATGTTAATTAATTAATTTCAGTTGATATTAATTATTAGTAATGTCTGTCTTAGTTAAATGTCGTGTCGTTCTGAAGTAATGTTTGGTGTATTTTTAATTTTCAGTGACGGCTTTTGTGGTTAAGTATTGTTCGATTTTAGTAGTTTTTATGTATTTTTAAGATACGATTTGAAGCTTTGCATGGTGGGTCCGATATGAGAGAGACTGGGATTGCGGGTAACACCATGTGAAATATATCTCTTCTAGGAAGAATTGTGGTTCTGAAAAGAACCGGGGTGAGTGTGTAACTCGACGTTTCGGACTGTGTGCTCTGTCCGTCCTCAGGAGTGTGAGTGTCACACATGGTGTTACCCGCAATCCCAGTCTCTCTAATGTATTTTTAACTTGCAGTGATGTCCTTCTTTGTTAAAGGTAGTGTACATGATTGGTCATTGTTGCAATTTTCAGAAATGGGCGGTTTTTGGGGTTAGTATTTTATAGGAAATATCGTTTCACTGAACTGTTCAAAAATTTGCCTTTTTGGATGGCGAAAAAAAATGCGATAAAAACGGCGTTCGTTATCAACCGTCTGGCGGCAGTTAACTGGATTTGTTATGGCACCCTCTTGTAAAATAAGCCAAATTTTTGTAAACGGGATCGTTTTCAATTGGTCACATAACTACGCGAGCTGACTGGTTACAACCCGTCGCTCGGTACACAACGCGACACACAATTGTACTATAATTGCGACCTCGCGCCCGTTTTCGGATTGTTAACCTATTTTAGACGCAACGCAGACTATCTACATTCGGTCAATAGAAGGCAGTATTTCTAAAATCCGTTATTTTTTTCGCGTAACAATCGTTGGAAAACGATATAAATTTCAACTGTTTTTGAAAACGACAGCACTCCAGGTGCCATCATTTCACAGTATGATTGAGATTGCCATTAACTTACAGTAGTAAGGTATTTCGTAGTTATTCAGTAAAAACTTGAGGATTAACAATCGTGTACACTATAGGCCTAAGTGTTGTGTGGATTTGAGTGTTTTTTTGATGTATTTTAAACCTTCGGTAGTGGCTTTCTTTGTTTAGTCTTTTGTTGATTGAAGTAGTTTTCAGATGTATCCGATTTTTATCATTATTAAAGCGCATTTGAATTTAACAGATAAATGAAGTATAATTACTAAAAAACGTCAGAAAATGAGTATTGAACTTCTGTAGGCCTATACAATAAACACATTTTTAGGGTTTTTTTATACAGCGAGTCCCAAGACTGTATACAGTGATTGCCTTGATTGACATCATAGCCACATCACCCTAATCTGTCAGAAAATAGTCTAGTTCACTGACTTTAAGATTTTCTGACGGCTTTTGATTAAAGGGACACATTGCCTTCAAATGTCATGAAATTTTGCTGTTTGGAAATGTTGCTTATCTTTTATCAGAGTTCTTCATGCAAAAAAAACACGTATAATGTGTTGTAATTAGTGAGTAGTGATTATAAAACAAAAAATTGGCCTCTGACTCCTGACATCTGACCCGCGAAACATAGACTTATTTCCAGTAGTAAATACCACCGTCTAAATAATGCGCAAAACACGTATACCCTGCATATGAAAATGCGTATACGCTGTAAGGGTCTTTAGGCTGGCGCCGCAGCCAGTGGCCTTGTAAACCTATCAGATGATCGCCAGCTACCATTCTCTACCTCGCGACACATATCGCCAGTGCCGCGCCGTGCCACAGTACATCAAAATGGATCAACAGAACGTACTTCAACCAGCTGCGACTGGAAATACGACTGGTGAACACGGTCCGCCATTTTGTGGAGTCAAAAACTTGGTTCTACAAAATGGCGGACCGTTATTTATCACGAAATTGAACAAAAACCACGCAATTTGAAGGGATAGTTATGTGAATCTTTATATTCTACTTTTAAAAAAGCTTTCCAACCATATCCATTTCAGTTTTATAGCCCAAATCGCAAAATCCAAAGCAATGTGTCCCTTTAATCGTAAAGGGCCGGTCACACTTGCCACGATAACAATAACAAAAACGATGCGAATAAATGCTCCCTGTTGGTGGATGGAACGCACGCGTATTGCACGCGCGACAATTCTACCAATCAATGGCGTTTATTCTCACCTGTTTTCGTTATTGTCGTCGTTATCGTGGCCAGTGTGACCGGCCCTTGAGTTATGTAGTTACGATGTTTTAATTTAGATCATGACGTCAATGTCAGTCCAAGTAACGTCAGAAAAACCGGTCGGCAAAAATATACAAGAGTATGGCATTGATTTTTTAGCTTCCATTAAATTGAGAATTCAAAATGTTACGATCAAAATGATATGATGAGACGAGCTGTGGACGACATGCGCTGTCGATGTCAACTGTGCTTGGAGAGGGGAGGTGGACACGTGGAGGGTCTTGGCCAATGAGAGAAAATCGGAAACTTCTGCTGTTAAATGTTTTACTCATTATCATGAATAAAATCCAATGATTGAGCATGAATCTGTGTCGATTTTGTTCAGCAGGAAAGTGAACCAACTGCAATTTTGCACCACAATTTCAGGACAGTGGTACTCAATAATGCGTGACCCTGGAATGTAACCCAAGGTATCATTGAAAAGCACAAAGCTTCTACTTTAAGATGATACCATGTTTTTTGCTGGTAAACATATAGTCTGGCCATATTAACCCTTTAAAGTAGGATTACCTTTTTTTTAACACCCTGTAGTACGCGATGGTCGTGTGCTGTATTTTATAAATTTTTTCATATTGTCTTTAAATGTTCCTTTGGACCATGATATCCATACAAAATATCCTTTAAAATGATGTTGGAACCATCCAATAAGATTGTTATGAACTTAAATACATTGTGGACAGCGCTTTTTTCATGTTACTATTATTATGGACCTTCGTAACAATTTGAGGGAGTAGTTGCATTTGTTTGGTTTTATGTTTATGCAAATTGTCATTTTTAGGAGCGAAAGCATGATGTCATCAATTGAGAAAGCGCAACAGCGGTGTCTCCATAGACGAAACATCTTACCGTCTTTTACAATTTAGTTGGAAGGCTTTTAGTTGATTTTCATGGTAAATGGATCGTTTGAAATCTATTTTCTTACCAATATTTCTTTAACACATTGTTAAAATTTTTGCGGACGAATTTTTCTCCCAACTATTATTAAAGGCGTTCCTTTTACAAAAAAGAAATGTTCTCTGGGTTAAAGGGCACACATTTCCCTTTAACCCCCCAAATTTAATCTCTTCGGTTAGTTACCTAACTTATTTCGTGCGTCTAAAAATTGTGCAATATTGAATCACCAACTGCACTTGTACATGTATGTATGATCACTGTATGAGCACTGAGTTACCCACACTTTGCATATTGGGAAATCCTGGTATCTGAATAGTCAATTCAGTTTATGCATTGTTGTGTGGTAGGGAGAAGTGTAACAAGTAAGTCCGGAGAACGGACAGAGGACTGAAGGAGGACACTGTCCGAAACGTCGAGTTGCACACTCGTCCTTGTTCTTTTCAGAACCACAAATCTTCTTAGAAGAGATTTAATTCATGGTGTTACCCGCAACCTCAGTCTTTCTCGTAAGTTGTACTTAGCCTATTGGGGCTCAAAGTGTATAAACGGCGATGTTGGGCTAAGATTTAGGCAGTTGATTGCTTGATTCTCAAATGATTAGGATAAACTATTGATTATTATGAAATGATTATTATGAAATGACTTATGAAGAATGATTAAAGGCTTAAGAAACTATTTCCGTTCACTAATTACTAGTCCGTGCTAGGGTGGACTCTACCTATTGTGAATCCAAAAAGGGATTAACTGACTAAAGGCCAAAGCCCCTAAGGGTTTAATTAGGAAAGGTCCACAGAGTGCCCCACCCTAGGGGAAGGATCCACCCTAGGGGAAGGATCCACCCTATTCCTATTCCGCATTCCACATTCCCATTCCACATTCCCATTCAAGATTCCACTGGCCCTACTTCGGTCTACTGTTCCTGTGCACCGAGGAAGTGAAGCACCTGGTGCTGTGGCCCACCCACTGCAGGGATACGACACCGTCGAGGCGCGACACGCTACCGAACTAACCAGTCGGACGCAGGAGAACTGGTACACCAGGACGTCACAACGGTGCAATATATATAGAGAAAAAACATTCAGACTTGCGTCACATTCATTGTCAATGATTTTCGGACAAACGGCAGATTTCCAAGGTATCGCCGTGCACATTTAGTCCAGTAAGAATTGATGAGGACCCTGACATTTTTGTTAACGGGCAAGTTTTAGTGACAATGTGTCTATTTTGACTCTAGCTACCTCTTATAAAATTTAACTAAAATCAACGTTGTAAAAAATATGTTAATTATTTTTGTTTTTAAAGGATGCATAATATATATTGAATGGCATGTATTTCGACAACTAAGCGAAATCATACCCTTTGAAAAATGGGGAAAGGATCCTCGCAAAATCCTCTTAGCGCTGATCAGCGTAGGACGTGAAATTTTCAGTGGCGTATTCTCACGCAGTTTAGCCTACGTCTACGTCTGCCGTACATTTGCTAAGTATTGTCAATAAAGATTGTAGAGTTTATTATCTTGTGTCTGCAGTGTTATTTTAGGTTGAAGTGGCTTCACGTGAAGAGAGAAATGTTAAGCGTAAGTCGGCTAGGTGTGGGGCGGTACCCGTGGACGTGGGTTCCACGGGACCGCCCGCTCCTCCAGGGGGCGAGACCAGGGAGACACCCTCCTCCCACGGCCTTGCCTCCGACAATGAATCTATTGGGGTTACCCTCCCCCTTACACAGACTTCACTCCACTGCCCGAAAACGGGCGGTGGCCTCCAAAGAGGCCGGGGATCGGGCTATACTCAGCCCGTTCCTCCGGCCATGGATAACGGGGACAACCAGCCGACTAAGAATCTGACCGGTAAGAGTCGCCAAAAATCGCGAACCACGGTCCAAAGCTTTAAAGGCAAGCGGGGCACCCTCCCCGCCCATTTGCCTTTAGGTACATCCGGTCACCCCCGATCACGGGCAGTGTGGCCGAGGGTACGGCCACGCTCAGCGTGACCGATCTGCCCGCCTCTACCCACGAGTCACTGGCATACGACCACGGGACCTAGGGTAGCGGTACAGCTCTGGCGGGCAGCGCAGTCACCGATCCGCCCGGGCTGTTAGACCCTGGCCGTTCGGTGGGGGACCTACAGGCCCTTGCTGCAAGTCTTTTCTCTGCCTCGGACCTACTCCGATGCTCCGGAATTCCAGCGCCCCCGCCCTCCACGATACCCACGGATACTGAGGGTTCGCGGGGTCGCCCAGCCAAGAAAGGGAATTCGCGCAAGAAACGTCGCCATTCCTCGGACTCGCCATCATCCTCAGACCGCTCCCGCAGGAAACACCGCCGGCGTGCGGAGTCTGTTTCCAATGCGGATCTCTTACAGGCTTTCTAGGCGTTCACCGCGTCCCTGTCAACCCTGTCAACTACGGGGTTCGTGCCGGTGGGCCAACTCGCCCCTCACGCCGGACAACTCGCCCCTAACACGGGACAGTTCGCCCCCGACTCGGGCCAACTCGCCCCGAGCGCGGGCCACCTCGCCCCACAGATGGCTCAGCCGGCCCCGCGCTTTGGTCTACTCGCCCGCAGGGTCTCTCCCAGTGACGCCCCGTCGACTCGTGATGTCCAGGGATGGGTTTGCTGTGACCAACAACATCTGCCACAGGCTTTGGGTCGTGCCCCGGCCTCACCCCGGCCATTTCCATCCACCATTCGGCAATTTTCTCGGGGTCGGATGAAGGTTCGGTACCGGCACTGGCCCCCCAACGCTCACCGCCTGGTCACCCAGGGGTGCCGGCAAGCCGGGAGCGGGCACCAGCTCCGGAGGCCACGTTCCCTTCGCGTTCGGACCTAGGGTCATTTTATTCTGGTGAAGAGGGTGATATTTTTGACACGCATCATCAAACACTCTCCCTCATCGAGACACAATTGCGTCTAGTTCAACGCGACATGATTCGAGTTTTGGGCCTTCCAGACACCACAGCTACCGTAACCCAAAAACTGCAGCACATCTTTGACATGCAGCCATGTCTTTTACTGAGATGCCATTCTAAAAAAAAGACATGGAAAAGTAGAACAAAAACATGCGAGTTCAAAAACATGTAAAAATGTGTATCGTATTCGTATAGGCCTATTTTCAATCAATTTTGCAATCAAGACATTCCATCAACATATTTATCCTCCAATTACAGATCAATGACAATACTTTTACCACGTATTTGAGCATTCCTTCACAATTCACAAGACCAGCATGCATAATAAGCATGCTTGTTGACTATGGTGACATTGCGTATACATGTCATGGTGTATGCACGACCGTCATGACCGTGTGTCGTGTGATCCCAATGTGCAGATGTGACGCTGGTGTAACACTAGCCCTACAAATAGGGCTGTAAATGGTTCTCTTTTTAACTTCTGGCTTTTTACTGTCAGTGTCACCATAAGGTGTCACATTCCGCGGCCATCTTGAAAAAGGCGCCACCAAGTGGCTAACAAAAGCCAGTTGAGGGGAACAGATTGCCCGGCTCATCTCCAACGTGAAACGCTGCATGTAGATGCTATGGAGCTTCAGTTTGTAGAGGGAGGTTACTGCTAGATTTTGCAATTTCTGTTCGATATGCCTACTTTAAATGTCAGTTTGCGAACCTGCATGGTAACATTAAACACTATCAACGGGATTTCCGCCCGATTTCTGTTTGATCAGGACAGAAATACGGATCGAAAATAATGTATTCTTTGGCCTACGCCTATCCCTACGAATAGGGCTGTAATGGTTCCTGTTTTAACTTCTGGCTTTTTACTATCACCATGAATTTGGGGAGATATTTGAAATCAAAGTCGACCGGTTGTAAAACTCGGCGTGTAGGGCTGCCCTTGGAGTAGGGCTGTAGTGGTGACAGTAAAAAGCCAGAAGTTAAAAAGGGAACCATTTACAGCCCTATTTGTAGGGCTAGTGTAACACAACATCATTATCGCCACAGTCTATGTAAATATTACTAATTTTCAACCCAGATGTATTTGTACGTAACCTCTATCATCTACTGATCATTCTTATATGTCATATGTGTAGGATTCTTTCCTATCTGCTGTAGAAAAACACCATCCAAAGTCATGAAATTGGAGAAGTAACCGTGGTTGGCAAATCCCTTGTCATCAGAGGTACAGGTTACGACCTTACCCGAGTGCACCAACAGAGGTCGCTATTTATGTTACACAGATGTCATAATGGGCGTTTATGGGTGTATGATGTACATGCCGTGCACATGCTTCTATATTTTCCTATTTTTCGCATTTTTTTTATGTGACATATATGTCACATGGGACTCCTTTTAATACGAAATGGCAAAGGCGAAAACTTGAAGATTATGACCAACATTATCATGGAAAGAGAGTATTTTAAGGACGTCGTTATCGTCCTCGTCATTGCATAATCATTGTCATCATCATCATCAAAATATCAAACGGCTTCTGCCTTCAAAACACTTCAAGATTTTTGGGAAGAGATGACCCTAATAGAAACTGAATAAGTGATTTCAATTACTCTTCCGAATACCGTTTTAGAGTGGCGTAATGGGTGCGGGGGAATTGTGTCACGCCCCCACTCCCCCATTGAGGCCTTTCCCCTCCACCACTTTGGGAGAAAGAAATTTGTTTTTATTGTTAAAACTCATTCAGTGCTTCCATAGCAGCAACAAAATCGGGGTAAAACTTTCTAGATTTAGCCGTGAAAGTATTGAGGGTAATTCCTTTTTACAGAAATGTACACTTTTCAAAAGAAATCACATGAAACTTTAAAAAAATTATATCAGATAGGACCTATCAACTGAGGAAATGATTTGTCTGCAAGTTATTTTATCTGGCTGCAAAATAATATCAATCCGGCTAATACATTAGCTCGGTTAAAATATGACAATAACTGAGTCGGTGCATGATCGAGTAAAATATAAGTAACAATTTAGCTACATCGCTCTTACGTGGCATGCTCTATTGCCCGTATTGGAATCTGATAAACTTATGAAGATCCTGTATTGGCTAATCATTATTCCAACATGTGCATCAGTGATTGGGTAATAACATATTCGGGTGCAGAAATCGGCATTAAAATCACATTTCCCCCAACGCAAAAAAAATGGTTGCATTTTTGTGCGTGTGTTCATGGCAACCATATAAAGGTTTCTGAGTAAAATTCGCTTGTCAACTAAAATGTCAGGGCTGGGCATTTTTCATACTAATTCTGACTGAGCTAATTAGTATATTCTACTTTTGAATGATCCTTCCAACCATAAAATTGTTTAGGACGAACGCATTTTGTACCTCATATGGGGCGTCTCCAAGGCATTGTGTCGCTTCTGGAGAGATTGAAAACAATGAAAACGAGCATTCGTGTCCGTCTTTTTCTTAGATGTATTTCGAACGGGACATTTATTGCATGGTTCCTTCTTTAAAGTCATTTCGGGATTTCCCCTAGATGGTAGCAGACCGCCCGGGCAGAAATAACACTACAGCAAGATGTCAGACTTGGATCCGGTTTCAGCAGGAGCATTACCGGTTTGGTATATGTTTATGTGCTTCCTGTCTGATAAGACCAATACAATATTTCCTGGTTTAAGCAAAACATGATTTAATTATAGTATCTGCTGCTGTTGCGCATTCACCAAAATATCAAGAGAAATTACAAAACTAGCAACATTTCTTTTTATTGATTTTAGTCCCTGAAACTTTACCCAGTCCAATCATTTCGGTGCTGCTTGCAGATAGACGAGTGGCGATAACTTCTGACTTCAGATCAAAGATGGCCGGTCATATGTACAGTGGAATTGCGGCTATTGTTTACTAATTGTTCATGTGTACTGCTGAATAATCCGCCATGTCTGGTCCAACATTTGGGACCCCTCATGTCATAGCTCTCTCAATGTAAGGCTCAGGCTGGTTGCTGAGCGTGTGAAAATATCCACGAAGCCTCATTGTGCATGGGTCACGAAAAAGTCTCTGGCGTTGCCGATTATTTGTTATTACTAGGATTTGGTTTTATTTTTATTTGGGGGCGTGGCTTTCTCTTCCCCTACCAAAGGAAACCATTCTAGACGCCGGCCCGAGATCCAAACAATGTACGAAAGTACGACTGCTACGGGTATACTATACTTTTTTGGTTGTCCAGTACATTTGCTTTTTCTTTATGTTTCAAGAAAAGTTACACTGGTTATTCAATACTGTGGTACATTTAAAGAGCCTGGTCCCAAATGTAAAGATATAACACTGTGAACCCCTTAGATGTGATTATTTTATTAAAAATGAACAAGGCGATTGGGAAGATGTGATTTTGATAATAAAAGTCAAAAATCACTTGCTATACTCTATTCATAATCACATCTGAAGCCTGCAAGCTATTATCCCACATTGCCAAAGTGTACATTGTGATTTCTAGGTTTAACAGTTCAAAACCATTAGCCTTTTAGAGGTATGGCGGACACAATAGGAGGGCGCTATTTGATTTGGGTCATACAAAAGGTTTACCCAAATCAAATTGCGCCCTCCTATTGTGTCCGCCATACCTCTAAAAGGCTAATTGCGATTCTGAGTTATCCTTGTTATAATCACATCCACATAATTCTCCAGTCTATTTTGAATAGGAAATCACATCCAAGGGTTTCACAGTGTAACAAGCGGGTATTGTTTTTACAAAGCCGATGATGAATAGGGAAAATCACCGCCTTCCCTCACCGCGAAACAGGAAATACCCATGACATAGTTTGTTGCAGACACATTGTAAACACAAACGAGCTTCACAATGGCGTTGGTGAAAAGAAATCATCACACAATCGCACAGTTCAACATTGTTTTCTTTGTGTTTTATGCGATCCGTGTAACAATATTTGGCGCGTTGTTCTTGGTCCCTGCTGCGTCCAATCAGAATGAAGCATGTCAGGTTTGCAGGTGTTCACACTATGAACATCTAACAAAAGAAAACCCACGCAGTCCTTTGTTACAAACAAAGGACTGCGTGGGTTTTCTTTTGTTAGATGTTCATAGTGTCAACCAGGTTGCGAACGGTAGACTGCGCCGGAAAACGACTTACATCGATACCGTCTGGAATACCGCTGGACACTGTAATACTGTAAGTTGATACTAGGGCCTTGAAGTTGCAACTTTAATTGCATTTTTAGCCCGACATCTGTCAGTTTGTTTACCCGTTTAATTTTGGTTGTTTCTGATTTTTAAATTGTTGTTGTTTGAAAATATTTGTAGTTGTGTGCATGTTTAAAGGGGTGTGCACTTTTTGCTTGTGTTCTTTTTCATAATGTAACGTCCCTTGTTGCTTCCCGATGTGCACAACATCCTTTGGCTATTTTCAGTATAATATATTTGTTTTCTTATTTTTGCCTTATATCATTCTAATCGTATTTGGATTTGTTCTCTCACAGTGGACTTAGACTTCATTTATTTCATGGAAATTTCTAAAAATGACTAATGATGAAAATTTCTATAAAAAAAATGAAACAAAATGATATCACCTCAAACTGAAACAAACATACGCATCATTAATAGACGAGTTAATTAAAGAAAACCAAATTATAAACTTGACAGAAGATATTCCGAAAATGTTTTCAAAGATAGTTACGAATATATATGGGTAGAGATAAGATCGGAAATTAAGAAATACCCAACAGAGAAATAGAGTACCCGAAGTCTGACGTCAGTTGCCGCGGCAATGGTTCCAAACACATGCAGTTTAGAATGTATTCTGGTTCCAAACATCGCATTGATTGATGTCATCCCTTCGGTACTCTATACAATAACAAAGCATCGTGGTTATTTTTCTATAAAATCCCACAATTCAATACTGATGAGTGCACTGATCAGTGATTAGGAAAACTTGAGTTGGTGACGCTGTCAAGCAGTACTCATTTTCGTTTATCAGCTACTATACTGCAGTGTGCTTGATTCCCCCCCCCCCCCCCCCATATTTAGGGATTTTCAGCACAACAACCTGACAAGGATTAAGAAGGACACTTTCAGAAACTACACCAATCTTGTGAAGTTGTAAGTATATCTTTTCTCTAACGGACTAATTCGACACGTTTTGTATAATCGGAGGGGGGGGGGTTGCAAGAGTTGGCGCTACTTCTAACCGTTGTAAATGTGGGTTTTTTCAGTACTGTCAGGAAATGCACGAACTTCCTGGTGTCAAAATGTGATAAGCAATTTGCACAACTGCATTATGCACCCATGCAGCGGCGGCGATTTCTCGTCAACGTTGGGGGGGGGGGGGGGGGGGGGGCGGAGGAAAAAGCACACAACCAACAATTATTGTTAAGCGTTTTGTATATCTTGTGTATCTTGGGAAATTTTTGAAAATGTGTGCCGATCATTGTGTATTCTGGTGCATACTGGTGCATGTAACAGGCAATGACTCATAAAATGTATATGATAAAGGGGGAATTTTTAGGGGGACACTGCCGATGTAGCGTGAATTTCAATCACAATGAAATACGGGCTCATTTGTAGTATTGCGCATGCACGAGTGAAGATAATTAGGAGAGTGGCCAGTCACGTTAATAAGTTTAACCAAGAATAGGAAAAATTAGTCCAATTTTCATGGGAGTCGGATATTCATAAGACACCGGCGTAACAGAGCCTGAAAGTTAACCCTTGGTGGCGCGCATCCGGAGACAGAGAATAGGAAAATTAACGTGTAAAATATGTGGTATTTTCAATTTCTTTTTATTCATTGATTGTTAATTAAAAAAATTCACCTACTAAAATGGCCTTTATAAATTTTTTTCTACTTTATTAATTTGTAAAAACTTTAAAACCAGCCGAATCGAATGAGAAATATCGTGCTAAAAAGTGACCTCAGACTTCCGGAAATCTGTAGAACGCATGTAGTATCATTTTTCGCGCGGTTCCGCCCCTGTACTGTTTTATTTCCTGAAATACAATGCAAATTTACCACACAAAAAAAACACACAACTTTTTGAACAACTGTCTAGATGAATACAGTGTATGGGAATGCGGCCACTAGAAAGAATAAAACATGAATTTAGAGGGGATTAGAATCATAAATGCATGTTTGTCCACGTTTTCGGAGGGCTCGGCCGTAGCCAGAATTTGTTTCGCCGATATGAGGTAATCAGATATTATATGACTTCATAGTTAGGAAGATGGTCTCGATACTGTAGCACATCCCTACATAGACTTTCCAGTCTGTACTCGGCATTACCAACACTGCAATCACCAATTTCGATAAACTCTTCTAATATTGACGGGCACATTGTGAACCGCCATCTTGCAGTGCATCATATCGACAACGTACCGATATGCGATATGCTGTTTCCTTTGTTGCTGCTCAGTGATGTCCTTTGATTATTGGTTCGTCTTTCGTTTGTTTTCGCACTGATCTTTGTTACTGTAATTGATCTTTGTTAATTCAATGTCCTTCGTTCTTTACGAATTCCCCCTCGTCTGTGTGTGGTTTTGTCCATCTTTGATAGTGTTTCGTCGTCATTTGTTAGTATTTGTCCGCTACTTGCTGCTTTGCTTTGTCCTTTGATTATTTGGTTTGTCTTTCATTCGTTTGGGATTGTTTGTTCTTTTGAATTTGGTTAATTTTGGAACCTTATGGCCGCCCATATCCCAAAGCCCACCGCATTACCCTTTACTTTCTTGCTCTATTGCATGGCTTGATTCATTCATGCATGAATAAATCTGCTGAATAGTAAACCTCTGACACAAAAACACGCTGAACACGCACTTACGAAAATACAGCTTGTATGCCCCCCCCCCCCCCCCTTGTTAATTAGGCGTGATTTAAAGGCTGCTGACAACCGAAAAAAAGGATGACGTGTGTTCACGTGAAAAACCGTATTCCTTTTTTCGTCAGGGATCTATCAGCGAACTTGATATCAATGATTGAGCCAGGTGCGTTCATCGGACTTTCTGCAGTGAGAGTGTTGTAAGTTCCATAGCATAGCAAATATTGGAATATTCGAGGTTGCTCTTTGGATCAAAATGCGTATAAGAGATATCAAAGTGGGAATGCGAATGTGATATAAAATATAATAAAGCATATATACATTGTATAAGATAAGATTATAGAAGTGAATCGTCACAATATTTTACAAGATTTTTTTTTCCTTAAAAACGTCAATGAGTAATGGAAATGTTTCATCGGTTGCAAGCATTTCCAAGGTCTTGGTAGGGAATGTTTGCGACCGATAAAACGTTTGCATAATGTCTGCGTTGCAATCGGGTACTCTTGGTTGATGGATGCCCATCTTGCATGCATCCATTACTACTGTGTGATCTTAGGGTTATATACCATTGCCTTATTTGAATATTACGTTGTCTTTCAGAAAGCGTATCTTGTTTTCGTCATCTTAAGCCATTTTGAAGCACTAACAATCATGAGAATTATTCCACCAATCAGGAAATCAATATAATTATACAATTTGTGCGTGTGGATCTTGGACCAAAATCAGCTTTCGACGTAATATTGGTCTTTTGTTATCCGTACATTACGTGACCTTTTGTTCAATCGCTATTACCCCTTTAATCATTGCACAGATATCTTGAATACAACAAACTAGAGCGGCTGGATCAGGACATCATGGCGGGTGTCGATGGAGGATTGTTGTGAGTGTGTGATTTCCCGTACTTGTACATGCCATTTCACGGTTAATGTAAGGGAGAGGTGAGCTGATCTCAACAATAGTGGAAGTTACCCCTCCTGGTTCTGTAGGTTTGAAAATGAGATACTTTCTCTGGTATTTGTAGAAGAATTATCCTCTATTAATTAGACGTACAAGCCTAGGAAAACCGTCCAGGTGGTAGGGTTGGCAATCCAACATGTGGAATTTCATACAAACTTTGCCTGTAGCCCTTGACCATCAGAGTGGCTTTTAATCTTGTATTGGGCTCCTCCGCTCCTTAACTTCAACATTTATTCCTTACGTTTGTGTACAATAACAGATTCTACATGAGGATAGACGGCAACAGGTTAAAAAGCTTAAGCCCGCTTACATTTAGCAGAGTGGCGACGCCCTACCGCATGTAAGTTCTGTAGTTTGTAGTTTGTTCGCTACTTGTCATTCAGTGTGCAAAGATATTTCCATAATGTGTACCGCGTTAGTTGCTTTTCTATTGGTCAAGTAATTCATTTCATTTTCATTTATTGATTTTGCGAGTAAAAAGACATACAAACAAATCAGTATAAAACATTAAAACTACAGAAAAAGCAGAAACAGGCATAAAATGCAATAATAATTACGGAACAAACAAAATACAAACATGCAACTCCATAAATAACACACAAAACATAAGTAGCACACTTGCCGGATTACAAAAACCACTTAAAGCAGACAAGCACATCAACATAAACACAACAGACAGACTGACCAGCCAGACAATCAAACTCTAAGCAGTTTGGGTTACAGTAACTTGTAAACCTGGAATCAATCAATTTTTTCTTCAACAAATTTGTAAATGATGAAAATCCCCAAACAACCATGTCTTACTTCAGTCGGTAATGCCTCCCATAATCTAGGAAATCTATGAAAAAAGAGAATAATGAGCAGCATTGCACCTGGCCCTTTGGTGGGAAAACCTGACAATATTACAGTTTTTCTCAATCGCTTTAACACGGTTACCGCAACATCATACATGTTCATCAAAATATATAACCCGATTTCTAAAACACTTCGTATGCTAACTTAATCTACAAACACTGATGCCAGAATGAAATATTGTATTCGACTATCAAGAAACTTTTACAAAAACTCATACCACCGTCAAATCGCACAGACTGTCAATATATCACTAACGTCTATTGACAAACATAATGAAACAGAGGAAATTATGACAACATACACATTTCAAAATTATGTGTTCTCTTTATTCTAATTCGTTATCTGCATTCAAACCCCCCCCCCCCCCCCCCCCCAAATAAAAACGGCAAATAGTGTCAAAAAAAGTATATTTTTGTTAGGCAAATGCGTCCGCAAATGGAAAGTAAAAGTTTCCATATTGTTTTATGCATGATTAAGGCGATCATTTCTGTCAGGCCACATATACTCGTCGACGTCGCGGTCCTTTATACCCTACGCCATTTGATAAATGATTTATTTCTTAAGTAATTTGCATTAGTGCGTGTGCCATGCGAATGATTCCAGTAGACCGTTTGCTTTCTATAATTTTGAACACAATATGCCCTTAGTTGGGAGAAAAATACATCCAGATGAAAACAATTTGCTAGTGTACCGAAATTGAATACAACAAAAGAATACTTTAAGTTTCGCACCAGGCACGCAAAGTTTTGAATGGTGCGATTTCACTTCTGATTATCGTCACTTTAGTTGCAGTTGCCGTGTTAAAGCGATTGAGAAAAACTGTAACAACAATGTAATTATCAAAGGGAATGTCAAATTTGTTATACTAACATTAACAACAAATTGGCGTCTATTGTTTAACAAGGGTAAACCTAGCTGATAGACGCCTTTCTAGAAAGGCCAAACAAAAACGAGTAAAACTTCGCTGAACCCTCTCAAGTGTATCCTGCTGAGGAGTAAGAGCATGCTTGAAACAATGCTATTATTAATATGCTGTTTCCAACTTAAATCTCCAGAAATAATAACACCAAGGTATTTATAATTAACCACACTTTCCGAAACATGATCACCAATTTTTGTGGGCTTTTTTTACTGATCAAGGTCATAAGTTATTTGTTAGAGTTTAAAGCCATATAATTAAGGTTACCCCAGGTGTTTATGTGCTGAAGGTCATTCTGGAGTGCCATCTTATCATCTTGATTGGTTACGATTCTATTATCATCCGCGTACTGTCTAAGATTAGACTGAACACAAAATGGCAAATCCGAAACAAAGATATTAAAAATTCAAGCATTTATTTGAAAATTGACCGTTGACTTGAAATAGAAAGTTGTCTCTTAGTGTCGACTAAGCGAAAGCAGATGAAAACGGTCATTGTGGAAAAACCAGAGACAAACTTCACGGCGCTACTTGACAACAGAAAAGTTGTCCTAGACTATAACAGAAAATATCCATAAGAGACCACAAAAAATGGCGCCAGTTATCGCACAGTGAATGGGCGCGTATGTACGTACGTACGCGCTGCCGATCTAGTCCTTTTATTCCATCTATGGGTCGGGGTTAGCGAATGAACGCGCACGCAGCCCATAGATGGATCTACTTTACTCCTAGGCCATTTACACATACGAAACATTTTTTTTCTAAATTTACAATAAAATAAATCAATGTGTGTGTATATATTTACGCGACAATGGTTGCTTAACGATAAACAGGAAACATGTGTTAAGAGCGCCGGGGAAACAGTTTGCTGGTTAAGCGCTATTTCAAGTCGTGCTAACACCTGCGCGCACATGAAGATTCCTAATGTTGCGTCACTATTTTAAGCAAGCGTTGCTTCTGCAGTTGGCGAGCTCTTTGCTGTGCTTATTAAAACTTACGATCTCTATGAAAATGGTTAAGGTTCCGTTAGCAGAAAGATGTGTGCTTAGCAACACTATGAAATCGGGCCCTGGGTGTTGCGGCGTTTTTTCTTTGTTCAGTGGGTTGATTGTGCGTCTATTTTGTTTGTTTTGCAGTATTTTTCAAGCAAATGACATCGTGGAAATTCCGTCTAGGCTGTTTTATCAAAGCAACAAAGAACTAACGATGTTCAGCCTGTGAGTAGACCTACATGTATATTTTAGCATAGTAAACTAATGAAATAAGTAAATACATGTAAGACGTTTTTGTCATGGTTTGGTTTCGTCCAACATGATCTTTGGTGCAAGTCTCTGAATAAGCCAGTACGGTATATCGATGAAGTAGTCCAGGTCAAAAGTTATTTGGGATAAAATTGCTGACGTAATGTCACGTGATGTACTCTCCTAATGTAAAAGAGTGAAAAACTCAATCTCCAAAAGACTGAATCCATTATCAAACCACTCCAAAAGAGTGAATCTCTTAAAAAACCACTCCGAAAGAATGAAAACCACTCCAAAAGAGTGAAATTTCCACTCTTTCGAGGAGCCATATAAGGAACCAGTCTAACAAGAGTCGACTTGTCTCAACGGACGACTTGTCTCAAGTTGGCAAACGGTTGTCTGCGCCCCTATACAGCAATGGCACATTGTAACTGGTATAGTAACCTAACTGTTCAATGGCCATGTTCGCCCACGTTTGTATTGGAACTTTCAAACACACATAATGGGCACACAGACTTCCCAGATGTTGATGCCAAGTTCAATAGGGGGAAGGGGAAAAGCGTACCGGTACTGGAATTCACATTATTTTCACAATAATTACATTCATTAGACTGTTGTAATCTGTCCTGTGCGCAAATCATTGTCTAAAATAGATTTTACACTAATGTCAAAACTTTTTTGCCAGTCTGCAGTCAAATGAAAATTTGTTTACTTGTTTTAATCGAAAACACATCAGGAAAGTCAGTGTCAGTGTCATGTTAGCATGTGTTTAATAAAGAGGTTGTCTTTGTTTTCAAGTAATGTCAGGGGCGGATCCAGAAATTTTTGCAGGGGGGGGGGGGGGGTTCTGAAATTTGCCCAGAAAAGTGACTCCCAAAATGTTCCGCATGCGAAACAAAATTACAAGGGGGGGGGGGGGGGGGGGGGGGGGGGCTGATACACTTTCTTACCGTCGGTGGCGCCATTTAACCTCTTTGTTTTGTTCTCACCCATAGGCAAAATACGACCTGTATTTGCAAGGCGTAGGCCCCTACAAGAAAAAAATGTCCAGGAATCTTTCTTTTCTATACTGGTAGAAAGTTATCGTGAAGTACTCGTACTCGTACTCATAAAAATGCACTCATACTCGTACTCGCACGAAAACAATCCGTGTACTCGTACTCGTACTCGGGGTGAAGAACTCGAACTCGTACTCGTACATGCAAAAGTATTCGTACTCGTACTCATGGAAATGTACTCGACTACAACACTGCGTCTGGGTACCACACACTGACTAGTCTGTTTGTACCTTTAAAAAAAGCAATGTGAATGATACATTGGTAAATTGGTTGAGGTCAAACGTTTCATTACTATTTTGATCATCCATTTCCTATTATTTTAAACATGTTGTACATTGAATGTCTCTTTCCTTCACAAAACAATCTCATTTCCTTTTTTCTTTTTTGTATGTGGGACGAAGACCCACGTTCCATATACGCTTCTTTAGTGTACACTGATTATTAGATATGATGTTAAAATATTTCTTTTCTGCAGGATCTTCTCCAGTAATAAAATAGAACGCGTGAAAACCGATGCATTCTATGGAATCAAATACATACATGATATGTAAGTAAAGACACAGCAGTTCATTTCAGTAACCATCCAGATGAAAATTAATGTCTGTCAATTTTGAATTTAAATGGAAATTGTGGTTAACTTCCTCAAAGCTGTAAAGCAGACAAAAACTGATTTCTAGCCCCCATGAAGAGCTTAACAACCTTGTTTTACGTTTATGATTTTTGAAGTATGGTTCTATATCGAAATGGAATGAAGTCATGATTTTTATTTCGGCACAAGTTGGGGTGTGGTGTGGCAATGTTATTGTTTTCAATAGGCCACTGAAAAGAGATCGTTGTTTTATCGATTTTGTAACCTGACACTGAATTTTACAAAAAATAATTGACTATACTTTAATCAATACTTCCAGCTATTTCGCCTCCAACAATATAACATCCCTGCCAGAAGACCTCTTTGTCAACACCACAATAATTGGTACTTTGTAAGTTTTTTGTCTTGTTTCAGCTATTAAAAAGATAATTTACAACTTTGCAGCTCGGTCTGTCAAAAGAAACTCTTGAGGCAGTCATCTTATAGTTTCTGTCAAACTCCCTATAACACAATATCAATTTTAACAAAACATATTTTAAAAGTAACCCGTTTTAATTGTATAGCATGTTATACTGAATACACCGGTTCTTCTTAGAACCGTAGGCTACTTCCCCTTTTTGAGTTAGTTACTTCACATGGTGTATCCGGGAAAAAACACTCTCTAGTTGTATTTCTCCACCATGCCAAAACTTAAAATCAATGCAAAAAGCAACTCATCAGCAACATCCTTTAGCATAAACCGCAGGTTCTGAAATTTTCACTGCGGAGCAATTGAAGCCCTTGGGTGACTTCGTGTTCAACGTGGGAAAGGGTTTATAGGGAGATTTAAATCCATCCGAAACAATCCATCCGAAACTCAGAATAGAGCTTGCAAATTATCCCTTTTTATGTGAACGTCTGGGTACCAAACACTGACTAGTCTAGCGATGGACTCTTCAGTCTGTCTTTACCCAATAGCAGTGGGAATAATAATAATGGATTGATTGGATGTTGAGATTTTTCAATTTTTTGATTTAGCCATCAATTTGAAAAATTATTAAAATGTTGTAAATTGAAATGCATTTTGTTTCCTTCTTAAGACCACATTGTACGAAAGCCCACTAGTGCCATGAAGTATATTTTTTTCTAATTTCGTTTTTACGAGATATCTATTTTTAAAGTTTGTTTTTATGACATATATTTTTAGAAACATTGTTTCTACGAGATCTATTTTTAGAAACAATCGTTTTTACGAGATATATTTTTCCAAGTTCGTTTTTACGAGATATATTTTTCAATTTCGTTTTTATAAGATATATTTTTCAATTTCGTTTTCACGAGATATATTTTTTCAAAGTTCGTTTTTACGAGATATACTTTTTCCAACTTCGTTTTTTACGAGATGTACAGTCGCGTCTGATAAGTTTGTACAGTCATGCTCCAGGAAGAACTCGTTCGTTTTTACTTCAATTTAGGCTTTAGTTATGATGAAATCATAGCTTCATTGTTGTCAAATCACATCACCAGTAAACGTCAACTGCATCGTAGCCTTCGAGGGCTCGGACTCTTTCGGCGAAAGAAATATTCTGACATTTTGGATATAGTCTGCTTAATTGAACGTGAGTTGGAGAAGTATGGACAGCTCCATGGATACACCTAACTCGCGCCATATGACACGCACATCGAACGCCCTCAATGTCCCAACGTTAAACTTCACTCTTTCAGAAAATATTCATAACAAATATTGTAGCATAATATACATGTATACTTTTCTTAAAAAAATTAATATCTCGTAAAAACAAACATGAAAAATATATCCCGTAAAAACGAAATTGAAAAAATATATCTCGTAAAAACGAACTTGGAAAAATATATCTCGTAAGAAAGATTGTTTCCAAAAATAGATCTCGTAGAAACAATGTTTCTAAAAATATATCTAAAAATATATTTGAAAATATATTCTCGTAAAAACGAATTTAGAAAAAATATACTTCATGGCACTAGTGGACTTTCGTAATATTGCAGTTTGGACGCCGAAAGTTACATTGTAGTCTCCCTAATCCCTTTTCTTTTTTGAACAAGAAGAAACGTCCAAGGATTTCAATAGGATACCGAAGTGATGACGTCAATGCAATGTTCGGAACAGAATACTTTTGTTATTTTGTGTCAATGTGTTTGCATGACTGGCTGTTAACAAAGGAACAGTAGAAATCTTCATTTGTTTGGAGGCAGTTGTCGGGCCAACTAACATCAGTACTCTGTAGACCTAAGACGTAATGACGTCACGCTTTGGTTGCATATGCGCTTTCCTATGGAGCCAGGTGGGGACGATTGTCTGGCGTGGGCTGCGTTCCACTCACGCGAACAATGCAAACGTTCGCCAACGTTCGCCAACGTTCGCCGAATGTTTGTGCACATCCAATCGAAAATTGTTCGTGTAGTTGGCAATTAATATGTTCGCGTTGTTCGCGTTAGTGGAACGCAGCCTGGCTCCCATAGGAAAGCGCACATGTAAACAAAGCGTTCTAGGTATATTGTGTATGCGAAAAACGTGGCAAACGCTTGGTGGCGCTTTGTGTTTTGATCGCCCATGTTGAAAACACCATGAGTATTTCGGTCGTTAATCTTCTGAATACACTGCGACGAACTTACGATTCCTTTAAAGTAATGCTCTATATTGTTGGTATAATTTTACCTAGGGACTTGTCTTCAAACTTCCTGAGAAGTTTTCCAGAAGGCTTTTTCCGGTATCAGCAAATGCTTGTAAATCTGTACTTACACGGAAACCTGCTGTCTGCACTCTCCAGAAAGATGTTAGCCGGACTCCACTCCTTGAAAGAACTGTAAGATTAATGGAACCATGCAATAGATATCTAGTTTAACTTGTTTTCGCACATATAACCAAGCATGGTGAAAATGTTTCGTTTCTTTTCATTTAAAGTTAAATTAGTTATGAGTTATAAATTATAAACTCTTTCCAATCCTTACAGAGAGTACCATTTCTGTTTGTTAATCGAACTCCTTGTCAAAAGATCATAATAATACTAGAGAAATTATTCCACCAAAATAACCCAGTAACAATGTTTGGACGGAGTGTTTGTCGGAAAAATATTGGAAATGAGCTATTTATTATGAAAATCAACTAAAATGTTTTTCTACACCACGCTATGGAGACTAGACAACACGTTAATATGCCTCGGATGATATGCTTTGACTTTGAGTGAAAAGTCGAGTTTTTATGCAAGTTAGATATTCATGGACAGGTATATTACTTCAATTTGATATCACAGAATGATCTCCAATAATCCAATTACTCAAGTGGATGAGCGGGTGTTTTCTGAAACGCACCTGATTAATCTGTAAGTATATACACTAAAAATGTAACATTAATTATAAATATGAATGAAAAATAGGCCATTCCATGAAGTTCAGACACAATGTGTGACAAATTGGTGAACATTTAAAATTGCTATCAAATACATTTGTTTCACCACACAGGATTCTGTACAATAATTTCATCATAGCTCAGATTCATTGTGACATAATATTTCGTTTAGGGACCTCTCTCCTGAGTTTCACATCAACTCCCATAGACTTACTATGGATAACTTATCAACAATGTAACAAGGGCCACGGTGTCCCGGTTACATCTTAGTTTATGTTGCTCATAATTAATAAATAATACATGTTAAAGGGGCTGTGTCGTCGCGCCATCTCGCGTTCACGAATCAAATATTGGAGTGCGCCCCCCTGTGCTTCATTTCGGTTATGTGCTATTTTTAACCTCCATCTGTTTGTTATGGCTGTTCTGAGAATTGGCTTTTGGAAACTACACCCCCTGGAACACGCACGCATGTCCAGCGTCTGCGTACTGAAATACGCATACGTGTACATGTATACTTATAAACAAGTAGCACACATCGTGGCACTTAGTTCTCTAAGAGTAAGATTATTAGAAAAAACGTTCAAATTTCATCTGTATATTTCATAAAGTTTCATTCACATGTACACAAGTGCCATGGAATATTTGTCTGAAAGTTGTATGGAATTGGAGGTTGGCGTTATAGAAGTAGAACCTTACGCTGAAGAACCTATGACATGTACATGCCGAAACTATTGCCAGAGAGGACAACTCGGCACACGGGGCGCTAGTCCATGTAAATGTGCACAGCAAAACTGCAACGTGTCTTGTCGCTGTGTGACAGTTCGCGCTAAATTTTGTACACAAAATCCCACAGGCGGGGTATCCGTAAAAGGGTCTATGTATTATGTGTACATTCATTTGGATGTATCTTGTTTGTATCTTGCTTGTAAACTTAGGTCGATAAAAAGCTTCAAGCTTATTTTGACCCGTCACTTTAATAACAAAACTATCATGCTACTAAAAGAGGTGTAGTGGCTGCAGACAGTTCTTAAGCAACGAAAAAACATTAAAATCTAGAACTTAGAAGTAGCCTACATGTATTTTTTAACGGTTGATAGATGGAGCTGAAACAACTTCACTTGGTCGCTATTCCAATGGCACTTGTCAACGGTTACACCCCTATGTTCCGACACCCCTACCTATGTTCCGACACCCCTACCTATGTTCCGACACCCCTACCTATGTTCCGACACCCCTACCTATGTTCCGACACCCCTACCTATGTTCCGACACCCTTTTGTTCCGACACACCTACGTATGTTCCTTCACCCTACAATAATGGGAATTTAGTGACCAATCCACTGTTTGTCATCTCTTCCAAATACTGTGAGAAAAATAATTTGTTCCCCGCTAGCAATTGACTTATCTGTGTTATTCCTGTGTTATAAGGCCCTCTTAAAAAATAAAATTAAAATAGAATTATGGGCTCAATTCGTTGTCTGAGTGAGGAGAAAATATAGAAAAACCTGCACATTTTTAGCATTCGTATAATACACATTGTTCCTAATTTCGGTTGTTACAGCCGTAATGAAAATCGGGGTCTCCAAACTCTACTTTCTCGACTTTGACAGCATCCCAGAGAGAAATATTTCCATGGAAAAATGGTACTGGCGTGAACTTAGACTGATACGGAGAATTTTCTTCATGAGTTTGAATTTAATGTCGTTTCACACACATTATAGTGCTAACGTGTAGTGCGTCAGAAGTTTACGCTGTCAATATGATTCCGATGCATGATTGTGCAGCATTAAAATTTATCCAATCAAAATACTTCTAATTCTATGCCTTTAAATGTCCATCATTAAAATCTAAGCATGTTTAAATCTCTCGCTTCTGATTGGTTAACGCTAACCTCGTTTCGCGCAATCCGACTGGTTGCATTTTAATTATAACTTAAAATACAATTAATAAATCACGCTCACGGCAACGTAATACTACAGAGATTTTGTTTTTACCTTCACCAAAGTTATATAAAGTGTTCTCACTCTATCAAAAGATCTAAAGACTATTTACAAATTTGGTTTTAAAATCAGATCTGTATTGAAATTTGTGCCATTGTAATGCATTGTTTGGAATCGTTTAATTCGTTTTCTCTTGATGTTACAGAGGTTACATAAGAATTCCACTAAAATTACAAGTTTGGATATGAATAAGAAATGCTGTAATACAAGTTAGTGTTTTTATTCTCTGGTTTGAAGGCATACGGAGGCTTGATTTCTCACCTCAAAAATAATAAAGGCTCAGAGCTTCCGCTTTAGGGGGCTCCGCACCCTGGACACCCGTTGTTTTATGGGGAATCCGGTCCTTTTCAGTAAGGGAAAAATCGGAGGCGGTGTTGTCCTTTTTTCTGCCCCGCTTCTTGCAAGGATTAAACTAGAATAGGCCTAAGTATCAGAAGAGACTTGACGATTCGAATTAGAAAACAAACAAACAAGGAATGTGTTGACAAACACAGATGCCCCGCTGACATAAATCTCATTCCATGACAGTTTTTGCACACAAGAAAAGTACAGTCCACTATAAATAAAGAGTTTATTATTATTTCTTGCTAACTGATGTATAAAGCGCAGAATGTCCTTCTTCCGCGAGCGTCGATTCTGTTTTTTACGGTGAGACAGCCATGAATGTTGGCCCTCCTGTCACCAACATGCCAGTCTTAACAGGCCAACATAACCTTATTTTCGGGTGTCGGAACATAGGGGTGTCGGAACATAGGTTGAGTTGTCGGAAGGTTGGGGTGTCGGAACATAGGGGTGTCGGAACATAGGGGTGTCGGAACATAGGGACGTCGGAACATAGGTGTGTCGGAACATAGGTTGAGTTGTCGGAAGGTAGGGGTGTCGGAACATAGGGGTGTCGGAACATAGGACTGTTACCCTTGTGAACAACTCGCTGTGTGAAACAATATTTCCGCACATCAAGTCTACATGTAATGTATAGTCAACATGTACAGTACATACATTACATGTACATTGTACGGTACATCCGATCCATGTACTCGGTATGTGAATTGTTCATGTCATAAAAAGTAATAAGCGAATAATTCGTGCAAAACAGGTGAAAATTAGGGTTGTTTGAATATTTGTCGGGGTGTATATTTCTTTGTTTCTTCGGTAGTCATCTTTATCATAGTGATGTGGGGATCTGTGCGCCAGTGGCGTAAACACGGGGAAGGATTTCAGGGGCCCGCCGATTTGTATTTCTTTTTTGTTTCGTAAATTTAAAAAGGGGAAATTGTACACAAAGTGATGTTTCAAATTTCAAGCGGTGTTTGGGGCGGGGGTATCCCCGTTGAAAAAAGTTCAAGATGCAGTACTTCGTTGACAAATTCAATAATCATCCCCACTTTTCAACACGGATTTACTCGCCACTGGTGAAATCTCATTTCATTGGCGTATATTATTTATTGGTAATAACTGTTATTATTGTGTTTATTATTTGATAGTGTTGAAATAACTCTTATGATGTAACTTTCCATAAAGTCCTGCCGTCAAATGTAACACAAGGTCGTGGACTCAATATCGCCATCAGTATAGCTGTTTTACTTTGATTTGCTCATCATTGCACGCACAGCCGATTTTAGTCAAAATTTATTTCGATACATAGGCCTACAACTTTATTTTTGTATAGGAAGGGGCTGGTGCATTATTTATTTTACAATTATACTTACATATTTACATATTTACTTATTTTCGTTTGGTTCTGTCATGGTACATTTTGGCGTTTGGCCGGCGGGTGGGGTGTCACGGATTTTGTTCGACTGTAGGCCTATCGTATATTTTTGGTGGCACAAACACATACAAAATACTTGTACATGCAGTATGTATCAGTATGTAGGTCAGCGCGCGCGCGCCCTGTAGGTCAGCGCGCGGTCGTGGGGTATTATTTGCAGTAACTGGGTTCATCTGCGTTCATCAGTTCGGGATTCAGTGTACAGCCACAAGCCTGCTATGATCGTGACGACACAGCCCCTTTAAAGCATCCAGATCTGCATGTGGTGGTTAGAAAATGTCTTCCTTTTACATACCCATTAAATAGAGTTGGCTAAAACATTAACATTTTCATCTGATGTTTATAGTAATTGATTTGGGAATCCTGCAAGGGACATCACTATATCAAGGGCGGAAAACGCATGACACCAATTAATGGGTCTTTTTTATGTTTTTAAAAAGAGGTTTATTTTTGTTATAACGTCTTGTTATAGACATCTCACATACTGCTTAGGCCCTACAGATGAATTATGGAAGAAAATTCCCAAAATTGTAAGGATGTATAACGTGGGACACCACCGTTACATCCGAGTCCATTTTGCACCAATTTTTTTTTTAAAAGGCAGTCCAATATATTGACTTTTCAAGTTACTTTTATTAAATTTTGATGAAAATGAATTAAACTGTTGCAAACTGCTGACTGACTGAATGGACCTGAAATATACAAATCAAAAAAATAGCTGGCCTGACGTTTCGAACTTAAGCAAGTTCTTTCTCAAAGGCAAATGACAGAGTACAAGAAACAAACATGTAGGGAACACACACATGCAAGAGGGGGTGGGTGGAGAAACACAAAAGAGGGATTCGAAGGAGAGTGACAGTCACTCTCCTTTGGTCCATAATCTCTCTTTTGTGTTTCTCCACCCACCCCCTCTTGCATGTGTGTGTTCCCGACATGTTTGTTTCATGTAGGCCTACACTGTCATTTGCCTTTGAGAAAGAACTTGCTTAAGTTCGAAACGTCAGGCCAGCAAATTTTTAGATTTTTACTTCTATTAGAACAGTAATCACACAAAAGAAATGTTATTAAAATCAGACTTCATTTGATGAAAAGTAAGGAAGCTAGACATGCAGGCAGGATGTAACAAAATATAACAGAGTGGGATACCATCTGTTACATCCCCCAACCACAGATTTGTTAGCCATATAACAGAAAAGATGTAAGAAACACTGAAAATATGATTTGTTGTTGTTAAGTTACATGGAGTTTTGCATGTAAAAGAAAACAAATAGTTAATTTCTTTAACTTCTGAAGTCCATTTGCACTTTGTAAGTTTTACGTCACAAAATTCCCCCATAATTTAGCCCGGGACACCAATGTTTTATGTTTTGCATCATTTGAAAGCCGTCATTTTACTCTCCAGGTTCATACCATAATCATCATAAAAGCCAGTTTGGTTTAAACAAGAAATACAATTACCCACATGATCAAAGAATGCCAAAGTGGGGGCGTTGAGATAACTGTGAGTTTGTAGCTCTTCAAACCGTGGACCTTTAACAAAGAGGACAATAGGGTACCCGGTTGTGTCAAGGTCCACGATTGAAAATCGTGTACAAAACATATGGGAGGCCTTCCGAAAAAGTTATAAACAAAAGAGGAACAATGGGAGGTCCGCGATTGCCGGTGTGTGTAAGTGTGTGTTTGTGTGTGTGTGTGTGTGTGTGTCTAACATACATTTTTATATATTAACTTGCAACTACAACTTTGTTGCATTTTTAAACTAAAATAATGATTATTGTATATTTTAATGCGTGAAAGGGTGAACGTCTATGGGTGACAATATCCTCGACTATATGCATGGCCCAGGTAGGTTCGCGTTCCTTAGAATTAGCACAGATTTTTGCGCATGCGTACATCCCACAAAATAAGGATTCTGTGCTTACGGGTTAGCATAAGAGTTTCTTTGCTAGCTCGGTTATTACGGAATGTCTTTGTTACTCGATTGTTAAGGAATTTCTTTGTTACTCGGTTATTACGAAAAACAATTGCTAGCTCGGTTAGCGCATAATTTCTTTGCTAGCTTGGTTAGCGCATAATTTCTTTGCTAGCTTGGTTAGCGCATAATTTCTTTGCTAGCTCGGTTAGCGCATGAGTTAACGCTATGGGTTTTGATTTCAATGGGGGACAAAGGAGAATATAGGAAGGAAAGTAAAGTCTACAATAGAGGTACCCCGTATACATGCATGCATATGTGAGGATGTGTGTATGGGTTTGTTTTTCGCATTCAATAGGGGACCTTAAACCATAGAGTACAAGAGGGTCCCCGGTTGAGAAAGGTCCACGTTTGAAAATTGTGAAAACCAATGAGGGTCCTTGCCAAAACGTATGAACAATGAGGACAATAGGAGGTCCCCTATTACACACTTGTGTGTGTTGGGGTGACACCCCCATGAGTTGATTTTTTTCGGCAGATTCGTGTCGTCGGCAAAATCGCGTCTTGGTCGGAAAAGTGCACGGTGTCCGATAGTAGGCCCTACGTAAGTACACATATTCGAAATGTGTCACAAATTTAATGGCGCCCTCAACGTCCTAACACCACCCCTCCCCCACCTCGTTGCCAAAATTGTGATGACACCCTTCCATTCAAAATGCGAAAACCGTGACCCCATGAGCCCGGTTGCTTTCACCCAGACGTCCGCCTGCTTCTTTACAGCTATCTCTTCAACGCCCAACTGACATCGATTGGTGAGAGACCATTTGTAACCAGGAACAGCACCATAACGCGAGTGTAAGTATCAGGAACAACGACGCTCCTAATTTCTGTTCGATAAGAGGGCAATAAGATAAAGATTTGCGGTATGGTACCATGTGGCAATTTTCTTATGTGAGTTTGTGGGTTCTGAAAATAACTCAACTCCCTTAAACGTTGGAATTCCTCAGTCTCCTGACGACGGGCACACTGTCCGAAACGTTCCCCCGGTTCTTTTCAGAACGCCATGCACAAACTCACAAAAGAGAATTTCCCTTGTGGATTGTTTGACGAATTATAAGTTGAAAAGTCGTATCCTCATTGAGTGATCCCCACAATGTCGCTTCCCAGGTTGTATCGTAAAATTGGGTGTGATCCCTGGCTATACGGCATTCTGGGTTTATGACTTCTGACTAGCGCCCACCCGAACAAAGATACTGACAATTTGGGAGACCGCCAACATAGGGCAAGATAGCTCAGTTGGTAGAGCGCCGGTACGGTAACCCGGATGTCGCAGGTTTGAATCCCGCTCCTGCCGGTTTCTTTGTTCACTTTGAAAATGTATTCAAATTTACCTAGTCAGTTTCCCTTGTGGGTTGTTTGACGAAAAGAGAATTGCCACACATGGTGCTCCCGCAAATCTTCATCTTATTGCTATCTTCACCATGCAAACCTTCAAATCTTATATATACGTGTATAGACGAATCCGACGAGCAAAATTGGAAGCCATCTTTGGGTACCCAATCGAGCGGTACCATACACGCGCGCTCGTCATACGCGCGCACTCATTGCACCTTTGACCAATAGGATTGCCAAAGTAAACAAGCGCCTCAAAAGTAAGAACGCGTATGACGCGCGCGCGAGCGCAGTATAGTACCGCCCGATTGGGTACCCAAAGATGGCTTCTAATTTTGCTCGTTGGATTAGTTTATGGGCTCCGTGCACAACTACCCCCTCAGCGGAAAGAAAAGGCGAGTTGGGGTATCAATATCGACGCCATCTTAGGCCGTGTCCGAAACGGGCTTCCAGAGCTACGGCTACGGCTATTGTCAGCATTTCTTCACGTAGTTGTAATGGGCGCACACCTAGACAATAGCCCTAGACAAGAGTTTCGGATGCGGCCTATCCTGACTTCAATTTAAGTGTCTGGTTCCCGCTATGATATTCTTATTGAAAAAGCAATTATCGAGAGTCGGCAAATAGACAAAGCAATCCCACTGGTATACGAGTATCAAATGAACGAGGAGCGCAGTGCGTAATACCAGCGACGTACTCCCCGTGGAAGTGCGGTTGCTATGTGGACAGCGCCCTCTTTTGGTGCGCACGGAGCCCATACAGGGCCCAGTTTTATAGGTTGCTATTATAAGCACACAATTTTCTGCTTACGTCCATTTCTGATCGCAAGCTTTAAGTAAGACCTTAAGCTTTATGTAAGACCGTAGACTTTAAGGGAAGAAGTACCGGCAGTTAAACCCCAAAGGCAGAACTCGGCCGTGAAATAGCGCATAAGCTGGCAACATCTTTTCTACCACAGCCGTTGATAAGCAACCATGAAATTCGGCCCTATATTTTAGTGACCTGGCACCACCTTTTACAGTGCATGTACGAGTATGGCCATGAAAAATGGGAAGTAGATCTTACTGCAAATAAACAATAAGGGTATAACATAAAAAGAATAAGTAATTATTTCTATTCTTTCTGTATTTCAGGACACTTTATGGCAGCAACATTGAAGTCATCTCCGATTCTGTTTGGCAAGATTTGGGACCGAATTGTATCGTGTGAGTACAATTTAGCAGACTTAATTTTGACACTATTTTGTGGGGAATACAGGGAACTCCTTGTCAAAGTAGCGTAAGAACAGTGTTTTAATTAGGCCCAATCCTTCAAAATGACCCACCAACGCAGTCTTGAAGTCTTGCAAATGTTAGCGACTAATGGATTCGAAACAAGCTGTTCAATATGAAATTCAAGTCAACATGGAACATACTCCCAAAAAATGTACAAAATGTTCGATTTAATACATAAAGCTATACATGGAGAGTTGGAGACACTGCTGTTGTGCCCTTGATGATATCACGCTATGGCTCATAAATATGGACTATTTCATTATCATGAAATCCAATAGCTTGAAATAACACCCTAGAATTGTTACAAAGGAGGAACATAGAAAGCTGTCCATATTTATTCATGCCACAACAATCGTATTGCACAATCTCTTTTAGTTGACAGCCAAAATGGAGTCGAGAATGAGGCTCGGCTTACTCAGACTGGAAGAACGATTGGAAAGAACGTCAGTACATCAAACATCGCGCACTGCTCATCTCAAAAATATTTTTATACGATTCCACAGATTTCTCGAGAACACCTTAAGGAAGGCACCTCGCGCAAGACCGGACCTAAGCATGTATGTATGACAGGTTTAGAACCAACATCTTGAAGCAGGTTTTATCGACAATAATGAAAGTAATATTATACAACACCTAAGGAGATCCTTGTCATTTGATTGGTGGAATTTAGTCACATGGCATATTGAATCATTTGCCCCATTTGATTGACAAATATTCCACTGTGTGATTGACGTCATACACATGCGTGCAATTTTGTTCCATTTACTGTGCATTTTTGTTACATTCGTTTCGCTCCATTGCACACGCGCCTCGATATCGATCGGGCATGAACTCCCCCCCCCCCCCCCCCCTCCTGGTTGGGCAAATGTGTGGACAGCATTACTAGTTTAAATAAAGCCTAGTTTCCACATAATCGCAATGAATGCAGACATCACATAAAACTTAAACTCGAAGACTGTCCGGTAGAAACAGTTTACGACTTTATTCGACCAAAACATTGGAAACAAGATGGCATCCGAAACGTTGCAAATGTATACGTTTTTGTTTAACCCCTGCTTTATGTGGTTTTTTGTGTGCTCTGTTGATTGTCCAGGTACATGTAATGCTTTTTCAGTAGACCTACGACATAACGACGCCATACTTTTTACCTCGTTGCATTCGTGAATATAGGTGGGGATGGAACTGTGGTTTCGCATTCGCGGCATGCATTTCAGAGCATACAAGTTGGGATCATGTCAAATACCGGTAGTTGTCCTTCCGACAAATACCAAGACTACCGGGTACGTGTTTAAAGCTCATGCCGCAACAGTAGCTTTCTGTATGCTCCTAGTAAAGCTACATTTCCACTACGCCGATCTGAATTCCCGACTTACGCACGAAGTCAGTTCGTGGACGTCGGCCAATTTCGTAGGGAGGTGGTACAATGGTCCTAGACGTGTCTTTTAGCCTCGTACGTTAGACGTTAGGTTCGTACTTATCGCGGGAAAATTTGAAACCTGTTTCAAATTTTCCAGCGATTAAAACTTTCGTACGTATCTCTGCTCTTTTCGTAGACATGTCGTACAGCCTCGTAGGAAGCCCGTAGAGAATTCCTTTTATTCGTACAAGAATCGTGTTAGTCGTAGAGACATTCGTGGGTCTATTTTGGTGCAAGATGTCTCTACGACATATACGAATCTTCTTCTTGGGTTGATATTGACATTCATTTTGAAATGTGAAAATAAAAAAACGGTGAGTATTCGAAAACCTTTCAGCTTGAAAGTTTGACCAGAAGTGAAGAAGCTGGGGAAAAACAGCTGCTTTTATACTAAAATTTGGGAAGTTCAGGCGGTATTCTTGTGACACTCTTGTGACATTCGTATGAATATCGTAGAGATGTCGTAGGACTCGTAGGGCATCGTGTGGCCTCGTGTGCTTGTCGTGACATTCGGGGTATTTCGTATAGAGGACGAAGGGCCATCCTATGGCATTCGAATGGTATTCCTAGGACATTCGTGATATTCGTATATAACTCGTACAAATTCGTAGACAATTCGGCATTATTTCGTACAGATTTCGAGTGTATGTCGTATAGTATTCGTACAATTCGTACACATTCGTAGAAACATCGTAGAACTGTCATACAACGTCGTAGAGAGGTTGTTTATAAATTCCATCCCGCCAAAAAATCGAAAAGTCCCACGAAATTCGCCCAGCTTCGTACAATTTGGGTTCGTGTTTAGATCGGCTAATTCTTCTACGAAGAACGTGATAGTTGAAATGTAGCTTAAGAAGTAAACAAATCCCACCCGCCTATACGTACGTACAAGTTCTACATTTGGTCGGTGGAGTCAAAGCGTGCTACGGATGGTACAATCCTTCCGCATGCATATACCAAACGTGACACAGCGCGGCGTCATTACATCTCAGGGATACGGTACTCTTTATTTCGGAATTCCTTTTTATCTTCGTTGGATCCTATTTTCATTCATTGCCTTTTTTCGTCTTGTTACACAGTGATTTAGTGGGGAGTGGATTTGTTCTGCCGATCAACGTTTCGCGGAAAACGAGGAGTGCGTTGGTCACTTCTGGTTTTAGCTGTACAGAATTACCGGACAAGAATTACGAATGCACGCCTTGTCACCAGGGTTCGTACGGTGGCGTATGGGACTACTGCAAGGCATGCCCGCCTGGTACGAGATTTTTACCTTGTTGAAGGTGCTGTTTGTATCGTTGCTCTGCATGAACATTTCAATTCAATAGATTTCCCCACAAAGGAATTATGAAATAAAACTGTAAATTACCACTACCAAAAGCACTGTAATATACGAGACTGCACTATATTTGGTTTCCCTTATTGTTTTTTATGTACTACACGCGGAGATTGCCCTGTACAATACCTTTGTAGAATTAGGAGCGTCCCGCTCCTAATTCAAAATTTCAATTTTATTACATGTGTTACTTTATCAGGGGCCAATTTCTTTTTTTATGTACTACACGCGGAGATTGCCCTTTACAATACCTTTGTAGAATTAGGAGCGTCCCGCTCCTAATTCAAAATTTCAATTTTATTACATGTGTTACTTTATCAGGGGCCAATTTCTTTGAGGAATTCTCATTTGAAGGATCATAACTTAACCAATGCAAATGAATTAGAGATTAAATTGATTGATTTGAAAGTGCATTTTCGGTGTGCCACTCCCAAAAAGCATGCACACTTTTATTACCCATACACCGAGTGAACCTCTATCAATGTAAGTGTGTGAAAGATTTCCGCATGATTAACATTAGGTGACTAATTCGTGCACTTAAGTAAACTTTGATTTGCAAAAGTATGCGTATTAAAGGTAATAGGGCCTATATAGCATTTCGAAACATAACAAACTACTGAATTATTATGAAATACCTTACTTGACTGTAAGGCCCGTTTCAGACGTCGTGCTTATGCCGTGTCGAATATAAATCAACTTGAATTTTCTTATTCGACGCGGCACAAGCACGACGTTTGAAACCAATTTGGCTCGGCAAGTTGATTTCGGCTCGGCAAAAGACTTTAGCTCGACAGGGTATGCCGTGCTTATGCCATTTAGTACGGCAGTAGCACGTCGTGCCACTGCCGTGTCGAATATTCGACACGGCAGTGGCACGATGTTTGAAACCGCGCCGTACTGCGGCCCTGAACATCGTTCATAATTCGGAATGCGCATGCTCGCAACGGTGTGTGCGAGTAAAGAAATAATCAACGAACAAACAAACAAACAATCAAACAAACAAACAAACGCCGCATCAACAAGTATAGCGGCAGATCGAGGAAGCATTCGTTTTCTTCGTGCAACTCTAATTTGATTGAACAGCACAAAATTACGTGTTTTTTGTTGTGTTGGTCCACCATGTTGGATGTATTTAAGTTCGACTGGGCGTTTGTAATAAACCTTTTCGACATTCTCAAAGCATCAGCCCTTACTGGCATTAGAAGAGCAAGCACATTGGAACGGACGTGATTGGTCGCATTGGTCACATGTTGGTTGTCATGGTTGCAAAAATCCTCTTCTGATTGGCTAATAATGTGACATTATTTGCTGTTCTAATTCCAGAGAGTTGCATTCATCATTAACTGGTACCCTGAGAGGGATTCCCCAATTATTTCCTTTATTTGTATTGCCATTTAAAATTGATTTTTCTGGTTATTATTTTCCCTTATGTTCCATGCAAAGATATGTGAAAAGAGTATCTCTCAACTCATGACAGATATTTAGTATAAAATTAATATTTGGACTGGTTAAAAGTGCCATAGGCCTGTGTATAAATTACATGGTTTGTTTGGCTTACATACCCACAATGCATTGAGAATGTCGAAAAGGTTTATTAACTTCGACATTTGAAACCACTGCCGCGCTAAATTCAATTTTATTCGACACGGCATAAGCACGACGTCTGAAACATGCCTAAGTAAGTAATACTCTCAAGCATCCTGTGAAATCATGCCACCGGGTATGCTGTCATTTTAAAGAAAAGTTGACTTTCTGTATCAATTTCATTTCCAGCGATGGTCGGCCCACCATCGTTGGAAATAGTCTAGTTCCCCGACCTGATAATTCCCTGACGTCTATAAATTGCTCCGTTTTTTTCTGAAGAAGGGTCAGGGAGCCAGACTACTATTTTTTTGTTCAGCATCTATGCGCACAAAACTTTTAACAGGTCCGTGCTACACTATTTTGCTAACCCCCAAATCCATTCATTTTCTTAAATGACAGCAAAAACAAATGTTGTATACTACCTTTAAGCAAATGGTCAGACACACCATGTGAGTAATACTGACACACTTGATTGTATGATGTGTAAACTGCTGTCACTGGGAGACGGGAAGTGACTGCAATGCGCTGAGATGGGTATAATGACGCGCCTTGAATGCGTCCTACATGCCCCCATTCACATCTGGCTTGAGTGGTAATTATATCAGTTTGGGCTCCAAAATCCCTGTTACGTTTTGGAGTGGATGTGCCGTTCTGCGCAGTTTTAAAAAGTTCTTGGTCTTGCTCCAATTCTGGTTGTAAAAATCGTTTCCATCAAATTGTGAGTTCAAATTACGGACCCACGGAACGAACATTTTGTTGGGGGGAAGCATGTGCATCCTCTACACCCGCCCCTCCAAAAAAAAGAGAACAGTTACCATGAAAAAGTTCCTCGTTTCATTTTTCGTTCTGTTTCAATCAATGCATTTTTAAGTTTACAAGTTGAGTTCTGGGGCGGAATGTTACAACAGCTAAGAGAATGAAGTCACAGCACAGTATTCTAAAATTCAACTCATATTAATTGGAACCTCTTTATATTGATTCTTGAAGGTGGATTTTTCCAGAACAAAACCGGACAAGTGCTCCATAGAGGAAGAGGGAACGACATGAACTGTTATTTCTGCAATAATGGGACTTACGTTACACCGGAAGCCCACCCCGGTAAATCCATCGGCGATTGCGTGGTATGTCCATCGGGCACGGATAAGAGTCGACACGCAGGATTCCGCGCCTGTCCGTGTGTGTCGAATTACTATCGTAAAGACCGGTTTGGGGATTGCAGCCCCTGTCCATTGGCGGGAATTAACTGTTCGGGTGAGTATCAGCACCTTCTACCGGGATTCTGGTGGACCTGGGACTGGGGGTCGGATAACAACTACCGGTCGTACGAGCAATTCGTCCGGAACATCCTCATCGAAAACGACACGTACGACAGAAGCACCCTCAAGTTCAAAGGTGACCTTCCCACGGTGCACCGGTGTCTACGGAACGAATCGTGCCAGAACTCGGGCCAAGGAATCAATGCGACTTGCCAACATGGTTATGGGGATTTCCTGTGTTCTCAGTGTATAGCAGGCTTCTATTCTTGGTTTAAACAGTGCTTTATATGTCCGAAGTGGTGGGTGTTCGTCTTGGAAATCCTGGCTTTCATTCTCGTGATTGTAGGGCTGGTGGTGGTTATGGTGTGGGACCTTCACAGACACCGCAGACACGGGAGATCGGTGGTCAATGTGTTGTTCTCTCGATTTAAGATTTTACTTGGCTTCTACCAGATCATGGGCGAGTTACTGCACGCACTTCATGACATTCCTTGGCCTGGGACGTTAACGAAAATTGGTTCATTCTTCGAATTGTTAGAGATGAATATCGTGCAGTTGATTATCAGTCCTCGCTGCTACTTCCCAAATTTCACCTACCCGGGTATTTACATCGAGTTCATAGGTGGACTGAGTTTTTCAGCGGCCGTGATGTTCGTGGCGCTCTGTGTTTACAAGTTAAAAAGGTGCTACTTGATACGCATTAAAAAACTGTCGGGGGAGGCTTGCGAGCTTGCGTTGTCACGAACGAAACAGAAGTGCTATTTTGCTGTTGTTCTTTTTCTCTTTGTGACGTACCCGGGCTTTTCGGCGGCCATTCTTACCTTGCTGCCGTCTGGCTGTGACGAGTTTTACCTGGATGAAACCAGTACCGTCAGGGTCCTCCGGCTTCGCTCAGACTATTCCATCGACTGTGAGACCACGCAGCACCTCGACTTTAACCACGCCGCCGAGGTTTCTCTGTGCTATGTAGTAGGTTTTCCGTCAGTCCTTCTTTTGATGCTGTGGTTGAGTCATCGTCGTAGACGAAAGTTAACTGGAGATTCAGAGATCGCGGATTCAATAAACAGTTTGGACCAATCCTTGCTAGACGTTGCAGACGTTCACACTGACCACCCTGATCCTCATCTGCACAGCGATTCCACATCAGTAGCTTCTCAAGATGATGAGGAAGATGGTTTGGTTGAGGTCGAGAGGAACAGCAATCGAAACGTATCATTTCTATCCTTCAACTCATCAGCAACGGGGCTCAGCTGGGAAACCTTCCTGTGTGAGAATTACAAGGAGCAGTTTTGGTACTGGGAGATCTTGGAACTGGCTCGTAAGATCCTTCAGGTCCTGTTCGTTCTGCTGTTCGGTGCTGATGATCATTTCACCCTCTTCGCTACCATTGTCCTCTCCGTTGGATTTCTGCTCATCCATGCCTACGTGAAACCAATAAAGGATGCTGCAGAGCACCGTCTTCAGATGTGTTCCCTGGCTACCATCTTTCTGAATCTATTGGCTGCCTCTTTGCTCCTGTTGCCGAGCGAGGGGAATCCCTCCAGCAAAGTAAGGAAGGAATTCCTGGCGGTTTTTCTTGTTCTGCTCAACCTCAGCATAGTCACCTTTGTGGCAGGTTGGTTGTTATATTGAAACTTTGTATTGTAAATAAATTAAAGCGTGGATTCCCAAATTCAGGTGATTCCTAATATAGTGTGCCACTACGTAGGTGCCCTGAAGATCAATTCCTAATTTACAGCGGAATCAAATCGCCCACATTGGGTAGCATCTCGGGATATTTCTTTTATCAGTATTTAAATAAGAACACACCCACGTGATTGGCTGTCGAACGATATGAATAGTGAACTCATGAGA
The DNA here is from genome assembly GCA_037893225.1 of Hippasteria phrygiana. Classification (NCBI taxonomy): domain Eukaryota; kingdom Metazoa; phylum Echinodermata; class Asteroidea; order Valvatida; family Goniasteridae; genus Hippasteria; species Hippasteria phrygiana. Next base: position 342,403 of record JAZGUH010000512.1, on the reverse strand, counting down.
AGTACACCCAGAGAAGTATACCAGTAATTAACAGTCGATGCATACGGGACCCCACATTTACTATATCGGCCACCATATTGTGCTGAGGGCTTTTTTCTTTTTTTCCAATTTCCAGGAAGTTCGATTTGGACTTTCACGAGGGCGCTCTGGAGAACAGCTTGCTGTCGTCGCACAGCAGCGTGTATCGTTCGCTTCTGCTGCTATCTACAGTCACCACGCCGGTACTTTGTGCGAAGGCATGCCGCTGATCCCCATAGTACAGCAGGGGAGCCTTCAGCTTTGATAAGTGGACGGCCTATGGTACAAGACCAACCTGGAGAAAACGGTGCAGAAGCCGGGGTTGTGTAAAAGTGTTGTTGCGCCAGCTTTTGGCCATATAGACCCGCTTATAGATAGCACGAAATTTGCACAGTATTGTGGGATAGTGCGTGCTTAATAAATATTTGGTTTGATGCAAACTTGTCTATGAAGCGTCAATTTAGCTTTCTATTTTCTATATAATATTACATGTATTAGGATGTATCTAACAGGTACTAGTACCAGGACACCTTGAGCCCCATATAGACGAAGTCACACCGTCTCCAGCGCTGTATCGACATTGGAGGACGCCAAGTCGGAAGTGGCAGATTCAGAAATTGAGCATTTTTTTCGAATTTTTTTTTCACCCTCTTGCATAAAGCTGATGAAATTCGCTCCAAAAAATTTGTCATGCCTTGTTTACATAATCTGAAATTTTTGTTTAATTCCATTTGTAAACAACAGAGTTATTTAGGATCAAAAGTAGGACACTTTTTTGACACGTAGTACATAATACCGGGACTGTCATATCACACCTCTTTTGGATCTCCATTGGCTTCCAATTAAGTCTATAATTGTTTTTAAAATCTTGTTGCTTGTTTTTAAAAATCTGCATAGGCCTAATGATTCCCCTGATTAACTGGCTCAGCTTATTGTCGTCCGGCCTCTGTCTTGCTATGGTTTCCGTAATTTTAATTAAAATAGTGGTATTCTTCTTAAATATCCACAGCAGAGCTTCCATGTGTGATAAGACATTTCAATATGCTGCTCCAACAAGGGTGAAATAAGTGGCCATCATATGAGGAATGCAACTAGTTTAGACAGCTTTAAATTGCCGCTAAAACCCATCTTTTTAAAATTGCTTTTGATCTGTAATGCAATTGATTGTAATGATATTAATTAATTAATTTGAGTTGATATTAATTATTAGTGATGTCTGTCTTAGTTAAATGTCGTGTCGTTCTGAAGTAATGTTTGGTGTATTTTTAATTTTCAGTGACGGCTTTTGTGCCGTTAATATTGTTCGATTTCAGTAGTTTTTTTATGTAATTTTAAGGTACGATTTGAAGCTTTACATGGTGGGTGCGATATGAGAGAGACTGGGATTGCGGGTAACACCATGTGAAATAAATCTCTTCTATAGGAAGAAGTGTGGTTCTGAAAAGAACCGGGATGAGTGTGTAACTCGACGTTTCGGACTGTGTGCTCTGTCCGTCCTCAGGAGTGTGAGTGTCAAACATGGTGTTACCCGCAATCCCAGTCTCTTTCATGTATTTTTAACTTGCAGAGATGTCCTTCTTTGTTAAAGGTAGTGTACATGATTGGTCATTGTTGCAATTTTCAGAAATGGGCGGTTTTTGGTGTTAGTATTTTATAGGAAATATCGTTTCACTGAACTGTTCAAAGTTTTGCGTTTTTGGATGGCGAAAAAAACTGCGATAAAAACGGCGTTCGTTATCAACCGTCGGGCGGCATTTAACTGGATTTGTTATGGCGCCCTCTTGTAAAATAAGCCCAATTTTTGTAAACGGGATCGTTTTCAATTAGTCACATAACTACGCGAGCTGACTGGTTACAACCCTTCGCTCTGTACAGAACGCGACACACAATTGTACTATAATTGCGACCTTGCGCCTGCTTTCGGATTGTTAACCCATTTTGGACGCAACGCAGACTATCTACATTCGGTCAATAGAGGGCAGTATTTCTAAAATCCAGGGTTTTTTCCAACGATTGTTACGCGAAACAATCGTTAGAAAACGATATACATTTCAACTGTTTTGGAAAACGACAGCACTCCAGGTGCCATCATTTCACAGTATGATTGAGATTGCCATTAACTTACAGTAGTAAGGTATTTCGTAATTATTCAGTACAAACTTGAGGATTAACAATCGTGTACACTATATGCCTAAGTGTTGTGTGGATTTAAGTGTTTTTTTTATGTATTTTTAACCTTCGGTAGTGTCCTTCTTGGTTTAGTCTTTTGTTGATTGAAGAAGTTTTCAGATGTATCCGATTTTTATCATTATTAAAGCGCATTTGAATTTTACAGATAAATGAAGTATAATTACTAAAATGTCACATTTGAAAAAGTCAGAAAATGAGTATTGAACTTCTGTATACAATACACACATTTTTAATTTTTTTTATACAGCGAGTCCCAAGACTGTATACAGTGAGTGCCTCGATTGACATAATAGCCACATCACCCTAATCTGTCAGAAAATAGTCTAGTTCACTGACCTGAAGATTTTCTGACGGCTTTTGATTAAAGGGACACATTGCCTTCAAATGTCATGAAATTTTGCTGTTTGGAAATGTTGCTTATCTTTTATAAGAGTTCTTCATGCAAAAAAACACGTATAATGTGTTGTAATTAGTGAGTGAGTAGTGAGTAGCTTGACGTCAATGTCAGTCGAAGTAACGTCAGAAAAACCGGTCGGCAAAAAAATACAAGAGTATGGCATTGATTTTGTAGCTTCCATTTAATTGAGAATTCAAAATGTTACGATCAAAATGATACGATGAGACGAGCTGTGGACGACATGCGCCGTCGATGTCAACTGTGCTTGGAGAGGGGAGGTGGACACGTGGAGGGTCTTGGCCAATGAGAGAAAATCAGAAACTTCTGCTGTTAAATGTTTTACTCATGATCATGAATAAAATCCAATGATTGAGCATGAATCTGTGTCGATTTTGTTCAGCAGGAAAGTGAACCAACTGCAATTTTGCACCACAATTTCAAGACAGTGGTGCTCAATGATGCGTGACCCTGGAATGTAACCCAAGGTATCATTGAAAAGCACAAAGCTTCTACTTTAAGATGATACCATGTTTTTGCTGGTAAACATAATAGTCTGGCCATATTATCCCTTTAAAGTAGGATTACCTTTTTTTAAACACCCTGTAGTACGCGATGGTCGCGTGCTGTATTATATTTCTTTAATTACATTTTCTTTAATGGTGAGGAAATGTTCCTTTGGACCATGATATCCATACAAAATATCCTTGAAAATGATGTTGGAACCATCCAATAAGATTGTTATGAACTTAAATACATTGTGGACAGCGTTTTTTTCATGTTACTATTATTATGGACCTTCGTAACAATTTTAGGGAGTAGTTGCATTTGTTTGGTTTTATGTTTATGCAAGTTGTCATTTTTAGGAGCGAAAGCATGATGTCATCAATTGAGAAAGCGCAACAACGGTGTCTCCATAGACGAAACCGTTTTTTACATTTTAGTTGGAAGGCTTTTAGTTGATTTTCATGGTAAATGGATCGTTTGAAATCTTTTTTCTTACCAATATTTCTTAAACACATTGTTGAAATTTGTCCAGACATATTTTTCTCCCAACTATTATTAGAGGCGTTCCTTTTACAAAAAATTTATTTTCCCTGGGTTGAAGGGCACACATTTCACTTTAACCCCCCAAATTTAATCTCTTCGGTTACTTACCTAACTTATTTCGTGCGTCTAAAAATTCTACCATTTTGTGACGGGACACGAACTGTATGTGGAATATTGAATCACCAACTGCACGTGTACATGTATGTATGATCACTGTATGAGCACTGAGTTACCCACACTTTGCATATTGGGAAATCTGAATAGTCTATTCAGTTTATGCATTGTTGTGTGGTAGGGAGAAGTGTAACAAGTAAGTCCGGAGAACAGACAGAGGACTGAAGGAGGACACTGTCCGAAACGCCGAGTTGCACACTCGTCCCTGTTCTTTTTAGAACCACAAATCTTCTTAGAAGAGATTTAATTCATGGTGTTACCCGCAACCTCAGTCTTTCTCGTAAGTTGTACTTAGCCTGTGGGGGCTCAAGTTTATAAACGGCGATGTTGGGCTAATATTTAGGCAGTTGATTGCTTGATTCTCAATTGATTAGGATAAACTATTGAATATGATGAAATGACATAGTGAATTATGAAGAATGATTAAAGGCTTAAGAAACTATCTCCGTTCACTAATTACTAGTCCGTGCTAGGGTGGACTCTACCTATTGTGAATCAAAAAAGGGATTAACTGACTAAAGGCCAAAGCCCCCAAGGGTTTAATTAAGAAAGGTCCACAGAGTGCCCCACCCTAGGGGAAGGATCCACCCTATTCCTATTCCACATTCCACATTCCCATTCAAGATTCCACTGGCCCTACTTCGGCCTACTGTTCCTGTGCACCGAGGAAGTGAAAGAGGAACTAAAACGCCAATTTTTTTGGGGACATTTTTGACTTATCTGATAGTTTATGCCTCCCCAAAACTAATGTAACAAGTTTCATGATTCTGAAAAATCAAAAAAAACGTTTTTGAGCCTTTTCTTTCTGAGCCACTTTGACTCGATTCAGAAAAGGCCGAGGTCAACTGCGTGCCGTATCGCGCGAGTATTGACGTACACGTGTAGAAACAGATGACGTCACTGTATTATACGACAATGTTTTACGTAGAGTCTGTACGTATTTGTTTGTCTAAGGCTAGTATTACTTGCTGTGCTTTTTGCTCATGATTCAGGAGTAACACTACGATAAACATATTTTAAAGTGTTGACATCTTTGTGAGACACATTAAGAATTGGGGTTGTAGGCTTGTTCTTGCTGAAAAGCTAGTTATGAGTCATACTTTCCTTTGTTTGCAGTCGGCTTTTATTGGGACCTGCGCGGTGAGTTGTGTGTGAGCTGATGCTATACTCTAGTCTGGCGACTTTGATTATGCAGCCCTCATAAGGACCCGCACCTTCTCAGAACTATACACACAATTTATGTTATAAGGTACCAGACTCAATCGCATGCAGCGCATGCGGTCATATGCAGCACGATCCTACACAAAACTGGTTCACTGTATCCGTCTTTGCTTTTTACTTTGTGCACATTTCAATGGTGTAGGACTGTAGGAAGTGTAGGATCCTACAAAATATACGGAGTGAAAAAAGCTGCCTCATTTCCGGCAGGGTATACATGCGGTACCTACCGTGCGTGTACAATGCATGTTGAGTCAAGCGAGCGTGGACGTGACAGGGAGACGACCGCGGGGCTCTCTGGCTGCTCGAGACGGCAACCGCAGTTAGCATCGTCGCGCTGGTGCGCGTGAGTCCGGGACACGATTGGAATGCTCGGTGCTTTTAGAGTTGGAATGGCTCCATCCTTCAAACGGAATTGTGCCTTCAAACCCAGCTGAGTTTTCATACTAACACTATCATCTATACAGTCTTTGGCGAAATGTTTTGCACATATTTTCGACCATTTCGACAGCCCAAAATCGATATTGTATTGTATATGGAAACGTTGTCTCATCCGCTCCGTGCGGCCTGCGTACATAGGGAAAATTAGCATTTTTTCATGAAAAAGTGATTTTATAAAAAAGTGCTTTCATTGCTAGTATTGGGCCGCCCGGGAGTCACAAGAACAACTATTCATCAAATCCAAAACCTAGAAATAATACCAGTCAGTTCCTCAGTTTCGTCGGAAAAAACATAGTAAGTCTGCAAGATGTCCTCGTTTTTACGTGGGAGAGTTGGCAAAACAGCGAGTTTCTTCGTACATGACCCGCTTTCGCAAGCCCTCACTCGTTTCACCGTGACCAGGCTGCTTCGGGCCTAGCGGTTTATGAATATGCTGATTGTTAGCTTTCTTGTGATATAAAACCTATTTTGATTGGTTAAATAATTTCGTCGGAAGAAAGCCTTTTAAAAAGACTGTCCATTAACAGCTAGCGTCTGAAATGACCTTTCGTCTAAAGGTCCCGGATGCACAAGCGCGCAAAGCTTCATTTGTGACGTCATAAATTATTACTCGGTGTCTTTCTTCGTCAAATGCTACAATTCTACAATATCTAATACAGTTTTAAATAATTATTAATATGTAAGACTATTTGTCAAGCTATTATTTTAAGTTTTGGGATTAATTTAAAGTGATATTTTACAATTAAAGCTGATTTTCAGTCCTATTTATTGTATCGTACCATTAAAACTCGTAGGGGGTTGGGAACTGTACAGGCCGCGCGCGCCAAATTTCAACTACATCCACGTACGTTAGTAACTTCTGCTTCTGCGTACGCGTTATTCAGTGGTTACATTGGTGTTTTGATCAGAAGAGTAAAGCATTAAAATACATGGAACTACACAACAATTTGTTACTGTTGTATGCTTACACTATGCCTGTCCCCTCATTGTGCCATTGTATCTTTACCCATTCCCACAATGGAACTACCCTGCACTGCAGGTCAGTGGCCCGCAACCTTGTGTACACATCGCTCCACAGAGCGCGCGTGTGGTCAATTCTTTTATGAGACAAAACCGGGCAAACGTTTCCATATGCTACAAAGCGGACCCACTGTCGCCTTTGAGCTCCATTCAGCACTGGGAATCGCAGTAAGGTTGGGTCAGGGTTTTTGTCGCTGTTCCTTGCAACCCCCAACTACACACGATTGAGGCATAATGATTATCTCAGATCCATGCTCATACTGAAATAATATCAAAATTAGACAAAATAGACGGGAAAACGGAGGAGTTAGGTCGACAAAAACTCTTCAGCAGCATCAACTCCACGTACGTACATGCATAGTGTTTGGCTGTAGCATCAACCGACTCTACACGTGTACGTCACGGGGTCACGTACATACATTTAACATACATAATGAGCTTTCGCGAAACAGGATAAATGGTTCAGAATAACAACCCTTTTTTTTTTATAAAAAAATTTCTCTCGTCTGCAAACTAATCTCCATCAGTTAAAAGAGTATTTAAACTGTCGGAAAAGTCCAAAAAGTCAAAAAGGAAATTGCCGTTTTAGTTCCTCTTGAAGCGCCTGGTGCTGTGGCCCACACTGCAGGGATACGACACCGTCGAGGCGCGACACGCTACCGAACTATAACCAGTCAGACGCAGGAGAACTGGTACACCAGGACGTCACAACGGTGCAATATATATAGAGAAAAAACATTCAGACTTGCGTCACATTCATTGTCAAAGATTTTCGGACAAACGGTAGATTTCCAAGGTATCGCCGTGCACATTTAGTCCAGTAAGAATTGATGAGGACCCTGACATTTTTGTTAACAGGCAAGTTTTAGTGACAATGTGCCTATTTTGACTCTAGCTTTCTCTTATAAAATTTAACTAAAATCAACGTTGTAAAAATATGTTAATTATTTTTTTTAAAAGGATGCATAATATATATTGAATAGCATGTATTTCGACAACTAAGCGAAATCATACCCTTTGAAAAATGGGGAAAGGATCCTCGCAAAATCCTCTTAGCGCTGATCAGCGTAGGACGTGAAATTTTCAGTGGCGTATTCTCACGCAGTTAAGCCTACGTCTACGTCTGCCGTACATTTGCTAAGTATTGTCAATAAAGATTGTAGAGTTTATTATCTTGTGTCTGCAGTGTTATTTTAGGTTGAAGTGGCTTCACGTGAAGAGAGAAATGTTAAGCGTAAGTCGGCTAGGTGTGGGGCGGTACCCGTGGACGTGGGTTCCACGGGACCGCCCGCTCCTCCAGGGGGCGAGACCAGGGAGACACCCTCCTCCCACGGACTCAGCCCGTTCCTCCGGCCATGGATAACGGGGACAACCAGCCGACTAAGAAGCTGACCAGTAAGAGTCGCCAAAGATGTTGAAGGGTCTGAAACCGGTGGTGGACCCACTGCTGAGCGGCTGGGCGGGTCTGATGTCAGGCGTCGTCGGGCGTCCTAACGATTCTTCAGACAACTCCGAGACGGAGCTTGTTCTTGGCAGAGTGATGAGACGGGCTAGGCCAAGGTAATCATGGAAGCGGTCATCAAACTCTTCCCAATCCATGACCAACATCTCGAAGGCTTCCTCGTTGTCTTGAAGGAAGAAAGAGTTGCTGTTGCTCGAAGACATCTTGGAGTGACTTGAGAAAGTATTCTGATGTTCTATGGAACCGGGTAGATGTTAAATGAAATTACCCAAGAACAGGCAGAGCTCATTTATAAGAAATGTCTGGGCTTGGGGTTCTTGCATCTTCATTGTTACCGGGACATGAGACAGGTAGCCGTCCTCAAGTTGTTATCTCTGATCTTTTACCGCCCAGTATAGGGACGGCTTCGTCCAAACGAATTCAAGGGGGAGCCGACTGTCTTATCTGCGGTTGGGTGCCCTTGCCGCGCGTGCTGCGCGTAATTACACAGGCTTTTCCCTTAATTGATAAATTTCTGCAAGCTCAAATTTCATGTAGTTTAGATGCAAAATTCACAGTAGTAAACTTCCAATTACATGTAGTACATAGCTCCCTTTAACTATTTCAATAGCCTGCCACGCTATTGGTCAGATACTAGAACTTGATATTGCACACGTGGACATTGACCATATTACTGGGTAAAACATAATTGGGCAACTGTTTTTTACCCAACATTGGTATTAATTTACCACATTGTTGGGTAATTCAGGTAAAAATGTACCAATTACAGGAAAGAATTTGCCCAAGATTTTGGGTTGTTGATATGTTGCCCAACATGAGATTAACTTCATTTACAAATTCGCAAAAAACAACATGTACAAATGTATTGATCCCGGGTTCATGCGATACTCGAATGCAAATTGCTTTGATTTCTATTCATAATGTTTAAGGTTTTAGTTTTTGAATTATTAATAACATACATATAAAACGTTGGGTATGGAATGCATTATATTAATTTGTTTAAGTTTTAATCGTTAAAGTTTATAATGTGTACAATTCGTTTTTCGTTGCTAAATATTGTTTGTATCGTAGGAAAGTTATTGTTATCTTGTATTTGATAGCATTTTAGGAGAGCCACCAGATAGTGATTAAGTTCGCTTCTGGCAATCCTTCAGGGTGTTATCAATATTATGTTTGTTTGTTTGTTTGTTTGTTTGTTGGCTTGTTACCTAAAATGTTTGTTTTGTACTTTGTGTCTGTACATGTATGTGTTCTTACCTAAGAAATAATAAACGAAATGAATGAAATGAAAACAATATGTTTTTTTTTAAGTAATAAATTATGCAAATATGAATAAGAAAACACACATGCCACAGAAAGGAAATACCAACATGTGACAAGTGTTTGCCTATTGATAAGATCCCGAACAATCTGAGATGAGACGGGCTAGGCCAAGGTAATCATGGAAGCGGTCAAACTCTTCCCAATCCATGACCAACATCTCGAAGGCTTCCTCGTTGTCTTGAAGGAAGAAAGAGTTGCTGTTGCTCGAAGACATCTTGGAGTGACTTGAGAAAGTATTCTGATGTTCTATGGAACCGGGTAGATGTTAAATGAAATTACCCAAGAACAGGCAGAGCTCATTTATAAGAAATGTCTGGGCTTGGGGTTCTTGCATCTTCATTGTTACCGGGACATGAAACAGGTAGCCGTCCTCAAGTTGTTATCTCTGATCTTTTACCGCCCAGTATAGGGACGGCTTCGTCCAAACGAATTCAAAGGCGAGCCGACTGTCTTCTCTGCGGTTGGGTGCCCTTGCCGCGCGTGCTGCGCGTAATTACACAGACTTTCCCCTTAATTGATAAATTTCTGCAAGCTCAAATTTCATGTAGTTTAGTCGGGATTCAGTGTACAGCCGCAAACCTGCTATGATCGTGACAACACAGCCCCTTTAATAGCTACGAACCGCCATTAACAACGTCTTGGGAATTTTGTAAAATCTCCCGCCGAAAAATGGGGAAACTAGTGCGCATGCGCAATTCTGTATGAAAATGAGGAACATTTTCTCTTCACGCACCCGCATATACGAAGAAGAGCTGCCATGAAGTTGCACAATAGTCTGGTAGCTATCTATACTACTTGCCGAAGGGGCGCCGTTCGCGATCGAAGCTTCGTAGGATCGAATTTCCCTTCACAATAATTATACTAAATACCAAATAAATAAAATATTAAAAAAATAATTGCGGGCACAGACATGGGTGCATATTCTGAGAAGTCGAAGCTTGCAAAATACATGTCCTTAAAGGTAATGTACATGATGGGCGGATTTGGGGGTTAGTTTTTTACAGGAAATATCGTTCTACTAACCTGTTCAAAGTTTTGCGTTGTTGGATGGCGAAAACAAGAGAGAAAAACGGCGCTCCTTTCCAGCCGTTTGGCGGATGATAGCCTTTTGTCAAGGCACGCGTGGCTACCTGGACGCGTGACGCGCTCCGAATGGCAGCATGTCCGGGGCGCGCCAATGTTCGGGTAGCCACGCGCGCCTCGACTTAGGTCTAAAGGGCAGTTTTCCAACGTTTTCCAGCTGGAAATCGTTGGAAAACGATATCAATTTTTTACTTTTCTTGACAACGACAGCACAACTAGTGCCGTAATTTCACAGGATGATTGAGACTACTGTTAACTTACAATCGAGTAAGGTATTTCGTAATAATTCAGTAAAAACAAATTGGACGATTACCAATCGTGTACACTACTTTTAAATATAATAAATAACTGAGAAATGTCAGAAAAAACATTACTTGTTTTTTTTCCGGAAACCCTTAGAGTTAATTAATCAAATATGCATTCTGGTATGATGCCTTTTTAAACAAAAAAGTTATGTGCTGTTGACCAAGCTTTCAGGTGCCGCGATTCACCGGGACCCCATACTCCGGCTTACCGGCTCCCATGTAGGACTCTTAAGGGCTCGGATTCCGGTCCATCACAGATCAGACCCCGGTCCATCACACCTCCTTCCCCACTCATCCATATAACCCGAAGGTCTAGCACCGTAAAAGGGAGGAACATGGCTGCACCCTAAGCAATGACTGCCGAGCCAGCCAAACGTGCCATGAGCCTGTACGAGGATGCTTACCGGACTTCACGAGCGGTCCCAACTGCACTGCTAATCGACCGCACGCCACAGTACAGTTGGTATTTGGGGACGGTAAACGAATACTCTTATAAATAATGACAATCACATTTCTGGAAAAGAAAAAGGAAATACTGAAAAGCTGGGAATCGAACCCTCAGCTTAAGAGCCGATAAACGACTCGATGAACGACTCGCTTAACCACTCGGCCACTAAGCTGTTACTGCCTTAGAGAATTTTTAAACCTATTGAAACAGAGAAGAAACCACACGGCGGCAGTACAATACCCGAACATGGTTGAATGAATACTATTATCCCTTGCGTACGGATGACGCCATATGGCGTCAAAAAAATGCCACCAGGCCGGATGGCGTGATTTGTTTTTTCTAGGGAAGTTAGGGCAATTATCATAAATGGGCGCTGTACTTGGCTGTGTGAGCTGAGACAGGTTCTCAGACTTGTTTTCCCTTGAAATAAAACCCTCCACACCACAATTAGTACAAGAAAAAGAAATATAAATCGGGCAAAGGATTCGAACCCAGGCCTCTGTAGTTCAAAGCCTTACGCTCTACCAATATAGCCACAACAGTAGCTGGACCAAACATTTTTACTTCAACTTTACATTGTTGTCTGAATGATGCGTGCGATGCTTATTATAAAAAATAAATTAATCATAAATATGCATGATGGTAATGCCGGTCTAGACACGCCCATTTATGATAACTGCCCCTAACCTTCCTTGGAAACAAAATTATGCGGCCGGATGACGCCATTAGCCGCCGTTTGTGCAGTTTCAATCCATTGTTGGATTATTGTTTATGTCATGCGCGCTTGACTGCAAAAACACATTGTAGCGGTTCGATTTGGCTGCCAGAACCGCTGCAACACCCCGACGTCTCCTGTAAAATACCGTGCCCAAGGGGTTAAGAATCATGGCTTTATAACTGTAAATTTGAAAAATGAGGGAAACTAGTGCGCATGCGTCAATTCTGTATGAAAATGAGGAACATTTTCTCTTCACGCACGCGCACATACGAAGAAGAGCTGCCATGAAGTTGCACAATAGTCTGGTAGCTATCTATACTGGCGAAGGGGCGCCGTTCGCGATCGAAGCTGCTATGCTTTGCCGGCTATGCGCTAGCGGTTGCAGTGTCAAGTTCACCGCTCGTGTTCGCATGCGACGTCTTGCAACTGTGACGATCGACGCGAGGGAGATACGACGGGGAATTGAAAGGTGCAAACTACATAATGCGCGCTGCAATTATTGGGCTAAGCAGGTGCGTGCGCACAACACGGCTTCTACGAAATTCCCAAGACGTTGTTACTGGCCGTTTGTGCTTAATATTTTGTCGTTATAACGCCCTCTCGCGGCGGCCGGTTATCGCGTATATTATACGTAACAACTTCTTGAACCAAGACTAGGTAGACAACTGTACTCTCTTAATGTAAAAGAGTGAAAAACTCACTCTCAAAAAGAGTAAATCCCTTCTCAAACCACTCAAAAAGAGTGAATCTCTCATAAAAACCACTCGAAAAGAGTGAAAACCACTCGAAAAGAGTGAAATTTCCACTCTTTCAAGAAACCATATAAGGGACAACTCGAAAAAGAGTTGTCCCTTATACTTTTTTACATTAAGAGAGTAGGCCTACTGTACACTCTAAAAACTAAAGTGTTAATTCCCACTTGATAAATGTTGCACTTAACAATTGCTATGAGTTCGGTCAGTGACCACACTTTACTTGTTGATTCAACAGTTTTCAAAGTGTTACAAATTCCAACACTTTTAAAGAGTTACAATGGTGTCGAGCCACTTTGCAACACTTAAAAAAGTGTTGAAAAAGTGTTGGGATCGAACACGTTCAAAATGTTGGAACAGCCATTTTATCACCCTTTTACCAGTTGCATAGTGTTGGGGAAGTGTTGGGATCAAACACTTTGAAAATGTTGGAACAGCCATTTTATCATCCTTTTACCAGTTGGATAGTGTTGGGATCGAACACTTTGCAAATGTTGGAACAACCATGTTATCGCCCTTTTACCAGTTGGATAGTGTTGGGGAAAGTGTTGGGATCGAACACTTTGAAACTGTTGGAACAGCCATTTTATCACCCTTTTACCAGTTGGATAGTGTTGGGGAAGTGTTGGGATCGAACACTTTGAAAATGTTGGAACAGCCATTTTATCACCCTTTTACCAGTTGGATAGTGTTGGGATCGAACACTTTGCAAATGTTGGAACAACCATGTTATCGCCCTTTTACCAGTTGGATAGTGTTGGGGAAAGTGTTGGGATCGAACACTTTGAAACTGTTGGAACAGCCATTTTATCACCCTTTTACCAGTTGGATAGTGTTGGGGAAGTGTTGGGATCGAACACTTTGAAAATAATGGAACTCCCATTTTATCGCCATTTTACCCGTTGGATAATGTTGGGATCCAACACTGAAAATGCAGGAAAAAACTGATTGGTTATCCGGATAAATCAGTCTATAAATTGCCTGCAGAGACATGGTAAAATAAAGACAGAATATTGTTTGAAGGATTTTCTGTTTATTTTTGCATTTTAAATTGACCAGTTTCAAATTACAAACATTTCAGTTTCTAGTACTAAAATCCCATTATTGCATTAATAATTTAAATAATAAAAATGATACAAATTACTTATGTATTATAGTTCCTATTGAAGAAACTCAATTCTTTTCTTGAATTAATTTGTTCAGTTCAAGAAAAACAATTAAAACCACCTACTCTCCCTGCTTGTCAAATTAATCAGTTTGTGTCATTTTGCAGAGCTCAACGTTAACAAGAACCAATTCTCTACTTGAGACAATTTGCTCAGTTCAAGAATAACAATGAAAACCACCTAAACTCCTCCTTTGTGTCAAGTTACTTAATGTACACACAGAACACCTTGGTTTCTTCAATTTTTCATTCTGCACAGCTCAACACGAGCAATAAGAACCATCTCAATTCTCCACTTAATGTATGAACACAGTTCAAGAATAACAATTAAAAACACCTAAAGTCCTCTTTTGTGTGACTTTACATACTTAATGTAAATAATACGAACCACTTGGATTCTCAGTTTGCACAGCTCAATGTTAACAAGAATCATCTCAATTCTCTACCTGAATCCATTTGTTCAGTTCAAGAAAAAACATTAAAACCACCTAAACTCCACCTTTGTGTCAAGTTACTTAATGTACACACAGAACACCTTGGTTTCTTCAATTTTTCATTCTGCACAGCTCAACACTAGCAATAAGAACCATCTCAATTCCCCACTTAATCTAAATTTATGAACACAGTTCAAGAATAACAATTAAAACCACCTAATTATAAACTCCCTGCTTTTGTCAATTTACATAATTCAATGTAAAAATGAAGAACCACTTGGATTCTCAGTTTGTATCATTTTGCACAGGTTACCGTTAACAAGAACCATTTCAATTCTCCGAGACAATTTGCACAGAATAACAATTAAAACCACCTAAACTCCCTGCTTTTGCAATTTACATAATTCAATGTCAAAATGAAGAACCACTTGGATTCTCAGTTTGTATCATTTTGCACAGATTAACGTAAATAAGAACCATCTCAATTCTCTGAGACAATTTGCACAGAATAACAATTAAAACCACCTAAAGCACCCTGCTTTTGTCAATTTACATTATTCAATGTAACAACCACTTGGATTCTCAGTTTGTATCATTTTGCACAGCTCAACGTTAACAAGAATTATTTCAATTCTATTCTTTGAGACAATTTTCACAGTTTATGAATAACAATAAAACCCACCTAAATTCTGTTTTTGTTAATTTACATTATTCAATGTAAAATTGAAGAACCACTTGGATTCTCGGTTTGTGTCATTTTGCACAGCTCAACGTTAACATTTCAATTCTATTCTTTGAGAAAATGTGCACAGTTTAAGAATAACAATAAAAACCACCTAAATTCTGTTTTTGTCAATTTACATTATTCAATGTAAAAATGAAGAACCACTTGGATTCTCAGTTTGTATCATTTTGCACAGATTAACCTTAACACGAACCATCTCAATTCTCTGAGACAATTTGCACAGAATAACAATTAAAACCACCTAAACTCCCTGCTTTTGCAATTTACATAATTCAATGTAAAAATGAAGAACCACTTGGATTCTCAGTTTGTATCATTTTGCACAGCTCAATGTTAACAAGAACCATCTCAATACTCTACTTTGAGACAATTTGCACAGTTTAAGAATAACAATAGACCTTTACATGTATCATGCCATCTTGAAAATGAAAGCGAGGAAATAAACATTGGAAATAGTGTGTGCAGTGAACGAGTAACTCGCAAAGTTCCAGCAGATTGACAATCTTTTAGATGGATGGATAGGCGATGTCTCATTGCATGTTGAAGAAGGATCCAGGAATATAAAACCTTAATCAGTAGCCAAATGAAAGATTCCCTGCAGTAGTTAATGCTGCAGCACCGCCGTCAATGTCAGACTTTCTATTTTTTTGCTTATTCATCCGTGTCGTTTTCTAAGTTGAAATTGCATTTATTGGTAGAAACTACTTACATTATAAGGCTCGCAACAGGAAACTGGAAATAATTGGAACTGGAGCCCAATACTAACATGAAAATGGCTCCTCCATGCAGACATTTTTTTAACGATTGTGCATGGTACCCCCGACTCATTTACGAACAAAACTATACAGGCATTCGAGACGACCGTCTGTCTCGAGGGCCTATATTCTTTTGCATGTAAATGAGTCTGGGTACAGTGCAGAACGGTTGAGAATTAAATGTCTTCATGTCATTTTTCATGTTTGCATTGGGCTCCAGTTCCTCTTATTTTTAGGAAACGTCGGGTCCTGTGTGAATGACAATTCACGGATATCCTTATATAATGTAAGTAGTTTGTTTCAAATATATGCAATTTTAGCTCAGATAATGTCACGATGGAGAAGTGACAATAGAAAGCCTTGCAGCGGTGCTGCAGCGTTACCTTCTACGGAAAGTTCAGTGCAGCTACTGTTTTTAGGCTAATTCATATTGTAATCCTTCAAATTACAATGAGACTTACCTACATTACGGATTGATGTTTCGGAGAATTTGAGCTATCCATCTATTTATAAGACTGTCAATCTGCTGTAACTTTGCGAGAGTCACTTGTTTACCGCACACACTTTTTACACCGCTATGTTTGTTTGTATTTTTTGCCTCGCTCTGATTTTCAAGATGACGTAATAAGGTCTATTAAAATAAGCTCCATTTGGATTCGGTTGGTGTTTATATATTTGCACAGTTTAAGAATAACAATTAAAATCACCTCAAGTCAACACCCTGCTTTTGTCAAATTTACATTATTTAATGTAAACAATAAGAACCACCTGAATTATTCTCTTTTACTAAAACTCATACATATTCGCAATGGTTACCACTGCAATAGTCTACTACGCATGTGCTTTACAAAGCAATCGTGGAACTAGCGCACGGGGATACATAGTGGGCACCCACGTACATCGCCCTAGAAGTACGCCTATATGCAGCAGGGCAAACAATTTTGCTGAAAAAATGTATGCGTAACTTCATGAAATGTTTGTGAATATGTATGAGGTATAGTAGAAACAAATAAAACAGTTTAGTTCGGATGGATAGTTGATATTAGCTCCCCTTGGTATTAGAACTTGACAGACTAGCAGTCTTGTTGACTTAAGTGACTGAGTCGGACTCGAGTCGGACTCAAGTCGTTATTTTCTTTTAATTTAAAAAAATTGTTCAGATGGACTTAAAAAAAAAAGTGATTTAAGACTTGTGACTCGACTTGGAAAAATTGACTTGCGACCTCATTTGACTCGAAAAAAACAACTGACTTGCGACTTGACTTGACTTGTCAAAACATGACTTGGTTACCATCAATGCTACAGACAAGTTTCCCGGGCTTATCACCTCGGAAACTAGTTTTTATTAGAATACTGATGGGAGCTATCAACTACACAGTTTATCAGCCCTCAAATTTAAACCATGTTTTTGTATACTAATTAACACCCGTTTGCACAGTTCAAGAATAACAATTAAAACCACCTAAACTCCCTGCTTTTGTCAATTTACATAATTCAATGTAAAAATGAAGAACCACTTGGATTCTCGGTTTGTATCATTTTGCACAGATTAGCGTTAACAAGAACCATTTCAATTCTCTTTGAGACAATTTGCACAGAATAACAATTAAAACCACCTAAACTCCCTGCTTTTGCAATTTACATAATTCAATGTAAAAATGAAGAACCACTTGGATTCTCAGTTTGTATCATTTTGCACAGCTCAATGTTAACAAGAACCATCTCAATACTCTACTTTGAGACAATTTGCACAGTTTAAGAATAACAATAGACCTTTACATGTATCATGCCATCTTGAAAATGAAAGCGAGGAAATAAACATTGGAAATAGTGTGTGCAGTGAACGAGTAACTCGCAAAGTTCCAGCAGATTGACAATCTTGTAGATGGATGGATAGGCGATGTCTCATTGCATGTTGAAGAAGGATCCAGGAATATAAAACCTTAATCAGTAGCCAAATGAAAGATTCCCTGCAGTAGTTAATGCTGCAGCACCGCCGTCAATGTCAGACTTTCTATTTTTTTGCTTATTCATCCGTGTCGTTTTCTAAGTTGAAATTGCATTTATTGGTAGAAACTACTTACATTATAAGGCTCGCAACAGGAAACTGGAAATAATTGGAACTGGAGCCCAATACTAACATGAAAATGGCTCCTCCGTGCAGACATTTTTTTAACGATTGTGCATGGTACCCCCGACTCATTTACGAACAAAACTATACAGGCATTCGAGACGACCGTCTGTCTCGAGGGCCTATATTCTTTTGCATGTAAATGAGTCTGGGTACAGTGCAGAACGGTTGAGAATTAAATGTCTTCATGTCATTTTTCATGTTTGCATTGGGCTCCAGTTCCTCTTATTTTTAGGAAACGTCGGGTCCTGTGTGAATGACAATTCACGGATATCCTTATATAATGTAAGTAGTTTGTTTCAAATAAATGCAATTTTAGCTCAGATAATGTCACGATGGAGAAGTGACAATAGAAAGCCTTGCAGCGGTGCTGCAGCGTTACCTTCTATGGAAAGTTCAGTGCAGCTACTGTTTTTAGGCTAATTCATATTGTAATCCTTCTTCAAATTACAATGAGACTTACCTACATTACGGATTGATGTTTCGGAGAATTTGAGCTATCCATCTATTTATAAGACTGTCAATCTGCTGTAACTTTGCGAGAGTCACTTGTTTACCGCACACACTTTTTACACCGCTATGTTTGTTTGTATTATTTGCCTCGCTCTGATTTTCAAGATGACGTAATAAGGTCTATTAAAATAAGCTCCATTTGGATTCGGTTGGTGTTTATATATTTGCACAGTTTAAGAATAACAATTAAAATCACCTCAACACCCTGCTTTTGTCAAATTTACATTATTTAATGTAAACAATAAGAACCACCTGATTTATTATATTTTACTAAAACTCATACATATTCGCAATGGTTACCACTGCAATAGTCTACTACGCATGTGCTTTACAAAGCAATCGTGGAACTAGCGCACGGGGATACATAGTGGGCACCCACGTACATCGCCCTAGAAGTAGGCCTATATGCAGCAGGGCAAAAAATTTTGCTAAAAAATGTATGCGTAACTTCATGAAATGTTTGTGATTATGTATGAGGTATAGTAGAAACAAATAAAACAGTTTAGTTCGGATGGATAGTTGATATTAGCTCCCCTTGGTATTGGAACTTGACAGACTAGCAGTCTTGCTGACTTAAGTGACTGACTCGGACTCGAGTCCAACTCAAGTCGTTATTGTTTTGTAATTTGAATTTTTTTTTAGATGGACTTAAAAAAAACAAGGGACTTAATTAAGACTTGTGACTTGACTTGGAAAAATTCACTTGCGACCTCATTTGACTCGAAAAATCAGCTGTCCAGCAGCGATCATTTAACACTCTACAGCGGACGTCGGAACCACTAGATATATGAGTTTGCAAGATAAAGAAGAGGTCAACATTAAAAAAATAAAAAATAAAAATGGGACCGGACATCTTGATTTTGTGTGCAACTTGCTTACTTTGACAGTGCAGATATGCTCATCATCAGCTCCCTAACCCGCACTGGCACCTTGGCGTTTGACACACCAATATCGTACACATAGGTTTCCAAAAATGAAAAAAACGACGACAACTGTGTGGCATAGTGAAGGTTGAATGTATAATGGACTTTGAAGAGTTTGTCCACCGCTAGTGTGAAGTCGTCAGCGCATGGCATTACCTGTTGCCCGTCTATGACGACGAAAAACTGTGATGGGGCTGCACGGCTGCCCAAGCACAGAATGTACGGTTGAGTCCGTTCGTGACCCCTCTCTTTCTGGTCTCTGAGATGTTCTTGAACATGAGTACCAACCTAAAAAATAAGAAATTATCCAGATAGTCTCACAAATAAAACTGCTTCACTGAAATTCATATATCTGTCAAAAACATGAACATTCTACATCAAGTTAACACTTAGGACATGATGTTTTTTAAACTTTCAGTAAATTTGGACACCCCAGGCCATTTACCAAATATTTGCTTTAACAATTAAGGTCATATTAAAAAGTGTATGTACCCCTCATAGGCAGATTATCAAATTATAATTATTCAAACAAGAATCTCTCGTGACAGCACCATAAACCATATCGCAATACCACCTGGTTGAGACGTCACAATGGTCAAGGGATTGTGGAAAGGAAACAGGAGCAATTTTGTTTGCTCTTCCTTCCCACAATCCTTTGTAACCATTGTGACGTCTATAACCAGACGTTTTTTGCGATAAGGTCTATGCTCACAGCATTGATCTATATAATGGAGATCAATGTCAGTTAGAAAAAAAGACTTTGTGAGTCACAGAGTTGTCATGGTTGTTAGTCTAAATATTATACCCAGCACGATATGGGGCTAGAGGGGTAACCCCTTTTGTCCGTATACCCTATACACTTCCAGACTATTGTTACTTAACACATCCACCCAGATACCTAAAAAGAATTCCGGAGATTCCAGGAACACAATGACAACGCAAAAGAGGGGGGTTCCCTCTGCCCCATATCGTGCATCATATGCTAAATAGCCGAATTTAAATTCCATATTTTCTGGGCAACCACTTCAGAGTTAAAATGACAAAATTACTGTTGCTCGCCTGAAGTTCAGCTGGAAAAGCCAATTTCCAAGTCTTGATTTTTCTATTCTTTTTTCTTCCGTCTCCAACTAAATCTACACTGTACTGTGTCTCTTTTTGGGATAGAGCCATCATTCCATTCCATTCCATTTAACCCCTTGCGTACGGTTGACGCCACATGGCGCAAAAAAAACCAGTGCCACTACGATACCAGGCCGGATGACGCCATTGACCTCTGTTTGTGCAGTTTCAATCCACTGTTGGAATAAACAGTGCCACCAGGCCGGATGACGCCATTGGCCGCCGTTTGTGCAGTTTCAATCCATTGTTGGATTATTGTGTATATGTTACGCTTGACTGCACAAACATTGTGGCCGTTTCGCTTGGCTGCCAGAGCCGCCGCGGCACCCCGACGTCTCCCGTAAAAAAATGTACTCAAGGGGTTATAAACACACTCCAACTGACACATTCAATGTCCAAAGTGAAGCTTTAAAATAAAGCTTGTATGCATCTTAACGTACAAATGCAAGTTCCATTAATGTGATTATGTAAATACCGGCAATCGTGGACTACATTGTAGGGACAAAAGGGTTAGGGCATAGACAAAGGGTCCATGATTGAGCAAACGTCCATGTTTAAAATTCGTGTTCAAAACGTATGGGAGTGGCCTTCCGAAAAAAGTTATTGTACAAACAAAAAAGGGACAATAGGGAGTCTGCGATTGCCGGTATTTACACACATGTCATGTGTGCGTGTGTAAATACCGGCAATCTTGGACTCGGGACAAAAGATTTAGGGCGTAGACAAACGGTCCACAATTGAACGAACGTACGCGATTGAAAATCTTGGGTTTTGGTTTGTTAAATGAGATCAGACTCCTCCCAGGCCCGACTCCACCATATATATGTACATGTATAATCAACCATGTGTTCTCTCCTAATTGGAAGAATCTGTTTTTGTGTACCTGCTTTGTTGTTGACGATGATGCTATCTTCTTCTGTCTTCAACGTTGCAACTTGCTTTACATGTACATTGTGTAAGTAGATCCAGTTGACCAGAAGGCTCACCAATACAACTATTTAGGGCCAGGTCAACACAGCCTGTCATATGGGCTGAAAGTTAGAAATTCCATGTTTAAATTTCACTCAAAACATGCAAGTTGACATGTACATGTAGGAGGTAGACGTGTGTGCGAAACAGCATTGGCAACTGATACGCAGGCAAACTCTTGCGTACCAACATGACCAACCAGCCGACTAGTAGCCAACTTGTACTTTTAAATTAAAACACATAGCCTAGAGGGCAAGATGTAAAAAATTAAAGATGTCCAAGTGCTTGTAAGATAAGGGTCCATTGGAAATGGTACACTAGGAATATGTGTGTGCATCATTTTATCTATATTTTACCATGCCATCAATGTTTTAATGTGAGATGCATGTTGTTGATAATGTGCCTCATAAATTTATCAATTTGTTTTCTTTAAGTACTCATTGAATATTTGACTCCATATTTTCCAAGATTTGAATCAACTAGCTTGATCCAACCCTAACCAGTTTCAACAATTTTTTTCTCAAACAAATGAATAAGAAAAAAATAGTAATATTGAAAAAAATAAAAAATAAACATGATTAGTTTACAATTTGTCGTAATTTGCATGTAACCACATCCTTTAAGAGAAAAAAGCATTAGAAAATTGTGGCGTTTGTCACAGTTTATAGTAAATTTCACTGTAAATAGTTCCTTTTTAACTTCTGGCTTTTTACTGTCACCATTACTTACACTTACAGCCCTACTCCAACGGCAGCCCTACACAACGAGTTTTACAACCGGTCGACTTCAAATATCTACCCAAATTCTTATCGCTGAACACTTAGTTTTATATACATCATTGTATTCCTGACATGTTAGCAATTTCTACAGTATATAACAAGGCTTACTAAATGCTGAATTCGTCTGGCTGTGAGGTACGTACGTCTTTAAAAATGACAAATGCTCAAAAACCTTCCAAAACGTCTTTACATGGAGGACGCCATCTTGTATTCATCGCTTGAATTGAGAGAAGTCAGGGCACCCGGCGGTTGTAGAAAATGGTCTGCTCATGAATTATGCACGATAGTCAATTGTCATGTACGACGCACGGTTGTTTCGTGAGAAGTCAGGGCACCATACTCGGCGGCTGTAGAAACTGGTCTTGTTATGAATTATGCATGAGGCGTCGCGCGGATGTATGCACACACGAATCCGCTGACGTTTTATGCATAGCCTAGGCCTAATTCATAACAAGACCAGTGCCCTGACTTCTCACGAAACAACCGCGTGTCGTACATACTCATGCATAATTCATCAGCAGACCATTTTCTACAACCGCCGGGTGCCCTGACTTCTCTCGATCCTATAGCGTCGGTTGTCGGTCACTTCGCACAAAAACCACTTCGCCCAAATCCCACTTCGCCCAATCACCACTTCGCCTATTAAGTGGTTTTTATTCTATTAATACTGAGACTTTTTAGAAAAACGACAACGCCACAACGGCGCTAGAACACTTTCGTTTTGGTGCATTCAAGACTATTTGTTGCGTTCTTATACATGTATTGAGTTTTGTGACATCCTTTGACGGTTGAAGCATTCAAATTAGCGAACGTCGGTGTGCATAATTATGACGTAATGACCATGCTTTTCTTTTCTTATTCGTTTGTGGGCAATCACTTTCATCAAGTGGTTATTCAAATTATTAGATTTTTTTAATTGATGTATTTTCCTAGAGGTTTTTATAAAAAGTTTGTAAAATTTATAATGAAATTGTAACATTTATAATGTAACATCTGAACTGATATAAGGGATGTATTGTAAACGAACTAATGAAATAAAAATAGGGCATACAGATCGGGCATGGGCGAAGTGGCGTTTGGGCGAAGTGGCGTTTGGGCGAAGTGGCGTTTGGGCGAAGTGGCGTTTGGGCGAAGTGGCGTTTGGGCGAAGTGGCGTTTGGGCGAAGTGGCGTTTGGGCGAAGTGGCGTTTGGGCGAAGTGGCGTTTGGGCGAAGTGGCGTTTGGGCGAAGTGGCGTTTGGGCGAAGTGGCGTTTGGGCGAAGTGGCGTTTGGGCGAAGTGGCTGTATAGTGTAAAGCATAGTGTCTAGCTAAGGCAACATAAAAAAAATTAGTTGTTTCTCATCAGAACCCTTGTGGCGAAAAGGCCCGTCAGGGCAATTTATATTTTATAGTGCAGCGAGCTTGCTCAAAATACGTACGTACATATAGCGGAAGCCGAACCGTGGCACGCACGGTGCCTGCAGTGCTTGTGTATACGCACCGCCCCGTACTCTCCGTGCTCCGCCAGGAGCACAGCCTTGATGAAACTGTTTACTTCCGGGTTTTTCGTTACGTTAATGATTAAGCTATTTGCAATCGCGCGTGATCTGATTGGTCCTTAAATTGAACGTCACGTTAAATAATTCATGCTACATGCGCGCGTGAAAAACATAGCATCATCGCGCGATGAACGCGCGTTGGTTCACAAAGGTCAACAGTAAATATTCCAGGGAGCTGATTGGACATTTGTAAATTAATCATTCAGATTCAGCTGCGCAAACCAAGAAGCGATTGGCCATTGGGAAACATACCTGAGACTAGATTTATTGATTTTCCCGGCTTCTGGCACATGGCCACTGACGTTACTATTATTACAGTAGAGTTCACACGGCCATCAGCTGATGGGTCAGCAGGCACGTTCCCTGACCTGAGACTGGGGGGGTTCGTCAAACCCCAAAGTGGAACTTTTTATTAAACCCCCCCCCCCCCCCACCCCCCCAAAAAAAAAACACACACACACACACACAGTCGTGTACCGACCTCCAAACGCGGACGTCCCATTGTTCCTCTTTTTTACTCTAACTTTTTCGGAAAGCCTCCATAGGTTTTGTACACACTTCCAATCGCGGACGTATGCTGGGAATCGCGGACGATATTGTTCTCTTTTGTTCTCTGGCATTTTTCGTCCGCGGTTTGAATACACCAACGCGCCCACACACACACAAGAAGCGGAACTCATCAGCGAGCAGGGGGTTCGTTCGAACCCCCTGAACCCCCCCAGCGTACGGGCCTGGTCAGGTTGCCAGTGTTTATAATAAAAACCTCTCCAACGTGAGTTTTAACTGGTATTGTTTACAACAGCGTGTTTTATAGCGTATATAAAAAAAAAAATTTCTGCTCAGAATTTCTGGGCGTCCGGTAGTGCCTACATTTATATTTTAACTTTTTTTTATAGGCCTAATTAAAAAATATCAACCCGGCAAGAAAAATCCGCCCGGCCGCTGATAAGGAACAAGTTATTTTTTTTAAGTTGCCTAAATTTAAAGAGGTTTTGGAAGGTTTTGGAGCATTTGTCATTTTTTAAGACCTCACAGCTGGACGAATTCAGCATTTAGTAGTCCTAAGGCTTGTTATAACTGTAGAAATTGCTAGGCCTAACATGTCAGGAATACAATTACAATGATGTCCTCCATCATTTTTGTCCTCGGTGTTCAGCGATAAGAATTTGGGGAGATAGGAAATCAAAGTTAGGGACATAAGGCCTAATAAATGTGTGAGAGCGCTGTTCATTTGGTGACTCATTTTCTGAATAGGAAATTGTGATTACAATTTTTTTTTTTTTTGCACATTCTTACAGCTTTATTTTAATTCAAACATCAGAATTTTTGAAATCATGATTGCCATCTGTCTTTTATTCATTGAAATAGCCTAAGCCTAAAAAAGGCATGAATTAAAGACAAAGATTTTGAAAAAATGCGAGTTTTAGGCATTTGTCATAAACTGCACTCCAATTTGTGTACAAAATAATCAAACTTTACTCTGCATTCCATTTCCATGATTAACGTTAAACCATGGAGGTAGGTACCTCTATGGTAGGTACCTGACCATGGTTAAACCAAACGTACACATTTCAGGGACAAAAAAATCCCCACTTTAAATCAATTTTTCTTTGCTTTGCAAAATCCGATGGAATCCGACTTGAATCAAATCGTTTCTAATGACTTTCTCTTCAAAAATCAAAACCACATCAAAACAAATGTACAAAATTTATTTGAAAAATTAATTAATCTCCCTAAAGTCGACCGGTTGTAAAACTCGGCGTGTAGCCATAGCCTAGGCTGAGGGCTGCCGTTGGAGTAGGCATGGTAGGGCTGTAATGGTAACAGTAAAAAGCCAGCAGAAGTTAAAAAAGGAACCATTTACAGCCCTATTTGCAGGGCTAGGTAGGGTCTACATCAAATATCATTGTCATAGGGCCTCATGCACACATGACGTACACAGGGTGCCTTGATTCATGTGATTTGGAAATTTACACGTAACACGTTGGGCCTATACTTTCGACGAACCGTAGGCAGCCCTACTCATTAAAGTTCCCATATTAGTTTAATATTTACATGTTTAGATCTGAATAAATATTCTCACCTGACCTTGGTCTGCGACTAGGGTCTAGAGTCACAAATTTCCGGGCTAACGTCAGCCTTCCTCCAGCTAGCTCCGTGACGTGACAAGCACAACTCGAAGTTTGTCTAATCGATGTCATCACATGCGCGTGCGCGTTGTCCAAATTGGGTGTCGTGAAGCTCAGGCTACGGCTTGATTTGCTATTAGACGCCACAGTGAATAGCCCTAGCCGTAGACAACAATGCCTGTTTCGGATACGGCCGGCCAACGACGTGTCGCGATCGATAAAATCGAGCGGGAAAACTTTGACTCGCAGCCAACCAATCGAATAAGCTTTATTCTATCTTGGACAAATAAGAGCGCTGTTACGACGCTATTTTGGGATACAAACCGCATAATATGCAAATACATGTGAATCCCAGGTTATTGACAAATACTGTTGTATACTAATTACTCTATTTTTATTACTTAAAAAAAACAAAAAATCTTTAACTATAGATTGAAGTTAAGTGCTATAAACTTGGGCTAGCCTTCAATAAATGTGATTTCCAACGAAGCATCTCGAAGATGGCGTTTATACAGCATCCCCATTCGCTCAAGAATTCTTTTGTATAGCCGGCCGCGCGCATGCGTTTAGAATATAGGCGGGAAGTTCATCTTGCTCACTAACACATACAAACTGTTAAATGTAACATCTTTAGCGGGGAAGATCATCTTGCTCACTAACACTTACAAACTGTTAAGTTTCACATCTTGGAATTGCTTCCCTTTAACATTACTAAGGGTTGGAGTCACACTTTGTAACATTTGAAATGTTATTTCGGTATTAACACTTCGAAAATGTTAATATCCAACACTTCAGTTTTTAGAGTGTATGGAGTACCTAAGTCTGACGTCAGTTGCCGCGGCAATGGTTCCAAACAAATGCAGTTTAGAATGTATTCTGGTTCCAAACATTGTATTGATTGACGTCATCACTTCGGTACTCTATACAGTCAGTCCCATAATTACAATATAGAATTCTCACCATGGTCTTTGTGTGGCGTCGGTTTTATGTCGACGTCGCAAAGTATGCAAAATCGGAAAAACTTCCTGTCGAGCGGTGACGTGGTGCGGACGTGTCTGTGTGGCGCGAAATTTAAATTTTGCCCCTCATCAACGGCTGATCCTTGATCACTAACTTTACCTTTTAGGACACAGGTAAGCAATATCATTAAATCGCGAGGTGTATTGGAATACTCCCTTCTAGATATCGGTAATGGCAGATTTATCCACAGATTCAGATTCAGTTTCTGATGACATATCATGGGATAAACTTTCGCAACAAACCCCAATGGATGCTCAAGATCATACAAATTATGACGATCATCCACGATCAACCTTTGACGTAGTATATAGCCAGGCACAAAGTACTACGCAGTTTCAAACTCAAAAAAGAAAACGACCAAAGTCCAGCCTTAATTACAGTGACGTCTACACAGTTTCAGAAGGAGACACTCCTAATGAACATCCAACAAAATCCCACAGGCGGGGTATCCGTAAAAGGGTCTATGTATTATGTGTACATTCATCTGGATGTATCTTGTTCGTATCTTGCTTGTAAACTTAGGTCGATAAAAAGCTTCAGGCTTATTTTGACCCGTCACTTTAATAACAAAATTATCATGCTACTAAAAGAGGGGTAGTGGCTGCAGACAGTTCTTTAGCAGCGCAAAAAAAAAAATTAAAATCTAGAAATTAGAAGTACATTTTTTTTAAGCAGTTGATAGATAGAGCTGAAACAACTTTACTTGGTCGCTATTCCAATGGCACTTGTCAACAACTCGCTGTGTGAAACAACATTTGCGCACATCAAGTCTACATGTAATGTATATACATTACATGTACAGTATACATTCGATCCATGTACTCGGTATGCGAATTGTTCATGTCATAAAAAGTAATAAGCGAATATTTCGTGCAAAACAGGTGAAAATTAGGTTGTTTTAATATTTGTCGGGGTGTTTATTTCTTTGTTTCTTCGGTAGTAATCTTTATAATAGTGATGTGGGGATCTGTGCGCCAGTGGCGTAAACACAGGGAAGGAGTTCAGGGGCCCGCCGATTTGTATTTTTTTTTTTTTTTTGTAAATTTAAAAAGGGGAAAATTTTACACAAAGTGATGTTTTAAATTTCAAGCGGTGTAAAGGGCAGGGGTATCCCCCGTTGAGAAAAAGTTCAAGATGCAGTACTTCGTTGAAAAATTAAAATAATCATCCCCACTTTTCGACACGGATTTACTCGCCACTGGTGAAATCTCATTTGTTTGGCGTATATTATTTATTGGTAATACCCGTTATTATTGTGTTTATTATTTGATAGTGTTGAAATAACTCTTATGATGTAACTTTCCATAAATTCCTGCCGTCAAATGTAACACAAGGTCGTGGACTCAATATCGGCATCAGTATAGCTGTTTTACTTTGATTTGCTCATCATTGCACGCACAGCCGATTTTAGTCGAAATTTATTTCGATACATAGGCCTACAACTTTATTTTTGTATAGGAAGGGGCTGGTGCATTATTTATTTTACAATTATAAATACAGATTTACTTAATTACTTATTTTCGTTTGGTTCTGTCATGGTACATTTTGGCGTTTGGCGGGTGGGGTGTCACGGACTATGTTCGACTGTAGGCCTATCGTATATTTTTGGTGGCACAAACACATACAAAATACTTGTACATGTACATGCAGTATGTATCATAACTACAGGATCATGCATGCAGCAGTCATTGCAATTGTAATCTGATCTAGCGCGCGCCCTGTGTGGGTCAGCGCGCGCGAGCCCTGTAGGTCAGCGCGCGGTCGTGGGGTATTATTTGCAGTTACTGGGTTCATCTGCGTTCATCAGTTCGGGATTCAGTGTACAGCCGCAAGCCTGCTATGATCGTGACGACACAGCCCCTTAAGGCGAGTCTACGATTTCAAGCCAATAATACCCCGACGACTGGAGCGAGTGTGACCACAGATAAACCCTCTGTACACTGTACTTACACCCCATGCCCAATGGCTTTCGACGAGACGAGACATATTGATAAAAGATCGATTGTTCGCCCATGCATAAACAACCAATGCCGTGCATGCACAATGCATATAAACGTGTGCATTGCACCACCTTCCTCCATTATTGCACTATTGTATGTACAATGTACACCCATTGTGCACCAACCCCACATGCGGGCTTATATTGTAGTAAATTACTTTGTCCGCTAAAAATTATGTACATGTACATCGTACTTGTACTGCACATAACTATATTAAGCTCATCATGATGATGAGGAAAAAAACTACATTGCATTTTGAAAAACTAGAGTAGGTTTACTAACAGATTAGACAGTTTCAATCTCTTTTGGAAAAATGTGGTGGCTCTGAAAAGAGCCGGGTTGTTTTGCTGTGTGGGGTCACCGGTCGTCCAGGCGCGCTCGCCACGGATGCGACGGGCCAGCTGGATATCCTTGGGCATGATGGTCACACGCTTGGCGTGGATAGCACACAGGTTGGTGTCCTCGAAGAGACCGACCAGGTAGGCTTCGCTGGCCTCTTGCAGGGCTCCGATGGCCGCGCTCTGGAAGCGTACGTAGCTCGGTCTTGAAGTCCTGTGCGATCTCACGGACCAGGCGCTGGAACGGCAGCTTGCGGATCAGCAGCTCTGTGCTCTTCTGGTAGCGGCGGATCTCACGCAGAGCCACGGTCCCAGGTCGGTAGCGGTGAGGCTTCTTGACCCCACCGGTGGACGGGGCGCTCTTGCGGGCTGCTTTTGTGGCCAGTTGCTTACGGGGAGCCTTTCCTCCGGTAGATTTACGGGCGGTTTGCTTGGTACGAGCCATGGTTGTAGTTCAGTGTTTTCCGAACGAGATCAAGATGGTGAATGAAAATATGATAATAAAACTGCACGACGCGCGTTGCCTAGTTTTCAACTACCCGCTAAAAATGAGCAGCCTTTGAGAGTATAGCCTGTCGCGCGATACCAGCTACTGGGCCCCGACCCCACGCAGCGCCGGTCACCGGTCTTTGTCCGTCAGCTGGACGCTGATTGGTTGCTATTACTGTTCGTTGCGCGCTTATATTGGACAGACGCTGTGTGTAACTTAAAGCCGCAGCCAAGTAATTCGGACACGGCCATAGTGCATGTAGTGCCTGAACATTATGTACTTTTTTCACCATCCTGGTCAGGACTTTCTATTGTCCTACACACTAACCCATCCCCATAGACTAATCAATAGTTTGCCTGTCCTCACTTTTCTGGAACAAAGAAATAAACGTGAGGACAGTATTGTTCCCTTTGTTGAACCCTCCTTTTTGTCCTCACCAGTACGTCAATAATAATACAGCATTAGCATCTGTAAGTCTATTTTTTGTTGGAGAAACCATGGCGGTAGGAAAACCATATACAACGATGTGATATTTCCTTATGATATTTCCTCATGTCCCCCGACGTCTGGAATTGTCAAACGTAGTAAACATGCATATGCATGCATTGAGCATAGATAAAGCGCAATATGGGGGAAAAGGGACCCCCTCTTTTGTGTTGGTCATTGTGTTCCAGAAATCTCGGGAATTGTTTTCAGAAATCTAGGGGGGTGTGTTGGAAAGATTTTACTTTAATACCCCCCACCAAAATCGGTTAGAAACAGCAAATCTTGGAAAATAACCATCCATTTGTGTTCATAATTGTATAAACACTTGGCACAACCTTTAATTTTGAGAATTTTGCTGGGACATTTTAGTGCAATACAGGGGAAGAAAGTTTGTGTTTTCTGTGCTAGAAGTTCTTGGCATTTGGCACCATGTATAGTCACTCCAAAGTGTGCACATACATGTTGATTTCTTCCTAATTTTTTACAGATTTTGCTGAAATAAATCTTGAAATAACAGGTTGTGCCACATGTTTAGACAGTTGTTATCAAGGAGAGTTGGTTATTTTCCAAGATTTTGCTGTTCTTGACCGATTTTGGTGGGGTATTAAAGTAAAATCTTTCCGGTGTGTAAGGTAACAAGAGTCTGGAGTGTGCGGGGTATAGGGACAAGGGTATCTGCAGGGACATCGTCGTGATTTTCTAGGCTTGTGCTGGCAATTTGAAGTCGACCCAAAACTTTAATGCACGTTAGTTCAGGTAGGGTTCTATACGTCTGAAAAATAGCGGTAGCGACAGCATTTTAAAAATTGGAAAATACATTTTTTTTTTTTACTCATGTTTCGGTGATAGGAAATTTTTTGACTTTCTGAGGGTTATTAATTATTTTTGTTTTTCTCGTACTGTTTTTAGGAAATAGTTGTCATGTTGGGCTAGATGCACTGGCATTTTGGGTATCCCCCAATACACTCAGATCTATGCACGCATGCGCATAAAGCTAAGTGCCTTTGTTTATATTTTAACGTTGAACCAGTATTAGGTGTTTTGGTGTGTTTCTCTAGAGTCTGTGAAATCAGTAATTACCCGGTACATTTGCACAGGGGCAGGGGCTTGGGCACGAAAGGACCCTACCTGACGTTTGTCGAGTCAGTCAATGCTGCTTGCAGAGCCGTAGATAGATGCTGTTTTCCCCCTTAAGACCACTGATGGTCGCTCATACAGTTGAGCGTCCGGTCTATTGTTTATCAATAATTGTCCGTGTGTACTGATGTATAATCCGCCATGTTTGGTCCAACATTTGGGACCCCTCATGTCATAACTCTCTTTGGATGTAAGGCTCTGGTTGGTTGCTGAGCGCATGGAAATATCCACTAAGCCTAATGGTGGGTCACGCAAAAGTCTCTGGCCTTGGCGATTATATATTTTTACTAGGATATGTTTGTAAAGTTTTGTTTGGGGTGTGGGTTTCTCTGTATGCCAACCCCCAGTGGAAACCATTCTAGACGCCTCGAGATCTAAACAATGTGCGAAAGTACGACTAATGTTTTGGTTGTCGAGTACATTTTTTTTTTGGAAGAAAAGTACACTGGTACCTTAACACTATTACAGTTCCATTCACACCTGATGGCCTCAAATGCCAAGTTTCATTCAACACCGTGAACCCCTTCAGATGTGGTTTTGTCTTCTATTAAAAATGTAGACAAGGAAGATGCCATGTGAAAGCAAACGAGAAAATTGCGGGTAACACCATGTGAAAATAATCTCTTCTGGGAAGATGTGTGGTTCTGAAAAGAACCGGGTTGAGAATAGAACTCGATCTGTCCGTCCTCAGGAAGATGCGGTTTTGATAATAAGGGTCAAAAATAATGAAGCCTGTAAACTAGTCGCACCTTGCCAAAGAGTGCATTGTCACTTATGGGTTTAACAGCTCCAAGCTCATTGTGATTCTGGGCTCTGATCACTGTGAACATCTAACAAAAGAAAACCCATTTTCAAAGTGAACAAAGAACTGGCACGAGCGGGATTCGAACCTGCGACCTCCGGGTTACCGTACCGACGGTAACCCGGAGGTCGCAGGTTCGAATCCCGCTCGTGCCAGTTCTTTGTTCACTTTAAAAATGTATTCAAATTTACCTAGTCAGTTTCCCTTGTGGATTGTCTGACGAATTAAAAGAAAACCCACGCAGTCTCTTGTTACAAACAAAGGACTGCGTGGGTTTTCTTTTGTTAGATGTTCATAGTGGATTGCGACCCTCATATTTCTCCAGTCTTCTTTGAATATAGCAAAGACCTTCAAAGTGTAACAAGCAGGTGTTATGTATAAATAATCGGTGATGAATAGGGGAATCCCCCACAGTCCTCACACGAAACAGGAAGTTTAATGTTCAGGTTTGAAATGAAGCTGTAGATATCACATCAAATCCATAACATAGTTTATTGCAGTCACATCATTGTTAACAAAAACTAGCTTAACAATGGTTTTGTTGGGAAGAAATCATCATGCACTGTTTTATGCGATCCATGTCACAATATTTGGCGCGTTTTTCTTTGTCCCTGCTGTGTCAAATCAGAATGAAGCATGTCAGGTTTGCACCTGTTCACCCAGGACGTCAACGGTAGACTGCACCAGCAAAAGACTTACATCGATACCGCCTGGAATACCGCCGGACACTGTAAATCTGTAAGTTAAGGCATTCCTCCATGGTTAAGGGGCCGTCCATAAAGCACGTACGCACGAAGGGGGGGGGGGGGGGGGGGCTGTTGACATTGCGTACACCATGCGTACATGGGGAGGGGGGTCCAAGCCAATGCGTACTGTACACAAACCGACAATTTGCTGTTAATGAATTGTCATTAAATCAATGTACTATCTCATATAAATAACTACCAGGACCAGATGTTGTGCATTAGTGCACAGTACCCTTCACCCCAACCACAAGTATTTTTTCGTGAAAAGCGTTATTCACTATCTCAATAAACCATTCATGAAACGTCAAGAGCAATTATGCCAAAAATAGTGTACCATGATATGTTTTTCCCTTTTTGGCTCATGTCATCGTTGACTGCTGTTTTGGTTCAAAATATATCACTGTTCAATCATTTTCAGGTCCGTGCAATTTTTTTCTGTCAACATTTATTTTAGTCTTTGCATGCGATATGCGAAATATACTACTACAGCAGGTGTACTTTGACGTTTATGATGCTATAATAGGGTAGTCTGAGAAGTCAAAAAGAGGTTTTGAATGCGAATACAGGGGGGTGGGGGGGTGGAGCCACTGCGTATGCCATGCGTACAGGAGGGGGAGTAAAAAAAGTCGGAATTTCGTGCGTACGTACTTTGACGGCCCCTAATACATCGGCTTTAAGTTGCAACTTTAATTGCACTTTTAGCCTGACTTTTTCTTCTGCCGTATTTTGGTAAAATATGTTTAAATTGTCGTTGTTGTTGTTTGGGGCATTGTATAATTGTAGTTGTTATATCCCCGTCTTGAATACTGTATTTTGATTGGCCTAGAACGATCACGTGCCCGGCTTTAAAAATGCATGGCACACTCCAAGCATGATATACACCGGCCCAGCCAGCCAGCCGATTCATCTGTATAATTGGCACCCACGCTACACTATATACGATAGTAAACTATAGTGGGAGCAGCGAACTAGCAGACGAGCAGCTGTTTTGATCGCGTGATTTGTTTGAGTTAATTTCCACTAAGCAAGGCAAGTTGAACTGAAAAAAAATGGGTTTGGCGATATAACAAAACAACTGTGTGCATGTTTAAACACTGAAAACGCAGCGAGCGGACTCTTCCTGTCAAGTTGATCAAATTACATCTCGTTATGCATTGCTGACAAGACATTTGCGTCACACTGACAATATTGCAAGTACATATATAGGTAATGACAAAAAAAGGATTTTCCTTTGACATGAAAACGGCTTTGTTTTCTTTGCGCATGCGCTACTTTTAATGACCGTTGTAACATGGGCTAAACGTGGTCAGTGGGCAGACAACGTTGCACACTCTTTAAACAACTTAGTTAAAATATTGACCAGCTTTCCTAGTTATTGAAAACTGACTAGGAATTTAGTCAAGCTTCCGAAGTTTCACGTTGACCGATGTTGCTTTGACTAGATTTATATTTACTTCGTGGAAGATCGACAATTCTAGTCCCTGCGTATTTTACGTCACGCGGCGGACGGGTTTCCAACTAGACTGCTCCCCGTCCCCATATGTAATATGGGGACCGGTAACTTCCCAGGTTGTATCGTAAAATTGGGTGTGATCCCTGGCTATACAGCATTCTGGGTTTATGACTTCTGACTAGCGCCCACCCGAACAAGGATACTGACAATTTGGGAGACCGCCAACACAGGGCAAGATAGCTCAGTTGGTAGAGCCCCGGTACGGTAACCCGGAGGTCGCATGTTCAAATCCCGCTCCTGCCAGTTTCTTTGTTCACTTTGAAAATGTATTGAAATTTACCTTGTCAGTTTCCCTTACCTTGTCAGCTTTTGATTGGACTACTTCTGCTCATGTGCAGTAATAATTTTCTATTTTGAGAGATGGTGTTTACATTTTCGTGCAGAATCATAAAATTAAACGAGTAAAACTACCAACCAAGTTTAATTGGGATTCTACGAACCGTTATTGCGTGGCGAAAGAGAGCATATGAGATAGCGCTTGCCGCCCAGCAGGATCATTCTTTAGCGCAAAGTTGAGTTTTAGCTGTGAACAAAAGGGAACGGGTTGGATGACAATAAGGGAGGGCATCTCTTTCGCCACGCAATAACGGTTCGTAGAATCCCAATCAAACTTCGTAGT
Source organism: Hippasteria phrygiana (assembly GCA_037893225.1). Classification (NCBI taxonomy): domain Eukaryota; kingdom Metazoa; phylum Echinodermata; class Asteroidea; order Valvatida; family Goniasteridae; genus Hippasteria; species Hippasteria phrygiana. Next base: position 307,455 of record JAZGUH010000512.1, on the reverse strand, counting down.
TTTACTCGTTTAATTGTATGATTCTACGTCACCGTTATTACGTAACTCAGAGACCAGATGAGATGTTTAGAGCCAGGTAAAACGAAACTGTATCGTATAAAAGAAAGGATTATAATATCACGACCACGTAGTTTTTCCTATATTTATTGTACAGCATATAGTACTTAGTGTATAACATGCGCACAGAAATTGTTCAACATTGAATTAAGATCACACGTAAATGTAAACAGTGGTTCTGCAAACTGCACTCGGAGTTTAAAGCTAAGCTTTGCTGAAGTTTGTTTGAAAAAGCAGCAAGTTTCGCTACTGGTTTGTTGTAAAACCGAGCAAATGTAGCAGACCCTGACCAGCCTGCAGCTGCAAGTATGGTTTGAAGGGGAGCACCGCAGTTATTTGCTGCCGATGTTGAGACCGCCCTTACACTATCTGCATTGAAAATAGAAAGATCAATGCCTGCATCGTTTAACACATTTCTGATCCATCGACTCATAGTATCTCTAGAAATGGCCTTATACGGCTTTCTATAACTAATGATAACACTGCATTCGTTCTCTCGTAGTGTCGAGGTACGAGATAAGTATTCATGCCTGACTTCAACAACACAAAGCTTCGTATTTGAAGGAAATACAGGCAAAAATAATGCACTTCTGGGCGAGTTTGTTTCAGTAGTTTGTGAACGGAAATACGACACTCATTGTCTGTCAGAGTAATATCATCCAGTGTCAGCAGATGTAAAGTTTGTACTCGCTGAGCTGATAATAATGCTAACAACGTTACTACTTTTTGCCACAGATGCTTCAGTGAGAGTTTTGTATTTAGATTCAAAGAATCAAAATATCGTAAAACAATGTTTACGTCAGTCCCAGATTCTCTGATATCGGGGAAAAGACGGCCTGTTTACAAAAACTCCTATCATAAACCTACAAATTAATGAGTGGTTACCAAATGATATTCCATTAGGAAATTCAACAATACTGGCTATTGCCGATCTTGTGGTGTTAATAGCACTATAGCTCAAAGCAGCTTCAAATAGCTCCGTTAAAAAAAATCTAACGCCTCGCTTATAGATGGCGATAGGGGATTAATGTTTCTTTCACTACAGTATAATTGCCATTTGAGTAAGTAAGGTCCATACTGTTTTTGCGTTCCTGGCCTCCAAGAGGACAGAATGACTGCCGCAGAGCGGTCCCGAATGCCTGAGCTTTGGAGACGTCTCCGCACAAGTGGCATGCCAGAAGGGACATTTTCTGGTGTAGGGGGTGTACTGCCGACTGGTCTTGCGGTAGATACAACGGAGATATGTTTTGTCGTATATAAGCACCGGTTGTGCCACCAACATATTCATCACATTTGGAAACCAGTTTTTTGACGAGGGGCCACGCCCTGCAGGAAAGTAATGGGGAAAATGGCCCCTACGGGGGCGGCCATATTGGTGCCCCTTTATTAAAGCTAGGTGGTGCATTAATTTTTCCCAATTTTATTCCAACTTTGTTGGTAGCAGTGATATCTCGCACCTTTTTGGGCAAGTCATCGCCGAACAGCTGCTTGGTCTGGGGAAGATTTTGAGAGCATAATTGCCTGTACTGTGAGTTCAGATCTGGCTTTATCAGATCTCTTCGGCGATTGTTCGGTTCAAAATTAGCATGAGCTGCCAGTGTCATTGCATCAACAGCAAGTTTGACCTCTTCCTTGGAATTTTCCTTAGTTAGGAGCTTTTCAGTAAGCTGCAGAAGAGGTAAAAAAGCCGCTATCAGCAATCCTTGTACTTTTCTACACTTTATGTCAAGTGATCTTGTACTGGGTTTCAACTGAGACCAGATTTCTGGATTGACGATAGTTTTTGTGAGAATGTCACAATTTTGTGGCCAGGGGGTATGCATTTTGCTTTGTGGCTAGTTTTTAATCAGACAATTTTGATTTCAAAATTTTGTTCACCAATGTTGCCAGTTTATCATTTATTTTTGGCCCAGTGTTGTCCTCAGTCTCATAGTCCTGCTGAATGTCACCTCAAATGTCGGTTTCAGCTGATGACTCATTTGCTGAGAACAGTAAATCATCGATTTGTGCATCCGAATTTTCTTTTGCACTACTGTGCTCCTGCATTTTTGCTTTTTTGCCCTGGTTGTTACTGATTTCAGTTACAGCTTTGCGTTTTGGGTGATTTAACCCCGCAATATGAGCGGTCATGGCACCATCTATCTGGGCAAAGTCTTTTTGCAAATTAGCCATAAAGTTATCAGTTAAATTCTGCCACCCGTCAGCATTACTGGGCGAATTGTCGCTGAATCAGAGGCACTCGTCTACGTACGTTTAGGCCTAGGTGCAGGTTTTTTACCTTTTGCAATACCCTTTGCTTTTCCTTTACCACATTGTTGTTTAACAGCAGGCGATCGTGGCTGGTTGTCCAGAGATTCCTCCATAGTACGTTTGCTTTTACTAAATCTAGACGGTGTCGCATGCGGCGAGAAATCTGACATAGATCCAACTCCAACACGCTGTCGGTCATTGCTCAGTAGGCCCTATAATCAAAATTCGCGCTAGAACAATAACGTCCGATTCTTCGGCTGGGTTTCAAGCACAATGATCTTGCTGGGCGGCAAGCGCTATCTCATAATGGTCTCTGAGTTACGTAATAACGGTGACGTAGAATCGACAGCTCGAGCACAATGTGCATGTACGTGTAGTTTGTACAGAATCGGAAAACTACGAATAATGCAGCGTAGCCAATGATTCACCGACTTGATCGGCAGCAGACACGGTGAAATTCTTGGAAAACTTGAAATATGGGAAAATACATGTGTTGGAAGCAGTAATATTGTGTAAGCGCAAAAGCCTAAAACTAAGTAAAAGGCACGCGAATTTAGGGAGACGTACATCGTGTGCGCCAGCAGCCAAAACAATATAACAATGTACATGCACAGACAAATCCCGGGAACTGCACACAAGCCCCAACCCTCTTCCTGAAGGTCAGATTAATCTACCCTTTGCTTCTTAATCTACCCTTCGCTTTTTGCGCCCAATAATGATTTCTCATCAGAAAAACAAAATACAAAACAAAATTATACAAATTGAGTAAAGAGCATAAATGTTTAGAAAAAAATTAATACTTTTCTTAATTACAAAGGAAAAACTTACCAAAAAAATGAAAAATAATAGGTCGAACCATTGTGTCCTAGTCAGCTCCTTCCAGATTCTATTATGATAGTTATGATAGAGAAAAAAAAAATATATATATATATATATATATATATATATATTGGTCCAGTTATATACATTTTTCAGATTTTCCAGCCCATGATTGAGACTTCCTATTTTGCTTTCATTGTGGCTACAATATTATGTTGGCCTCCTTGTTTGCAACAGGAGACGGGGGGACAATGATTAAATATATATTTTGAAACAAGCCCAAATTTACTCCACAAATTTATGCATTTAAACACAAGTATGAAAAGGTATTCGGCATGAAGCTTTGGAGGTCTCTTTTTGATTCTAAACTTAATATTTGATCTGTCCATGCTGGATGTTATGAAAGCGGTGGACTTCATTCCAATCAATGAACACATTTCCCTCCTTCTTTGTAGACCTGGCAGTTGCAGTGACAGCAAGAAAAAATGCTCCTAGAAACAGTTTAGATACTTTTCTAAAATCTTGTCTAAAGTCTGCTCCCAATGAAGGACATAGTCTTGGTTCCAAGACGTCCTTAGCGCGGTGCGACGTACAGCGCGCCCGGCAGCGCCCTCTAGCTACACACAAACACACGCCAAGGCCAAATCGCTAAGAACGTCTTGGGAATTTCGCAAGGGAGCGCGCGCGACCTGCTTATGCATAATTTAACAGGCGGGTCAAACGAATAATCGCGCTTGCGCACTGGAGGAAACTCATGTTTAAGTAATAACTTACTAGTCAGTTAACGTTCTGAGCAGAGTGATTCTGGACTGGCAAACATGATTGAGAAATCTTCGACGTGAGTACAGAAACTAGACTAGTGAGTGTTGGCTATTTACATGCGATAATGCAGCTACGTCACACGCACATGAAAATGCCACACAGTTCTGCTCGCGATTTCGCGAGCAGAACTTGCGAAATTCCCAAAACGGTCTTAGCGATTTGGCCTTGGCGTGTGTGTGTGTAGCGAGAGGGCGCTGTCGGCCAGCCGTGCGCGCTTTACGTCGCTCCGCTAAGAACGTCTTGGAACCAAGACTACAAAAAGAGCTGATGTTGATATAAATGACATACTAAAAACTGCAGGCTGCAGCATAAAAATCACGTTAAAATTTCTAAGTACTACTACTACAAATTTATTTTCTCCCCAGCCATTGATGTATTTGCATAAAAAAATGCTGTCCAAGAAGCTTGGACCTTACCAACAGTTCTGTTCTATTTATTTATACCAGTTGTAACATAAGTACTGAACTGAAAATGCTATAAAAACAAGTGAACTATATATATTATTTGCAGCAAGACTTATGCTGTAACGAATACCGAACTGAAAATGCTATAAAAGCAGGTGAATTATACAGATTATTTGCAGCAAGACTTATGCTGCAACAAATACCGAACTAAATGCCATCAAAGCAGGTGAATTATAAAGAATATCTGCAGCAAGACTTATGCAGCTGTAACAAATACCGAACTGAAAATGCTATAAAAGCAGGTGAATTTAAAAGAATATTTGCAGCAAAGATTATACTGTAACATAAGTACCGAACTGAAAATGCTATAAAAGCAGGTGAATTAAAAAGATTATTTGCAGTGTTGTAGGTCTCGAGACCGGTCTCGGTCTCGAGACCGGTCTCGAGACCAGTTTTTCCTGGTCTCGGTCTCGGTCTCGGTCTCGGTACCCTGTGGTCTCGGTCTCGGTCTCGGTACCCCGTGGACTCGGGATTTTGCTGGTCTCGGTATCGAGCCCACCAATATTTTATACAAACAGCACATGTGCAGAATCGATTACAGTACGCTCTACTCGACTAAAGATGTATAAACATGCAGTACATGACATGATGACAACCTCGTTTCTTTGCCGTGTACGCGTGCCAAAACGTACATGTAGCGCATTAGCTTCATGTATGGGAAGTTGGGAACGACATGTACATACATGTATACTCCTTTGCACAAAATGCATAGGGAAATTTGTGATCTTTTTGCATTCTTTTATTATGTAAATGACATACAAGGTCTCGAGGTCTCGGTCTCGGTCTCGGTCTCGGTCTCGGGCCATTAGGTCTCGGTCTCGGTCTGGATCTTCCAGGTCTCGGTCTGGATCTTCTAGGTCTCGGTCTCGGTCTCGGTCTCGGTCTCGGTCTCGGTCTCGGACCATAAGGTCTCGGTCTTGGTCTCGGTCTCGGACTTCGGGGTCTCGACTACAACACTGATTATTTGCAGCAAGACTTATGCTGTAACAAATACCGAACTAAATGCCATAAAAGCAGGTGAATTAAATATAATATTTGCAGCAAGACTTATGCAGCTGTAACAAATACCGAACTGAAAATGCTATAAAAGCAGGTGAATTTAAAAGAATATTTGCAGCAAGATTTATGCTGTAACAAAAGTACCGAACTGAAAATGCTATAAAAGCAGGTGAACTAAAAAGTATATTTGCAGCAAGACTTATGCTGTAACAAATACCGAACTGAAAATGCTACAAAAGCAGGTGAATTATAAAGACAATTTGCAACAAGATTGATGCCGAGGGCCATGGCCCCCAAAAAAACACCAAACCCTTTTTTTTTTAACTGACGTCGCAAAAAGGCGGCCACTGCGTACACCCACCCACAAAACTCAGTGATCGATAGAACCGAGGGATCACGTGCCCTCCACAAAATTACAAATTGTCAATGGTCCCACCCTCGCTATTTTGGGGACTAATTCAATTCATTCGATTCATATTTTATTAGTCATGTAAGGTAAAACAGACATGAAATTATTTTTCTGGTGTAAAAGCGATACAAATAATACAATAAAAACAGCAATCAACACAATAAAAACCTTAAAAATAGCAATAGCTTAAAATATAGACTTTACATTATATAAATTACTTAACTTAAATAATAAAAAAATGGCAGTGAAAAAGGATTTTTTTTTTTAAATGACAGCAAAAAGAGACTGACAACAAAAACGAGACAAAATAGAGAGACGAGAGACTGGTGCACGATATGTACCCCCCCCCCCCCCCCCCTCTCCTTCCTTGGCTAGCATGAATATGACAGCAAAAACAAGGATAAAACTCAATTAAAATGACAGCAAATAAACTGACCTACAAAAGGAGTGGTCACAGTACTGAACTAACCCCCCCCCCCCCCCCCCCCTTCATTGGCTATGAGCGACTTATAAATTATCTTACAAACTGTTTGTTGAAAAGGTGGATTGCACTGGGTAGAAATGAAAACATGTGGCGGTTTGTTTTCTTCAAAAAAGGGACAATCCTCCCGGACCTGTTGAAAATCACATGTGAATGCAAAGAATGAGTATTATCCGTGTAAATAGTCTCAAGTTTGGTCAACAGAGCTTTCTCATAAATTACATAAAGCTCTTTTACACTGATACCCATAGCTTTACTGGCAGTTTTAGTGATTCGTTGAAGTCTACTCATGTTTTTATTAGTCAGACTATTAAACCAAACAATGCAGCAAAACGTAGTCACCGATTGAATTACACTCTGATAGAACAAAAACATTGTCTCTGTCTACACTAAAGGACCTAAGTTTACGAAGGAAATATAACCGTTTATTTGCCTTCCCACACATTTTATCCGTGTTTGTATTCCATTTCAATTTCTCATCAATGTAAATTCCAAGGTATTTGTAAATTGTATTGCATAACAATTTCAACATCTTCATTTTTAATCCTCAAAGGTATAATTTCATTCTTGATCTTACGAAAATCGAAAATCATCTCCTTTGTCTTACGAACATTGATCACCAAGTGATTATCTTCACACCATTTGACAAAATGATTTACCTCATCCCTGTATGCAGTTTCGTCAGTATGTTAAATAAACCCTGATAATGAGGTATCAACTGCATATTTAACAATACAGCAGGAATTACTACTAATTCTAAGATCACTTGTGTATAATGCAAAAAGCAATGGGGATAATACACAACCCCGAGGGGCTTCAGTGTTGGAGTCCACCAAATTTGAAAGGGATTGCATACCTTCACTCTCTGTAATCTGTTAGATAAGAAATCACTTATCCATAATGACAAATTAGGATGAATATTCATGCCATTAATTTGCTAATCAAAACATAAGGCTGCATGTTATTAAATGCCGAGGAGAAATCAATGAACAAAGTTCTTACATAGGTTCTAGGCTTATCTAAGTGCTCATAAATTTCATGTAACATTGTGATGATTGCATCTTCAACTCTTCTTTTTGCACAATAAGCAAACTGAAAGTGATTAATAAAAAGTTTTGTTTGGTCAACTAAAAGATCCTTAACAATATGCTCAAAGTATTTCATTACAATGGAGGTAAGAGCCACTGGCCGGTAACCATTTAAAGTACAAGGTCTAGGTACTTTAGGCACTAGAATAAGAACCGACTTTTTCCAAATTTTCGAAAAAAGTACAACATCGAAGTGACCATTCAAATAATTTATGAAAAACTTGAGCCAGCTCTTTTGAACAGGCTTTCGGGATATACCCTGAAAGATGATCCGGTCCTACATCCTTATTAGTCTTAACTTCTTTTAACAACTTTGCTACGGTTGATATATCCAATTCAAAACTAGTGTTATTGGATTCACAGTCAGTTTTGTTGAGAGTCTCTCTTTATTATATTCAGTTGTCCACTAAAGTCATGGACATCGAAGCGAGCGAAGAACGTGTTGAGGTCGTTTGCAAAAACTGTCGGGTTATTACTCCAGCAGAAACATTCACTGTTTTTTTTTCGCATCCTGTAACTGTACGAATTCCTCGCCAGGCCTTTTTAGGGTCACCACACTTGAAATTGTTTTTGATTTTTATCACCTTAATCTTGCTTGCTGCGTTCAATACGTTTCTATATTTCCTTCTGGAGTCTCCGCTTCTCATCTGGCTCATTGTTCAGAAAAGCTTGCTGTTTCTGTTTCAAGAGTTCAAGGATATCCTTGGTAATCCAGGGCTTACTGTTTGGGTAGACTTTAACCTGTCTCTCTGGTATGAGTGTGTTTTCACAAAAACTGATGTGATCGCTAATGGCCTCTGTAGCACCACTCAGGTTGTTGGAAGATGTGAACGTTTCCAGTTAGTAAAGTCAAAGCAGCTTTGAAGGGTTTCAGTGTTCTCCTTTGTCCAGCTTCGAACTCTCTGCACAATAGGCTTTTCTTGTTTTAGTTTCTGCTTATATTCAGGAACGAGTTGAATCATACGTCATGGTCAGACAATCCCAAGCCCGGTTTCATATTTGCATTGTATGCATGCGGAATGTTGCTGTAGCATTTGTCTAATGTCCGGTTTCCTCTAGTATGTACATGAATGTATTGATGGTAATGTGGGAGTACAGGTGCCAGCTCGCATGAATTTAAGTCACCAGCAATAAGTTTGAATGCATCCGGTGAATTAGTTTCAAGTTGCTGGATTATTTCATGGATCTTTGCAGATGCAGCGTGGACATAAGCTCTGGGGTGTTTCACCACGGTGACAAAGAGTTGGTTGAACTCACGTGGCAGGTAAAAAGGCCGAAGCCCAACTGACAATAATTCAATGTCTGGTGTACAAAGCCGATGTTTCACCGACATATTAGAACACCAACGATTATTGATGTACATACAGACACCGCCACCAGATGATTTCCCCGATTCTTGAGTCCTGTCTGAACGCTCACATGTGAATCCATCATAGTGTCTTGGGCAGTATCAGAGTCCTTAAACCACGTCTCAGTAAAACACATCAGACTACTTTCACGATATTAGTGAAGGTACCTAAAACATGCTTTTAGTTCGTCCATCTTATTTCTCAATGATTGGGCGTTTGCAGTCATCAGTGATGGTAGAGGTGGAGTACATTTTCTTCGTCTGAGTCTCAAACGAATACCGCCTTTCCTACCTAAAAAGTCAAAATCGGCAGGTATGGAGATACTAGTGGGATGTCTGACCTGTGACCTCAGAGACAATAGCACATCCCGCCAGTAGACAATCGGTAATGGCCGCACAGCTAAGAGTCAGACTGCACTGGGTTGCCAAAAGTATCGTGGTAAAGTTCGCACACCAGATGCACAAAAAAACACTAACGGCCACACACATATTGGGCTTGGAGCCATCATAAGGCTACAGACGACATCAAACGTAGAAATAAAAACTAATGGAACCGATAAAAACAAGAAAAGTTCTAGAGCGGTTTTACACCAGGTAGTCGCCACTGAGCAGCACCCTCAATACTAATGTATTGGCCATTATTGAAATGAACTCGCTTGGTCACGCCGCGCTATCTCACATGATCCCACGGTTCTATCGATCACTCAATATAATCCCAATCAAACTTCGATTTCATCTTGTTAAATTTTAGGATTGAATTTTAACGTTAAACCAGTATCAGATGTTTTGGTGTGTTTCACTAGAGCACACTGCGAAATCAGTAATTACAGTTGCACGGGGCGTGGACTGGGAGAACTTCAAGACCATATCTGACGCTTGTCGAGTCATTTCAATGCTGCTTGCAGCACCGTAGATAGAGTTGCCCCCCCCCCCCCCCCCCTAAAGACCAAATATGACCGCTCATTATGTGTACAGTGGAGCGTCCGGCTATTTTTTACCAATTGTCCATGTGCACTGATGTATAACCGCCATGTTTGGTCTAACATTTAGGATCCCTCATGTCATTTTTCTGCTCACAGCGTGTTCGATTACTCACCGGCGCTATACCCGTACCTCTAAATCGGGGAAAGTAGCACATGCGCAGTACGTTAGAGTAAACGAACGATATCGGGTCATTCGATTGACGTTAACGCGGCTGGTGATCTGTCTTCCTTGGAAACTCAAAATGGATTCATGTCGCCGCATGTTAAATTTACGTCCATCGTCCAGAGTAATTTGGATACAATTTGTTTTGCCTTTTTGAATTACCCACCGCTGGCGCACCGCCGGACGTGGCAGCCATGTTTTTAGCATGGCCTGATGGGATACTTACCCAGGGCCCAATTTCATGGCTCTGCTTACCGTTAGCAAAAAATCCCCGCTTCCTGTAGCAGAAAATTATGTGCTTACGGCAAGCGTGATTTACGCGTTAGCGGGGAATTTTGGCTCCTAAGCATGCGTACATCCCGTAACTAAGGATTATGTGCTTACAGGGTTAGCGCAGAATTTTTCCGCTAGCGCTGTTAGCGCAAAATGGTATGGTGTACAATTTACTATGGTGTACTATTTACGACACATCGCTTTGCCTCTTCCATACGCGACGCGACTATACGACACGACGGCTGCGTTGCATCGTGCCGTCGCGTCGTGCCGTCGCTTCTTTCCCATTACTTCTGGCGTCGCGTCGTGCGTCGCGTCGTGCCGTCGTGCCATCGCGTCGTTTTTTTCTAGCTTGCGGGTTTTCTTTCCTCAACGTCGCCCCTTCCGTCGCCCATCGCGCCGTACCGTCGTGCGTCGCGTCGTGCGACGCATCGTGCGTCGTGTCGTGCGTCGCGTCGTGCGTCGCGTCGTGCGTCGTGTCGTGCGTCGCGTCGTGCGTCACGTCGTGCGTCGCGTCGTGCGTCGCGTCGTGCATCGCGTCGTGCGTCGCGTCGTGCTCGCGTCGTGCGTCGCGTCGTACTCGCGTCGTGCTTCGCGTCTTTTTTCGCGTCGTACCATCGTCGTCACCCTATGGGCTCCGTGCACAACTACCCCCTCAGCGGAAAGAAAAGGCGAGTTGGGGGGTTAATATCGACGCCATCTTACCTGACTTCAATTTAAGTGTCCGGTTCCCGCTGTGATATTCTTATTGAAAAAGCAATTATCGAGAGTCAGCGAACAGACAAAGCAATCCCACTGGTATACGAGTATCAAATGAACGAGGAGCGCAGTGCGTAATACCAGCGACGTACTCCCCATGGAAGTGCGGTTGCTATGTGGACAGCGCCCTCCTATTGTGTCCGCCATACCTCTAAAAGGCTAATGATACTCAGGAACGAAATATTTTCTCTCTTTTTAATATTTATTTTGTCCCGCCAGACACCGCTGTTATCGCGGTACCGTTGTTGATTCTATAGATTGTTTGCTACGAATATTGGGAAAATACAAACGACGCGACGCACGACGCGACGCACGACGCGACGCACGACGCGACGCACGACGCGACGCACGACGCGACGCACGACGCGACGCACGACGCGACGCACGGCGCGACGCACGACGCGACGCACGGCGCGACGCACGGCGCGACGCACGACGCGACGCACGACGCGACGCACGACGCGACGCACGACGCGACGCACGACGCGACGCACGACGCGACGCACGACGCGACGCACGACGCGACGCACGACGCGACGTACACGACGCGACGCACACGACGCGACGCACGACGCGACGCGATGGGCGACGGAAGGGGCGACGTTGAGAAAAGAAAACCTGCAAGCTGGATAAAAAAAGGACGCGATGGCACGACGGCACGACGCGACGTACGACGCGAGGCCAGAATGTGCACAAAAGTAATGGGAAAGAAGCGACGGCACGACACGACGGCACGATGCAACGGAGCCGTCGTGCCGTCGCGTCGTATAGTCGCGTCGCGTGTGGAAGAGGCAAAGCAATAGTTATAAAAGCGGGGAAGTAATCGAACGCGGTATCAATGTAAGTAAGGCTGCATGTGGTTGCTGAGCGCGTGAAAAGTGGGTCACGCAAAAGTCTTTGGCTTTGCCGATTGTTACGGCCCGTTATGTCCGCATAGTCCATTATGTCAGCACGCTTTTTGCTGACACAATGGGGCGGACATAATGGGCCTGCGGACATAATGGGGCGGACATAATGGGGCGGACATAATGGGCCTGCGGACACAATGGGGCAGAAATAATGGGCCTGCGGACACAATGGGGCGGATGTAATGAGTTATGCAGCCACAATGGGGCGGACATAATGGGCCTGCGGACACAATGGGGGGGGGGGACATAATTGGCCTGCAGACAAAATGGGGCGGACATGATGGGCCTGCGGACATAATGGGGCGGACATAATGGGCCTGAAAAAGCGCGCGGACATAATGGGCCATGCGGACATAATGGGCCGTAACAGCCGATCATTATTTTTTACTAGGATCTGTTTGTAAAGTTTTTGTTTAGGGTGTGGGTTTCTCTGCTCACCCCCAGTGGAAACCATTCTAGACGCCTCGAGATCTAAACAATGTGCCAAAGTACGACTACGAGTATACTAGAATTTCTTGGATGTCGAGAAAAGTACACTGGTAATTCAACACTGTTAAACAACAGTTCCATTCACACCTGGCCTCAATTCACACCTGGCCCCAATGTGATTTTTTCAATATTCAAAATGGAGACAAGGAAGATGTGGTTTGGATAAGGAAGTTCAAAAATCTATTTTTACTCTATTCAAAATCACATCTGAAGAATGTAAACTATTATTGCAACTTGCCAAAAAAGTGCACTGTCACTTGTGGGTGCAGCTTCAAGCTCATTGTGATTCTGGGCTCTGGATGCGACCCTCCTTGTTAAAATAACATCCACACAATTCTCCAGCCTGCTTTGAATATGACATCACATCTCAGGACAGTGTAACAAGCGAGTGTTGATGTTTTTTACAAATTCATAAATTATCGGTTACTAATAGGGGATTCCCTCACCCGCAGTCCTCACCACGAAACGGGAACTTTAATGTTAGGTTTGAAATGAAGATGTAGACGTCGGATCAAATCCATAACATAATTTATTGCAGTCACATTGTAAGCAGAAATTGGCTTAGCAATGGTTTTGTTGGGAAGTAATCATCATGCACTGTTTCATGCGATCCATGTCACAATATTTGGCGCGTTTTTCTTGGTCCCTGCTGCGTCCAATCAGAATGAAGCATGTCAGGTTTGCAGGTGTTCAAATGGGTTGCGAACGGTAGACTGCACCGGAAAAAGACTTACATCGATAACGTCTGGAATACCGATAGACACTGCAATACTGTAAGTTGATACTTCAGCTTTAAGTTGCTACTTTAATTGCACTTTCAGCCAGACGTTCTTTGAACTTATTTTGGTAAGTTATATGTTTAAATTGCTGTTGTTTTGGGGCATTGTATAATTGTACGGTGCATGTTTCAACACTGAAAACGCAGCGAGCGGATTTCTTGTCAAGTTGACCAAATTACATCTCTGTATGCATTGCTGACAGGACATTTGAGTCATACTGACAATATTCCAGGTAGGTTAACCTGAAAGATTTTCCTTCACCATAAAAACGGCGGTGTGTTCTTTGCGTATGCGCCCCTTCTGTTATGTGGTAATGACGGTTGTAACCATGGGTTAAACGTGGTCAGCGAGCAGAGACACTGCAAATTACCTGGTATGAGCATAAACATTGCAGGTATGCTTGCTTCTCGTGTTTGTGACTTATCCCTATACATTTGTACACTGTCACTGCTGATGTGAATTTCATTAGCTGCTCTGGCACGGAGCAGCTATTGTTTTCTTCTGCCCTTGTTGCCATAGGTTTTGTACACAACTCCCGTTTCCACCTAATTTCATACTATTAAAGCTCGTATTGTCCCCTTGAGTTGTCACAACAAGACCATATAGCGTAGATGGTCCTAAAGCAATGACGTCATGATGACGTCAGTAGTTTTCAAATTGTGGCCTCATGAATATTTAATTTTCCAAGCTTGCAGGCTCAATATCTGAAAAACCAATCGAGATGTGAAGTTTATATCTATTGCAAAGTATTAGTCTGGCGGCCAAAAATGTTCTGCTTCCGCGAAATGTTCGTGACGTCATCATGACGTCATCTGGAGGCCATTAACTTAAAAACCAATTTTGCGTGTTTAGCAACCTCCTAGAACAGCAAGAGTAAGACAATTCATTCATTGTATTTTGGTCGACCTTACTGTAAGCGGAAATTATCGTGGCTCATTCCAGTGTGAAATAAGGCTTATTTCAAAATTTTGCGAAAAGCAATAAGATAACATAAGAATTCTGGGAAGGCGATAACCGTGGGTATTTTGTAGCGCGTTGTGAATTTATGTGTGGACTGATTTAGACTCGTTATCAGTCCTTCCGTTGTCCTTCGGACTTCTAATGCAGGATTTCGTCCGCGTTTTTCTCTGCGAGTCTTTTCCCGTCTTTCTGCGTTTTTCGAGTGGCATTTTGCCCAATTTTTTTGCAGGGTTGGTTGTTTACAGTTTGTAGACCACCCTGGTCATTCTTTTCGTTGATATTTTGGTATATCTGTTGAGTTTTTAGAGGGTTTTGGTGGTAGTTTTGGTTGCTGCTGTGGTGTATAAGTTCTACACACAGCAGCGTTTCTTTTGTTTGCACGTAGGGCTCGTGGCAGTGCCCAGCCTTACGTAGCCTTTGTTAAGCCTTTTTGTTCAGTGCACAGCCCCCAGTCTTCGGTTACGTAAGCATCCGGAGTACTGTGTGGGCTGTGTTATTTCCTTTCAGTAGGCGGGCACAGGTGTTGCCCTGCTTTCCTTTTTCAGCACTGTCAAGCTAGACAGTGCCTGTAAATACATACGTATACATAATCCTGTTCGCCTTGCTATCTGCAGTGAGATAGCAAGGTAGTTATTTTCCTTCGGCACCAATACCAGTGTTTATTGGTGCCATTTATATTATCCAAGTAGGATAATTTTATTCGTTTAACCGGTCTAGGCAGTTGCTAGCCGGTTGTTTTCCCTTCCCCAGTTGGGTTAGTTTTTCTTTGCTTTTCTCTTCGCCTTTCTTTTGGAATGCCCCAACAAGCATTCTCCCCCCGGCGCCTCCGAGCCTTCGAACTGAAAGTCGATGGCAAAGAGGCGCCTAGTGAAGTCTTCAAGGTCCTCCGAGAGTTCGGGGTAATCCCCAAAGACCACTGGGAGGCCTTGTAACCTCTCCCTGGCGGCAGATTTGACGTCACTTTCAAATCTGCCGCATTAGCCCAACGTTTTGGGCCAGTTTTGGTAGAGCATCCTGGTTGCCATGTATCATCTTTTGGCGCCGTGACGCTCGTAACAGTCAAGTTCGTGGAGGTGGACTTGGACGACAATGTCGTCCGGTCCATCCTCTCACGCTTTGGGAAGGTTCAGAAGGGTAGGTTTCAAACCTACCCGGTTGAGCCTTCCGTTTTTACTGGCACCCGGCAGTACCTCATGTCGGATGTCAAGTCCATTCCTTCGGTTCTCCGCATCGGGAACCGCAACGCCTGGGTGTCCCACTTGGGACAGACCAGGACTTGTGCCCGATGCGGGGACCCTGGCCACACGGCCAATAAATGTAACACTGTTAGGTGTTACAAGTGTTTGGAGGTGGGGCACACGTCCTCCGAGTGCCCCAACTCAGTTAAGTGTACATTTTGCGGGGGGGGGGGGGGGGGGGGGTGGGGCACAACTTTCAGCGGTGCCCCAAATCCTACGCAACGAAAGTTAAGCCCACCAAACGGTGGGCTGATGTAGTGGTGCAGCAGCCACCTCCTCCTGCACCACCCCTTAGTCAAGAGCCCTCTGCCGCGTCTGCACCCACATCTGCGGAAACAGGCGTTTCGAAGGGCGCTTCGCCTGTTTCGTCCTCGTCTTGGGACGGGGACACTATTTCTGGGGACGACAGCCCGCAGACGTCCTCTTTTAAGTTGCCTCGAGCCTCCTGCCTTGGATGTTCGGGGATTGTAGGCCCGTTTGAGGCGCGCTCCAAGTGGAATTGTTTTCCACTGCGAGCGTGCCATCATTCGGACTACTATTTTTAGCCTTGTCGGTTGCGCCGGTTGCACGGGTGTTAACTCGCCGCCAACTTTGGTCTGCGACAAGCCCGCGTGCATGGGGGCCGCGGCCGATAAGGTTAATCCCTTTGTAGTTCCGCGAGGAAGGAGGAAGAAGACGAAGAGGGCTCGTCCCTCCTCAGATTCGGACTCCCCATCCTCCGGGTCAATTCCCCAGAAACGTTTTTCTGGGAAGCCCGGATCTAAACTCTCCGAATCTTCTGACTCCGATTTAGCTGCTTGGCAGGCAGAATGGAAAGGCAGGATGTTTGCCAGTTTTGGCACGTCCGCATCCTGTGGCACCATCATCCTTCTGCCTGCTAAAAGCCTCTTTGTTTTTTCTGATCCTTCCTTCGATACTGAGGGGAGGGTCGTTTCTGGTATTTTGCGTGGTCCTGGAAGCGGGCCGGATGTGCGACTTTGCACAATTTATGCCCCCACCAATCCCAGGTCGCGCCGTCTCTTCTTTGCGGGATTAGGAACACACCTGACGGGTAACTTTCCCGTTGTCCTCACGGGAGATTTTAATTGTGTTTTGGATGTAGGGTTCGACCACCGAGGTTCCGATAACACACGTTGTGGACTCGGAGCCAAGGAGCTCGCACATCTACTTTCTGCTTTTTGCCTTCGAGACTGCTGGCGGTCTCTTAACCCGTCTGCCTATTCTTACACCTGGCGCAATGCAGCGAACACATTTTCTAGCCGGCTAGACCGTATTTACGTGTCGGACCCGGTTGATGTTGTGTCTTGTCAGCATAAGCCCTGTTATTTTAGCGACCATGATTGTGTAGTTTTGGATTTTCCTTTTCCGGAGAAAGCCCGTATTGGTGGAGGTTTTTGGAAATGTAATGTTTCCGTCCTTGCCGACGCGGGTTTTCAACGGGAATTTCGTTGTGCTTATGCGGGTTGGCGGTCTCTCAAGGAGGGGTACGATAACGAGCTCCTCTGGTGGGAGGACGTCAAATCCCGCATAAAGCGTTTTATTATTTCCTTTTCTTGTCGTTTGGCAAGAAAGAAGCGGAAGCGTAGGGAGTCACTTTTGTCTTCCCTGCGCTCCGTTACTTCCGATCTAGATGCCGGGAAGTGTGACGCTGCCACTCTTTCCCGGCATAACGAAATCAAGGAGGCCCTTCAAGAATTGGACGACTTCGAAGCGGAGGGTGCCCGAATCCGCTAGCGGGTTCGGGAACTCGAGGAAGGGGAGAAGCCGTCCAAATACTTTTTTCATCTGGAATCCTCCCAGGCTCAGAAGAAAATTATTTCATCCGTCCGTAACCAACGGGGTGACATTGTCACATCCTCCGGCGGAATTTCCACGGTATATCGATAATTCTTTCTCGACCTTTTTACTGAAGAGCCTGTGGAGGTTGACTCACAGGGACCTTTTCTTGACTCTTTGTCTACACTTGTAGATGAAGAGAGCCGCATTGACTTGGACAGTCCACTTGAATTGCCTGAGCTCGGTGCGGCCCTTCATAGCATGGCCAACGGTGTGACTCCCGGAGGGGACGGCCTGCCCAAGGAATTCTATGTGATTTTTTGGGACATGGTCGGTCCTGACCTTCTCGGGGTCTTCCGGTGTGCCTTTGCACTGAACTATTTAGGTGATTCCCAACGTTTAGGAGTCATCACACTTTTGGAGAAGGCTGGGGATCAGCTTGATCCCAAAAACAAGCGCCCCATCTCTCTCCTTAATGTGGATTATAAGATCCTGTCGAAGGCCTTGTGCCTCCGTTTGGGTAATGTTTTACCTGAAATAGCAGGTCTATTTCAGACTTGTGGCGTCAAGGGGAGGTCCATCCATGATAATATCAGACTCCTTCGGGATCTGGTAGCATACGTGGATGGAAGGAACCTTGACTGCCTCGTTATTTCCCTAGACCAGCAGAAGGCCTTCGACAGGGTCAATTGGGATTTCCTGTTTATGGTCCTAGACCAATTTGGTTTTGGGCCGAATTTCCGGCACTGGATTAAACTGTTATACACAGATATATCCAGTGCCGTCTTGGTGAATGGGGTTGTTTCCGACCCTTTTTTAGTCACGAGGGGTGTAAGGCAAGGTTGCCCTCTCTCCCCTCTTCTATATGTCCTTTTTATTGAGCCTTTTGCTCAGACAGTCCTCAATGATCGCCGCGTGACTGGTTTGGCAATGCCCGGGGCCAACGGCTTGCAATGCAAAGTGTTGCAGTACGCTGACGACACGACCTGCATTGTAAGGGATTGCCAATCTCTCAGGCGGCTTTTTGGGATCATTGATGTTTTTTCGCGTGCGAGCGGGTCTCGCTAAAATCTTGCCAAGTC
This sequence comes from Hippasteria phrygiana, assembly GCA_037893225.1. Classification (NCBI taxonomy): domain Eukaryota; kingdom Metazoa; phylum Echinodermata; class Asteroidea; order Valvatida; family Goniasteridae; genus Hippasteria; species Hippasteria phrygiana. The sequence goes on along the minus strand of JAZGUH010000512.1, from coordinate 289,308 downwards.
GAAAGGCTTGGTCTTTGGCTCATGGCCCGATTGCCTTCCCGATCTGGTCCCTATTCAGTGGACCAACGACCCGGTCAAGATCAACGGTGTCTGGGTTGGCAAGGGGGACATGGGCCCTTTTAATTGGAAAGCGCGGCTTCCCAAACTGCTGTCCTCTTTGGACAGCTGGAAAAGGGGGACGTTTTCCCTCTTAGGTAAGATATTGCTGGTCAATACCTTAATTCTATCACCTTTGTTTTTTCTGGCTCCGGTTTATCCACTTCCACTTGCAGTAGAGCGGACTATAAACCGAGCTATTTTTTCCTTCATTTGGTCGGGCAAGGCTGAACTCGTCCGGCGGACAGTTCTTGTCCAGTCTGTAGCCAAGGGCGGGTTGGGTGTTACCAACCTCCGCGACAAATGTGACGCCTTTTTTGTTCTTGGGGTAAAGGCCTTGTTGGGCGATGGGGGCCCACCCTGGAGATTCTTTTCTCTATACTGGGTGGCCTTGTCGCTCCGCCGGGTCTTTCCCCCGAATTGGTGGCGGAACGATGTTCCTCACGCTTTTTCGCCCACGGGCTATTATAAGCAGTTTTGCAAGCTGGTCTTGCTGGCTGTTGAGATTTCCCCGGACATTGATTGGGGGCCGGCATCGGTTCGCAGTCTTTGCGAACTTTTTTCGGGCCAACATCCCAATCAGCGTCCGGCTTGTGACATTTCTGACACCGATAATATGTTTCAAGTTTGTCATGCCTCCAATTTGAGCAACCGACTTCGGGACTTAAATTGGAGGATCGTTTGGGGGTGCACTCAAGACTTCTCAACGTCTTCATCGCTGGGGTATAGGGAATGGCAAGTGCCCTCGGGTCGGCTGTGCCGCTCCCGAGTCACTTTGTCATACCTTTGGGGACTGTTCTTTCGTTTATGATTTGTGGGCTTGGGTTGAGCATCTTGGATGTAAAGCACAAGCCCGACAATTTTCTCTTACACGTTCCTGTGTCCTTTACGGGTCTGGTGTGGACACTAGCCCGGAGTCCCTTTTGATTTGGGTTTTAGTTTGCACGGTAAGGTGGCTGGTTTGGCGTTCGCGTTGCGAGACATTGTATGATGGATCCCGACAGGACGCCGACCAGGTACTTCTCCGTGTCAAGGGTTCAATTAAGGCATGGCTCCAAGCAGACTTTGCCCGGCTGGACCGGACAAAGTTTCGCACCACTTGGTGTGTGCGGGGAGCCGTCTGTACTGTCAGAGACGACCGCTTGGTATTTCACCTTTGAAGTCCCTTGACTGAGTCATTTCATGGAGCTTCTGTCTCCCGTCTTTTATCTGCTTGTTCTTATACGTCTTGTTTACTGCTTGTTCCTTGTGATATTTTAGTTCACCGTTTTGGTTGAAGACAGGGGGGGTCGTACCCCCTCATGGTAACGCATGGGTAGCGAGGCTACACTGTCTTCGTGTAATGTTCTTGTTTTGTGTTTGTTTTTTGGTGTTCAAATGTAGTCAGGGTTAGGGGGGCTCGAAGCCTCACGATTCTAGGTATAGCGTGGCTATCCTACCCCGGGGACTCTAGAAGTCCCCGAAACTTAAAAATAGGATTTCGTGTGCGTTTTTCTCTCCGAGTCTTTTCCCGTCTTTTAGCGTTTTTCGAGTGGCATTTTGCCCAATTGTTTTGCAGGATTGGTTATTTACAGTTTGTAGACCACCCTGGTCATTCTTTTCGTTCATATTTTGGTATATCTGTTGAGTTTTTTAGAGGTTTTAGGTGGTAGTTTTGGTTGCTGCTGTGGTGTATAAGTTCTACACACAGCAGCGTTTCTTTTGTTTGCACGTACGGCTTGTGTCAGTGCACAGCCCTACGTAGCGTTTGTTAAGCTTTTATGTTCAGTGCACAGCCCCCAGTCTTCGGTTACGTAAGCATGCGGAGTACTGTGTGGGCTGTGTTATTTCTTTTGAATAGGCGGGAAAAGGTATTTGCCCTCCTTTCTTTCTTTTTTTCAGCACAGTCAAAGTAGACAGTGCCTGTAAATATATATATACATATATCCTGTTTGCCTTGCTATCCCCAGTGAGATAGCAAGGTAGTTCTTTTCTTTCGGCACCAAAGTGTTTTTTGGTGCCATTTGTACATATAATTATCCGAGTAGGATAATTTTATTCTTTTTACCGGACTAGGCAGCTGCTAGCCGGTTCGTTTTTTTGCCTACCCCAGTTGGGTCGGTTTTTCTTTGCCTTCCCTTTTTCCCTGTCGAATGCCTTCCCAAGCATTCTCCCCCCGGCGCCTCCGAGCCTTCGTACTAAAAGTCGATGGCAAAGAGGCGCCTAGTGACGTTTTTAAGGTCCTCCGAGAGGTCGGGGTTATCCCCAAAGACCACTTGGAGGCCTTACAACCTCTACCCGGAGGCAGATTTGATGTCACTTTCAAGTCTGCCGCGTTAGCCTAACGTTTGGGGCCAGTTTTGGCGGGGCGTCCCGGTTGCCATGTGTCGTCATTTGGCGCCGTGACGCTCGTCACTGTCAAGTTTGTGGGGGTGGACTTGGACGACAACGTCGTCCGGTCCATCCTCTCACGCTTTGGGAAGGTTCAGAAGGGTAGGTTTCAAACCTACCCGGATGAGCCTTCCGTTTATACTGGCACCCGGCAGTACCTCATGTCGGATGTCAAGTCCATTCCTTCGGTTCTCCGCATCGGAAACCGCAACGCCTGGGTGTCCCACTTGGGACAGACCAGGACTTGTGCCCGATGCGGGGACCCTGACCACACGGCCAATAAATGTAACACCGTGAGGTGTTACAAGTGTTTGGAGGTGGGACACACGTCCTCCGAGTGCCCCAACTCCGTTAAGTGTACATTTTGCGGGGGGGTGGGGCACAACTTCCAGCGGTGCCCCAAATCCTACGCCACGAAAGTTAAGCCCACCAAACGGTGGGCTGATGTAGTGGTGCAGCGGCCAACTCCTCCTGCACCACCCCTTAGTCAAGAGCCCTCTGCCGCGTCTGCACCCACATCTGCGGAAGCAGGCGTTTCAGAGGGCGCCTCGCCTGTTTCGTCCTCGTCTTCGGACGGGGACACTATTTCTGGGCACGACAGCCCGCAGACGTCCTCTTTTAAGTTGCCTCGAGCGTCCTGCCTTGGATGTTCGGGGATTGTAGGTCCGTTTGAGGCGCGCTCCGAGTGGAATTGTTTCCACTGCGAGCGTGCCATCATTCGGACTACTAGTTTTAGCCTTGTCGGTTGCGCCGGGTGCACGGGTGTTAACTCGCAGCCAACTTTGGTCTGCGACAAGCCCGCGTGCCTGGGGGCCGCGACCGATAAGGTTAATCCCTTTGTAGTTCCGCGAGGAAGGAGGAAGAAGACGAAGAGGGCTCGTCCCTCCTCAGATTCGGACTCCCCATCCTCCGGATCAATTCCCCAGAAACGTTTTTCTGGGAAGCCCGGATCTAAACTCTCCGAATCTTCTGACTCGGAAGAGGATACACTCTAAAAACACCCGGGTCAGATTTGACCCGGAAAGGATCAGATCTGACCCGGATTCCGGGTCCCAGGGGGCCTGACCCATTCCGGGTTGGCATGACCCGGAGTTCCGGGTCAGAAATTCCTGACCCGGAAAAGGGTCGCTTTTGAACGACCCGGAAAAATGGTTTCCGGGTCAAATAATACTGACCCGGGATTCCGGGTCAAAAGTTTTATGACCCGGAATCTGGGTTTCCGGGTCAATAATTTCTGACCCGGGACCCGGGTTATGCACACATTGACCCGGAAGGTAGGTTGAATTCATGAGATCCGGGTCAAAGATTTGTCACCTTGAATTATCCGGGTCAAAAATCAGCCATTCCGGGTCAGATTTAACCCATTCCGGGTTGAAACTGACCCGGAATCTGGGTCCCAGGGGGCCTGACCCGGCTCGGGGTTGGATAGACCCGGAGTGCCGGGTTGGATTGACCCGGAGAGTATTGACCCGGAGTGCCGGGTTGGATTGACCCGGAGAGCTGGATTGTATTTAGATCATTATGACTAACTCTTAGGTTCCAGGCTTGTCACACTGGTATGGACCCGACTTAAATCGTGGTAACATTACCGACTCGCAAGTTGGAGAGCCTTGTTAACAAGGTAAGAAGAGAAACTAGAAAATAAAAAAGAAAGAAACATTTGATATTTGCCAGTTAAACATCTCATTTTAATCATCTAGGTCAAACGTCTTTGGATTTGAGGCTTTAATTACATTGTACACGTAGTAAAGTTTTATAGTAAGAAATTATCTGGTAAAGTTTGCAGAAAACCTTGTGAAACTAGTGCTCAACATGCAGTAGTAATCAACTGATTGAGAACTAGTTTCACGTGGTGCTATTGCAAGCCTTTGCAGATTTAAAGGTATATTCCTTGTTCTCTTACCTAAATTTCACAAAATGTTGCTGAACTGCTATTTTGGAGCATTGCAAAAGTTATTAGATTTCAGATGAGCCATCAGAGAAAAAAATCTGTCAATGAATGTATTGTGGGACACCATAAATTTCCCACTGCAGATGGATGGACCATTTACGCTCATGCAGCTTATGTAGACTCATAGTTTGAGATGCTCAAAATACCAAAAAGTTTATGTATTTGTTAAAGAACACTTTTAGAAAATTCGTTCAAAGATTTATTTTTGGAAGAGCAGAAATAGTATATCTTTAAACAGTATGGCACAATATAAAAAAGACATAAAATATTAACCCCAAAACAAGATAAAAAATTACAGCATTCACTAAATGCACGAATTAAAATATGAGAATAAAAGCTGTACTATAAAATGTATTTGGGCTTACCCACATTCATGGGGTATATTTACATGTGAGTGAAAAAAATTATATTTTGGCAAACCGAGAAACGGCAATTTAAAATGTGACTGAAATCAAGAGTGAAATATATCTTTTGATTCGATCTGGATATTTCTGCGGTAATGCGGGTCTGAACCAATTGGCAAGAGTTCAAAAATAATGAAAATATTAATATTGAAGAAAAAAAAATTAGGTAAACACTGTTTAATAGGCAAGTTGTCAAATAAACTTACTCATATTGCCCCAATATCAATGGAGTGTACATGTTATTTGTACATGAACATGTACTCCTAATTACTTCTCTATCATGAGCTCTAATCAAGCGGCATATCCAGCATGTTAATGAAATTTAACCTGAACTTTTGACACTGGGAATAGATCATCACCGACATGCTTGTGGTATTTTATAGGCTACAAATCATTTGCCGCAAAATCTCTCAAGTTTTACCTTACATGTTTGGGTTGATGTGCCACTCACATCATTGGTGTAATGAAGACATTTTTGTACAACATCCAAAACAAATTATGGCTCTCATAGGCAATTGTCTCCGAATTTTTGAATCTCAGATGTGGTCAAGATTTGCCAAAATTTAATGACAATGTTTATATATTTTATCGTCCTTTTAATTAAACATGAAATTGAATGCACATCCATAGACAGAGTTCACTGATGACATTGCAATGTTTGTAAGTGATTGAAAATCGGTGATTATCAACCAGAGAGGGCCATTCTGCGGGAAGTGTTGGGTGAATCCTCTCAGCCCCTCCCCTACCTCTAGGTACTTGATATAATCACTGATATAATCACTGGTTTTCAGGTTTTTGGGAGCTAAAAAATGTTCTGAGTGACCGAACACACACAGAGATCGATTTGTCTCCCTTTCCCCTCTCCAAGACCATACACAGCTTTCTGAATGGCTGCCAAGGGGAGGAGATATCCAGTACATAAAAAAGCATTTCAACATACATCTAGTGCCTTGATCATCATCCATATGTGGGAGATTGCATGTTGCTCTACGATGATAAGCGTCTGTTCTGGCTCAAGTCGCTTCCCAAGGACAAGCATAAAGGGCTGTTTCAATGTCGGAGTATCCAGGTACCAGGGGATGTTTCTACCAATCTATAGTCAGAGTACAAACAAAGAAAGATAACAATTGTTATGTAGACCTGTACGCATAAAAAAAGCACACAATTGAACACAATCTTCATCTTTCCTGAGCCATAAACTTTTCTATTTCATATTATTAATTTCATCTTGCAAAAGTCATCTTTAGATCTTTAAAGAGCAACTCCAACGGTTTTTAAAATAGAATTAAATGTTAGTGTTCAATATATAATAAATTACTTATTCAATACAAAATCATGTTTGTTTTGCATCTCAATTTTGTGTTATTTTGAGAGAAATTGTTACCATTTTCTGGTGGCGCAGTTGAGAAATGAAAAAAACATGTGGTACCGTAGAAAGCCGCACGCGATGTTATTGTTATTTTGCATGTGTACGTGTCGCATTGTTGCATGCTCACTGGTAATACGTCAGAAATGCATATTAATTAGATGTAAATGAGCTTTGACGTCACACTCCTTTTCACGAAACTGGGATAGACTCGCGTAAAGAAAGGCAACAAAAAATGTTTTTTTTAAACAAAAACCGGCATCAAAAATAAGAACATTCACAAGTATCTGTTTCATATCGAAACCTAAGAGAAGTTGGAAATCGTTGGAGTTGCTCTTTAAACATGTTAAATCTATATGGCAGGCCAACTAACACTAGGCGGTTCAAAATGTGAAACGTTAGATAGGATGGCATTAATTTAATTACATACATTGAAGGTGTCTTTAGTATGCCAGGGACCATAGGAGAACTGCATGGCAAGTACATGTACATGTAGCACAGTGAAACAGTCCATCACAACTAAGGTCTTTTCCCCCTTTTCTATTATTCAATGACAACGGCGGCGGAACCGGGGTCCGAGGGGGAAATTTGCACCCCCCCCCCTTCTGGGCAGTTCCGTATAAATAAAAACAGAAAATAGTAGCAGCCAGCCGGCACCGGCGCTAATTTTGACCCCCCTCAAGTTTGAAAAGTGTTTTGGCGCCGTTGTTCAATGAGCACAGGCATGCAACTTGGAATTTTAAAAAACCCAGGAAATTCCAATCTTTACAAGACTTTATACAGTGTTTTTCAATTTGCAATGGCATAAGTGTGACGTGAAAAACAAGGAAATCAGCTGATCCGAGGAAAAGTTGCATGCCTGATGAGCACTGTACATTCGGTTTGTCTAAACGTTTGTGAATAACACATGCGGTTGGTATTTTAGATCATACCTACTTGATTTTTAGTGCAGATGCTTAACCATCTGGTGTTCTATACTTACCGGTAATACATAAATATTTCTATGTGCAGCTATCAATGAAAAGTTAAAGATTCTTACCAGTTGACGGTTTATAAATGACTTGATGGCGTCATCCCCATTACTCCTGGTGTTCTTCCCTTTCACATCAGTTGGCAATATGCAGGGCAAAACAAACACTGCCAGGTTTTTGCGATCACCCTCTGCAAAAGAATTAGGAAACTAATGTTAGTGCTACTTTTCATGTGTTTGTACATTCCATATGCAACAAATGCAACTCAACCTTCATTACATGGCATGCATGAGTATTGAATTTTTCAGTGCCATATGAGCCAATTGTGGATAAAACAATACTTCCAATGAACTTGATTTTACATGAAGCACAAAGATTCTGTATTACACTCCAAAATTACCAATGACATCAGCTTTGAGCATTGTTAAAAAAAATATTGAGAGCGATTAGATGCACGATACATTTTTGTACCATAATTATCACAAAGAGACTTTATGTTTAGCCTAGAAAAAAAAACGTTTGAGTGAAAAATACATGTACAAATGCAAATTTGTTATATAAAAATAACTCCAGCTTGGCGAGGATGTTGTGCAATACTGGTTTTATATTGCAGGATTTGCTGGCCAATTCTGCTGGTTGATTAAATTACATGTACACACCGATCAAAAAAGACGACATTACCTCCTGTTACAACCTGTTGGAATGTTCAAATACTGTTGCCAGTTAATGTTTACTAGCATAAAAGATTCAAATCCACAAAGTCAAATAAATAGGAAAGGTACACCATTACATGTACCTCATCTTCTTTGAAAGTCTTCAGGCTGGAAACATCACATTCACAAGGGGACCTACGTGTGGTATCAGCTCTAAGCGACTCTAGTCTGCACACAGATCAAGAAGCATGAATGAATCCTTGTCCTCCATATTTTCTGTAGAAATAAGACAAATTTCAACAAATTCAGAAGGTTTTACATTGACAATGTTGAACTTGAAATGTTCAAGTTTTTTATAATTATAGCACAGAATTTATAAACGTTAAAATGTTGGCGTTGTGATACTAACGTTACAATCCTAAATGACTTCACTTCAACTATACTGTAGCGGTATAAATGTACATACTGAGTACATATTCATTTATTGTCCTTTTGCACTCCATACTATTGACAAGTGCATGATGGGAAATGCCATGCCTTGGTTGGCAAGATGGCTCCTATGTGTTGATCATGTGTGTGATTAAACCGGTTCGTAATTGTATGTAAATCAACATAATCGTCTTGGTCTCCCGAGTCATTTATAGTCATCCGAATCTGTAAAGTAACGCTAATCCCGTTACACTGGCGTAGTCGGCAGGATGATTTGTGATTCCTGAGATTTTTGACGATTTTGTTGTGAGCTGTCATGACTGTTGTAAACTGTGTGTGTCGGCAAACCCATGTCACACGTGCATATGCGAGTTCGGCTTTAAACACACATACTGACTGGATCAGTTTGCAAGTCTTCAACTCTGCTGTTGTGCTACTTGTAATTGTGGTTCTCCAAGTATCTGTTTACGTTGCTGTGGACATTGTTAACGAGTTCGTCTGCTCTGCTGTATTGTTGACAGTTGATCAAGTCACGCGTCAACATAGGTACGTGAGTTCGACTCGCAAGACTGTTCTGTGTTCGACTTTGGTGACAACGTGGAAGCCGTTCCGTACGTGCCACGTTCCCGTCACGTTTTGCTGCTGCTGAGTAGCGTTTACCTGTGGCAAGAGGAGTTTCCCCCAGAAACCTCGCCCGTCACGCCCATGAGGAGTTCCCTTACTCTCACATGACCTGATGAGACATTATTCGTGTTGCTGAGTGACAACAAGGAGTTCCCCCGCGGTGCCTTGTTCCCGTCACGCTGACTGTTTTGCTGTTGATCTGATCTACCCCTACCCTTCATATTCCTGTTGATGTCAAGATGATCGTCATCTGCACCGTCCTGTTCAAGCCCCCTTGAACTGTTGAACTTGGTCAGCTCATGGGACCCATCTCGCCTTCCAACCAACCAATCACCAACGATGTCAACCCATGACGTGACTGATCTGCCGATGATCAGATCATTCTGATGATGCTGATCTGCCATGACTCTGATTTTGTGACTGTGACTGTTAATCATTTATCGAGATGAGCGTTTGATGTGAACACTAAATCACTGCCACTGGTGTTAAATGAACATTTTGCTGATGTCCGTTTGGATTTAGTTCGGATCCTCCGAAACCGAACTTGAACACTTTGATTTAGATTAATATATAGAAGTTTATTTAGAACCAGATTCTATACATAGGACAAATGGAACAAAACATTGTTTAAACCTTTATTGCTCATGATCTTGGGTATAACCTTGCAAAGTATGACACTACATACATTGTAATCGTTTATTGGAGATATGTAATCCACTTTCATTCTCCCACGTCTCGTCATAGGAGGGGGGAGTGTAGCGGTATAAATGTACATACTGAGTACATATTCATTTATTGTCCTTTTGCACTCCATACTATTGACAAGTGCATGATGGGAAATGCCATGCCTTGGTTGGCAAGATGGCTCCTATGTGTTGATCATGTGTGTGATTAAACCGGTTCGTAATTGTATGTAAATCAACATAATCGTCTTGGTCTCCCGAGTCATTTATAGTCATCCGAATCTGTAAAGTAACGCTAATCCCGTTACAATACTGTCCACAGAATGTTAAAAAAACAGGGAAGAAAACCGATAAAAATACAGCCAAACGTGAGCGAAAACTGCATCACACACGTTTTGGGGACTGTAAATGGTACCTAGACCACCCGTAACTGATAAACATTACACACAAAATTCGGGGCCAGGCTATTTGCAGATTTCGTTGCTTCCCGGCCCATAAACGCCTTTTCTCTTTACGCAGTCAAAGCAGGGAACCAGTGCATGCTACACATTTGCGGGTTTTTTGTGTCATGATAATCGGGCTGTCAGTGTCACATACAAAACAAATGACAAATCGTGCACCATGTATTACGTTTAGCCCTCATGCACCCTTTGTAAGTTATACTTATAAAATGTATTCGAGTGGAGAATGTTTATACCTTCATACATCACAGTTAAGACTTTGGCATGACTGTACTGTAGTCAGTGTAGAGATCACACTTTTCACAGCGAGTTTAGTACGCCGCGGCATGGTCATGAAAATGGTTGATTTAAAACAGCTTCATCGTATGTAAAGCATCAAAAGTGATATGTTTGACAAAACTAACATACTGACGCTATCTTACCTTCAACTTTTTCCAAGTAGCGTTCAAAGAATTCGGACATCATCGGGTGATCCTTTGACGGTTCTTGCCAGCATCGAAGTTTCAAAGTCAAATGTTGGTACAAAAGTCGCGCGCACGATACGAAACGTAAAACGTGGCATACCGGCACTGCACAGTGAGGTCACATGATCAACCTCGTCCAATCATTCAAGTTACATGCTGCAAGCTCCACTGGTACCCTTCCATGTTATTTCATGACTACTAACCCGCTGCATGGGGACCAGTTATGTATCCCCATCCCCAGTACCGCTTCCAAGATGCATACTGCTCGACGTAATGGGATACGAGGTTGTATCGCAAGTAGATTGAGTGCGGAATGGTACATGCAACCTCGTTACCATGGGTACGATCTTGCGGCGCCATGTTTTCCCACCATGCCTTGCGCGATCTTAACCCCTGGAATTGTGTAATTACCATATCCCACATAGTGGGATATGGTAATTAGGACTGCAGTCGATGTGTTTAACGCGCGACGCAGTGTTTTTAGTAGGAAGGTTTTATTTGTAGAATCAATCTTTTGGAAGGATGAGATTAGCTCCTAATATTAATAATGATGCCTAATGTTTTTCCCGCCTGACGTTAAATCTAACACTGCACTGAGTAGTATAGTAACAGCCGGCCTGGTGGGATCGGGAGGAAGGAAAAGTATGACGACCGTCATGACCGTTTCCGCCCTTTATCGCCGGATGTCAGTTGTGTAATTTTCCAAATGTTTTCCTCAGCTGTTTTCGCAAATTTGTCAAACCTTTCGATGCATCTTCTGCAGCGGCGGCAAACACTGTCATTGAGAATGAGCTGCTTTCTTGAACTGGATAAATGAGTAAATTTGCTATCGATTGGAACAATTTTGATGTGCCTTTTCTATCTCTGTTTAAACATAAAATACATGTATTTCCTGACCAGAAAAAATCCATATCGTTTATCGTAGCCACCAAGACCAGTGGCCTTGTCTTGATAATGGAAAAAAGTGCTCGGAGTCGTTTTGCTGATGTGACGTGACGAACAGGATGTTAACGCGGGCGCGAGCGCACACAGGGCGTTCAACATTCGGATTACGCGCGCGGTTCACTTTCAGTACATAAATATTCATTTCGAATAGCCAGTCAGCGTCGTTTACGTATTCCACACGGCCAGGGGTTAGTGAAGGAACGCACACGCGCCCATGGAGTCGAGGATGTGGTACATGGTACCTGCGTTATTAAATAACTTAGTATAAAAAAATAATTTTATACAAGTTTTTTGTTTAAGACTGCCGGCACTATGCATGATACCATCAAGCTATATTAATTTAAGAGTAGGGAAAGATTTTACTTTAATACCCCCCACCAAAATCGGTTAGAAACAGCAAATCTTGGAAAATAACCATCCATTTGTGTTCATAATTGTATAAACACTTGGCACAACCTTTAATTTTGAGAATTTTGTTGGGACATTTTAGTGCACTATAGGGGAAGAAAGTTTGTGTTTTCTGTGTTAGAAGTTCTTGGCAGTTGGCACCATGTATAGTCACTCCAAAGTGTGCACATACATGTTGATTTCTTCCTCATTTTTTACAGATTTTGCTGTAATAAATCTTGAAATAACAGGTTGTGCCACATGTTTAGACAAGATTTTGCTGTTCTTGACCGATTTTGGTTGAGGGTATTAAAGTAAAATCTTTCCATTGCGACTGCTAACACGGTACCCTAGGCTAATTTTGACATAATGTACAGTTTACAAAATTTGACCAGGCAAACATCATCTTGGTGTGATCCGGCATAACCCGGAACTTGACGGGTTAATGATGCCTATAACCTGGCATATCCGGGTCAATTTATCCGGATGACCTGGCATGAAATGACCCAAGCAGCACCTCCTGTTCAAAATTAACCTGAAAACAGGTTAACTATGATTGACCCAGTATCTCAATCCGGGTCAAATTTAACCCGGAAACGGGTTAACGACGACTGGGCATAAAATGACTCGGCTCCTCCGGGTCAAAATTAACCCGGAAACGGGTTAACTATGGTTGACCCGGCATCTCCGGGTCAAATTTAACCCGGAAAAGGGTTAACGAAGTCTGACCCGGCACCGGGTCAAACACGATGACCCTTTTCCGGGTTGTGTTGACCCGGAATGGGTCAAAAAAATCTGACCCGGAGACCGGGTCAAAATTCTGACCCGGGACTTTTTAGAGTGTAGACCCGGGAAGGAGATTCTTGCTCCCCTCTCACCTTTGTTTCCTTCTGTGGAGATTATTCCTGCTACTCAACCTAGCCTGTCCGGCTCCTCGGGGTCCGGGGAGTCGGACATAGACGAGCAGGGTGGAGATGAGGACGAATTTTTGTCCTCGGCAGAATCTCCCCCTAGCCCAACCCCTGGGGCGGAATCGCCCCCTTAGATTTGTTGATCCATAACTTACAATATGGTCGCCATTCTTACCCTCAATGTACAGGGCATGCGCGGTCCCGTAAAGAGGAGACAAGTTTTTGAGTTGTGTGGAGATTACGATATTTCCTGTCTTCAGGAATGTCATATCTCCTCCAACTCCGATTTAGCTGCTTGGCAGGCAGAATGGAAAGGCAGGATGTTTGCCAGTTTTGGCACATCCGCATCCTGTGGCACCATCATCCTTCTGCCTGCTAAAAGCCTCTTCGTTTTTTCTGATCCTTCCTTCGATACTGAGGGGAGAGTCGTTTCTGGTATTTTGCGTGGTCCTGGAAGCGGGCCGGGTGTGCGACTTTGCACAATTTATGCCCCCACCAATCCCAGGTCGCGCCGTATCTTCTTTGCGGGATTAGGAACACACCTGACGGGTAACTTTCCCGTTGTCCTCACGGGAGATTTTAATTGTGTTTTGGATGTAGGGTTAGACCACCGAGGTTCCGATAACAGACGTTGTGGACTCGGAGCCAAGGAGCTCGGCCATCTGCTTTCTGCTTTTTGCCTTCGAGACTGCTGGCGGTCTCTTAACCCGTCTGACTATTCTTACACCTGGCGCAATGCAGCGAACACATTTTCTAGCCGGCTAGACCGTATTTACGTGTCGGACCCGGTTGATGTTGTGTCTTGCCAGCATAAGCCCTGTTATTTTAGCGACCATGATTGTGTAGTTTTGGATTTTCCTTTTCCGGAGAAAGCCCGTGTTGGTGGAGGTTTTTGGAAATGTAATGTTTCCGTCCTTGCCGACGCGGGTTTTCAACGGGAATTTCGTTGTGCTTATGCGGGTTGGCGGTTTCTCAAGGAGGGGTACGATAACGAGCTCCTCTGGTGGGAGGACGTCAAATCCCGCATAAAGCGTTTTATTATTTCCTTTTCTTGTCGTTTGGCAAGAAAGAAGCGGAAGCGTAGGGAGTCACTTTTGTCTTCCCTGCGCTCCGTTACTTCTGATCTAGATGCCGGGAAGTGTGTGACGCTGCCACTCTTTCCCGGCATAACGAAATCAATGAGGCCCTTCAAGAATTGGACGACTTCAAAGCGGAGGGTGCCCGGATCCGCTCGCGGGTTCGGGAACTCGAGGAAGGGGAGAAGCTGTCCAAATACTTTTTTCATCTGGAATCCTCCCAGGCTCAGAAGACAATTATTTCCTCCGTCCGTAACCCACGGGGTGACATTGTCACATCCTCCGGCGGAATTTCCACGGTATATCGATAATTCTTTCTCGACCTTTTTACTGAAGAGCCTGTGGAGGTTGACTCACAGGGACCTTTTCTTGACTCCTTGTCTACACTTGTAGACGAAGAGAGCCGCATTGACTTGGACAGTCCACTTGAATTGCCTGAGCTCGGTGCGGCCCTTCATAGCATGGCCAACGGTAAGACTCCCGGAGGGGACGGCCTGCCCAAGGAATTCTATGTGATTTTTTGGGACATGGTCGGTCCTGACCTCCTCGGGGTCTTCCGGTGTGCCTTTGCACTGAACCATTTAGGTGATTCCCAACGTTTAGGAGTCATCACACTTTTGGAGAAGGCTGGGTATCAGCTTGATCCCCAAAACAAGCGCCCCATCCCTCTCCTTAATGTGGATTATAAGATCCTGTCGAAGGCCTTGTGCCTCCGTTTGGGTAATGTTTTACCTGAAATAGTAGGTCCATTTCAGACTTGTGGCGTCAAGGAGAGGTCCATCCATGATAATATCAGACTCCTCCGGGATCTGGTAGCATACGTGGATGGAAGGAACCTTGACTGCCTCGTTATTTCCCTAGACCAGCAGAAGTCCTTCGACAGGGTCAATTGGGATTTCCTTTTTATGGTCCTAGACCAATTTGGTTTTGGGCCGAATTTCCGGCACTGGATTAAACTGTTATACACAGATATATCCAGTGCCGTCTTGGTGAATGGGGTTGTTTCCGACCCTTTTTTAGTCACGAGGGGTGTAAGGCAAGGTTGCCCTCTCTTCCCTCTTCTATATGTCCTTTTTATTGAGCCTTTTGCTCAGACAGTCCTCAATGATCGCCGCGTGACTGGTTTGGCAATGCCCGTGGCCAACGGCTTGCAATGCAAAGTGTTGCAATACGCTGACGACACGACCTGCATTGTAAGGGATTGCCAATCTCTCATCTCTCAGGCGGATTTTTGGGATCATTGATGTTTTTTCGCGTGCAAGCGGGTCTCGCTTAAATCTTGCCAAGTCGAAAGGCTTGATCTTTGGCGCATGGCCCGATTGCCTTCCCGATCTGGTCCCTATTCAGTGGACCAACTACCCGATCAAGATCAACGGTGTCTGGGTCGGCAAGGGGGACATGGGCCCTTTTAATTGGAAAGCGC
Organism: Hippasteria phrygiana; assembly: GCA_037893225.1. Taxonomy (NCBI): domain Eukaryota; kingdom Metazoa; phylum Echinodermata; class Asteroidea; order Valvatida; family Goniasteridae; genus Hippasteria; species Hippasteria phrygiana. Next base: position 274,094 of record JAZGUH010000512.1, on the reverse strand, counting down.
GGCTTCCCAAACTGCTGTCCTCTTTGGACAGCTGGAAAAGGGGGACGTTTTCCCTCTTAGGTAAGATATTGCTGGTCAATACCTTAATTATATCACCTTTGTTTTTTCTGGCTCCGGTTTATCCACTTCCACTTGCAGTAGAGCGGACTATAAACCGAGCTATTTTTTCCTTCATTTGGTCGGGCAAGGCTGAACTCGTCCAGTCTGTAGCCAAGGGCGGGTTGGGTGTTACCAACCTCCGCGACAAATGTGACGCCTTTTTTGTTCTTGGAGTAAAGGCCTTGTTGGGCGATGGGGGCCCACCCTGGAGATTCTTTTCTCTATACTGGGTGGCCTTGTCGCTCCGCCGGGTCTTTCCCCCGAATTGGTGGCGGAACGATGTTCCTCACGCTTTTTCGCCCACGGGCTATTATAAGCAGTTTTGCAAGCTGGTCTTGCTGGCTGTTGAGATTTCCCCGGACATCGATTGGGGGCCGGCATCGGTTCGCAGTCTATGCGAACTTTTTGCGGGCCAACATCCCAATCAGCGTCCGGCTTGTGACATTTCTGACACCGATCATATGTTTCAAGTTTGTCATGCCTTCAATTTGAGCAACCGGATTCGGGGCTTAAATTGGAGAATCGTTTCGGGGGCACTTAAGACTTCTTAACGTCTTCATCGCTGGGGTATAGGGGATGGCAAGTGCCCTCGGGTCGGCTGTGCCGCTCCCGAGTCACTTTGTCATACCTTTTGGGACTGTTCTTTCGTTTATAATTTGTGGGCTTGGGTTGAGCATCTTGGATGTAAAGCACAAGCCCGACAATTTTCTCTTACACGTTCCTGTGTCCTTTACGTGTCTGGTGTGGACACTAGCCCGGAGTCCCTTTTGATTTGGTTTTTAATTTGCACGGTGGGGTGGCTGGTTTGGCGTTCGCGTTGCGAGACATTGTATGATGGATCCCGACAGGACGCCGACCAGGTACTTCTCCGTGTCAAGAGTTCAATTAAGCCACGGCTCCACGCAGACTTTGCCCGGCTGGACCGGACAAAGTTTTTCGCACTACTTGGTGCGTGCGGGGAGCCGTCTGTACTGTCAGAGACGACCGATTGGTATTTCACTTTTGAAGTCCCTTGACTGACTCATTATGGAGCTTCTGTCTCCCGTCTTTTATCTGCTTGTTCTTATACGTCTTGTTTACTGCTTGTTCCTTGTGATATTTTAGTTCACCGTTTTGGTTGAAGACAGGGGGGGTCGTACCCCCTCATGGTAATGCATGGGTAGCGAGGCTACAATGTCTTCGTGTAATGTTCTTGTTTTGTGTTTGTTTTTTGGTGTTCCAATGTAGTCCGGGGTAGGGGGGCTCGAAGCCTCACGATTCTAGGTATAGCGTGGCTATCCTACCCTGGGGACTTTAGAAGTCCCCGAAACTTAAAAATAGGATTAGGATATAACGCATGGTGCGGGAAGTAGTCTAATTCATCCCGCAGGTTAGGGCATATCTACCAATGTGTTGAGGGCAGCAGACAACCTTAGCTGTTGCAGAATTTCCAAGAATGAAGTGGAATTTAGATATTCTGCTAAAGTGTCTGAGCTGGAAATGTGTATAGCGCCATCTCGTGACTATGATTTCAGACAATTCCAACCTAATTAATGGTGCATTTTTTAAGGCCTACATCTACATATGTATGTGCTAAGACCATGATGTGTGATAGATGCAAACTAAACTGACGAAATGATGACGTCATCACGTGATATATGACGTCACATTAAAGGTGCATTTTTCTAAGGCCTAAATCTTTAGAACTACAGGTCCGATTGGGTTAAATCTCGGGATGTGGCCACACTTTCACCCGAGCTATATTTACTTGTATGTGTGCTAGAATATGGATTTATACGATGCACATCATAAACATCCTTGAGGAGCAGCTTTTTTCGTCATATTGACGAAAAACCTCTCGTTTAAATTTTTTTTCTCTTCTCTTCTTTTTATTCCTTATGTTTTCTGTAACTTCTCCAAACGTCGTTAAATGTTGATATAGCGAGACTGATAAATTATATCTTGTTTATAAATACAGAATTGTCGATCGTTACACCTGTGGTTGTTGGTCTTTCTTTTGTTGAGTGGGCCATGGTATGGTCGTGTGTGTGGATGAAAGGAGATAGTGTGAGTGTATATAGTGTGAGTGTATATGATTGATATGCAAAGTAGCGCTTTCGCTGGAGGTTTTGAATGCGACAGCTAGTGCAGCAATGGAAAAGGGCACTGCGAAAGCCAGCATGTCAGGGTGAAACCAGATCCGTGAAAAAATTGTTGTGCCGAAATTTGATACTTTTGGGGCAGCATATCTGCTCGATCTACCGTTAGTAACTTTATTGGTTTTTATAGATACCAATTCCTTGATTTTGTTGAGTTTTAATAATTCTTTGTTGAGAAAATTGACTTTTGATTATTGTTCTGAGCAGACCGAGTTTCGGTTAGCACCGATTTATATGTATGTAGCGATATATTTATGACGTCATAGTGCTTTTAAGTTTTTCGTTAGACGTCCTATTAGTCAATATAATCATGAATTGTGTATGATTTAATCATCGTTTCAGAATTGCCCTCATTTTTTTGTAAATGGTAAAAGGTTTAAAAGAATTTGATTGACAACGTCACATTGTCAAAGTGAACAAAGAAACTGGTAAAGCGGGATTCGAACCTGCGACCTCCGGAATACTGTACCGACGCTCAACCAACTAAACTATCTTGCCCTATGTTGGCGGTTTCCCAAATTGTCAGTATCTTTGTTCGGGTGGGCGCTAAGTTAATATTAATAATAATAAATACATTCCATATAGCGCATATCACCATGAGGTCCCTATGCGCTGACACGAATTCAACAATTATACAAATTGAACAGATATGTTTTAACCCGGGTTTTGAATTGTTCTGCTGTACCCCGCCCCCAACCCCCTCCCCCCTCCCTTGTTCCTATACACTCTTTAGACTATTATTACCTAACACATCCCACCTAGAGATCTGAAAATAATTCCTGAGATTCCGGGAACACAATGACACATATCGTGCATCATATGCTTCCAATTCATGAACTCAACGAGGGTTCTGCAGAGCTCATGTGATGCACGATATAGGGCGAGGAAACCCCCTTTTTTGTGTTAGTCATTGTGTTCCCTGAATCTCAGGAATTCTTTTCAGATCTCTTGTGGGGATGTGTCAGGTAACAATAGTCTGGAGAGTGTATAGGGTATAGGAACAAAAGGGGGTACCCCTTTGCCCCATATCGTGCTGGGTTTAGCACGATAAAATAAAAGGTCTCCAAATATGTTACGTAATATGTGTTCATGGGTTTACGGTACACAATATGAAGCACGATATCGGGGCAGCCCCGGGGCTAGCCATGCCTAGCCCCGGGGGTAAGCCATGCCTAGCCCCGGGGATAAGCCATGCCTATAGCCCCGGGGGCTAACCATGCCTAGCCCCGGAGCTGGCTAAAAATTGCGTTCCAACGACAACTATTTTGGGTGGAGCAAGCCAGCTCCGTGGCTATCTCAAGAGTTACCGGTAGCCCTCTGTCTGAACGACACTATGTTCGTGTATCATTTACGGTACAACTGCAGTGTGCTTGATTTTTTCGCCCAATATCAAGGATTTTTCAGCAAAACAACCTGACGAGGATTAAGAAGGACACTTTTAGAAACTACACCAAGCTTGTGTTGTTGTAAGTATATCTTTTCTCCAACGGACTTATTCGATATGTTTTGTATAATCGGAGGGGGTGTTGCAAGAGCTGGCGCTACTTCTAATTTTTCTTTTCTTCAATACATGTATTGTCAAAAAAGCACGAACTTTTTTAAGTTGCAACTGCATTACGCACCCATGCACAGTTTGTATATGATTGGTACATGTATATGGCTTTAAAAAAGCTTAAGGCGAGGCTCTTGGTGCTAAGTAAACAACTTTGTGGCGTAGTTTATTCATGCATGAATTAAATTGTTGAATAGCATTGTGTTTGTTCAGCACTGGGATCCTCGCTTTCAACCCGGAAGTGCGAAGACGGGGCTAATGTGTAATTCGTCTGTAGGTTAACCACAGACCTAAAACGCCTAGGACACAACAGGCTGAACACGCACTTACGAAAAGCTAGCTATTGGCCGATAGGCTACTCTCTTAATGTAAAAGAGTGAACAACTCACTCTCCAAAAGAGTGAATCCCTTCTCAAACCACTGCAAAAGAGTGAATCTCTTATAAAAAACCACTCAAAAAGAGTGAAATTTCCTCTCATTCGTTGAGCTATATAAGGGACAACTCTTTTTCGAGTTGTCCCTTATATGGCTCCTCAAATAAGTGGAAATGTCACTCTTTTGAGTGGTTTTCACTCTTTTCGAGTGGTTTTTATAAGAGATTCCCTTTTGGAGAGTGAGTTTTTCACTCTTTTACATTAAGAGAGTACAAATGCAACAGACCAAAAACGAGACAAAGACAAAACAAGACTAATACAAAGCCGCCTCTCATTTTTTTCTCTCATGATTTCAAGCATCAGTGAAAGTTTGTACACCCTCACAATAGACGTGGCATTTATACAACGCATAATGCTAAAAAAATGTTCAATAAATGTTGACGGGAAATAAATAGGCAATTAATTTGCGCATGACAATATATCATGGTTTGGAACCAGTGCGTTTTAATTAGGCGTGATTTAAAGGCTACTGACAACAGAAAACAATTATAAGCTATGTTTACGTGAATTTTTTTTTCAATTTTTCAACAGGAATTTAAACTCAAACTTGATATCAGAGATTGAGCCAGGTGCATTCATCGGACTTTCGGCAGTGAGATATTTGTAAGTTCCATAGCAAATATTAGAATATCCTTTATTTATCTTTTTCAAGGTTAAGTTGCAGGTTGTTCTTTAACAGTAAAGCCTACTCACCCGCGAGTATTGGCAGGTATATCGGGAAAGTTGCAACTGGTTACTCTTTGTTGACTTTTACAGTTCAGTTTTTTTTTTCTCTTTCACTTCCAGAATTTATTTCAAAATATAATGGAAAAACTAGAAAAGAATAATAATGGAGAGTCTAATTGCGGGAGTAAAAAAAAAACCAAGTTTGTAAGGAGGAGACCCCGAAACTTCAATGAAATACACGTAAAATAAACATACACGTAAAATAAACATACACGATAAAGACTGTCAGTATAAATATTTAAAACGAAACGACACGTGACAAACACTATATGCACATCAAGATTCCTATAAAAGATACATCACAGTGGCAATACGAATAAGACATACAATAACGTATAGATAAATGATTAAATTACGAAAGTCAGTCATCACAACATTTGTTCAAGAAGACAAAACGTAAATTTCTTTTTTACATTAACCCTCGTAACGGACTGCTACAATATCAACCAGGAGTCTCCGAAGACAACGCAGACATTATTTTATGGAAACTTTTTATCAGCAGCAAGCATTTCCAATTTATTTGTATAGGGAATGTATGCGACCTATAAAACGTTTCCCAAAAATAATGTTCAAGTAAATTTAATAAATACAATATTGAAATCTAAATAGGCCTACACCAATACAAAACTCAATTTTACCAGTTGTGTTATAATGTAAAGGTACACACCGGCCTCTTGGGCGATTTTAGGTCGACTTTAGGCGCTAAATTAGATTTCACCATGACCGGAAAGGTTTTTTTAATTATAAAGGTCCTATCGCGACAACTTGAAATTTGCCCGTTTTCGTGTAATACAAAAAGCAAAAAAACGTTAGTCACGTGACTTTCTTGTACCCAATTTTGGTTCACGAAACTCACGTAATCATTAGGGCTAGTTTTACTTCCAGCCGTAAAACCTTTCAATAACTGAACCAAATTCCAGTTTAATTTAACCATAATAATCATGACTATTTTTGCAAACTGTACTTATTGTTTAGTTGTTGATTATACTTCAATTTGGCGAAATTGTTTCCGAAAGTCGTAAGACCGGGCAACGGACCCATGTTTCACGAGACACGGCGTGGGACCAGCGCGGCATAGCCCCCGCGGCCGGCGGGGGGCGAAGACCCAGCACAGCTGCCACATAAATCTATCAACGCTGCACACTAGGTACGGCGATCACAGTACTGGCGCCGGCTGTGTGCTACTGGTCGGCGGCTTGCGTCGACGCGTCGCAGAGCTGGTCAGCACTGCAGGCATGGGACCCCGTTGAAGGCATGATCCTCGTCGTTGAAAAATGCAAATTGCAGTTTTACTCCTAAATCTGTGAAACAGCGAAATGTCTACTACTCCAAAGGCAAATAGGAAAGCGTCGTTCAGTGGTGGGGGCCGTCCTGCTAAATCATCCGCAGAAAAACGGAGGATATTGAGCGTACGGGCAGCCCCGAGTAGAAAGGCCGACCGCTTTCGTCAAGCTGGTGAGGACAGGTGGATTCGAACTAGGGACCTTTGATCTATGGCCAATCCCACTATTAACTAGACTAGTCTGTAGCAGCTCCACAACAGCCGTTCTTTAAAATAATTGAATGTAACTGGTTGACTAAAATGACGTTCGGTTCTATTATAATGAATAAACATAACTTTCTCACCAAAACAACTAAATTATTCATGACTATTGCTCACCCGCCTACGGGAAAACAAAATCGCGATTAGTACGTACAGGTCTGTAGACCGCAGCTCTGTAATACACGCAGGGCCAAAGTCATGAGCCACTGTGTGTCGTAAAGTCTGACGCACCCCGACATATGATGCACAATATGGGGCAGAGGGAACCCACCCCCCCCCCCCCCCCCCCCCTCTTTTGTGTTGGTCATTGTGTTCCCGGAATCTCAGGAAATATTTTCAGATGTCTAGGGGGTGTGTTAGGTAACAATAGTCTGGATAGTGTACAGGGTATAGGGACAAAGGGGGGGGGGGGGGGGGTTGGGGGGGGGGGGGGGGGTACCCCTCTGCCCCATATCGTATGGGTATACACCCCGAAGTCTCATCTTCGCCTCGTCGGCGTGCAGAAGGAACCACTGGTGCTCGTATAGCAGCCTATACGGTTTTCACATCGACAAACTTTACTAAAGGTTTCACGGATAAATCCATGCAGGGACGGCGCGTACTCAACACATGATGAAAAATAAATTCTGCAAAATAAGACAGCATGCCGCTCCCCAACGTGGGCCCACGCTGCTGCTATGTAGACCTAAGAAACTGAATTTACTAAAATGTCAGGAGCCGAGAATTGCAGCAATTCCCATTTATATAGCAAATCCTGAAATTCTTGGCATTCTGTGCACCTTGAGGATTCCAATGATCAATACATGTTTGTAGCTCAGGTTTTGGCGCAGCGTATGGTGAAAGTTATAGGTGAACGGTTATCGATTCTTTTATACACCACACGTATGACTGCTCGCCCATTGAAAGAATGTGCTCGCCCCAATACTTTAAAAAAGTTTAAAAGAAAAATGCATTTACTGCATTCCTAGCTTTAAATAGTAGTTTACAAAACACGGAATTCAAAACCCTCTAGGCCTTAACACATGTATCTGCGTTGTTATTGGGTACACCTGGTTGATGTTGTTGCCGTCCATTACGCCTGTATGCAATCATTGGGTTATACCGTATGTCTTATCTGTGACATTGTCTTTCAGGAAACTATTGTTTCCGAAAACTTTGAGCACTTTTGCGCACTAACAAACACGAGAATTATTCCACCAATGCAGATAATCCCTATATATAATTTGTGCGTGTGGATCGTGGACTAAAAACATATTTCGACGTGATAACACAGAAAACATGATCTTTTGTAATACATTACGTGACTTTTTGTTCAATCGCTATTACCTCTGTCTTTAATCATTGCACAGATCTCTTAAAAACAACAAACTAGAGCGGCTGGATCAGGACATCATGGCGGGTGTCGATGGAGGATTAATGTAAGTGTGATTTCCCGTAGGCCTACATGTACATGTACTCTACAACGATGTACACCATCAAGGGATCCACAAAAATGTTCACTATAGTGGTTGTTCATTATAATGAATAGTGGTATGTACTGAAAACAACAATTTGGGAGCCAAATAGGTTGTTCATTATATAGCCATGTGTTGGTCAAGTGGGAAGTGAGTTGGTCATACCAACGGCGGAAGATACCCCGCCTGGGTCTACGGGCCCGAAAATTCGGCATCGCTCTTGAAAGGTATCCTTTAGGTTGATCTGGGCCTATAGGAAAACCGCAAGGGTGGTGGAGTTGTTAAGCCAAATGCGGCCAATATACCATGTACCATCTGTTTGTAGCCCTGTACCTAGAGTGGCTTTTCCCGTGTATAGAGTACCGAAGTGATGACGTCAATCAATGCACTGTTTGGAACCAGAATACATTCTAAACTGCATGTGTTTAGAACCAGTTGCCGCGGCAACTGACGTCAGACTTCGGTATTCTATTGGACGATTTCCTTGTGATTTTGTTTTTAATTATTAAAAATACAACGATTCGGATGATCGTGACCTCGCACATTTGCAGAAAATTATTGCTTTTATTAACTGAATAATATTAATCAACAACTAGTTATGATGGTGACGAGTGAACCGTTGAATGGCTTTTCCTTTTTGCAGCTCGCATACCAGGAGCCCATTTCGTGCAAGGGCAGACAAATTTCCTTAGGATCCAAAAGGTTTGCTTAAATAGCAACAGTAGATGACAAGCCAAAATGTCATGCAGAGCATATTGCTAATGACTGATTCTCACCTGATTTTATGCCAAGCAATTTTGGGGCTGAGAAGCTCAATGGGATTGGGCCTATGTTATCTGTCAACCTCTTTTTACCACAATATGCTGCTGGAACAGCAAATCCAACGAAGACATTTCACTGTCAATGTTTGTGGGAGTTACGTACCGGCCTAGTTCTGTAGGTCCGAAAATTGGGATAATTTCTCTGGCAACTGTTGAAGAATTAGCCTCTACTTAGACCTGGGTCCAGGAAAACCATAGGGGCTAGTTGGAGGGTTGGCAGCTCAAAATGTGGCAATCCCTATACCACCTCCACTGTTTGTAACCCTTTACTAGTTGCTTTTAATCCTAAAATTAAACGAGTCTAATTTATTAGGCTAAGTTGGATTGGGATTCTACCGACATATTATGCAAACGAAGGAGATTACGTAAGATAGCGCTCAACAGCCAGCATTCACATCAGCCTTAAGAGCACAAGTCAACATTTTCGTAAATATAAAAGGGAGGGAAGGTGATAGTGTGACAACAGACATTATGACGTCACTCCAGAGATCACGTGAGACGTTCAGAGCACGAACATTTATTTATTTATTTATTTATTTATTACATTTCTTTACCCAGGGTATGCCCAAACAGTTTAAAACTGGTTTCCATTGGGGCCCTGCATATTATTAGTTAAAACTGAATATTTACACATTCATACAAAATATTTAAACAAATACAATAATGTTTACACAAATAAATCAATTTTCGGTTAACTTTTCAACTCTCCAGAAGCCTATTCCTGATATACGGGATGGGCGAAAAACCCGCGAAAAAAACTTTTAGGGTGAAAAACAAGGGGAAATTCCCATCCGGCTCAAAAGTATTTTGGCAACCAGGTTTATAACTCCGCAGATCAGCGTAAATTACAAAAATATCACTGATAGATGGCTTTACGTAGCTCCGATTTAAATGTACTTAAGGAGTTTATGGTTCTCATTTGTTCAGGCAGATTATTCCATATACTGGCACCACTCACAGCGAAACTTGTCACGTAGCATTCCTTTTTGGCGAAAGGAACTTTCAGTGCCATTTTGGTCGATTGTCGTGTTTCATGAATCACTGTAAGTGGTGTGAACAGATTTGTCCTGTATAAAGGGGTCATTTTGTTAAGGCTTTTGAAAACAAGGATAGCCTTTTTGGACTGAACTCTTTCTTTAAAAGGAATCCAATTTAGTCTGGCAAACATATCAGCTGAGGGGGTGAGGGAGGTACATTTAAGGATTATCCGTGCGGCTCTTTTGAGACATTTGTTGAGGGTATTGTCGTGAGATATGTACCTTCCTCCCCAGACCGTACAGCAATACTCTAAAGATGGCATAACTAAACTTACAAAGAGTGTGTGCAGGCTGCTTTGGGGAACGTAATCACGAATTCTGTTTAACACACCCAATTTAGACGAAACAGTCTTCCTTACGTATTCAACATGTGTACCCCAACTTAATGTTTCATCAACAACTACACCCAAGCATTTACAAGATTTCACTTTGTCGATAACCTTATCAGCAATGCACACGTTCAGGTCGACGTTGGATATTTTCTGCCTTGAACCAATAAGCATACATTTGGTTTTGTTGGCATTTAATGCTAGTTTGTTTCTTAGGCACCAGTTGTGAATACTAGCAAGAGCTACATTCAAGTTCCTTTCTATTTCGTTAATACTAGAGGAGCTACACGTTAACGTGGAGTCATCTGCATACATAAATAAGTTGCAATTTTGGGGTATACAAGATGGAAAATCACTACTATAAACAATGAATAAAAGTGGCCATAAGATCGACCCTTGTGGAACGCCTATGTCTATGGGCAAGACCTTCGATATTGTGCCCTTAATATTTACAGACTGACTACGACCGCCTAGGTACAACTTAAACCAATTAATTACAGAAGATGACAAATTCAGCTTCTTCAATTTGCCTAATAGGATTACATGATCCACACAATCAAAAGCTTTACTGAGATCTATGAACACGCTACCTGTAACCTTACCTTGCTCCATAGCCTCAAAACACTTGTTTGTTAAATCGTGTAGAGTGCTTTCAGTTGAGTGCAAGGGGTCTAAAACCCGATTGGCAACTAGGTATCAAATTGTTATCATCGAGGTAGTTATATACTGCCGAGTGCACCCATCTTTCTAGAATCTTAGAGATAATTGGCAGTATAGAAATAGGCCGATAATTACTTGTACTACATTTATCTCCTCCCTTGTGAATTGGTGTTACCAAGGCGTGTTTCCAATCTTTAGGGTATTGCTCGCATCTTATGGAGAGGTTAAAGATTTAGTAATATATAAAGGGGAAGCAATTTTAATCATTTTAACACTGATGCCATCCGGACCTGTTGCTTTCCCAACCGACATGGATGATATTTGCTTTTGAACGAACTCTTCTGTAATATTAGGTACAGTGCATTCTTCAAGTTCATCCAGAGAATCAAAGATAGAGGCGTATGTATCATTGTTTTCAAGTTCGCCCGATGGGCAATTTCCAGCTGTACGTTTTCCATTTAATGTATCAGCAATGTAAGTGGGATCGTCAATATTTTCTCCATTTGGGGAAGTGATAGAATTTAGAGCAATTTTCTGTTTCTTAAGAAGTACCTCCTTTAGCTTTTTCCATAGCATAGATGAATTGCTTTTATTTTCTTATATGGCTGATGTATAGTATTCACTCTTCTTAGTGCGGATTTTATTAGTTACATTGTTCCGCAGCTTTTTGTAAGAGTCCCAATCGATCTGTGAGCCTGAGCGTTTTGCGATTTTGTGTGCACGATCCCGCTGTCTCATAAGTTTAAGAATTTCGCAATCGAGCCAAGGTAAAGAGGCACCCCGAATACGATTAGTTTTGATTGGCGCATGAAAGTTAATAATACTCATAAATATGGAGTACCATTTGCTCCACGCTTCATCAACATCATAAGAGTCTAGTACATCTTGCCATGGTGCATTAAGAAGGTCATCTGTAAATGCATCATTGCCTATATTTGTAAGACATCGAAAATTTATTGAGCGACCTTTAATTTTTGGTGTTTTCCAACTATGTTGACCATAAACAAGATAATGGTCACTGATTAGGACTGGTAATACACCACATTCCTTTATTAGCTCTGGATGGGAGCTGAAAATGAGATCGATTATTGTTTAAGTGGACTCAGTGACACGTGTTGAGTCATGTATGAGTTGCGCCAATTGGAATAAACCAAAACAAGAAATAATTGGGTTTGAGTTCATACTATCATCGTCAACTGAAACATCATAATTAAAGTCCCCAGTTGCAATAATTTCTTTATATTCACAGGAGGCCTTATTAATAATATCACTTAGTTTATCAATGAATTCAACAGAGCTTGAAGGTGGCCTATAAATAGAACTAATAAGCACAGGCTGTCTTTGTTTACACTTAATTTCAACCCATATGCACTCGACATCATCTGTTTCAAGATCCTCACGACGAGTGAAAGTTAAATTGTTTCGGATGTACATGGCAACCCCACCACCATGTCGGTTCCTGTCTTTTCTGACAATGGAAAAATTTGGTAATGTGATTTCATCGTCGGAGATTGAGGCATTGCAGAAAGTTTCATTTAGACAGATGATATCGAATGGATTTGTAGACATTAAAATTTTAAATTGGTCAAATTTGTTTATTAAACTTCTCACATTGAGATGGGCGAATGAGAATCCTCCGGAGCTTCGGTTGTAGATTTTTGCCTTGTGGATTGAGCAGCTCTCTGACCGTTTTTAGGTACCTCGACGTTGTAATGTAACTGAGTTAAATACACGTACTTGTACATAAATAATTTGTATACGAGTTCTAGCGCACAGTACTGTATACTGAAGGATGGATCAAGAGTTTCATGCCAATTTTTCGGCCCTGTGCAAAACAGACGTAGAAAATGCAGGATTTTGAAGTATAGGTTTATTATATAACCTGGCGAAGGTCCGAGCTCCAGACCATTCTGCAAGTCTATAAAATACGCTGTATTGAGAGTCCTGCAGTTGCAGCTGCTGAAGTAGAGGCTGCTCAAACACTATGAGGTGTAAAGATAGTTGTGTTAATTCATGCAGACTTTAGCATATCTATTATCCACCTGCCTATGCTGTCTCTAGACAAAGCTTTAAAGGGTATTTGAAAACTGATGAACAATTGGTTTTCTTTACCACGAGCAATATTTGTTCGTTTTATATATTCAGACAAGTTGTTAACAAAACAAAGATTAGGATTTTGCGCAAAGGAAGTCCGCCTGATGCACTCCTGGTCTACTTTGTTTCAATAAACCGTCCACTCTAATTCGACACTCTGTGTCAGATATCACTACATCATTAAGGCATATCAAATGCAATGTTTGGATTCGCTGGGCTGTTACTAAAGCGAGCAAGGTAACAACTTTTTTACTGAGCAATTTTAAGAAAAGCTCATTAGTGGAACCTAAAGGAATTAAGGAAACCAAGCAAAATACCAACATCCCATATTGCTTTATATCGAGGCAATGACAGTCTACAATTAAACACACCCTTCATAAATCTGGTGGTTAGTGTATGACTGCCAAACGTGGTGCCGTAGGTGGACAAAATAATGGATGAAATTGCCGACCTGGCAGTATTAATAGAACTATAACCGAGACCTGCGTGAAACAGATCTGTTAAAAATTGTAAGGCATTGCCTATAGTTGCTTCCATAGGGTTAATTTCACGTTGATTACAAAAGGAGTCATATCTCCTCAAATATGAGGAGTATTGCTTTTGTATATTACTTCTCCATCAAGACTCAATGATTTCAGCGGTCCGACTGGAAATACCTGTGTTTACAAGTCTTTCCTGGATATGTGGCATGCCATTAGTGACAACTTTTGATGAAGTTGATGTACCGCCGACTTGTCCTGTGGTAACTCGAATGGTGGGAGGAGTATTCATTCTGCTTTCAGCATGTGTATTAATTTTGGAAACCAAAATTGGGTTGGCCAGTTAGGAACAATTAGAAGTCCCTCTGCCTGGTCCTGTTGTACCTTCTGGAGAACTCTGCCAATTAGGCTAAAAGGAGGGAAAGCATAAAAGCTGTAAGTATCACAAGAAAGCACGAATGCGTCTATGGCAATAGCCTCTGTATCATGTTTCCATTGCACATAAGGTTTAATCGGATAGTTTAATCTCGATGCAAAGAGATCAATGTTTGGCTCAATAAGACTGAGTTATTTGTTTAATAGTGTGTGGTTTAAGCATCCACTTCCATCTGTATTCATTCGCCTTGATTCAATATCAGCCACTATGTTTTGTTTTCCTGGAATGTGAGCTGCACTAAGCCAAATATGGTTGTCTTTCGCCCACTGCCAGATCTGACGTGTTACTTTGTCACATTCTGGTGAACGTATTCCTACCATTATTAATATATTATTATTATTATTATTATTATTTATTCGGCCAAAATACGCAACAATCATACAGACATACATGAGAGTAATCAAATAAATCAACATATAATAGGATAGGTAACAGGATGTCTAGTTTATAAATGAACAGACTGAAATTAATAAATGGATTGATTTAAAAAGCAGGAGTAAGTGGCTGGGGATGGGAGAGAAGAGAATGGGTATGGGTGTAGAGAGCAAACATTGAAAGTCCAAGTAACAACTAATAAAGCAGCAATTGAACACACAGGCTAATAATTAAAGGCAACATTAATCGTAAAGGCAAGAAAGAAACATGACAAAACAAACAATTCATTCTAAGATGGCCAGGATTAATAAAAGCGAACCTAATCACTGTGACTCGAGAGCCTATCAATCCAATCTTAAGATGAAACACTCATTAAATAAAAACTAAAAATCTGTAAAAATTAAGAGACTAATAAATATATATAAATATATATATAATATAAGAAGAATAAACATTACCTTGACAAGTCAAACAGACCAATTAATATTCAGATGGACAAGAACTCGGTTTACACATTAAACAGACAACACTGTAAAGAACGAAGATTTTAGTTGGGGGAAGGTAAATATAAGTAAAAAATACATGTATAGGACAAAAATCCCCAAAAGGCAACAATAATGTGTGAGCTACACAAACATGAACATGCATGCAACACTGAGCCAAACCATATAAAACAAACGGATTGAAGAAGCAAAAACACACCCATTCAAGCAGTCACACAGACAGACACTAAAAACTGGTAAACAACCAATGGCACAGTAAATTAGACAGGCAAATAGTGAAAACGGGTACTAACAAACAATAAAGGAATTGAACAAACAACCAATAAATGACACTATTACAGACAATTAAGTGAGATGAAGCAATTAAGTAAACCTCCAGCAAGCAGGTTAACAAAAACAACAAATAAAGCAATAAAGTACATCTAAATATCAATAAAATGGTTACACAAGTACTTGTTGAAACATTTAAATGAATCTAGAATTAGAGCGTTCTTAACATTTGTAGGCAGACTACTCCAAATACGAGGGAATGAATGAATAGATGTGTTCTTAAGGCTTTGCGTCCTCGCGTACAGATGATTGAAAGTGAGTGTGTCCATGTGGCGGGTATTAACAGAAGTATGTGAGTTGACAGTGTAACAGTCAACAAGTCCAAATAGACATTTAGTGGTAAATTGGACAGTTATTCTTTGACGTCTAGATTTGAGAGTTTGCCAGTTCAGTTGTGCTAGTCTGTCCTCATACGATACTGCCCCTCTTTGTTGTTTAAGGAACATTGTTGTAGCTCTTCTTTGGACGCGTTCTAGTTTATCTGATGAAGTTGCTGTATATGGGGACCAGGCAGGCAGCCCATACTCAAGAACTGGTATGACGAGTGACCGGTAGAGAGACATCAGTGCATTTGTAGAAGTTCCTCCTGCTACATGCCAGATGAAACCAAGAGTTTTATTTGCCTTAGCAACCACACTATTGACATGGTCGTTCCATGTTAGAGCATTGTTTTTTGTGACACCAAGGTACTTGTAGGTAGTTGCAACTGTTAAGGGAGATCCAAGAATGTGATACTGCGGAAGGGCTAGTGGTTTCGTAGATCTAGTCATATGCATAATTTTTGATTTGCTTGTATTAAGTTTCATTCCATTTGACTCAGTCCATTGAGTAAGGGCATCTAGGTCTGTTTGCAGGAGGACTTCATCTTCAGGGGAATTGATGGGGTGGTAAATGAGAGTATCATCAGCAAAGAGTAGGGATTTGGTGTCAAGAGTGTGGGATATGTCACTGATGAATAAATTAAACAGTAGGGGCCTAAGACACTTCCTTGTGGAACACCAGATGTTACAGGAGACCAAGATGAAAAGGCCCCATGGTACATTACTCGTTGATGCCGTCCAACGAGAAAAGATTTCAACCATGACCAAGTTTGACCCTGTATGTTGAATTTCCGTGCAAGCTTTATGAGGAGTGTATGATGGGGCATTACGTCAAAGGCTTTACTAAAGTCCAAGAAGGCGATGTCAATACGAGGTGGGCGTGGCTTGTCCATGATTGAAGCCCAGTCATGAATGGCATTTGTCAGCTGGGTGACACATGACTTACGCGCTGTAAAGCCATGCTGCTCATCGTTGCCAAGGCAACAGGACGACACGTGATCATTAATGCTATCAGCCTTTCTAAAACTTTGCAAACAATGGAGGTTAGGGCAATCGGCCGATAGTTTTTGATGTCAGTTCGTTTGGCGGATTTAAACACGGGCGTGACATTTGATAACTTCCAGTCCTTGGGGAGGGTGCCGTGTGCAAGTGACGAGTTCATCAAGCGTAGCAATGGCGGAGCAATGAGAGAGGCTGTAGATCGAAGAATGGTTGGCGAAATCCCATCGGGCCCTGGTGCCTTATGAGGGGTCAGATTATGTAGAGACTTAGTCAACCATCCAAGTTTGATTTGAATCGGAGGTAGTTCGGGAATTGGAAGTGTGCAGGCTGGTGGCGTGGCTGGACAAGTTTCGGCAGGAGAGTGAACTGAGGTGAAGAACTCATTGAATGTTTGGGCAATGTCAATTGGTTTCTGGAGAAGTTTATCAGCATATTGGAATGCTGGGGGACACTTCGATTTTCGCTGGTCTCTGACGAAACACCAGAAACTGCGCTTGTTGTCTCTGGTTTCAAATAGACCATTAACATAGTTCCAGTAGGCAGATTTAGTGGAATGTTTGACTTTGTTGCGTATCTGTTTATAGTGGAGCCACGCTGAGCTGGAACTGGAGTGCTTGGCTTTAGTAAACAGTTTATGCTTGAGGTGAATTAACTTCTTCAGTTCGGGTGTGATCCATGGAGAAATTTTAGAGCGTCGCTGTTGCTTTCTAGGTATACTATCATGGATGGCTGCCTCGAAGATGTCCATAAAACCTTCCCATGATGCATCTGGATCATCATCGTCCATGAAGGCAGACCATGGTGCAAGGTGCAGAAGGGTTTCTAGGTGTTTCATGTCGGCTTTCCTGAACTGTAGAAATGAGCGGATGACTGCGGGTTGTGGAGGAGCTTTGGGGGCACTAAATGTGAAGGAAACTGCATGATGGTCACTTCTGACTGGATTAGCAAAGGACCCCACTGCAGGGAATTTCTCTGGCCTATTTGTGAAGATGAGATCGATTGTGGATCCAGATGAGGTTAAGCTGTTTGAGGGACGAGTTACATCTTCAACGATCTGTGTAAGTTCAAAGGAGTCAGCAACTTCTTGGAGATTGGACTTAGCCGTAGACTCAGTCAGCCAATTTATGTTAAAATCTCCAAGCAGAATGAGACCTTCATATATATTGAGGCAGAATAGCTTGGACTGCATCAAATGCTGCTTGTAGTTTGTCGAAGAAGGTGATGTCAGAGTTTGGAGGCCTGTAAACAACTCCAACTAACCATTTGGAGTGCTTAACAGTCAGTGACAGCCAAGAGAGTTCAATGTTCGCAGGTTCAAAGTGCTGCAGGTGTGTTGGTAGTAGTGAATCGTTGATTATGGCCATAATACCACCACCCCGACTGTCTCGATCTCGTCGAATGGTTGAGTAACCAGGCACTATGGAGATTGTTTCAGTGTCACTAGCCGACAGCCAAGTTTCAGTCACACAAGCAATGTCAATTGGATGGAGTTCCAAGAATGATTTGAATTCCTGTTGTATGCTACGAGCATTGAAAAGTAACCCAGAGATAGAGTTCTTTGAGCGTAAGTTGGGATCTGGTGTTGATTGAAGTTCAGTTAACTGATCATCATCAGTTGTGTTGCCAAAGACATCCTGGAATGATGTATCACTACATGAAGAAAACGGCAGCATTGTAGATGTGGTACATACCGGGCAAAACCAGTCTATTGTGCTTGATATGAGCACTCTGTACTGGTCAATACTCATAGCAGGTATGCATTTCTGATGCCAGTATTTATTGCAGTCCTCACAGAGAAGAGATCTTTGATTGCATTTAACTGGATGGCTACATTTACCACAGGGATCTTTTACAGGACCAGGATTCAGTTCTATATCTCCAGAGACAGTCAAAGAGATGTTAAATGTAGCTGTAGAGTTGGGGTAATATGTCACTGGAGCTTTACCAAACTTACTGTGTTTTGGAGTTCTGAGTTTGAGTTGAAGGTTCAACCATATTGGATGCACTGTATAAAGCTTGCAGTAGTTCCCTGATGCTTGGTGAGAACAATGACTGGCTTGTGGTTCACAATCACTGGCATGTTGTTCACAATGGAGTCGATGACGCATCAATGAATGGTGCAGTTGGCTTGGAAGACTGGTCGAAGATGGAGAAAAACTGAGTGGAAAACACTCAAGATATCACTTTCCCCAGTAGAAAATCCTTGATGAATGTGTCCAGGCTTGTCAGCAGACAAAACTCTATCATGTGGTATACAATTTGTAGTACTTTGAGGGTTGAGAAGAGCTGCTCGGTTGAATTGTTACACTCAGACCTTGGAAATAGGTTAAATGTACACATGTAACTAAGCAAACAGATGAAATTTGGGGGACTTCTGGGCAACGTGCACCTTTGACAAAATATAGCTGTTGTATTGTCAATGTACAGACGCACATGTGCATTTTTGCATTTCTTTGAAAAGGACTTTAATGCAAAGAAAGCAGCAATAATTTCCAGAACGTTTATGTGGGCTTTAGCTTCTTGAGGTGTCCAATGACTCCCCGTTTGTATTTCATCACAAGCAGCACCCCATCCTGAAAAGGATGCATCAGACGTATAATAGAAATATTTGGCTTGGAATTTATTACACGCAAATTGCTTGTGGCTTCCGTGGATTTAATTTTCAATCCACCAGGTGAGGTCATTTAATGCCTCCTGTGACACAGTTGGCCAAACATTACATATGAAGCAACATTTTGTGTTGAATATTGTGTTCCCGGAATCTCAGGAATTCTATTCAGAAATCCAGGGGGATGTGTTAGATAACAATAATCTTGAGTGTGCTTAGGGTATAGGAATAAAAGAGGGGGTGGGGGTACCCCTTTCCCCCCATATCGTTTAGGGTATCATTACGCCAGGGAAATTAGACACCATCATGCCAACAACCTGAGCCACTTCTCGTATAATAAGCATTGATTCTTTTGCAATCAGATATTGACATTTGTCTTTCAACTTCCCAATTTTATGAGATGATGGGGAAAGCGACATACTTTTCGAATTAAATACAAACCCTAAAAACAGTTATTTCTTGCACTGGTACCAAAACAGACTTTTTGTCATGAACAATGAAACCTGTTTTGGCTATAAGTTGTCTTGTTGCCTCTACATTCTTATGGCATTCCTCATATGTTCGCCCATACAATAACGAATCATCAATGTAAGCAACTGACTGCAGTTCTTGGCTTCTGAGAGCCGAGAAGATGGGTTTTATTAACTTTGTTAACAAGCGTGGCGCTGAAGCAAGCCTATTGAGGAGACAGGTGTACTGAAATTTCAGACTACTGAAATTTTAGATACTTTCTATGTTCAGTGGCAATCGGCACTGAATAATAGGCGTCTCTCAGATCAATAGACGCCATAAAACAGCCATTCGTCATCAATTGTATTGCAGACTGCAAATGTTCTAGCTTAAAATGATAGTACTTAACTTATTTATTTAACGACTTTAAAATCAAAATCATTTGGCCGCAAAAATATATTCGATAAGAATTGTCCCGGGCTCAGGTGTTTTTTCGATGACTCCTTTAACAAGAAGTTTATCGACTTCTTGCTGCACAATATTTTGCTCGAAATTTTTCCAGGAATATTGTTTTGGTATGAACATTTGCCTTGGGATAGGCCCTACCTTCAAACTCAATGTGAAGTCCCATTACAATGTCTAAAAAAGATGAATCGGAAGTAATTCCAGGTTAATAAATAATTCTTGTAATTCTCCCCGCTTCTAATTGCCTTGTTTTAGCTTCACTGTTTTCAGTAAAGTTTGTGCTAACCTGTATACTTTTGGGCGTAGTACTTGACACAATTACGGTCGTGTGCTTTGGCCCCCGTCTGTGGCTGCATCCTCGTCCCCAGTGCAAGTTGCCCCTGGCCGGTTGGGCCTTTTGGTATAGAGGGAACTGGTTGTACTTTTTACATTGTATGACCTGAGTGTCTGTAGCCAAAACCTCTGCTGCGTTTTCAACCTGACGACCAATTCTATTTCCAACTTTGTTTGTTGTTTTGATGTCATGAACTTCTTTGATCAGGTCGTCCCCAAAGAGAAGATGAGTGATGGGAACAGATGGAGCGCAGAGGCGTTGTTATTTGCTGTTAAGATCGGGACGCATTAGTTCCCTGAGGTTCAGTTCAATGTTAGCATTAGCCTTCAATGTTATGGCGTCTGTCGCTAATTTAACCTCATCTTTGATATGTTCCCTGGTCAATAATTTCGCAGGTAGCTGGAGGGAAAAAGGGAAAAAATGCGAGACAAGCAGTTTCTGAACTCGCAAGAACTTTAAGTCTCGGGATCGTGTACCAGGTTTGAGTAACGCCCATATTTCTGGGTTGACTTTGGTTTTCAACAGTTTGGTACAATGTGGTCTACAATAAGCTTTTTGCTTTTCTGCCAATTTCTCGTCTGACAATCATGAGAATTTTGTCAGAGTGGCGAGCTTATCTTTAATCTTTGGCACAACCATATCATCGGCTTCGTATTCCTGTTGGAGATCACACAGTAGGTCGTCATTGAACTAGCTGGTTTGTGCACCCTCCGAAAACAGTCGCTTGAGTCCAGTTTCAGGATCATCAGACTCTGAATTTGTAACGGAGTCGGGAACAAATTAGTTAACCGACTAATTTCAGTCGTTTGGCTTTTGAATCGGGCACATTGGTGCTCGAGGAGCTCTGTTTGCATGCGTTTTCGAGACCTTTGTTTGTTGCATCAAGGAATTCACTTGTGAATTGTGCAAAGTCCGCTTTCATTAACTCGTGCCATGGTTGGTTGGTTGGGTGGTTGGGTGTAGATAGTGAGGCATGCTGGCTACACCTTGTAATGGCCGACTGACTGATTCTGTTGCGTGTAACTTAGGGCAAGTACATGTATGTTCAGGTTTAGACAGTTTTGTCTTATCTTTGCTCTTTAAAGCCTTCTTCCCCGCAGTTTTCAAGGGTTTTTGAACCTTAGTTTCGGGACATTCGGGAGTGTTGGCTATTAAGCCAATTCCTAAACTGCAGGGGTGAACCATGAACCTGCCTTGACGGTGTTGGTTGCGGCGACAAGTCTAAAAAGTCCCCGAGTTCCAAAACATTTCCAATACATTCGTTTGCCATTGCAAGGTTAAGAACCCAACACCTAGATTCAGGCTAGCAAAAAAAAGTGCTCAATCTATAAATTATGATACACAAGCATTGGCCTATGCACATATTATGTGAAGAGAACAGAGGCAGTGCTCCGTTCTTATGCTGGCTAGATCGCACATTGATGATGTGAATGCTGGCTAGTAAGCGCAATCTCACGTGATCTCTGGAGTGACGTCATAATGGTGAGGTAGAATCTTGTATTAGGCTCCCTTAAGCAATATATTTGTTACGTTTTTGTACAATGACAGGTTTCGCATGAGCATAAACGGCAACAGGTTGAAAAGCTTAAGCCCGCTTACATTTAGCAGAGTGGCGACGCCCTACCGCTTGTAAGCTAATAGTTTGTTCCCTTTTTGCAAAGATATTTCTACAATGTGCATTTGTTTTATTAGTCAAACAATTCAAGCATTTTGTTTACTGTCCACTTGAAATAAGCAGTTATCTCTTAGTGTCGACTTAGCAAAGGCAGGTGAAAACGGTCATTGTGGAATAATTAGAGACAAACTTAACTGCTTGACGGCAGAAAAGTTGTCTAAACGTTCGAGTGCTGCCGACCTGGTCCCTTTTGTCAATTTGCGATTTAAATCACGCATGCGTGGTCTGGTTTTCACTGCAACGTGTCTAGTCGATCGACTACGTCAAATCTAGTTATCGTGCAGCAACAACAAACTGTAAAGAATCATCGTCTGCTAGTTGTTAACGAAACAAATGTTGGCACGTCATGTCTATTTTCTATTATTTATTTATATTTTCTCTACTGAACTTTAGTGCAATAAATAATTCATTATCTTATTGCAAAGAGTTATTATCATTGGACAAAACCATCGTAAACGTTTGCAAAACTTGCCCAGTTTACCTATCCTCCATCTTGAAACCGTGACGTAACTCGCGAATTTGACAAGAGAAACAGTGCTCCGGGGCTAGGTTGATCCAGTTCAGTGGCGTAGCCAAGGGGGGGGGGGGGGGGGGGGGGGGGGGGGGGGGGTGGGGGGCAAGGGGGAGGGGGGGGGGGGGCAAGGGGGGGGGGGGGCAAGGGGGGAAACTGCCCCCCCCCCTCCCCTGTGGGAACTCTTTCCCCCCTCTTGCCCCTCTTTGGAAAATTGGGATTTGGGGGGGGGGGGGGGGGGTGGTGTCGCCATCTGTAGTGTGTAGATATGCTTACAGCGTGGACCTATTTAAGAAAGTCGAATTTCCCCCCTTGGAAATAGCCATTCCCCCCGTTTTCCCCCTCTAGGAAGAGCCTGGCTACGCCACTGATCCAGTTGGATTAGCTAGTTAAACCACGCAGCGTTCGAGTGACATCTAGATTGACTATGGTTAAGTTTAGTCACTCCAGCCCAACCGAACTTGCTATTTGCTAACACCTACGCGCGCATGGAGATTTCTATTGTTGCGTCACTATTTTAAGCACGCGTTGCCGCTAAAGTTTGCAAGCTTTTATTATTTTTTTGCTATGGTAAAGCTTACGGTTTCTATAAGGATTGAGGCTCAGTTAGCAGGCAATCGTGTGCTCAGCAACTCTAATGAAATTGCGCCGTTGGTGTTGTGTTGTTTTCTTTTTTTCAGTGGGTCGATTGTGTGTTTGTTTATGCGTTTATTTTGTTTGTTTTGCAGGTTTTTTTCAGCAAACGACATTGTGGAAATTCCATCTAGGCTGTTTTATCAAAGCAACAAAGAACTTACGATATATAGTCTGTGAGTACATGTAATTTTAGCTCATAGTAACAGTAATGAAAAAAGTAAATAAGACGTTTCTGCCATGGTTTGGTTTCGTCCAACATGATTTTTGGTCTGTGTGTTAAAAGGTAAAGTATACAACATTTACAAACATCAAAAAACAAAAGTACTGAATTATTACGGTACGAAATACCGTACTAAACTGTAAGTAAATAGCAGTCTCAAGCAACCTGTGATATCATGACACCTGGTGTGCTGTCGTTTTCAAGAAAAGTGGAAATTTATATCGTTTTCCAACGATTGTCGGCCGACAATCGTTGGAAATGGTCTTGCTTCCCACGACCTGACAATTCCCTAACTCTATAAACTGCTCCGATTTGTCTAAAGTATGTTCAGGGAACCAGACTACTAAAGCATATTTCTTTCTCTCTGTTTTCCCAGCATCTATATGCACACAACTTTAAACAGTTCAATGTTACAGTATCTGCTAGCACGCTATAAAATACTAACCTCCAAATCCATTTATTTCTGAAAATTGCAGCAAAAGCAAATGTTGTATACTACATTTAAATGTCGCCAGTGTTACAGTTGCTATAACAACAAAGCATCAGTCGTGTACAGAGCGCGCAATTCGAAACCTTGGCGTCTTCGGCTTTGTTTTCTGAATAACTGAGAAGCAAACAAAATGGAAATAGTTTAAATATTCTACATTTGGTTTTCTTCTCAATTATTCAGAAGTCCGAGACGAAGCCAAAGCCAAGACGAAGCCAGGGTTTCGAAAATCCCCTAAGTCTCCGATTTCACGATCACTTTTAATGTGATCGTCTGAGTACCAAACACTGACTAGTCTGTCCTATACCCTTAAACAATGTGAATGATACATTGGTTGGATGTTGAGGTCAAATGTTTCATTATTATTTTGGTCATCAATTTTCAATATTTTTAAAATGTTGTAAAGTGAAATGTCTCTTTCCTTCAGTGGACCGTCATCTTAATTTGTTCTTATATACGTTCCATCATACGCTTCTGTAGAGTGAATTAATTATTAGACAATGTTAAAATATTTCTTTTCTACAGGACGTTCCAGAGTAATCATATAGAACGCGTGAAAACTGATGCATTCTATGGAATCAAATATATACATGATATGTAAGTGAAGACATAGGAATAAACACGACTAAACACGACTCACTGCTGACGCAAATACATCATAGTTACAGAATAGCTGAACATTTAAAGAGGAAAGAAAACCAATTTTCATTTTTCTACTTTAGTGGCTTTTCTGAGAGCTTATGCCTCCCCAAACCTAACAAAGTAGGTTTAAAGAGTTTATGCATGGATTTGGCAATTTTAGAGAAGTTTTACTTTGGAGTCGCTTTCGCTCAGAATCAGAAAAGCTCGGGGTCAACCGCGTGTTTACAATCCAATCGTGTGACGTAGCTGCGTGGAGATAGATGACGTCACTATGCGAGTGCCCATTGTGTTTGCGTGCGTGCATGTGAACTAAGTGTTGGTTTTGTCCTATTTTTATTGTTCCTGGTGGTGCATTATTGCATGAACGTTGCACTGATGAGTTTTTCATAATTTTTTTAATGAGGTCTTTGTGGAGCAGGAAGCTTACTTGTGTCTTATTCATCCATATTTTGGCACTGAAATTTTGGTTTGGAATTTGTGTGGATGTGTGGATAAGTGTGTGCGCGCCGCGAACATACTCTGGTAACTGCATTGTATCTATCTCAATTTTATCGGGTCGCCGTGGACACAATTTTCGCTCTGGAATAATGGCAGAATCTGATGGCTCGTGGGAAGAGTATAGCGTAGATTCTGAAGATTTTCAGCTCCCCCGAAGACCGTTCGCTGCCCGCGTCCATACACAAGTATTTTTTTTATCACGGATTGGTTGCAATGCCCACTAATAAAAATGTTGCTGTTTAGACGCTGCCGGACACCCCAACAATCGGTAACAATCTGTACTCTAAACATCATCAATGACCATTTTAATACATACTCGTGCCCTCTCCCTTTTCCGGAAAGCACCTCCAGATCGCATACGTCGTCGCTTAAAAGGCGATGGTGTCGCGCTGCGTGATCGACTCCTGCTCCCATCTTTAACATGTTCGGTCGTGGCTGAGAGTGGGCCGCGTGATGGGCATGGGGAGTCCATGTAAGTGTCAGCCCAGTCCGCCCGCGCCCGGCGCCGGGCGCGGGCGGACTGGGCTGACACTTACATGGACCATGGAGGAAGGATATAGACTGGGCCGGCCGGCGGTAGAACGGATTGAGCCTACAGCCGCTGAGACTACGGTCCGGCGGAAAGCTGGGCATGGTGCCTTCAGCGTTGGTACTGCCAAAGGTTTCAGCCGGAATGGTACATTTATCCCGAGTCTGGCCTTCAGTGCTACAATTTCATCTTCACAGTCTTTCGTAAAATGTTCCTTACATATGTAAGACCATTTCGTCAGCCTAAAGTCAGATCGCGTTGTTTCCACAAACCGGACTTTGGGGAATCTTAGAAACGATAGGTTAGGATTTTTGTCCGTATTTCTTGTGCAGCCACCTACCACACACGTTTTAGGCATAATACTTATGAACTTTAATACATTCGAGCTCCGAATAACACCAAAAGTAATCTAGGAAGGCCGTGAATTCGGCAAAAAATGCCAAGAAAGTACGACCAGCTGACGACGAAAATGTCATAACACACACGTGGATGATAGTACCAACACGCTGCAGACGTGGTGGCTGCACGGCCGGGTAAGCGCACACACGTCATAAGGTCATATGCATACATTTGCATCCCTAATGACCTTTTCAGGAAATGAGACCAAACGCTCACTCCAAGGGGCAATTTTAGTCAATTTTTTTCTAATGAAATAAATGTTAATCGTTCTTTACTAATTTGTATTCGGTTAGAAGAATATACAAGCTATGAGAAAAGCTACTAAAGTAGAAAAAATGCAAATTGGTTTTAGTTCCTCTTTAAACCAATGTATTCGCTAGTTTTAGTGTATTATCATTTTAGTAAACAGCTAGATGAAATGTATGTCAATTTTGAATTAGAAAGAAAATTGTGGTTAACTCCCTTAAAGTTGCACTGTAAAATATTTCCGTAAAATAATGGATTTTCCCTCTGTACAAAAACAAACAATCGCCGTGTTTTAGTTTTAACGGATTCTGGAGGTTAAATTACCGTAGTGTGACCTACGCATACGTAGTTTCGTGTTTTAGCTTTAAGTTGTACAAAGAGGATATAAATTTACAAGACCACTGCCAAAATACAGCATATTTCCTGTAAATATACAGCAACACCAACGAAGTGTGGTTTATTTACAGAGAATCTACTGTTCCCCTACACGAATTTCATTACGCAGCAACTGAAAAAACTTAAGAAATTTGTGTTCACAAAGATCATGTTAAATTGTGATATGTAATCCAAAAGCACACTTTTTTAACCATAATGTGTAATTATTCAAACAATTGCACACATAGAACTTTGCAAAAATAAACGAAAAATCGCATTACATCTCCATTTGTATTCAAAGATTGAAATTATTTGTGTGAAACCATGACTTCATCATGGCGGGAAAAGCTGAATGTAAAGCTAACTCACGACAATATCCAGTTTGTAGTGTTTAGTATAGGTTATCGTAGCACTTAATAATGTGTAATAGGTTACTTAATCTGGTTCTCATTTCATTCATTTCTGTAAATTTGCAATTACTTTCTGGGAACCTATAACAGAAAATAGTTACACACGAAAATAATTTTACGATTTAAGTTTCTAATTATTTTACGCAAGTCTTGCAAAAATAATCTACAGCATTTGATGTAAAAAATACAAAAACAGCAAAAGGTCTGGCGACGCTGCCATCACTTTTGATGTAAAATAACGGATATTTTTCTGCTGTGTAAAGCAGACATCTAGACTGATTTCTAGCCCTCGTGAACATGGGCGGCGACCACAAGGGGGACCGGGGACACGTCCCCCCCCCCCAAATATTTTGGGAGGAGGGGACGGCTATGGCAGTGTTACGTCCCCCCAGTAATTTCCCCTTTATATGCATTTTATAGGTCCCGTCCCCTCCGTCCCCCAACCTTGACGAGAAATCGCCGCCGCTGCTCATGAAGAGCTTAACAACATTATTATATTTTGAAATATTGTTCTATCGAAATGGAATGAAGTCATTATTTCTATTTTGGCACAAGTTGGGGTGTGGTGTGGCAATGTTATTGTTTTCAACGGGCCACTGAAAAGAGCTCATGTTGTTATTAATAGTTAATCGACTTTGTTACCTGAATTTGGATTATACAAATAATAATTTACTACATATTTCCAGATATTTCGCCTCCAACAGAATAGCATCTCTGCCAGAAGACCTCTTTATCAACACTACAATAGGTGGTACTTTGTAAGTTTTGTCTTGTTTCCACCGTTAAAAAGATAATTAACTTTGCAGCTCGGTCCGTAAAAAACTCCTGAGGCTGTCATCTTATAACACAATATATATTTTGAGCTTTAGAAAAAAGAAGAATATTTTAGAGTAACTTCCGTGCTAATTTTGTCATGTTATTCTGAATACACCGGTCCTCTGAGAACCGTACGCTACTTCCCCTTTTTGAGTTAGTTAGTTACTTCACATGGTTTATCAGGGGAAAAAACAAATTATCTAGCTGTATCTCTCCACAATGCAAAAACTTGACATGAATGCAACAAGCAACTCATCAGCAACATTCTTAGCACAAACCGCAGGTTCTGAAATCCCACTGCGTAATTGAAACCATTGGATGTGATTTCCTGTTCAACATGGAAAAGGAATTAGGGAGATGTGAATGTAACATTGGACGTCCAAACAATCCATCCGAAACTCGGAACAGAGCTTGCAAATTATCCCTTTGTATATGAAAGTCTGGGTACCAAACACTGACTAGTCTAGCGACGGACTCTTCAGTCCATATGATGCACGATATGGGGCAGAGGAAACCCCCCCCCCCCCCCCCCCCCTCTTTTGTGTTGGTCATTGTATTCCCTAAATCTCATGAATTCTTTTCAGAGGTCTAGGGGCATGTGTTAGGTAACAATAGTCTGGAGAGTGTATGGGGTATAGGGACAAAAGGGGGGTACCCTCTGCCCCATATCGTGCTGGGTATACTTCAGTCTGTCTTGACCCAATAGCAACGGGAATAATAATAATGGATTGATTGGATGTTGAGATTTTTCTATGTTTGTTTAAGTCGTCGTTTTGAAAAATTATTAAAATGTTGTAAATTGAAATGCATTTTGTTTCCTTCTCAAGACCATGATTGTAGTTTGGACGCCGAATGGTACATTCAAATCTCTCTAATCCCTTTTCTATGTTGAACAAGAAATCACATCCGAGGATTTCAAATGTGCAAAAAGTCTGTCCCGCTGTATTTTGATTCGGCCCTGTTGAAAACAACATTTATGGGTATTTCAGTCGTCAATCTTATGCAGGGTCACACTGTGACAAACTCACGATTCCTTCAAAGCAATCTTCTATAATTTTACCTAGGGACTTGTCTTCAAACTTCCTGAGAAGTTTTCCAGAAGGTTTTTTCCGGGATCAGAAAAGGCTTCGATCTATGTACCTCCACGGAAATCTGCTGTCTGCACTTTCCAGTGAGATGTTCGACGGACTCCACTCCTTGAGAGACCTGTAAGATTCATGGAACCATGCAATTAATATCTAGTTTAACTTGTTTTCGCACATATAACGAAGCCTGATAATGCTTCAAGCATGATGAAAATGTTTCTTTTCCTTTAAAGTAAAATTATTTATGAGTTATAAATTATAAACTCTTTCCAATCCTTACAGAGAGTACCATTTCTGTTTTTTAATAGAACGAACTCCTTGTCACAAAGATGATAATAATACAAGATAAATCATTCCTTCAAAATAACTTGCAACAATGGTTTGCAAATGAGCTATTTAAAATTAAATTTAAGAAAAATCTGCACAACGCTATGGAGACTATAGACACCACTTTATACCTGGGATGAGATGCTTTGACTTTGAGTGAAAAGTCAAGTTTTTATGTATTCATGGACAGGTATTACTTCAATTTGATATCACAGAATGATCTCCGATAATCCAATTACTCAAGTGGATGAACGGGTGTTTTCTGAAACGCACCTGATAAACCTGTAAGTATATACACTAAAAATGTAACATTAATTATAAAAATGAATGATACAGACATTTTGATATAACCAGCAACTACAACTTTGTTGCATCTGTTAACTAAAATGATTATTTTACATTTGCGCGAAAGGGTGAACGTTTATGAGTGACAACATCCTCGACTTAATGCATGGCCAAGGTACGCATGCGCCCAGGTGCGCATGCGTACAATCCCACAACTAAGGATTCTGTGTTTACGGGGTTAGCACATAGCAGGGGCGGATCAAGGATTGTTTGCTGGGGTTCTAAATTTCTTTTCGTACATTTGCCCAAAAAAGTTGACTCCCAAAATGTTTCGCCTGCCTGACTCCCAAATTCCTTTGCTTGCTCGGTTAGTACCAAATTCCTTTGCTAGTTCGGTTAGTATCAAATTCCTTTGCTAGTTTGGTTAGTACCAAATTCCTTTGCGGTTAGTACCGAATTCCTTTACTAGCTCGGTTAGTACCAAATTCTCTTGCTAGCTTGGTTAGTACCGAATTCCTTTGCTATAGCTCGGTTAGTACCGAATTCATTTGCTAGCTCGGTCAGTACCGAATTCATTTGCCAGCTCAGTTAGTACCAAATTCCTTTGCTAGCTCGGTTAGTACCGAATTCCTTTGCTAGCTCGGTTAGTACCAAATTCCTTTGCTAGCTCGGTTAGTACCGAATTCCTTTGCTAGCTCGGTTAGTACCAAATTGCTTTGCTAGCTCGGTTAGTACCAAATTCCCTTGCTAGCTCGGTTACGACCGAATTCCTTTGCTATAGCTCGGTTAGCACCGAATTCCTTTGCTATAGCTCGGTTAGTACCGAATTCCTTTGCTATCGCTCGGTATACCGAATTCCTTTGCTAGCTCGGTTAGTACCAAATTCCTTTGCTAGCTCGGTTAGTACCGAATTCCTTTGCTAGCTCGGTTAGTACAAAATTGCTTTGCTAACTCGGTTAGTACCAAATTCCCTCGCTAGCTCGGTTAGTACCGAATTCCTTTGCTATAGCTCGGTTAGTACCGAATTCCTTTGCTATAGCTCGGTTAGTACCTAATTCCTTTGCTATCGCTCGGTTAGTACCGAATTCCTTTGCTAGCTCGATTAGTACCGAATTCCTTTGCTAGCTCGGTCAGTACCGAATTCATTTGCTAGCTCCGTTTAATAGTACCGAATTCATTTACTATTTCCGTTAGTACTCAATTCCTTTGCTAGCTCCGTTAGTACCAAATTCCTTTGCTAGCTCCGTTAGTACTGAATTTCTTTGCTAACTCGGTTAGCACAGAATTTCTTTGTTAACTTGGTTAGCACAGAATTCCTTTGCAAGCTCGGTTAGCACAATATTTCTTTGCAAGCTCGGTTAGCACAGACTCGCAGGCCGTTAGCACCTAATCAGTCGTTACGGTTTGTTTCCATGAACCTAAAAAGCCCGAATCTATCCCATGCACGGGTGTGTTGTCGGAAAAAGTCTCGGTCGACAAAGTGCACGGTGTCCGATAGTAAATATTCGAAATGTCACAAATTTAATGGCGCCCTCAATGTCCTACCCCCCCCCCCCCCATTTTATCGGGGCCATTTGTTTTGCCCACCCCACTTCGTCAAAATTGTGATGACCCCCCCCCCCCCCCCCCCCACTCAAAATGGTTTGGCGACACCCCTGATCCCATGAGCCCAGTTGCTTTTACCCAGATGTCCGCCTGCTTCTTTACAGCTATCTCTTCAACGCCCAACTTACATCGATTGGTGAGAGACCATTTGTAACCAGGAACAACACCATAACGCGAGTGTAAGTATCGGGAATAACTACATTCGATAGTAGAGCCATGAGATAGATTTGCGGTAGCACCATGTGGCAACTCTCTGTTGTGAGTTTGTGGGTTCTAAAATAACCCGAGGGGGAATTTAACGCTTCCAGTCACTTCATAACTCCTTCACCGTTGGAATCCCTCAGTCTCCTGACGACGGGAAGAGTATACTGTCCGAAACGTTGAGTCAAACTTTTCTCCCGGTTCTTTTGAGAACCACATGCACGAACTCACAAAACAGACTTGCCACATGGTGCTACCGCAAATCTTTATCTGATTGCTATCTCCACCATGCAATCCTTCAAGTTTTCTCTACACATGTACCAGGGCCCAGTTTCAGTTGCTACGGGTACAATTTTGTGCTTACGTCCATTTCATGGAGTCCGTAAGCTTTAAGTAAGGCCGTAAGTTTTAGGAAGGAGGTACCTAGTTAACCCCACAGGCAGAACTTGCTTAAAATAGTGACGCAACAATAGAAATCTCCACGCACGCGTGCGTTAGTACAACTCGGTCGGCCGTGAAATAACGCAAAAGCTGGCAAAAATCTTTTTACTAGCCGTTAAGCAACCATAAAATTTGGGCCTAGATTTGAGTGACCTGTTGCGCCTGAAATGGGACAACATTTGACAGTGCCTCACGATACGGGCAGTGGCGTATCCAGCGGGGTGCAGGGGGAACTTGCCTCCCCCCCCCCCCCCCGGCGGCATTTGAGGCGTCATAAAAAAAGGAAATAGTGTTTTTGCGACGGTTTTAAGACGGTTCAGACGTTGTTTGCCCTACCTGGCACAAAAAGCTGGATACGCTAATGGATACGAGTATGGCCATGAAACATGGCAATCAGATCTTACTGCAATTATACCATAAGGGTATAACAAATTTAGTAATTATTTCTATTCTTTCTGTATTTCAGGACACTTTATGGCAGCAACATTGAAGTCATCAACGATTCTGTTTGGCAAGATTTGGGACCGAATTGTATCGTGTGAGTACAATTTAGCAGACTTAATTTTGACAATATTTTGTGGGGAATACATGGAACTCCTTGTCAAAGTAGCGTACGTAATAACAGAATTTCAATTAGGCCTAATCCTTTAAAATGACTCACCAACGCAGTCTTGAAGTCTTGCAAATGTTAGCGACTAATGAATTCGAAACAAGTTGTTTAATATAATACATAAAGCTATATATGGAGACACTGCTGTTGTGCCCTTGATGACATCACGCTTTGGTTCATAAATATCGATATTTTCATTGTCATGAAATCCAATAGCTTGAAATAACACCCTAGAATTGTTACAAAGGAGGAACATGGAAAGAAAGCTGTTCTATTTTTTTTTCATCTTATTGCACTCTTTAAGTTGACAGCCAAAATGGAGTCGAGAATAAGGCTCGGCTTACTCATATAATGATTTACGATTGGAAAGAACGTCAGTACATCAAACATCGTACACTGCTCATCTCAAAAGTATCCGATCATTTTATACGATTCCACAGATTTCTTGAGAACACCTTGAGGAAGGCACCTCGCGCAAGACCGGACCTAAGCATGTATGTGACAGGTTTAGAACCAACATCTTAGAGCAGGTTTTATCAAGGACAATAGTTAAAGTAATAATATAGCTTTGGTAATGATCAGAAAAAAAGGATTAGTTTCAATCTAAAAGTTTACTGTTTCATAACGATGGTGCCAATACCAATCCCCATGTATTGGTACTGGCCTTTGAGAAACTGAAGTCCTTTAGAAATGTCATGGTTTGTTTCGATTTCAACAATTGAAATAAGTACATACAAAAAAGTTATGAACGTGTACAAAATGACTGTTTAAACAGAACGGTTTTTCAGTATCTGCTTGTGACTCGACGGTAAATTCCAACTTACACAGGTTTGCTATTTTATGTATACGTTGAATGTCACACCGTATAAACACTGGAACCACGTTGTTAGCTCTGCCAATGCTGTGTGATACCTTTTAACTAGTATCCCTTTAACATGTAACATGCACTAATAACACTGCACGCCTCAAGCTGCTTTGGCGCCCAACTTTCAAAAGAGTGTTCCGCTGCTGTTAACCCTAGTACGAAGTAACAAAATTCCTAGTCACGTACATCCTACACTTGGGCGGCAGAGCCAAAGCACTATACGGGTAGTAAATCTAACAATTCTACCGCATTCAATATTGGGTTTTGCCATTCACTGACGTATTTTATTAACATACTGTATACTCAGTGCTTTCCCGAGCAATTATCTTAACAAAAAATCACTCGGATTGGACTCGAACCCTTGACCACTTGGACCACCGAGCTTCCCAAAGTCGGTTGGCTGGTTCGAATCTGATTTAGCAGGGGTAGAGCGGCAGCCCAGAGCATTTTGGTCAAAGGAACAAGGTACCAATATCCGAGTACAGAAACATTTATTGTGTAACCTAACATATTCAGATATGGATGTCTGCCGGGGACCCTGCTGCGTGTGGCCTCTGGGGCCCCAAAGAAGGAACCCAATAATGGGCTGGATCAAACATTGGGGGTACCACATGAAACTAAATTGAAATCAACAGGTACATCTCACAGAGTACAGAATGGCCACTGCCAGACACAATTTCCTATGCATAAGGACCCATAGACCCCCCAGACCCCCAGAAAGGGTCACAAAATTTGAGCTGGATTCAACATTGAAGGTACCACATGAAACCAAGAACCCCTTGCCACCGGTTGACACAAATACGTGCAGATTGAAATTGCCACCTGGCCGGTTGACGTGTCTATACACGCCACTTTTTGCATTTTCAACCCATTATTGGGGTATTGTGTACGTTATGCTTGGCTGCACAAGCCTCTTGTTTCCGTTTCGCTTGGCTGCATAACCCGGCCTGGTGCCCCGGCGCCACCCGGTGGCAAGGGGATATCATATTAAAATGAACAATTACACTCTACTAACTTAAGCATAAAATATTCATTGCCAGACAAATTGTCTGCTGCATAAGGCCCGCCAGACCCCCCCCCCCCCCCCAAAAAAACAAGTTGACCCTGTGGACACTACAATGGAAGAATATTGAAAGTAAGTTTAAATCCAATCCAATTTGAAGTGTGGGGGGACATCACTGAAGTCAAGATGTATGCACTGTGAAGCACACACGGCGGGATTCTTTTCCGAATCATATTTCTGGATAACTTTTAACAGGAGGGGTCCAACCAGGGCTTGCCTTAGGGTCCCTGGTGGGGCCAGGGGAAAAGCCCTGGCGGGGGTCCAGGGGAGGATCCCAAGGAAGCTACATGGTTTTAGGCATTACAAGGTGTCAGGAGCGCGCTCCTGACATATTTGTGTGGATCATAGTACAGTACCAGCTTTCCAAATTCAAACTGTTTAAATTCACCGTATGTAAATATTATGCTTCAGCCTTCACATAATTACTTCTTTTTGTGATGGTGTTCCGGGCGATGGACTTTCGCGATCGGTGATGATCTTTCGCGATTGGTGATGGACTTTCGCAATAGGTGATGTACTTCCGCGATATCGGTGATCAACTATCGCGATCGGGGATCAACTTTTGCGATCGGTGATGGACTTTGGCACGTGATCGCTGATGAGGCGTGATCGGTGATGCATACACACGACCAGTGATTAACCTTCGCAATCGGTGATGGACTTTCGCGATCGGCGATCAACTTTCGCGATCGGTGAAAAACTTGTATGGCAATCGGTGATGGACTTTCGCGAGTGGTGATGGACTTTTGCATGTGATTGTTATGCGTATTCACAATCGGTGATGGACTTTCGCAATGGGTGATGGACTTTCGCGAGTGGTGGTCAACTTCTGGCTATATCATTTCACTCATCATTCTGGTCATCGACGACTTGTGGGACATCATATATACGCATAGCAGAATACGTTTTTGAAATAATGTATTTTCCCCTTTCTTTTCAGTTACCAGTACGTTTTCTGAAAAGACATATAGGCCTAGACGGGGTGGTATACAAGTATTCTTTTTACATTTCCGTTGAGAGGTTTCCTGGTCATTTTCAAACTGTTCTGTTCAGTTTTGGTTCCATTCGCATTTTACCAATTCCGTACTCTTGATTCGTTTTCAATAGGCCTACTTATGTGCTATTTAATTTCAATGAGGCATACATTTAGTTTCGATTTTCATGTATCTATAGGGGATTAATTGTTTTGACAGATGATATAAAAATAGAATGTGATGACTTTGTAGGTTATGCATAATGATGTCTCCGTGCGTTTTTTTCTTTCTTCCATTGGCAAAGAATATGGATAATTGTTAATTTGGGCTTGGGTATTAAACCGAGGCCTAGTATAGACCTAAGTTCCATTTTAAGGTGTTTTACATAATCAATAAAGGTTTATAATTCATTTGTGATTCCTTCCTTTCGAGAAAACAATGCATTTTATGAGTGTGTTTGTACGTTAATCGTCGAAATTGAACAGTGGCAAATAATATTTTTTTCTGATTGTACATGCTTTGTGAAAACAAACACATGACAAGCAAAATTAAATAATTATAACATTATTATTCAATTTAGTCAATACAAACATCCCCTATTCACGTACGTTCCAGTCGCACTTTCCACATGCGACTCCTTGGGTTTTGCATACGTAATGAGGGCTGCCGATTTTACACCGATGATGCGACTCGAAAAGATAGCTTTGTTTTTGTATTCGTTTATAGACCACCTAATTTGGAAGCCGTTGTTATTGCATCACTATCTGGTTCAATCACTGTATATTTATCGAAGAAAATGATCACAAATATTTTTCTGAGAACGTACAAACATTTATTTCATTAAACAGCTGTTTTTTCTCCAATGTCGTTTGTTTACATTTAGTACCATTTTGTTCTTGACAAGAACATAATTTCAGAGGTTTCCCTGACATTCAAACTTGTAGATAACGATGGAGCCATCAAGTCACCAAATTTGTGAACACATTTTTTGCTAGGTTTTTGTTGGACCGCGTTTTAATATTGTCCCAAAAACCAACATATATTTGTAGGCATAGTTAAAAGCTTCTGTGTAAATGTCGATATAAAACACTAAATATAACGCAAAATGTCTGAATTTGTGATCTCCGATATTCAAAAAAATTGCTTCATTAAATCAAACTCGCATCTTAGGTTTTTAGCACCTTTTTAGTCTTGGTTCCAAGACGTCCTTTGCGGTGCGACGTATGGCGCGCACGGCCGGCCGATAGCGCCCTCTCGCTACACACACACACGCCAAGGCCAAATCGCTAAGACCGTCTTGGGAATTTCGCAAGTTTTATTCTGCTCGCGAAATCGCGAGCAGAACTGTGTGGCATTTGCATGCGCGTGTGACGTACATGTAGCTGCATTGTCGCATGTAAATAGGCAACACTCACTAGTCTAGTTTCTGTACTCACGTCGGGTTTACGTGTACGTACGTATGAACGTGCAGCGCAGTACCAAGCCATTCGTTTGTTGGAAAAAATGTCTGACCGCGTGGACCAAGCGATCGATTTTACAGCAAAAAATATGGGCTTTGGAAAGCTAAAAAATCATCAGATCAGTGCCATTCGTCAATTTGTACGTGGCCATGATTTGTTTGTTAATTTACTAACGGGATTTGGCAAGAGTGTAACTTTTCAAGCTGCTCCACTGGTCTTAGATTTCTTGAACGAAGCATGGTGGTGTTTCCTACCTCCATCAACGAAGTAACCGAATGCAAACAGGAGAAAGTGCTGATTATTGTCGTCGTGCCATTGAAAGCTCTGGCCGTTGATCAGTTACATCGTGCTGAACATCTGGGTCTGAAATTGGCAGAGATAACGTCTGATATTCCAGATCACATTTTTGGAACAATCCGAAGATTTCTCAATCCTGTTTGCCAGTCCAGAATCACTCTGCTGCTCAGAACGTTAACTGACTAGTAAGTTATTACTTAAACATGAGTTTCCTCCAGTGCGCAAGCGCGATTATTCGTTTGACCCGCCTGTTAAATTATGCATAAGCAGGTCGCGCGCGCTCCCTTGCGAAATACCCAAGACGTTCTTAGCGATTTAGCCTTGGCGTGTGTTTGTGTGTAGCTAGAGGGCGCTGCCGTGCGCGCTGTACGTCGCACCGCGCTAAGGACGTCTTGGAACCACACTCTAAAAAAGAAGTACAAAATGTTGCTGAGTAAACTGGTTGGGTAAGATGGTTGAGTACTTTCTTAAACAATACTGAGTAATGTTGCAATTTCGGTATTACTCTTCATGTGAGTAAGGATGCAATTTGAGCGATACGCTGCAAAGATGTAAAAATGTGATAAACAATGTGTAATATCTAAATTATGGTACTCTTACGCAGTGTAAAACGTAAGAAATGGTACACACAGAGTAAATTGTGCTCAGTACTGGGTTGTATTTAACGCATTGTTGGGTCAAACAGCGCACGTGCAACACCGTCACGCCGCCATTATCGCCAATCGCATGAACACCGTGCAGCAAACACTGACAGCGTTGCCACTACCCGAGCTTCCTCCTGTGATTGAAGGTATTATTTTTCATTTTTATTATGTTGATTAGTCAAATTAGTACTGTGTTTTAAGATTGGCCGTTTCGTTTATCGATACAGTCATGGAGGTCTCAAAGTCATATGTAACTGTCAATGCTTCATGTACATGTAATGATTTGTTTACAGATCGCATGAACTTGACATGCTTGAGCTTCGTCGACGCGTCTACTGAGTACTAGCAATCCTCTTCGAAGGGCGTTAATCAAGAACAGAAGGCGGGGGAACATCATCCAAGGATTCAAGAGACTCTTCCAAATGGAAAAGGTACACACAATTTTAGTTAAATTAGTTATTACTAGCCTGTTGTGCAAGAGAAGCCTGTTTGTGCTGTATAGATTATGTCTGTAGCCTATAGCTATACGGGGATGTCAGACAACTCGAC
The DNA here is from genome assembly GCA_037893225.1 of Hippasteria phrygiana. Lineage (NCBI taxonomy): Eukaryota > Metazoa > Echinodermata > Asteroidea > Valvatida > Goniasteridae > Hippasteria > Hippasteria phrygiana. The sequence continues at coordinate 236,055 of JAZGUH010000512.1, read as the reverse complement.
CGTTGACTAACTCGATTTGAGACAACTCGACCGTGAGACAACTTGATCATTTCCCAGTTGATAGAAAAGCCGACTTGAGACAAGTCGACTAAACCCTGACGACAGCTGACCGTCGATGTTTATGCGGTGTTTTTATGTGCGTGTCTGGCCATGTAGCATGGCGACGCGGTGGCATTTCGCGGTGGTTACGAGCTAGCTGCACGGCCCCGGACCAGCCCGGTACGGCCCGGTAGTAGTAAGGGAAATGCCGATTCAGCGACAAATCCTATTTTTTCACTTTCTTCCCCAATTTTACTGTAGGTACATACGTCAAATTAAAAAAAAAAAAAAATAGTCTAAAAATACCCCAAATTTAATTCAAAATTTTGCTGGGGTACTACACACCAAAATTAGCACAAAATCAAGAAAATAAAAAGTATTTTCCATATCCCACAAGCGTACTAAATCACCCGGGCGCCCGGGCGAAGATTTGTCGCAAGGCAAAAAAAACCCTCATCTCTACACTCAGTAGAGATGAGGGTTTTTTTTGTCTGTTACTAACTACAACTACTCTTTGCAAGGAGCGCTAGGCCTAGTCTCTAAACTCTCTTGAGCACTTGTGTAGCTAGGAGGTCTCAATGGGCTCACGTTAGAATCACGCTCATACTCTTTACATATTTCTAATTTAAAGTTGTAAGTTTTGCGATAAGATCTTTTTTTTCTTTCGCTAGAAGCTCGACAACTTTCTTTTCGACCTCATCGTCTATTTCTTTTTGGTTTCTATCGGACTCTTCTCTCGCTTTAGTTTGAGTCCTAATAGCTTCTTTCATTCCATAAAACTGTTTTAATTCATCGTTAATCAAAGTAAATTCTTCGTGACTTACATCGCCATCGTCTACAGCCTGAGACACTAATTCATTTATCGTATTTAATTTTGTTTCGGCTACTACTCTAATCTCATCGTGTTTCTTAGCTTTACCTCTAAACTTTTTACTAAATCGTTTTAATGCCAAACTTACACCCACGCATCCTATAGCTAATCCTTCTAACACCACGCCTACAGGTATACTGATGATACCAACAACGCTGACTATGCCTATTGTACCGGATAAAGCTCCTAAACATTCTATAACTGTCTCTGCGTTAGATAAACAGGTAATAATTTTATTATACTTTTTGTGCAACCGTTCTCTCTTATCTCTCTCGTTGGCTATCTCTTTTTGCACACGTTCGATTTTATTTAACCTAAAGACTGAAGACTCGTTAGTTTCACTCGGGACAACGGGCAATTTAGGGTAAATAGATTCTGCGGTCATTTTATAAAGTCGTTTATTATTTTAAATTTTTTTGCATGTATACTAGTATCAAAGTACCGACGCCTACCAATAACGTCCACACGTGCTCCGCCAACCAACCGACCGATTTACTTAACAACGTAAACAACCAACTCGCGATAGCACCCAAAATACCCGGTAAAGCGACTAATAACTTACCCCCGAGCTTTTTTAGCAAATTAGCCAAGTTTTTTAAATGATTACTTATCCAATCTTTCACGTTACCTCCGGGTTTAGGCGTAGGAGTAACCGGAGTCGGAACAGGAACAACCGCCGCACCAGCTGCTGCAGCCGAACCACCGCCACCAATAGCCTTCACCAACTTATCAACGATCATACCTATAGCTATAACAAACGCGGTCAATATACTTACTACCGTCACGCCCTGTTCTCGAAACAGAATTTTAATCTTTTCTCTTAGCGAGGTATCACCATCTAATATTTTATTAAACGTTTCTTTGGTTCTAGCGGATTGATCATTCATGCTTAGTTTAAGGTCGTGCTTAAGTCTTAATCTACCCTCTATTTCATCTTTAATATCGTCTTGTTCTTTCATTAGGTCTTGCATCTCATCATCGGTTTCTACTGCTTTGAGGGCTCTTCTTATTTCGGCGCGTCTATCGTATAGTTTACTCAGTTCGGCTAAATTTAATTCGGCATTACCGCTCATAGTTTGTAGTTTTTTGTTTAAAGCTTCAAGTTCTCTATAATTTAAACCCGCAGTTTGCGATTGAGCATCTACTCCTTTTTGTTGAGCCAAATTAAATTCATCAGTCGTTAATAAATCCAAATCTTCTTTTATAAATACATCAACGTTTCTTTCAGGATGAGCTATTCTAATGTTGCGTTTTAGCGCATCTCCAACAACTAGAAATTTTCTAGGCTGATTTTCTTGAGTCAACTTAACATCATCGAAGTATATACCACTATCATCCGCTCTAAACTTATCTAAATTTACATAAAGAAAATCTGGTCTAGCAAATCCTTTAGATTCCATATGGTTATAAAAATCGTTAGCTATTTCATAATTTCTATGATTTTTAAATGGTGGGGCTATATACACATCCGCATCATTTGCCCGTTGTTGTTGCTCATCATCGTAGTTGCCCCAATCAAGATTTTGATCTTGATCTTGATAATCTTGGTCATCGGCATCTACATCATCGACTCGTTCGTCTTCTCGACCCACGTCATCTATAGGTATAAATTCTCCACCTTCAGCCATTTTATAAAGTAGTATATTTTATACGACTTATTATTTTAAATTTGTTTGCATGTATACGAGAATCAAGGTACCGACACCTACCAATAACGCCCACACATGCTCCGCCAACCAACCTACCGACTTACTCAATAGATTGAACAACCAACTCGCGATAGCACCCAAAATACCAGGTAAAGCAGCTAATAACTTACCCCCGAGCTTTTTTAGCAAATTAGCCAAGTTTTTTAAACGATTACTTATCCAATCTTTCACGTTACCTCCGGGTTTAGGCGTAGGAGTAACCGGAGTCGGAACAGGAACAACCGCCGCACCAGCTGCTGCAGCCGAACCACCGCCACCAATAGCCTTCACCAACTTATCAACGATCATACCTATAGCTAAAGAAAACGCGGTTAATATACTTACTATCGTCACACCTTGTTCTCGAAACAGAATTCTAATCTTTTCTCTTAGCGAGATATCGCGTCCTAATACTCTATCCATCGTTTGTGTGATTCTATAGAATTGGCTTTTGATAATATTCATATTGCTTTCTATTGCCTCAGTTCTAGCCGCTCTATCATCTCTGTAACCTCTTAATTTATCAAGCAGAATACTTCTCTTATAAGCATCTTTTTCTTTACCTAAGGCTACTTTCATTTTCTCAATTGCATCATTTAACCTACTCCTTTCGGCTATATTTAATTCTAAACTACCTTTGAGCGTTTGTAGTTTTTGATCTAAACCTTCAAGTTCTCTATAATTTAACCCATCAGTTTGCGCTTGAGCATCTACTGGTATCGATTGAGAGGAAGGAATTGTATATCTGCCGGTTTCAGGATCATATTCGGGATCCATTTGAGGGCCATACATCTGATCCAGGTTGTATATCACATTGTTAGTTATATCAACCATTTGTGTTGGAGTGACATAACGATCGTACGCTAAATCTATAGTTTCCTCAGCCTCTAGTAAATTAAATTCATCAGTCGTTAATAAACCCAAATCTTCTTTAAAAAATCTAGTAAAGTTTCCGCCTGGAAACCTCTCTTTAAAGTTTTTTTTTAACGTCGATTTAACTATATATCTATCGGGATGAACTTTACTAGTCAATCTAACACCGTCGAAGTAAATACCTTGTTTATCTTTAGTAAAAAGTTCGTACCTAATGCGTTTTGGCCTAATTATGCCTAATCTTTCCCCTGGTGATTCTCCCTCCCAATAATTATAAAAATCATTAGCTAAACCTTCTTTATGTATATCGCTATATTTATCTATAATATTACCAGCTTCATCTGTCGTCTCAGGTGGTTGTGGTTCAGCCGATCTGTCTAATTCATAATCACGGTCGGGGTCTATTCCTAAACCATCGTCACCATTGGCATCTTCAAAAACATCATCGGCATCATTTTGCTCGTCTTCTCGACCCATTTCATCTATAGGTATAACATCTCCACCTTCAGCCATTTTATAAAGTCGTATATTTTATATTTTACGTAGTATTCATCACATTCTGAGGAATTATTCCTTGACTCACCAACCAAGTCTGAGTAGCTAGAGCGCTACCTACCGTAGCGGTGATTTTAACCGTATCTTCTACGTCTAGCTTTCCTAAATCAGCGGGCTTAATTTTCAAAAGTTTTTTACTCAACATAGTATAACCTACGGTCAGCAAACTCAACACAGCGCCATGATAAAGAGTATTTGCAACGTTGTTCGTATCCATTTTACTTGTACAAACATTTTTTTTTTTTTTATTTATTCCATTTCTAATAGTTCTTCAACTTTAGGGGTTGAAGTTGCGATCATAACCCCTACCCCCACCTCTCGCTGTGAATCTACAGGTTTACTCTTTTTAAACGCGAGATATCCAATTCCTAAAACAACCAAACCAACTATCGCGTATCCCCAGCTCGGAATGTCTCTCATCGTTAGCGCCGGCGTTTGCTCTTCTTCTATACTTTGCATTTTTTGTATTTGTTCTTTCATCTTTCTGTTTCTTTCGGCCAGTTTTTTACCTTGCTCTACTCTTTTAGGGTCTTTTGCTCTTTTTTTTGTGACTCTTGATAGAGCCGACTGAGCCGGCTCTTGGGGAGGCGGAGCCGGCTCTTGGGGAGGCGGAGCCGGCTCTTGGGGAGTCTCTTGGGGAGGCGGGGGAGTCTCTGATACTTGATCTATCGTTGTCGTTTCTAGACTCATCTTTTATAGTAATACTACTATTATTTGTAATAATATTACTCGTAATACTATTACTCGTAACGCTATTACTACTATCTACCTGTAAATGTTTAGTCGTAATCAACATAGCCACCAAAGGAGATAAATAAACCCCATAATTGTAATGCACTTCGCAAAGTAAACTGGACAAGCTGCTAGAAATAACGGGATCTTTTTCTAAGTCGTTGATAAGGGCTTCTTCAGAATCTAAACAAAGTTTATAACCGAATGGTGAAGCCAGCGGCAAAGTCGCGCCTAAAGCTTTTGCGTAAAAGGTCAACACGCAACTCCCCAAACTAACTATCATTTCTTTACCGAGCTTGGCTTCGTATCTTTTATACAGCTTTTCTTGTTTTTCTGCGGTCAAGCTCTCTATTTCATTGACGGAGTATTCTTTACCGAAATATTTTTTAGAATCACCAGAAGCAACTACGCCTAAAAGTCTATTTTTAGGCGCAGTTGCTTCTGGGATCGTCGCTACAGTCGTGGGTGTAGCAGCTACGGGTTCTTGAGATAACGTGCTTAGAGATTCTATCGACTTGATCATTTAAAATAGAACTATATTTTTTAATCTTATTTCTACAAGAAATATAATCGTAAGAAAATAAAGATAAGTTGATGGCTATTACTAGTTTTAATAATAGGTCTAGATATTCTATCATATTTTATAGATGACTAGATAATCTGTAGATCATCTATTAGTTATCTATAGATCATCTATTAGTTATCTAACAGTTATCTAATAGGTATCTAACAGTTATCTAACAGTTATCTAATAGCTATCTAATAGCTATCTATCAGTTATCTAATAGCTATCTATCAGTTATCTAATAGGTATCTATCAGTTATCTATAAATCATCTAATAGTTATCTAATAGGTATCTAATAGATCATCTATAGATCAACTATAGATCAACTGCCGACAGACTGGAGGATCAGTTTTTACCAATAATTTACTAAAAGGCACATCTCTTAAAATCTGTTTAATTCTCGATCTTTCTTCTAAAGGCACCGCATCATTTTCATCGAGGCATTGATCGAAACTATTTTTATCTTTGCAATAGAACAATACGACAAATGCAGTTTGAGCTCTAAAATCTGTCATTACGCAATTATACTTTTGAGTCATCAACCAACAGTAGTGATTGTCGTGCCTACCGCTAAACGCTAATTTCGTTAAAACGCAAGTATTTTTCCCGAGCGCCGCCTTACGATATTTTATGTCTTGTTCCGAGCTACAATCGTCTATCAAAAACAGAACGTGCGATCCTTTAAATCGAGCTCTATAAAATGCTAAAGCTTCGTTGAGGGTCACCTTTTCTACCTCTAAATCGCATAGGTATATCTCGGGGTCTAACCACAACCAACGTCTCTCGCGATAAGTCTTGTTGTTACTCAACGTAGGACAAATAACTACGATATTTTCAAAGTGATCTTTATACTCAGTTTCTAATAGATCTAAAATATATTTGGTTTTACCCGAATTAGTCCTACCGCATACTAGCGCGCAGTGTGGTGTTTTTGGAAACGTTTTATACATATTTAATAGTAAAGACTATTTTAAGAGTAACTACCGCTAAATCTTCCATCTTCTAGCACCAACTGACCATCCATCACCAAGAAAACGTAACACGTTAGAGAACCAGCTGTCTCAGCCTCTCTTTCTAAATGGAGAGAAATACCCCCACCTACGTCTCCTATTTTCCTGCCAGAACCGTGACTTTTGTTGTCGTCGGTTACCCTCGTATCTAGCCAAAGACCGTAACTAGTGCTTAAGTAATCTCCTAGAGTCATATCGTGTAATTCTAAGTCTTTAGACACGCTAGCACCAAATTCTGTATTAGAGTCGCCGAAAAACTTGGTAATCTCGTCCCAGTGTTGATAACGCTTCATGCCCTGACTATACAATTGATTCGGCTTACCCTCTATCGTAACGTCTACTTTTTCGATCTTTGGATTATAAAAAATTCTAGGATCCTTTTCGCCCGATTCTTTAAATAAAAGAAGTATACCTTTGAGGCTTCTAATGGCTTGATTAAGATTAATGTTCCAAGTAGTATCGGACTTGTTTAGCGTTAAAACCGTATATCTTTGAACTTTTTCGTATAGAAAATGAGTTTTACCTCGATATTTTTGTCTGATATTATCGGCCAATGTTTTATTGGTCACCGTTTCAAACTCGAGATCTAACCCCGAAATTTTATACTTCGCGTTGGAATCGGTAGATTTTACTACGCTCGCGTGATCGTTAAATGTAAATTCATAAGTTAGTCTATCTTTGAGCGTCGATGGACTAAAAGGCTGATGATCCGTAAGCATTTCAAAATCTAGAGGAATGTAATATCGGTTACCGTAAGCGTTGGCAATCGCTTTGTCTTTTCCACCATTCGCGCTAGCAACCCCATCGCTAGCGCCGATTCTGAGTTTCGTGATGTTGCTATCTTCGAGTCCTCGATACGCATCGTTCGCGCTTGCTGGTCGCCACAAGTCTTTATACGCGTTATATACATCGGCATCCGTAAACGCTACGAAATCTTTACCTTCTAGTTTGATTCTTACGCCACTAATTAAATTTCGCGCGACGTTATAATATAGAGTTCTTGCATCATCTTCGCCAGTGCCTTCAGATTCTAAGTCTATATTAAAAGCTAATCGTACAGTATCCGGTACGACTACATCGTCTTGACTCAACATAGGAAATTCAACGATCAACAGACTGCCAGCCGACGCGGTACTAGGATTATGAGTAATAACCATCGATTGTCTCAACCCCTTTAACGCTCTAGGATTTTTTAAACTTCTGTGTGGATTCAGTTTGCTTCCATAAATTGCGTTCATTTTACTTAACGAAACAAAAAAAATAAAAAGCAAAAACTTTTAAATAAACTTATAAACTAAAAATCCTAAAACAGCAGTGCCTCCTAAGATAAATACAATTTCACCATCTTTTTGACCTTCGCTGGGTACGTAAAAGTCTGACAATACAGGTTCGCGAGGTAATCGTATATCTTCGTTGGTTACTTCGTCATATAGTCTCAACGCCCCATCTACATTTTGAAAATCTTTTTGAGCCCTGGCTTCTTTATGTAGTCGATCGTTTAGATAATCTAGATACTTGGTTCTTTGTTCTACCCACTCTTGTTTAGCTCGAGTTAATTGTTCTAAAGCTAAATCATGCCGTTTACGTTCTTCAGCCGACGACCCACCCATACTCGAAAATAGAAAGTTTGATCCGCTAAACGCTAAAGCGTTTACAAGAGCTCCACCAATCATCATTAATGCACTCGCCATTTTTAATAAGTCGTTAAAATTTTTACAAAGTATAAAATAAAATGGAAACAAAACTAAGTAAAATATTTTACAGCCCTAAAGGATATTGGAAAGGTGCAGGCGCTATAAAAAAATTGTCGTTAAAAGCTAACGTACCCGAGCCAGACGTTAGAAATTGGTTGAGAAAACAAGCCATGTGGCAAATATATTTACCGCCCCCTAGTTTTATACCGAGACCTACGAGCCTCAATAAGGTTATAGGGCGGCCTAATGAACAACATCAAGCGGATCTGTTGTATCTACCTCACGACGTAGTTAAACGAAAAACTTATAAATACGCGTTGACGATCGTCGATGTGGCCACTCGATATAAAGAAGCTGAACCCTTGACGAATAAAACGAGTACTCAAGTTGTAGAGGCGATAAAAAAGATTTACAAAAGATCGCCCTTGTCTTGGCCTCTCACGATAAAAGTAGACCCCGGTACAGAATTTATGGCTGAATTTAATACTTTGATGCGGACTCGCAACGTCGCAGTACAGAAAGGCGAGGTTGGCAATCATAGAGCTCAAGGTATAGTAGAAAGATTTAATCGTACTTTAGCCGAAAGATTATTCGGTCATCAATACGCTCAAGAAATGTTAGAGCCTACCGAGCGTAGCCGCGAGTGGGTAAAAAGATTGCCCGAGGTCGTAGCGTCGTTAAACGACGAAGAAACTAGATTGATATCGACTATGAAAGGTAAACCGTTAACTCCTCGAGCGGCTATGTCTCAGTTAGAAATAAAACAATTGAGTTCCTCGGGACTCAAGAGCCCCGAAGTCGCGCTAAGTGTAAATGACGATATCGTTAGATATCTTTACGCTCCTGGAGAGCTCGAAAAAGACGTTAGAAGAAGAGCTACCGATCCTATTTGGAGCTTAGAAATGTATACGATTAGAAGGAGAACGACAAATCCCGGACAGCCCGCGTTGTACTGGCTGACTCACGGCCCCAAGAGATCGTTCGTTAAGAAAGAATTAATGGTCGTTCCGTCAGATACTGAGTTACCACCTTCTTCATCGACGTAAAATATCGTAAGCTAGATACCCAACCCCAGCAACGGCTAATAAACCAACGACTAAAGCCGTTTTTTCTTGTTCGTGCGAGTCTGGCGGTTGAGTTGGTGGCGTAGCTACTCGCGTAGCTATGCCCGTAGGGAGTACGTCTGAGATTGAAGGTAGCGGAGATGTAGGTGTTGATGACTCTAAATCGTCTAAATCGTCTAAATCGTCTAAATTTTGTTGGGTTACTACACGACTCTTTTTTACGGGAGAGGGTGGGGTTGGTGACTCTAAATCGTCTAAATTCTGCTGGGGTACTACACTACTCTTTTTTATGGGAGAGGGCGGCGTTGGTGGCGTAGCTACGCTCGTAGGGTGTACGACGTCTGAGTTCAAGTTTATATTTAATCCTATCGATGCGCCGGGTGTAGCTATCTGTATATTATTATTATAACCTTGGTGAATACCGACTAAAAGCTCCATATTTGATGGAATTAAGTACAATCCAGGGCTAATCACAAAGTTTAACGAGCTTCTAGCGTACTGTAAAGAATTTTGAAATCTGGTTATAGAAGATTCCAAGTCCGTATGGCTGTTGATGATATCTTCTACTATATTTTCAAATTGTCTTTGCGCATCTAATCCGGTACCCGCAGTTAGTATACTCGTTTTTGTTTGGGCTTGCGCACCGAGTATGGCGTACACGTACGTTCTAATGCTTTCGTTTATTTTTTCTATACCGACGTCGGTAAACGAGCTCTTCTGAATTATAAAATTTCTAAAACCGAGTCGTACAACGTCCGCGGATTGTCTGATATACGCGAGCGTTATTTTACTATAATGTTTCGCATCGCCTGACTCTACAAATCCCATGTAGGTTGCGCCGGGGTTCATAGCTTCATAATCGTATTCCCACAATTTATTAGCTGTCACATATTCACCCGTACTCGGGTCATATTCAGCAGAAACCTTGTAAAGCTTAATAGGGGTATAATTTTTGCCGGGTACGGGTAAAGGTGTACCTAACGAGTACTTTTTTAAGTAAAACGGGTTAAAATAAGCGGTACCTAATCCTCCAGAAGTTAAGTCTACGGTCTGTTTAAAACTCAAGTTTGGATCGACATTAAAATGTTGACAAATATCGCTATAAGCGCCTTTATCGATGCCATTGTTTAGATCGTCGAATGTATTGTCGTTTGGAACTGGGCATTTTAGAAAGTAAAGTATCTTTCTGATCGTGAAATATACGTGAAACTTGAATAAAGCCGATATTACGGGGTTTTTATGTAGCAACGATTCTAGTCCTACGCCGCAACCCGACGTCGCGCACCAAAATGCGAAGTTGAGTTGATTTTGATAAAACGTCATGGGGTCCGATGCGTAACGTTCGACCACTTCGTCGTGTTTTACGTCAGACATTTTATAAGCGCTAAATATATCCGTTAAATTAGAGATAAAACTCGCGTTTGTGTTGGCGTTTGCGATGATGTTAAGTTGACTCAGATGCATGTTCAACGGGGTACTCTCCTGGGTAATCGCTTCGTACTTGTCGCTTATCGCTTCGTACTTGTTGCTAACGCTTTGTACTCGCGTAGCTACGCGAGTATCGTCTTGGTGATTCGCGATATCTAGAGCATTCTTTACCGTTCGTTCGTTGTCGTTTACAAGCGCCATAAGTTGAGCGAAATTCATTTTATTTTTAATAAACCAAATATTTTTTAAAGCTTTTTTAGCTTTAATAAAATGGAATCGCACGTTTTTGAAATGTTTGATAACGAACGAACGTTTAGACTATCAAAACCTATAGATAACTCAAAGGGAGATTACAGTATGAGTTTAACCAGCGCGATAGTAACCGCGGGCTTCTACAACATGGCTAGTAATAGCGAAATTCTCTATTTTATACATCAAATCGATCCAAACACTGGGAGAAGAACGGGTAGTACGGATGGTAAAATTGATATTCCTGCTGGATATTACGATATAGATTGGATCGAAGAGAGACTCAGTAAATTAGTTTGGTTAGAAGTCTCTGTAGATAAACTTAATAGAAAAATTTCTTTAAATGTAACGGAAGAAAATAACGTTCTACGCTTTGATAAAAACATTAAACAATTGTTGGGGATAACGGTCAAAAACTTAGTTTTTGGCGTAGATTATGTAGGGCATTATAATACAATGCCTGTCGATGCAATTTTTTTACATTGCGATCAGTTATCTACGTCTAATAATTTCTATAACGGAGGGGGAACGCACTTGCTAGACGTTATACCGATAACGAAAAGAGACGATATGCTCATAGAGCGTGCAAGATTAACCGCTCGTAGACTCGTGGGTGATAAGATAAACCAACTTAGCTTTAGTATCAGAGACCGAGACGGCGATTTAATAAATAATCGAGGAAAAAAGATTAGTTTTAACTTGACGATAGGTAAATTTTAAGCGATTTTTGAAGATTTTTTTTTGTTCTAATAAAATGGAATCGCACGTTTTTGAAATGGCTAGTAACGAACGAACGTTTAGATTGTCAAAACCTATAGATAACTCTAAGGGAGATTACAGTATGAGTTTAACTAGCGCGATATTTGACGTCGGTTTTTATAATGTACCTCAACTTATGGATATAGGATGGTTTTTATATAGCTTCGATAATTCACCAACAATTAAAGGTGCCATTAAAATTCCAGCTGGAAATTATACTATCGATGAGTTAGTAGATGAATTTAATAAATTAACTTTTATTACAGTTTACGCGGACAAGCGTAATAAAAAAATTGTTTTTAATAGCGATATATTACCGCCAAATATGGATTTTTGGATTGTTTTCAATTCAATTACTCGAAAAGTGTTGGGTCTACCCTACTCTTGGCGCTACTATGACGGTGAACTTGTAGGATATTATAATATAAATTACGTGAATACAGTTTTTTTACATTGCGATCAGTTATCTACGTCTAATAATTTCTATAACGGAAAGAGCACGCACTTGTTAGACGTTATACCGATTATATATAATTCGGATGTAATATCGACTGCCCAGAATAAAAGAAAAACTGTCATACCGCTCGTAGTTGCTAAAATACCCGAACTGAGTTTTTCTTTTAGAGACTGCGACGGTGAGTTAATCGAGAATCTAGAAAAAAAGATTAGTTTTAACTTGACGATAGGTAAAATAAAAAAAATCTAAAGATTTTTAAGCTTTTTTTTGTTCTAATAAAATGGAATCGCACGTTTTTGAAATGGCTAGTAGCGAACAAACGTTTAGACTGTCAAAACCTATAGATAACTCTAAGGGAAATTACTGCATGAGTTTAAACAGCGCGATATTTACCGTCGGTTTTTATAATATAACTCAACGTATGACTATAAGCTGGAACTTAGTTAAAAACACTGTTGAAACTAGAGGTGAAATGGTAATTCCAGCTGGAAATTATACTATCGATGAGTTAGTAGATGAATTTAATAAATTAACTTTGATTACAGTTTACGCGGACAAGTTTAATAAAAAAATTGTTTTTAATATCGGTATTATTAGTTCGGATCCTATTGAGGTTTCCATTAGTTTCGATCTATATACTCAAAAAGTGTTGGGTATACACAGTTGGTGGGACTTTACGGCCAATGGTGAACTTGTAGGATATTATAATATAAATTACGTGAATACAGTTTTTTTACATTGCGATCAGTTATCTACGTCTAATAATTTCTATAACGGAAAGAGCACGCACTTGTTATACGTTATACCGATTATATATAATTCGGATGCAATAGCGACTGTCCAGAATAAAAGAAAAACTGTCATACCGCTCGTAGTTGCTAAAATACCCGAACTGAGTTTTTCTTTTAGAGACTGCGACGGTGAGTTAATCGAGAATAACCGTAAGAAATTTATTTTTCGAGTAGATATTTATCGATCGTCTTGTTCTGGGCTTTAGCTACGCGAGTGACCCGAACTGAGTTTTTTCTTTCAGAGACCGTCTTGTTCTGGCTAGAATAGACTAAAGGTTAGAACGATGACCATAAGCCAGAGTGTCTATACCATTAGGTAAAATATATCTCTTCGTATCTAAAGGATTTAAAGATTGCTTGACTTGAGCCTCCGTGTATATCATGTGACGCTCTGTTCCAAAACGAATCATCTTGTTTGAATAGCATTCGTTCGATAAAACACATCGCTTATACTTTTCGTAAGATAGATCGTTGTTTATAACCACTCGGTTTACGCCTTTGGCCTTTTTTATAATATCGTGTTCCCCGTATAAAATCGAGTACATCTTCGATCTGATGCAAGTAGCTTCGCTTATGACTTTTCCCCCGCATTCGTCTTTAAATTTACCGATAACTTTCTTGTTTGTATCGTCGTATAAAAAGTGGTCTTTCTCGTAGTTAGAAAAATCGTACAAGTCAGACTGTTTTTCTAGATTCCGATAAACGTCTTTCGTATAGATAATCAAAAGCAGCGAGTCTGTGTCTGTATACATCAATCTTACTTTATCGCCATACGTCTTTTTTAATTGGTTGTAATAAAAGTCGTACATTAGAGTCTTAGATAAATCTAAGATACTAACGCCGCAATAGATGGGTTTATTTAAATACGTTTTCTTTTTGTACGATTCCACGAATGAGAGACCGCATTCTTTAAACGCTGTAGTAGACTTGTAACAAGGTTTAGAAACTATTTTTTCGTATTCCTTTACTTGATCGTTTCTTAATAGCACACCATCTATTCTATTTCTGACATTTTCCATCGTTTTGCCGAATACAGAATTATTCATTAATTTGAAAAAGTCTTTTTCGAAATCCGACTTTGCTTTCGTTCTGAGTTTCGTGTTTTTATCGATGTATGATTTCATCCAAGGTTTTTGTTTAAATTGTAACGCTCGATGTACTGTAGTTAGTTTTAGGCCCAATGTCAATCACTGTTTCAAATTAACGTAGTGCAATACATATTTTTCTTTGCGATATAGCGTGCCGGTTAATTTTTTTACCTTAGCGCCATCTCCTATATCACTCGCCAACTCTCGTTGATACTCCGATAACCATTCTTCAGGTATGATTATATTATCGGCGGCTAAAGGATAATCGTTGTGTAGATCGTGTAGTTCGGCTGGATATTCCAGGTCAACTTCGAACATATATCCCGTTGAAGCCTTATCTTTTAACATCATGATGCGATCGTGGGTAAATTGACTCGTGCCGACCCATTTAAATCCGCCGTAAGGTAGCGGTCGACTCATGGCCCATCCGTAGAGGTTGTTGGCGTCTAGATAGAGAATATATGAATCGGGTTTATCTTGATCATAATCTTTCAGGTACTTATTGTTGGCCTTAGCATAGCGACATGAGCCAACGCTCGATATTCCTCCCCTTTTTGCTTTTTCAAAAAATATATGTTTATCTATATCCGTCAAGAGCTCCAATTCTATTTTAGTGTGTCTCAGCAACGCGTCCCAACTTAAACCCGGTGCTGTGAAGTAGTTGGCTGGATCCAACTTGTAATTCGTTCTACACATTTGCCTAAAATTCTCGAATACGCCGGCTAGTAATAGAGTATCTGTGGTTACGTATAAGTCGTGGTATTCGCCCATGTTTTTTATGTTAAAGGTCCGCCATACTCGTTGCGCTCTTTCGTAGTCTTCGTCCGTTATATGTTTATCTTTTAGAGCGCTGAAAAAAAATTCTTTCGGCGGCAAACTACTCTCGCTAAATCGTTCAAAGCTGTCCATATACTCGTATGGATATACACCCTTTTGTAATAAGATGTCTGCGTTTTCTTCGCCATAACGTTTCAGGAGTAGCCTAAAGGCGTCTCTCGGGCAAGACGTTACCAATTTGTCGAGACCGCTAGACATAAAATGAAACGAGTCGATAAATCTATATTGACCGATCGAAAATGAAATGTATTTTTCTGAATTTTTGGGTATACACCAGATATCTTGTTGATACTTGGAAATACCCTGCATGATTAAGTGCGCGTCATAGTTTTCTAAGTTGTGAAATACGACCGGTATTTTCGTTTCACCGGGTTTTACTCGTAATTTAAGATTACAGTAAGCGTGTGCGGCTCCTCTGTACTTGCCCGTAGTGTGACAATGATCTCTTACTTTTCGAAATTTGTTAATTTTCTTTTGGCAGAACATACATGTTTTCTCGACGTATCCCTTTTCGTTTTTGTATGTGTATTCTTCCAGTTCTTCTTTACTTTTAGGTTCTACAGGTTTGCAGCACTGGCAATTATATGAGTAATTTGGATAAATTGGTTTTTCGCAAATCCAGCACTCGTTAGAGTTTAGGTGTACAACCTCTTCTTTTAGCGTATATATTATCGGCTTAATGCGAGCTAGTAATTCATTAATCTTAGGTTCGAGTTCTTGCAACGAGGTTATAAAATTGTCTATAGCGCGTTCACCTCTATAAGTCTTTCGCTTGATCTGTCGGCCATCGCACCTAACTACAACGTACGAATAACCGCAGGCTTTGTGCGTTGCGATTTTACCCTCAGTCTCTTTTTCTTGGGGCACTCGCGTAGCTACACTCGTAGAGGGTACCAAGATAGATTCAAAATCTGCGTATATGACGTATGGTGCATCTTGTAAATTCTTAAAGTTTTTAAACATTAATTTGCTTTTGTCCAAGTATTTGTTCGCACTTTCATGCGGCATTTTAACGGTAGATAAAGCAGAGTCTATTCCTTCGCAATCTTTTACGTGTATGTCCAGCTTCTCTTTCGAACAAAAATGCGTTAAACATCTCAAGCAAAACAGTTTGCGATGCTGACTATTGGTAACGCCAGATAAGAATCTAGGTAAGTCATTTATCCAACAATAATGACCGTCATATAATAGCAAACTGATAGTTTCTACATCGTATGGTCTTTTAGATAAATATAGCGGATATATCAAGCCCCTTTTATCTTGCGGATAGGTTTTATTTTTGCAGTCTGTGTCATATCCTAACACGTTTATACTTATATCGTTTTGTCTTTCTATTCTCGCTATCTGATTTATAGGTGTGGGGAAGTCTATGTTGGTGAAGTTTAACCCGTCATCGGTTTTATAATTAGAAGCTCTGTTTTTTTGCCAAGTATACAGCGGGTTGGTTTCTATTTGGTTTTTAACTTTATCGGTATATATACCTAGGGCGGCTCTTAAACACCATCTTATACACTCTTGATCTTCATTTATGATGTTGATGGTTGCGTGTTTTTTAGTTATATATTCGGGTAGTTTTACGTAAGAAGCGCCTACCAGAGGGTTAACTCTGTTTATGTTAATGTAGAACGCGACTATTTTATCTATGGTCCAACCACTTCCTTTATTCGTAAATTTATCTATCTGAGATAATATCGTTTCATATTGTTTCCCGATAGTCGTAGCTATCTCGCTCTTGTTTAAGACTCGATTTTGGTAACTAAAATGAGTAGCGGTTGATGTTGTAGTCTCAACGCCTGATTTTTTTACATACTTTATTTTCATAGCGATCTGTAGTTTCATCGTTTTTATTTTTATTAATTCAGCGACGATTTTGTTTTTTATCATCGACGTATGGGTGTTGTAAAATTGCTCTGGATCGTCGGTAAACAGACTCGGAATCAGTTCTAAATTTCGATAACTGTTTTCAAATCTTCTAGTCTCTCGAAAGTCTGCTTCTCGAAAAGTATTTTGCTCCTTAAATCTTTTTATAGCTTCGATGTAATCCTTTTTTATCGCTCGACCATTTCTACCCGTTGAGACGACCCGAATATTTTTATCGTGCGCGAGTCGCTCTAACAAAGCTTTAGATCGTATTCTCAAATTTTTAAATTTGGCTTCTTCTCTTTTTATAGCTAGGATATAATCTCGCCTGATATACGTATTACGGCGTCCTGTTGGCGATCCTAAAGATAATTTATACTTATCGATATATCTTTTTAAAGATATTTTGTTCCATCTATTGTATCCTCGAATCGTAGGTTGTGTTTCCATCTTTTATAATGGCAATATAATATTTTTTTTTTTAAATAAAAATTATTTAATTTTTTTTGGCTTGCGACAAATCATGATTTGTCTTTTTCGCCCGGGCGCCCGGGCGATTTAGTACGCTTGTGGGATATGGAAAATACTTTTTATTTTCTTGATTTTGTGCTAATTTTGGTGTGTAGTACCCCAGCAAAATTTTGAATTAAATTTGGGGTATTTTTAGACTATTTTTGTTTTTTTTAAATTTGACGTATGTACCTACAGTAAAATTGGGGAAGAAAGTGAAAAAATAGGATTTGTCGCTGAATCGGCATTTCCCTTACTACTCCGGTCGCGGTTGTGTACACGCGCGGTGCGGCGCGGCGTGAGGGTACCAACGGACGACTTGTCTCAATGACTTATCTCAATGGACGACATGACTTTCTAGACAGACGGTCGAGTTGTCTGAGTACCACTGATGCAGAGGCTCTTGGATTTACCTTGATGGACAAAAAATGTTCATGTATCTAGCAAGTATAGGAAAATAATTGGAAAGATTTTACTTTAATACCCCAACAAAATCAGTCAGGAACAGCAAAACCTTGGAAAATAACCAACCCACCTTGATAACAAGTGTCTAAACATGTGGCACAACTTATTTCAAGATTTATGTCAGCAAAATCATCATTAAAAAAATGAGGCAGAAATCAACATGTATGTGCCACTTTGAGTGACCATACACTGTCATGACTAAGTTAGCCAAGAACATCTAACATAGAAAACACAATCCTTCTTCACCTGTATAGCATACAAATATCCTATTAGTATCAAAACTAAATGTTGTGCCAAGTGTTTATACAATTCTGAACACAAACGGATGTTTATTTTGCAAGATTTTTCTGTTCCTGACTGGGGGGTGGTATTAAAGTAAAATCTGTCCAAATAATTAGAAATATGTTTCATTATAAATTACGTGCAAAATGTAAATGTATCAATAACAAACACCTGTTTGGCTTTTTCAGGAAGGTACCAGTCTCGAGAAGTTTCTACAATACCACTGCGAAGTTGGCCTTTCAACATGTTCCGGGGATTGGCTCAACAATCTGTAGCCACAATCGAGAGGAAAGCCTTGCTGGTCAAGACCCTGATAGATGCAGTGGACCGATGTTACTTAGCCTTCCAAGTCTTCGACTTGAAACATCCAGCTCAGACTCTAAGTATAGGTCCAAGTATACACTGGACCATTACAAAACAGCCCTAATTCAACTTGCTCTGTATTATCTGAATTGTTTTCCGCGTGTCATTTTGTGGTCAAACTGGCCAACAATTTTCAACTAGTTTTTTTTACTAACTGCATATGGTGAAGTCAAGAAGCATATTCAAGTCTGTATATGGAGAGATTAAGAAGCCCACACTGGCTTCTAAAATGAAAAGCAAAAACATGTGATAAACAGTTATGTTTGGGTTTGTAAGTACGCTTTTTGTCAAGTTTTAACATTGATGAGAAATATTTTACTTTAATACCCTAATCAAAATCGGTCAGCAACAGCAAATCTTGGAAAATAACCATCCATCTGTGTTCAGAATTATATAAACACTTAGAAAATTTTGTTGGGAATTTTTTTTGCAATATTGGGGAAGAATGTTTGTGTTTTCTGTGTTAGATGTTCTTGGCAGTCGACAGTGTATGGTCACTGAAAGTGTTCAAATACATGTCAATTTCTGCCTCGGTTTTACAGATTCTGCTGACATAAATCTTAAAATAGCAGGTTGTGCCACATATTTAGAGATGTTTCTGACCGATTTTGGTGGGGTATTAAAGTAAAATATTTCCCATTGATGTTTGATTTATGAATATGAAAGCATTTATGTTTACATTTGAAGACGTTGGAATAATTGCACTAAGTTTAAGTTGTTTAACCTTCCCTCGTGCACTAAATGACTACAAAGAAATTAATTATCTTTCCCAATGTCATCAGAACTGACATTTTGGATTTGTTACTAACCAAAATAATGCCAACTTATAAACAGACTGCATACAATTATTGTCGAGGTTGTGCTTTACAAAATGTGTAGTGCTTAAAGTCTAACTATATATTTTCATATTTTCGATTAATTTAAAAAATATTGTTTATTTTAAAGGTTTTAAGCCAGGAAGTCTGTATAGAAAACTATACACACAAAAGCAAGGAAGGAAATGAATATTGCTGAAACAGTTTAAATCTAAATCAACATTAAATTAACTTTTAACGCTGTGATACACCATTGCACTGTCAAAGAGTAGAGTGGCTATTCATGCAAATAAATATTTTAATTCCTAAATAAGAATTCAATTGTTATTATTATTGTGCATTTGTTCTTCTGCAGAGTAAACTCATAATTTATGGAAATTTAACACAATTTGGGGTAATAAAATGACACAACTGCTGTTTAAAACAGAACACAACATGGTTTGGGTAAAGAATACGCAGCAGTTGGATTAAAAGGAAGCATTACTCCCTGTTGAGTAAAATTTGACACAACTTTTTGGAGTAAGAAATTTGACGTCTTTCTGAGGGTAAAATCTTTGCACAAAGTAGGAGTAAAACTTGACACAACCCCCGTTGTGTCAAGGTTACCCTCTAAACGACCGGGTCCCCTCCTTACTACCCCAAAGAGTAGGATTTTACGCAACATTGCGTACTTTTTTCTTAGAGTGCAAGACTAGGTCAGAAACTGCTCTCTAAATATATCGAGTACGTAACTACGATTTCAGTCGAATTAGTCGGGTTTGTTGAGGTCCGGTATCCCGTATCGCGAGTAATCCAACAACGCTAAAATAATTCTGTTTAGTCGGCTTTTAGAACTGCTCATTTTTATCGAAACCAAACAAAATCTAGCGAAACGTGAATTGTTATGATCAGTATTGCATATTTGCCTAGCTGGGAATCCTCGATTGTCCAGAAATCTTAAACGAAAAAGTGACACATGGACTATAGAAACATGGACAATCGAAACATGGACTATCAAAAATACATTTTTGATACCTTATAGCAACCACTATACATGGGAAAAAATAACCACACAGATTTTCTTTCTCTGACACGAATTTCTGGCCATAGAATTTTTAGGGCTTGCTTAATACAAAATATTGATTACAATTATTTTTGTTCTAATTATGTTTTTATTAAAAACATTTTAACTTACTATGTAAAAAGTCAATCACCGATCGTGAAAGTGCATCACCGATGCCTAAAACTCTGTAACTTCCTTGGGATCCTCCCCCTGGAGTCCCGCTGGGGCTTTGCCCTTGGCCCCACCAGGGACTCTAAGGCAAGCCCTGGTTGGACCCCTCCTGTTAAAAGTTATACAGAAATATGATTCGGAAAAGACGCCCGCCGTGTGTGCTTCACAATGCATACATCTTGACTTCAGTGATGTCCCCCCACCCCCCCCCCCACACACACACACACACACCCAGTCATGTAAACGGGTGCAATCGTGGACCTCCCATTGTTCCTCTTTTGTTTATACTCTAACTTTTTCGGAAGGCCTCCCATTGGTTTTGTACACGATTTTCAATCGTGGACGTTAGGTCAAACGTGGACCCCTTTGTCTACGCTCGAATTCTTTTGTCCTAGGTCCACGATTGCCGGCATATACAAACTCACTTCAAATTGGATTGACGCCCCTGACTCTGAGAGATGTACCTGCTCATTTAATCTTACTTTCAATATTCTTCCATTGTAGTGTCCACAGGGTAAACTTTTGGGGGTGTCTGGCGGGCCTTATGCAGCAGACAATTTGTCTGGCAATGAATATTTTATGCTTAGTAGAGTAATTGCTCATTTTAACTTGGTTTCATGTGGTACCTCCCAGAGTTGGATTCGAGTCCCTGCAAGTACTTTCACAAGTACTTTCGCAAGCCCAGTCAGAAGTCCTTTCATAAAGCCGGTCACAAGTAACTGGATGAACAATGACAAAAGAATGCCTTTGTCAAAGCTCATTTGAATAGCTTGTGATTGGGATTAGGACTGGAGGGCTTGTGATGGACTTGCAGGGACTTGCAGGGACTTGTGATGGACTCGACTACATCTCTGGTACCTCCAATGTTTAATCCATGCAGCCCAAATTTTGTGACCCTTTCAGTGGGGTCTGGGGGCCTTATGCAAAGGAAAATTTGTCTGGCAGTGGCCATCCTGTACTCTGTGAGATGTACCTGGAGATGTACGCAGCAGGGGGTCCCCGGCAGACATCCATATCTGAATATGTTAGGTTACACAATAAATGTTTCTGTACTCGGATATTGGTAACTTGTTTGTTTGACCAAAATGCTCTGGGCTGCCGGCCTACGGGTACTGCAACCAAACTATTCATCCACGTGGCAACCGTGGTATGGTATACACGCAGGAATATTCTTTATTTCTTAATTCCTGAATTCTGCAAATTATGTGTTTTATCTTCGGTAAGTCTGATTTTCATCGATTTACTTTTGTCATCTTGTTACACAGTGATTTAGTGGGGAGTGCATTTGTTCTGCCAATCAACGTTTCGTTACAAGTGGGGAGAGCGTTCCTTACTTCTGATTTTAGCTGTACAGAATTACCGAACAAGAATTACGAATGCACGCCTTGTCACCAGGGTTCGTACGGTGGCGTATGGAAATACTGCAAGGCATGCCCGCCTGGTACGAGTACGAGGTTTTTTGTTAAATGTGCTGTGTCGTTGCTGTGCCTGAAAATTTCAATTCAATTCAATTGATTTTCTATAACTGAGGAATTATGGAAGAAAACTATATTTTTACCCCCAAAAGCACTTAATACTATTTTGACTCCGCACTGTACATGGTCTCCCTCGAATATTTTGTTTTATGTGCTACACGAGGAGATTGCCCTTTACAATACCTTTCCTAATTCTAAATTTGCATTTTATTGCAAGTGTTACTTATCAGCGGCCGATTTCTTTGAGGAATTATCATTTGAAGGCTCATAACTTATCTAAAGCAAACGAATTAGAGATTAAATTTATTTGAAAGTGTATTTTTCGGGGTGCCATGCCCAAAAAGCACACACACTATTACTCATACGAGTAAACTTCTGTTTAACAATGCAAGTATGTCAAAGATTTCCACACGATTAATATTAGAATACGTTATATGTTTAATCACTATTAGTTCAGACTTTGAGGGATCTTGTGTGCATTGACATGTAAGGAGACTCGTGCACTTCAGTAAACTTTGATTTGCAACAACATGCGTATTAGGCCTCAAGGTAATATACAGCATTTGCGAATTATTTTGAATTACCTTATGTGACTGTAAGAAAATAATAGTCTCAAGCATCCCGTGAAATCATGGTACCTGGTGTGCTGTCATTTTTAAGAAAAGCGGAATTTCTGTATCAATTTCCAGCGTTGGTCGGCCGACCATCGTTGAAAATAGTCTAGTTCCCCGACCTAAAATTTCCCTGATGTCTATAAATCGCTCTGTTTCGTCTGAAGAAGGGTCAAGGAACCAGACTACTAGAACAGCATTTTTTTCTCTGTTTTCTCAGTATGCACACGCAACTTTTCCTTCAAAGTGCGAGTCCAAATTACAGACCCACGGAACGAACATTTTCTTCCTCCGTTCCTCCGTCAGAAACTTAATGTATTTTCTATATCTACCTCAAGTTAATAAATACCAATTAAAGACAGGGAAACAGCAAAAACAGTTTGGTGAACAATTTGGAATGGTCGAGCGGCGAAAACTCGCTCATTTTATTTCTATACACACTGGCCCCATACATTCCACATAAATCTCAGATTTCATATAAATCTGCGAATTAGAATTCGCTCACAAAAAGCTGTTCACTTATCGGATAAGTACAATCGAGTTTGCCAGAAATTCGAAAGCTATTTGAAAACACTTCCCAGATGACTGCATTATGTGCGAAGTGACTCGAGGGAACTTCGTCCCAGTGGGTTCATGTTTACCTGAAGGCATGGCGAACGGTATATGTCCAGCATTTCTGCTGGCACTCGGAGGCCACGAAAAACCCCTTTTCGTTTTTATAGAGGAAACGTGAGTGCATCCTAGTATACCGATCGAGGGTGCACTCCCTGGCTCCGTGCCCAAGGTGGGGGGTGGGTGGGTGGGTGGGTAAGCGAGGTTCGAATGCTCAACCGAGAAGAAAGGCATTTAATGCAATGCCAGCTTATATAAGCTAAGAGCGTTGGGGCGTAAACGAAAACGTTACATAACGGCTCTATTGAGCCCACCTGTCGTTCGATAACGAAAAGAAATGGCATTTTGTTGGGGGACCGGGAACCATGTGCATCCTCTACACCCGCCCCCTCCTAAAAAAAGAAAAGTTACCATGACTATGAAAAAGTTCCTCATTTCACTCTCTGTTCCGTTTCAATCAATGCATTAATCTTTGCAAGTTGAGTTCTGTGGTGGAATGTCAAAACAGCTCAGAGAATGAAGTCACAGCACTGTATTCTGAAATATTTCAACTTATATTAATCGGAACCTCTCTGTATTGATTCTTGAAGGTGGATTTTTCCAAAACAAAACCGGACAAGTGCTCCATAGAAGAAGAGGGAATGGCATGAACTGTTATTTCTGCAATAATGGGACTTACGTCACACCGGAAGCCCACCCCGGTAAATCCATCGGCGATTGCGTGGTATGTCCATCGGGCACGGATAAGAGTCGACACGCAGGATTCCGCGCCTGTCCGTGTGTGTCGAATTACTATCGTAAAGACCGGTTTGGGGATTGCAGCCCCTGTCCATTGGCGGGAATTAACTGTTCGGGGGAGTATCAGCACCTTCTACCGGGATTCTGGTGGACCTGGGACTGGGGGTCGGATAACAACTACCGGTCGTACGAGGAATTCGTCCGAAACATCCTAATCGAAAACGACACGTACGACAGAAGCACTCGCAAGTTCAAAGGTGACCTTCCCACGGTGCACCGGTGTCTTCGGAACGAATCGTGCCAGAACTCGGGCCAAGGAATCAATGCGACTTGCCAACATGGTTATGGGGATTTCCTGTGTTCTCAGTGTATAGCAGGCTTCTATTCTTGGTTTAAACAGTGCTTTATATGTCCGAAGTGGTGGGTGTTCGTCTTGGAAATCCTGGCTTTTATTCTCGTGATTGTAGGGCTAGTGGTGGTTATGGTGTGGGACCTTCACAGACACCGCAGACACGGGAGATCGGTAGTCAATGTGGTGTTCTCTCGATTTAAGATTTTACTTGGCTTCTACCAGATCATGGGCGAGTTACTGCACGCACTTCATGACATTCCTTGGCCTGGGACGTTAACGAAAATTGGTTCATTCTTCGAATTGTTAGAGATGAATATCGTGCAGTTGATTATCAGTCCTCGCTGCTACTTCCCAAATTTCACCTACCCGGGTATTTACATCGAGTTCATAGGTGGACTGAGTTTTTCAGCGGCCGTGATGTTCGTGGCGCTCTGTGTTTACAAGTTCAAAAGGTGCTACTTGATACGCATTAAAAAACTGTCGGGGGAGGCTTGCGAGCTTGCGTTGTCACGAACGAAACAGAAGTGTTATTTTGCTGTTGTTCTTTTTCTCTTTGTGACGTACCCGGGCCTTTCGACAGCCATTCTTGCCTTGCTGCCGTCTGGCTGTGACGAGTTTTACCTAGATGAAGGCAGTACCGTCAGGGTCCTCCGGCTTCGCTCAGACTACTCCATCGACTGTGAGACCACGCAGCACCTCGACTTTAACCACGCCGCCGAGGTTTCTCTGTTTTACGTAGTAGGTTTTCCGTCAGTCCTTCTTTTGATGCTGTGGTTGAGTCATCGTCGTAGACGAAAGTTAACTGGAGGTTCAGAGATCGCGGATTCAAGAAACAGTTTGGACCAATCCTTGCTAGACGTTGCAGACGTTCACACTGACCACCCTGATCCTCATCTGCACAGCCATTCTACATCAGTAGCTTCTCAAGATGATGAGGAAGATAGTTTGGTTGACGTCGAGAGGAACAGCAATCGAAACATATCATTTCTATCCTTCAACTCATCAGCAACGGGGCTCAGCTGGGAAACCTTCCTGTGTGAGAATTACAAGGAGCAGTTCTGGTACTGGGAGATCTTGGAACTGGCTCGTAAGATCCTTCAGGTCCTGTTCGTTCTGCTGTTCGGTGCTGATGATCATTTCACCCTCTTCGCTACCATTGTCCTCTCCGTTGGATTTCTGCTGATCCATGCCTACGTGAAACCAATAAAGGATGCTGCAGAGCACCGTCTTCAGATGTGTTCCCTGGCTACAATCTTTCTGAATCTATTGGCTGCCTCTTTGCTCCTGTTGCCGAGCGAGGGGGGTCCCTCCAGCAAAGTGAGGAAGGAATTCCTGGCGGTTTGTCTTGTTCTGCTCAACCTCAGCATAGTCACCTTTGTGGCAGGTTGGTTGTTATATTGAAACTTTGTATTGTAAATAGGCCTAAATGAAAGCGTTCGTGGATTCCCAAATTCGGGTGATTCCTAATGTAGTGTGCCACTACGTAGGTGCCCTGGAGATCAATTCCTAATTCACAGCGGAATCAAATCGCCCACATTGGGTAGCATCTCGGGATATTTCTTTTATCAGTATTCAAATAAGAACACACCCACGTGATTGGCTGTCGAACGATAAGAATAGTTAACTCATGAGAAGTGCACTCAGAGAAGTATACCAGCAATTAACAGTCGATGCATACGGGACCCCACATTTACTATATCCGCCATCATATTGTGCTGAGGGCTTTTTCTCTTTTTTCCAATTTCCAGGAAGTTCGATTTGGACTTTCACGAGGACGCTCTGGAGAACAGCTTGCTGTCGTCGCACAGCAGCGTGCATCGTTCGCTTCTGCTGCCATCTACAGTCACCACGCCAGTACTGTGTGCGAAGGCATGCCGCTGATCCTCATAGTACAGCAGGGGAGCCTTCAGCTTTGATAAGTGGACGGCCTGTGGTACACGACCGCCCTGCAGAAGCCGCGGTTGTGTAAAAGTGTTACAGCGCCAGCTTTTGGCCGGAGACCCGTTCGTTGCACTGTATTGTGGGACAGCGTGCGCTAAATATTGTACCCAGAATTCCAATAGGCGGGCTATCCGCAAAATGGTCTATGGGAAGGGTTTCACTAACAGCGTGTTCGATTACTTACCCGCGCTTACTCGTGCCTCCAAAATCGGGGAAAGTTGCACATGCGTAGTACGTTGGAGTAACGAACGATCTCGGGTCACTCGAGTGACGTCAACGCGGCTGGTGACAACATCTCTGTAGGCCTGGTGGCGCTATTTGCCATACCCCATTTTCTGTCAGCGCTGTGACCAGCTTATAATTTGTTTCTTTTTTATTTTTTGATCATTTATTGAAAAATAATTGGTGTTTGTTAATTGTTTCTATTTTAAATGACTCATAGAATTATATTTATTTTTATAACAAATTGATAAGAAATAAATGAGGCTCAAATTTTCAATTAAAAAATTTAGCAATATGGTCACAAGTTTTTAACTGAAATTGTCCTCCAAAATGACAAAAAATTAAATCAACAAAAATCAATAGCTTTGCATAGGGTTATCATGACCATTGACCCCTCAATGTATTTCTATTTTTGTTACTCTTTCCAGTGAAGAATTGAAGCAACTTAAAATGTTCATGAATCTGCCTTGTTAGGCTGAGTGTCCATGAGTGATGGACAGACAGAATCGGAGCCCCATTTTAAAGTGGATTGGTTTTAAATAAGGTGACATACTGGCCTGAAGCCATGGTGCTTCATTCGCAATAATGTACACATTTACGTCAATCGTCCAGAGTAATTTGGAAAGAAATATTTGTCGCTATTTTGAATTAATTTCCCACCGCTGCCACATCGCCGGACGTGGCAGCCATGTTTTTAGCATGGCCTTATGGGATACTTACCCTACTAACCGGCTCGGCGAGTCGGTTAGTAGGGCCAGGCCTGAGTAAGCGCGAGAAGTCACGTGACAGCTAAATCGAACGGGCTCGCGCTTGCACGAGTAAGCGCGGGGTAAGAAATCGAACGCGGTATAAGTGAATAACTTTGGTGTGTTTGGGTCCAAGGGTAACGTCTTTGGGCACTTAGGCTTGGCTTGTTCAATGCCGGCCAGGGACTTGCAGAATTCTAGTACCAGACGTAACGATCGGCACATCTAAATTATACGATAGAAGCGCCCACCGCTCTTCGAAGAACCGGGGCCCTTCATTTTTGGCAATCCCCCAGTTGTATAGCTCCGACTCTATACTAAAAGAATCTGGGCTAATCTGATGGCATACAAACACTCGGGAAATTCTTGGCCTGTTATATGTTTTAATCGAAACCATAATTAATTCATGTCTGTCTGCGGCCTCAGCCATGACAAAGGCGCGCCAAGACGCTTGATTCAGAGGCACTGCCCCAAAAGCAACTCCAAAAAGAGTCAGACAAATAGACAAACAAACAAACATACAACCAACAAACAAACAAAGAAACATACACAAACAATAAGACAAGAAACAATGAAAGAGCAGCTGCTTGAGATTTCATTTTTATGTATAGAAGGAATCGTCAAAGCAGTTCCATGTTCGTTTTTCTGTCCGTGCTCTTTTCGAGCTTCACTTCGGAAAAAAAGTTTCTTTAAACTGCATTTTTGTTTTCAAGCAATAGGCCTACATAGTTATTCAGTATAGACTGAGACTGAACAATCACTTTATCGCCAAGCCTCGGATTGCGGTGGCTAATAGGCAGAATCACGCTGTACTTGTGTAGTGTGCGAGTAATCGGCAGACAGATTGCAGTTTTATACAGTTCGCGTAGTACATGGTATTATTCATGTTAAAAGAACTGCCAAGCAGAACCCTTACAAATAACAACTTGATGTCAGTGTTCATTGCTATGCCATTTTGTTTCTAAACAGAGAGGATCCACCCATCTCCCAATTCACGATGCGTCATTTCCCCTGAACCATGGGTTCTCCTTTGTTGACATAAATTCCTTTCCATTCAAACTAAGACGTACATGTTCCACTGGCCCACTGGGTGACCGTGGGACAGTCACAATGACAAATACAAAATGTGATTTACATGTCAATCGATGCTAAAAGGATATTCACGCTTGGCTAAATCGTGGTATTGTGACGAAGCCTGAGCTTAGGTTTAGGCAGGTCTCAACAATGGCTTGCTTGCGTTGCACGAACTGTTACGAATGACAAAATATATATTTTCGTGGCGAAGACAGTGCATGGTTAAACTTAAACTTGTCAGAGACATTTCTGCCGCAAACCAAGCCATTGATACAATCAAGGATTTTACGTCTTGAAAGAATAGGAACAGTTTCTAGTACTGACAGCGATCTGTTCCCCGGCGCCCTGCCGTTTTCCGCTGGCGGATATAGGCTTGATATACCGACCTTCATAGGACGTACTAGTTGATTGGAATTGCAAGCAACGCACTCTCTGACAGCATGGGATGTAACACCTGTGGAATAACGTTTCTCGCGGTTTCCATTGCGCTGGCGCTTTTGGCAACTGTTCAAGCACAAAATGGTGAGTATGGCTCAGCTGTACCATTCGCATGGTTATTTCCATTCCAGGTAACCTTTTGCCTTCATACCCGACCATAAATGATTAGGAAACAAAAAGAAAATCGGAGAAAATAACCAAACCCTTCTTGATAACCACTGTCCAACACGGCATAGCCCGTGAGTTTAGATCGATCGCCCAGCGATTTTGTGAAATTTTTGAAGCATGGATGTAGGAAATTTCCTACCTCCATATTTTAGTTTCTTGATCTGTACTTCCGGTGACCTTATTTGTCATTGGTATATCAGAATTAAAATGCTTGTCATATCTTCTCGGCTTTGTTAAATATAACCAATGCATTGTTTACTATTTGCATACTCGGCAAATTTTTTTAATTTCCGCCATCTGTATTAAACCATTTGTTTAATATGGATACTACACGGTGTTGATCATAGTATAACACCAGTTTTGCATGCAGTGTAACCATTTTACCCTGAAGGTAAAGTTTGTTCTACACTTATGGTTTACGATATTTAAATATATGTATGGCGTTTTCATTACTGCTTTGTTACTAAATAATCTGCATTGCTGTTTGATTATATTTAGTGAATTTTTTTCCCGAATCAAATAGACATAGAGGAAGTCTTAGAAGGCAATAACTTGTACCGTTGGCTATGTATCAGTACACCTTTTGTTCTGACATTGTCACAGAATTCGAATGAAAAAAACTTATGGCATTTATACATAATGGCTATTGTAAATAATTTTTAACATTGGATTAAATATATGGCCAATCAATATATCAAAATGTAGTTACTAATTAGCAGAAGCTATTAAATTTTGTTAGTTTGATATACTGATTGTGCTGGGACTGCCTGAGTTATATTTACATGATTTTATTTAAAAGGTGTTAGCCCTAGCCGGTTATAGTGAGAGAACATATCCTCAGAGACATTACCGGTTCTTTTCATAGCCAACACTTTCTCAAGTAGAGTTTTTCCCATGGCGTACTAGCAAACCTTCTCTTTTTACTATTCCAAGATAAAGAGCACTTTGTTTTTAGTATTTTATGTAATATTACGAATGACAAATATCGTACTCCTACCACCACCAGGAAGGCTGGAATATCAAGCTTTAGTATACGACAAAGTATAGATTGCATTCAAACTGCATGTAAAGGTATTTTCTGCAAATTAGATATTTAGTCGTGGTAACATTCATCTGTGCATGACTGTTCCACTATTTCAAGCAGTAGCCTAAAATAATTAAATATGGAATATAAACAGAAATAGTTACAGGTGGAGTTGTTTTGTTTTATGCAATCGTTCACTGACGCTGGTGATTTTAAATCCCAAGGGGCATAATCTGTAGTTTCAAGCCAATTTAAACATTTTTGGAGAGAGGATAGCAAAATGGTCACCGCCTGACAAAAGGGTTAAATATATTAGATCATTCAATTACTGCAGTGGGCACTCGTAGTTATACATGTACATATATAACCTGAGCATTTTTTGTTTTGGAAAGTACCCTTCTATTCGGCAAATAGCGACATCAGTAATTTTCATGGGAAAATGCTATCTCAAAATACCTCATTAACACGGAAATATAATATGTGCTTCCCCGATTATAACATCCATCGAATGTTTGTCCTATACGTATATTAGTGTTTTATTTGGTTTTACAAAAGTGAACAATTAAGATACGGCATGAACAACAACCAACGCCACATCGCTCTTTATACTTGAGATAAATATGTGTATTTGTGTTTTGCCGTAATGCTCAAACCATGGAGGAAGGATCCTTCCTCCATGCTCAAACTAACATACAGTGGAGTTTTCCATTCCGCCATTTTGGCTTTATCCCAAGCACAATGCATTGTCGTTCAGTACCATGCACGGACCGGTGACTCTGAATTTCTCGTACAGTGACTCACAACAAAGTCAGAACGTATGGTTGGTTGGTTGGTTGGTTGGTTGGTTGGTTGGTTGGTTGGTTGGTTGGTTGGTTGGTTGGTTGGTTGGTTGGTTGGTTGGTTGGTTGGTTGGTTGGTTGGTTGGTTGGTTGGTTGGTTGGTTGGTTGGTTGGTTGGTTGGTTGGTTGGTTGGTTGGTTGGTTGGTTGGTTGGTTGGTTGGTTGGTTGGTTGGTTGGTTGGTTGGTTGGTTGGTTGGTTGGTTGGTTGGTTGGTTGGTTGGTTGGTTGGTTGGTTGGTTTAAGAAAAATCAACCATCAAGTTATTTTCTTCCCAATTAGAAAACACCCACGTGAGGAAATTTGTCGATGTACCTTTTCATTTAATAATACATCCACCCTGCTTTGCTTTCGGTTCTAGAAAAACAAGGCGAAATGTGACATGTATACCGGTACCAGTGGGGGGAAAAATGGCGTTCTGACCCCTTCCTTTTCTAGGCAGCCTTTTTTTTGGCCGCTCTCAAAACTCCAAAAAAATCCCGCTCCTGCCAGTTTTTTTTGTTCCCTTTGAAACAAAAATGCAAAAGGAGAGAGGAAATTCCTCACACTCGATCTATTACACGTTTATTATAAAAAATATTTTTGCATTTCTTCTATATATTACAATAAGCAAACGTAATCAAAGAAAACCGAGTAAGTGTTCTTGCTTTGCATGATTTTCATTTTCTTAAAGGTGAATGAATGACATTAACCTACGCTTCCGTTGGCCTTTATTTCAATTGAACATATCAGAACAGATTTGTTATTGTTGATGTTCATGGCTGATTTGTTTATGTTCATCCATAAATTTAGAAATACAAGAAAAGGGATATCTTTAACCTTCAGGGTTGGGTTTAATGTTAGAGTACACTTATTTTTTTTATTAAGGCCTAACTGAAGAAAAAAAGTTTAGAAACGATTTCACAAGTTTGCCCAATCGTTCAAAGGAAGTCAGAAAGATCTGAAACATTTCTGACCGTAACGTTTCTGCTTATACCACCGAGATGGAGTGACCGAAGTATTGAAATATTACCCAAAAAACCGAATCTGCTATTTCGATATGACGCCAATCTCCACATGAGATGAATATGCCGAAACTATATGACGAATTTGAATGCTCTATTGATGCAAATTTGAAATAAGCAATTAAGCTGAACAATGTCGTGTATCGGAATTGAAGTAATTTAATCGAAACTGTATTATTATACAAGTGATAAATTAATCGAGAAAATCTATGTAAACTCATTGTAATTGTCCTCACTGTCACCTCTCCCAACTGTGCCTAAATATTTTGGGGTTTTTTTCCCCACATGCTAACGCGTGGGTTTAGTATCCATACATGTATACATGGAATAAAGTGGCGGGTACGCGACGTGTGCTATTCAGCGCTGCATCTAGATAAATGATTAATGGTAGTCTTCTTCATTAGCTTCCTGGTTGCTATAGGGATGGATCCTGCCTGTTAATTCCATTTGAATGGGTTTTCTAATTTGACATGGCAGTGCGCGGAAGTCATTACGCATGCGTTTTTCCAATGCACCTGCAGCTGTTCGTGTATAAACGGGTGCTTAATAGAATGAAGGAAACCTACGTATGACAGAAATTTGTGTTTACAATTTTTCTCTGCGTTTATTAAAGTATGGATCTTCAATTTGCGCATAAGTGGGGAAAAATCAAGGGGAAGTCGCAAGAATAAGGTTGTTACGTTATTGGAACTAAAGTCGGACAGTTTCACTTTGTCCACGGGTAAATATGTTAACTCCGGCTGTATTACGACGACGACGGCGATGACGGCCAACATCAAACCCAATAGATTATTTGAATGAAGGGCGATTATACGAGTATCATATGCCCAATTAACCGTAGGCTCAAGTTCATTTTGAGGGGCTAGCATGATTGTTTAGGTTAATACACTGAAAAAACAACAAAATAGCGATGCTTTGTTTCATGTGTGTTAAAACGTCTTTAAATCAGGTTTATTCAATCGGGTAAAATAGGCTTCCGTGGATAAACCTATTTTCCCACATGTAGATAACATGCATAAATATATATATATATATATATATATTTCGAAGTAATAACAATTCCTGCTAAATGTGGGTGTGTATCATTCGGAACCACTCAATACAATGCAAAATCTATGTTTAGCAATAAACACTTTTCTAAACACCCATTTGTAAACATGTTTAAGTAATAAACGTTTGGAGTATTGACGGATAGTGTTCAGCCATTGAACATTGATGTTTAGGAATTGGACACGTAATGTTTAGCTTCTAAACATGTTTACAAACTGATAGCAAGATTGCGTTTAATTGCTCAACACAGTTTTTAGAGTGTAGTTCAATTTTAACTGTGTAATCCCATTTGGCATTATAACTTTTTTTTAAGCTGCACGTACATGTATTTTGCTTTTACGTTTATTTGCAATTTCAAAATACTTGCATTTCAGTTCACCAGAGAGTTGACATTGCATTTTCTAAGAATCTTTAGGTAGGTCTACTTTTATAAAAGAGGAATTTGCCACCATTTACTGCAAGGTCGTGTTTGCCAATTGCACCCACTCTTCATTTGCACGTGAATGGTTTCTCTTGAAAGGGTCTCTTTTCAGCATGAGTGAGCCTTCAAAATTGTTATTCAATGAGTCATCTCGAAACTTTATGTTGGTGGAACTGGTATTCAAGTGGTTGGGCTGCTTCACCTCGGTCACCAACGCGTGATATGAATGATAAGGAAGCGTACCCGGTATGCTATGTACGAGCTATGATTGAGCAATTAAAAAAATTTGAATTTCTGCCTAATTAAAACCCCTTGAGTACGGGTGTTATAATGGGGCGCCGGGGTGCCATGTCGGTTTGTGCAGCCAAGCGAAACGGACACAAGAGGCTTGTGCAGCCAAGCATAACATACACAATATTCCAACAATGGATTGAAAATGCAGAGATTGCGTGTATAGACGTCATCCGGCCAGGTGGTAATAATATTTTTGACGTGTGCAGACGTCATCCGTCTTCAAGGGGTTTAAATGAATTTTTTTGGAACAAAAAAAAAACACCCGTCACTGTGCACTCTATTCTTCCTAAAATATATTGTTTTATTCAGGGCCTATTAATCAGATTAAATAGTTTTGCTAATAACGAAGATCTAGAAGATGATTTTCATTGCAAAACGTTTGGCGTTTAAAGTTCTTTTGTAAGACTTTCAGGACTATAAATTGTATGTGAGCGGTTTGCCTCAGTTAGCTGTTGAGTGTTCGAGTCACTGGGAGTAGTTCGAGTACCTTGCTCTCAAAGGCTTCTGGTGCCGTTATCTTGCATCAGCCTGCAGGCAAAGCCGCTATAAATATTACGGGGACAGATTTCCTTTTTCAAAATTCGCTCCTCGTCTGTGGAATAAGCTACTGGAACCAGCTGCACTCTATTCTGCACCAACTTTTTATGTTTTCAAATCATGTCTTAAGACTCTTTTTTCTGTAAAAGACTTTTGAATGGGTGTTTTAATAAGCTTTTCTCTTTCGGTTTTTGTAATTTTTAGTGAAATAATTGTGCAGCACTTTGAGATGTGATTTTTACATGAAAAGCTTTATTATTATTATAATTATAATATAGGTTTTCCCGGCAAATTTGCGAATTGTTCTGATCATTTTCGTTATTGGTCATTTAAATCCGCGTGGTTTTTACACATTTGATCAAATTAAAGTTTCTTTTTCACTGTTTGGGCATTTAATTTTTTAAGCACCCAAGGTTTTGTTCCTAATGTTCGTTTTCGTTTAGGGGCACTCTGTTTCGTTTTGGTGCGCGTTCAAGACTTCATTTGTTGCATTCAAGACTTCATCTCTTGCATGTATTACATTTCTTTACCCAGGGTGTGCCCAAACAGTTTAAAACTGGTTTCCATTGGGGTTTTGCATATTTTAGTTAAAACTGAATATTGACACACACACACACACATATACAAAATATTTAAACAAATACAAGAATATTTACACATATAAATCTATTTACGGTTAACTTTTCAATGTTTACATTGAGTTTTGTGACATCCTTTGACGATTAACCCTAACCCTCCTAAATCCTCCAAAATCCTCATGGTGGTTTTGGAGGATTGAGGAGGATTGAGGAGGAATGGTGATTGAAGCACGGAGGATTTTGGAGGATTGAGGAGGAATGGTGATTGAATGGTGATTGAAGCAAAGGATTTTACGGTCGTTCAAATTCATTTTATCTTCTGAGATTTTGGTAAAAAAATTGTAAAATGTATAATGGACAATTTTGTAACATTTATAATGTAACATCTGAACAGATATGAGGGATGGATGATGTAACGAATGAATAAAAAGAAAAGGGCTAAAGAATTTACCTTTTCACTGTTGATCTTTGTTTGTTTTCAATTTTGACCAAAACAAATTAGGGGCATCTGTTTGTTGACATGTTTATGAATCCTTTACCTTTTTAACTTTGTTTACTGTTCTTTTCAAATCGATCTCTTCACGTGCATGCAAGACATCGGGGCATGTTTGGCAATGGTTGTCCGGAACACTTCTCTTCGGTTATTTGTTTTCTTGGGCCGATTCCATCAGACGATCACACCTCCCCTCCCGTAGGCTGGCCTTCTTAGTTCAGAAAGAGAGATGTGCATTTACATGTACGGATTGAAGACGTCGGATATGATTTACAGATAATTCACACTTTTATAGGAATACGGACATGCAGGAATGTGGACATGCAGGAAAGGATGGTTGAAAAAGAAAAGTTCCAATTAACCAGGGCATGTTTGCTAGAACCCTGCCAGACGCATCAGATTGCATACTTTGTCACATTGACTTGTGTGCAGAGTCCAGCAAAGTAGAGCTGTCAACACAGATGCACTGTGCTGCGTCTGGCAGCGTTAATGAAAATGAATGCCCGATCAACCCCTTATTGCTGATCTAGACGAAATTGAATTATTAATACAATACCTTTAATTTGAATGCATCTTTAACAGGCACGAGTGTTAAAAGGCGACAGAATGCTCGGATAGTAAAATTGAATAATTATTTTTGATTGTCCAATGACGATCTGCGTTGATCATTCAATTTCAATCTAAATTGAATGAGCCAGGTGTTAATAAACGAAAACATGGTGAAAACTATAATTATTATCAAATGTCTTGACTTTGTTCTTGTCTCCCATCAGCTTGTCAGACAGACCCTTGTAATGGAATGGGGACGTGCTACGAGCGGCCGGGCCAGACGCCTGATTTTGCCTGCGAGTGCGTGGACTTCCTCATGGGATACGACTGCACTGAAACAACGAGTGAGTTGAATGGGCGTTGATAAAAAAAGGCCCTCAGTGTAGGCCCCCTAATTAAATGTGCACTCTTTTTTATGGGGGGGGGGGGGGGGATGGGATTGATATTACCTTTGCTGCTCCAGTCTTGGATTAAAATACCGGGCCTGGAAGAAAAAGTAAAAAACATAAAAACAAGATTATAGGCCTACCTATATAATTATGGGCCAAAATCACAAGAACGTAGGGGGAAACAATGCATTTTTTTTCTACCTCTTTTTGCGTGAAAAAGTATTTTTAAAACTTCGAGAATGGGGTAGAACTGGGCGCGAAATAAAGTGGATTTTAGTTTGTCCACACAACGCTTAAATATATTTGCGCAAAATGTCGTCTGGACTAATCATTTTAAAAAATGACTTGTCCTAATAGGCCAACTATAACGAGCTATATTGTTGAAACACTTTACACACACCATCACAACCCTCCCCCCTCCCCCTTCGCCCCCTTCGAGTTGCACATCAGCAAATCAACTTCCATAGACCCCAATGATAAATACGCCAACTTCCAAAATTCAGGGAAAATACTTAGGAGTCTCCAATGTGTTTGAGACACACATCAAATTAAAGCTTATTTCATCATTTTTTTAAGTTTCTGTTTAATTTTGAGGGGATTAACCGATGACTTTTGGGAGAAATTCCTTTTCTGGCCCCCTTCGCCCCGCACTGTTAATTAAGTGGTCTGAATTTGGATGAAGACTTGCACCGGCCCAAATCCCAAACCTTTTCCTCCCCTCACACATCAGATCTGTACGGGGGGAATGGGGTTTTTCGGCACATTTTGCTCCTGGTTATAGATCTGTAATACAAAAACAACACGATAATTCTCTGAAACCTAACAACAATTTAAAGGGGCATTCAATTTCAGATCTTGGATTTCAAGGCAAAATATACCCTTGAAAATTAATCAGTACAATTGCGGAAGTGTACTTTTCTCTCAGTCCACGTATGGCTGAACAATATTAAATTCCAAAGTCGTAACACAGAGTCTGAGATACGATTCAATCACGCCATGGGCTTGACCTAAAGAAAAAAAATCATGCATTAATTCGCTTAACCGTATCTTTCAACAATACGGACATGATCCAAATGCTTGCTTTCATTTGAAGCAAAAAGGTAATGTTTTCAATTCTTTCAAAGTTGTCAAATTTGATTCATGTGAGAGGACGCTATTTTGAACACCTTGTCACTTGAGCATAATAACATCGAAAAATTATTCCTAGAATTTTTGTTAGAAATAGATTCTAACGAGGTATTTACTAAATCAACTGAACAATTTAAATCTTTTCCAATAAAATGTGAATTATGTAAGGATTTTTTTCAGTGCGATGGAAACACCTCTGTTGTATCTCTGGTGTGACATCGTGCCTTGGCTTGTAGGCCTATATACGACAGTTTACATTAATACGACAGTTTACATTAATACAACAGTTTACATTAATACACATTAAAAACCAAAATTTGCAGATATTCCGCAGAGTTGACCTTTTCACCCACGTGACCAAAATCACCACGTGTGGATCTCATTTCAGTGATCATCGTTCATGTGTGGAACACGTTTAATTAAATCTTGTGCGCGCACGCAGCACGCTTGACTGGCACTTTATTAGTATCAATTATGTGGTCCTTGAAGACACGTGAAAAGGGTCTATTGCTACAAAGTTGTCCCTCTAGGTATAGAGTCTAGCCTGCCCGATTCGTGGCAAAAAATTCATATCGCATGGTCCCTTTAAGGGTTCGCCCATTTCAAATGTGTAATTTTTGTGTTTCCAACTATAGCGTTATTCCTCTTGCAAGAGATGCACCGTTGCTTCGACTGGCCCAACAGCTGCAGCACCAACTCCTTTCAGTCCCCCAACTACCCAAGCACGTACGAGCGTCGCCACAATTCCTTCTACCAGCTGTACATCCCCTACGCCACCTCCATCACCCTCAGCTTCGCCAACCTCTTCGAGGTGGAGGAGAACGACAAGGATGATTTCTTCATCGGGACGGGACTGACCCTGCCGAACGACCTCTTCACGAGGAACGTGTCGGCCGGAGAGTTCCCCAGGCGGTTCTCTGGTACCATCGCCCCGTTGCCGCAGACCCTGGACTCGGACACCATATGGATACTGTTCGCCACTGACAAGAACGTCGAATTCCGAGGCTGGAGAGTGACTTGGACGGCTGGTAAGTTCCAGTGCAGTGCTAAAGGAACACCCCTTTGAGACACCCGATTCGGCTACAAAAACCGTGCATCCTAATTTCAAGGTGGAAAAGGCACTATTTGTCAGGAAATCATTGACGAAAATACTTTCAGAAACGAAAGATAAAACGCGTATTTTTTTCGTCAACGATGTTCAGGGCAAACGACACATCTTTTTAACGGATGGTCGTGTTGTATTATACACTGATCTTTTCAACCCTGGCAGTTTTAGGGGAAATGCTTTTTTCGCCTCCATGGCGATGTGTTCCTTCAACGGAATCTGCTCTCTGACGTTTTTGCGCGATAGTGTCGGGTTGCATTTTTTTTCGCGGCGCATTTAATGTATTATACAAACTGCAAAATGCTTCCATAACTTGGAATGAAAATTGTCACAGGTACATTCATTTACATATAAAACTTAAATAAAGACGCTCCACACTGCAAAAACTGTGGTGTCAAATTAACATCATGCGGAAGGCTATTTTGGGCGAATGGCTTAAAATAGATGCTGCACGGTGTTAATTTAACACTACAGTTTGTGCAGTGTATAGCCTTTAGCATACCCGAATAGAATTAAAGCTTTTTCATTTTTTTTTGCCCTGGAAGCAGTGCTGACTTAACAGCTTTTCTTCCTGCATCATGATGAAGCAAGTTCGAGCGGCGACTATTTGTCAACCACTAGTCGATTTTCCATGGTAACCTGTACACTAAATACATATTGGGTACCAGGAAAAATCGACTAGTGGTCGACAAATAGTCGCCGCTCGAACTTGCCCCGGTGCCGAAAGTTCATTTTCTATTTTAGACTTGCCCATTCCACTTGACAATGAAAGTTAGGGAGAAAATTGATTGGCAAAACAAGCTACGTACGCGTACTAGCGGGTCCGGTACCTACGTGTTTTGAGCATACAGCTATGCCTAGCTTTACTTTCTCGTCACGCACGCAACGCCCCCCCCCCCCCCCCCCCCCATAAAAATCGTCGGCTCCCCAGTCCCCCCCCCCCCCCCCCCCCCCCCCCTCCCCTGCAAATTTCGCAAACGCAGAAAATAATAGTAAGGAAAAACACTGAGAGCGCCCCACCCACTGCAATATCCGCCACCCCCACTCGCCCCACTCGCCCCCTATGGAGACAATCCTGGCTACGCTAATGTCTCACGGTCATCCCTCTCTTTTGGCAATGGAATGACGCATTTTATAATAATTTTATAATATTATTTGAAAAAGCCCTACAACTTAAAACTATGTTTTTGTTTTCTGAGTCAAACTATTCATTTTGCTTTAATCATGGAGAAATAATGCTTCAATTGACGCAAAAAGCTAAGACGCGCTGCGTCTGTCATACCGCGCGCCGAACTCGCGAATGTGGTATTAAATAATAGTCTCTTGAGGGCGCACTTTTTAGCCCAGCAAGAAGTAAGTTTAGCGGCGTTTTTGATACGGTAGGCCAACTGGTCAAGTTGTTGACCTCACTTTCTTTATCGTTTTAACGTTTGCAGTACTAAAATAAAAGTTATGGTACAGTTTTGGCATTATTTTAAATGACCGTGTCAGTTACTTTTTCTCGCAAATACCGCCTGGATGAGACGTACAATGGTAGTACTAGCATGACTAGGGACCTGGGAAAGAAACGCGCACCAAAATCGCTCCCATTTCCTTCCCACAATCCCTTGTGACCACTGTGACGTCTCGACCAGGCGGTATTTGCGATATGGTCTATTGCTTCAGCTCCCTTGAGCTGGGGGGGGGGGGGGGGGGGGGGGGGGGGGGGGTGAGCCTTTGGCATTACATTTCGCAGTGGCCAGGTATTGTTACGGCAACCGTCATTACGGAACTGCCTAGTTCGACATAACGGTATTCAACTTCAGGATATTTGCTGTTGCTGTTGGAACCAGACTATCAACCAAATG
This sequence comes from Hippasteria phrygiana, assembly GCA_037893225.1. Taxonomy (NCBI): domain Eukaryota; kingdom Metazoa; phylum Echinodermata; class Asteroidea; order Valvatida; family Goniasteridae; genus Hippasteria; species Hippasteria phrygiana. The sequence continues at coordinate 196,213 of JAZGUH010000512.1, read as the reverse complement.
GTTCTCGGACTTTATCATGTTTATTGCCCTTTTAAAAAACTAACGCCGTACCAATGAAGCTGCCGGAGCGCTCTGGCAAGATGGGCAGTTTTAAATCTGATATACGTTCGCATTGTCTGTCGTAACAATAGCATTTGATTTTGAAAGTCACGTTACGGCTGCCGTAAAATTTAAAAATAGCCGCTGTGTACTTGTTTAGCCTGTCTTGAAAATTCCAGCTATGGGTTCAAGACATGTAAGAATCTCACATATCATGAGCCAAGACAAGAGCTGGAATTTTCAAGCTAGTCTAGTCCGAGTGTTAAACTTGGACCAATACTACCAGTTCGCGCCGGGATTATTTTTGCCGAAAATGTCTATTTAAAGAAAAAGGCAAAATTTAGCAGCCAACTTCTGATATACAGCCAAACGCCCCAAATACTGATTTGCAAGAGTCATTTCAACAGTATTTGTACAATATTTCTTGCCGAAACCTCATATATTTCAATACTCCGGGTGTGCCCACCGGAGCATAAATTGTAGAACAACAGGCCGTGCACAGCGGCCAAGTTAAGTTCAACACACGGTCCGCCTCCACAGACTTCTCGGACTTTGTGCGTGTGTACAAAACAAATGAGGGATAGCGTGTTGATGAGACGTCACCCGGAGGTGAGTCGAGGCAAGCTTGACGTTTTCCCCCGTCCGCCGTGCCCGTGTATAAAAACAGCCACATCGTGTTAACACGTCCGACGCGAACTGGTTAAGCTGGTAGCTATGCACCTATCCTGTGTATTGCATATCGAGATCCATGGATCACTGCTCTGTGAATGATGTTTACATGGACTATTATTACAGCTGCACTTTTGCATCTAGTTCAATAAAACTTAGTCCGAACAAAGACTGACAAAGTGATGGTTGTGTGAGTGTGCATCAGTACATGGAGGGCAGTGCTCACAGTTTAGCATGCTTGACAAACAGATCTGTCCGTTAAAATTTAAATGTCATTTGTAGAGGAACACATAATTCTGTATACTCACATATTGCTCACTGGTCACGGAAGCCTTTGGGAGCTAAAGCTCTAGTATTATTTGAATGTATTATTTGAATGTGTTTCCGTCTTACCTCCACAGCCGTTGATCCGTGTGGATGGATGCCATGTATGAACGGCGGTATCTGTGTGCCAAACTTCTCCTTCAACAGTTACACCTGCCAGTGTCCCTCCTGTTTCAGGGGTACAAGATGCCAGATCCGTGAGTATTATGTTGTCAAAGCCTGAAAGTTTGAGACCGAGACCCCCTGTGTGAATCACATAAAAGTAAAGCAAACGATAACCGAACAAAATAAATAACTTTTTCAGTTTTCATGACATGAAAAACCTGCAAAATGTGCAAGTGGGGTTTCAAAGTCAAGTCACAACCTACTTAAATGTGACCGGCTCTGGCAAAACCTGACGCTTTTCAGCATTTTCCATTACGTGGTATGGTCCCGCAATGTTAAAAATTGGCATTAGTCATACCAAAACCCCAATATTGAAATGTGTGACCAGCTCTAGCAAAACCAAACACTTGGGGTGAAATTTAAATATTGGGGTTTTGGCATCATTTGATGCCATATTTAACGTTATAAACGGGCCCATACCGCATAATGAGAAATGCCGAGAAGCTTTAGGTTTTTGCCAGAGCCGGTCAAAAAATAAGTTAAGGCTTTCCTTTTATCAATGTGTATCCCCGGTAGCTTTGTGACCTCACTTGTGATTTGACTTGTGAATGATTTGCGATTGCAAAATAGAACATGTACAAAGTGTTCATCAGAAGTACATCAAAATGTGTACTCTTAGTCACAATACGTACCGTAGCACGTATATTAACCTGGGGACGTCTCTATGGTCCTACGACCCCTATATTCATACGTCCCATTGGTCCTACGCCCCATTGGTCCTACGTCCCATTGGTCCTACGTCCCATTGGTCCTACGTCCCATTGGTCCTACGTCCCATTGGTCCTACGCCCCATTGGTCCTACGCCCCATTGGTCCTACGCCCCATTGGTCCTACGCCCCATTGGTCCTATACGCCCCATTGGTCCTACGCCCCATTGGTCCTACGCCCCATTGGTCCTACGCCCCATTGGTCCTACGCCCCATTGGTCCTACGCCCCATTGGTCCTACGCCCCATTGGTCCTACGCCCCATTGGTCCTACGCCCCATTGGTCCTACGCCCCATTGGTCCTACGCCCCATTGGTCCTACGCCCCATTGGTCCTACGCCCCATTGGTCCTACGCCCCATTGGTCCTACGCCCCATTGGTCCTACAACCCATTCGCAGTGAAAAATAATGAACAAATACACATAGTCACTGTAAACAACTTATCTCCACAATAATCAGAACCCCATAATGAATCGATAGTGTTGGAATGCACATGCATGGAATGTCAGTTATCTTGAAATATTATTTGAATCTGTTAATCAGAGATTATCGTTGACATTGATACCATATTCAACATTAACAAATTTATAACAATTAAAATCGAATAAATGAACGTCATCTGAATTTTTGTTTTGAACAGGAATACAAGTCATTTGAAATCACAGTTCCGAGAACACGTTAACAAATAACAATTAAGATCGAATAAATGAACGTCATCTGATTACCCATATCTGTGCACCACATTGTAGTCAGGCACGATAGACCCAGACAACATTCTCCTCAGCATGTCGGTCAACCTGAACCAGTGGAACTACACAATATTATGTTTCATCGGACCAGTGGACGTAGGACCAATGGGACGTAAGACCACAGAGATGTAACCTAGTAACCCGTGTATCATCACACTATTGTGTTGTGCATTTGATTTGTTACAGCCTACGACCTCTGCGACAACGCTGACCCTTGCCTGAATGGAGGCGTGTGCGTCCAGAGCGCCGACTGCAGATCGGCGACATGCAGATGCACCGAGTGCTTTCAGGGAGATACTTGCCAAGAACGTATGTTGGAATTTAGTTTCTAACCAAGTTTGTAAACCATTTTACATGTTTCAACCCACCTCCTGTAACAAAAAATGAAGAAAGAAAGAATTGCTGCAGCTGTTTGGGTTCAAACAGGCAGTTTGCCCTTCCCAAAATGGGGGAGGGCGGGTGAGTTGATGGTCTCACTGATTGTGGATAATTACATGTACCCTGCCTGTGTCTATAGGTCTGAAAATTGGGATAATTTCTTTGGTATCTATTGATAAGATTTATACTCTATATAGATCTGGACCAAGGAAAACTATTAGGGTTGTAGGGCTGGCAACCTAAAATATGGCCAATTAACCCTGCAACCTCTGCTAATACGTTGTAGCCCTTTACCCATAGAGTGGCTTTTAGCCTTGTATTGGGCAACTCCCATTAACCCTCCCTCTCTCAGGGCCAAAATGGAGCCAACTACCCTATAATATCAAAACCTATCAAGTGACAGGTTGAAACACACACAAGCTGTGAGAGTTGGTGAGTAGATTTTGTGATATGCTGTGATAGTTATAACTATAGAAGGGTTAAAGAAAATCCCAAGACTTGTGTGCAGTTATCTGCTCTGTTTTTCTCCCGAAACCAAATCGTTGAACCTGATGTGTGCACTGTGCATGCACAGTTGTACAGGTTCTGTATATATCTCCGAGGACAAGAGGAGAAAAGAAATAAAAAAAAAACCTTTCATCAGTCCTCGCACGTCAAGTCTTTTGTTGAAATCGGTCCTCGCACGTAGAAGTACGTGCTTAGTCTATGGGGTTGGGTTAAAGGAACAATATAGAAACACAAAGCATTGTCCTCGCACGTATTGGGAAAGTATGACTGTATGAATTGATCAACCGTTTTTGGTACCTCACATGCCCATGGGCCACTGCAGCCCATTATCAGTGACCTCTGGTCTCTGTAATAAGTAGACATGCCAACCTATTGTCTGGCAATGCAAAGTATTGCCTGAGGCTTCTCAGCCAATGCCTTTTGGATGGTATGCTAAAGCTAATAGGCAGTATAAAGTAAGTATTGTGTAAGCTGTGACCCAGATTTCTTCTTTTGTAAATTTAGTGGCTGTAAGCTGCCAAAGGAAAGTCATTCTCATGAGCGGCTTGCTGTTACACTGGTTTAAAAAGAAAAATTGTTATTGAAGTTTTCATCTGTGAGTGTTTAAGTATACAAAAAGGTATTTTATGAACGGGAATAAATATATGCTCGGCCAGGTTTTACTTTTAAACGTACTTGTTTAAAACCAGTGCAGCACATATTTATATTTATTACAAAGCACAGTAAATACCAGTTTTTCTCAATCGCTTTAACACGGTTACCGCAACCTCGTACATGTTCATAAAAACAAATAACCCGATTCCTAAAACACTTCGTATGTTTTAACTTAAACTACAAACACTGATGCCAGAATGAAATAATGTATTCGAATATCAAGAAACTTTTTACAAAAGCTCATATACCACCGTCAAATTGCGCAGACTGTCAACATATCACTAACGTCTATTGACAAACATAATGAAACGAGGAAATTATGACAACATACACATTTCAAAATTATGTGTTCTCTTTGTTTTAATTCATTATCTGCAAATAAACCGCCCCCCCCCAAAAAAAAAAGACGGCAAATATTGTCAACAAAAAGTTTTTTAGGCAAATGCATATGGAAAGTTAAAGTTTCCATATTGTTTTATGCATGATTAAGGCGATCATTTCTGTCAGGCCACATATACTCGTCGACGTCACGGTCCTTTATACCCTACCCCATATTTGATAAATGATTTATTTATAAAGTCCTTTGCATTAGTGCGTGTGCCATGCGAATGATTCCAGTAGACTGTTGCTTTCTAAAAATTTGAACACAATATGTGACCCGCTCCAGAAAAAGGTGATATAAGTCGCGCTATGCATTTACGTGTAATGGCCCTTTCAACGTTGAGAGGGTAAAAATTTTCATGAAAATATATTTTTTGTTTTTGTCTTTAATGACATCTTAAATATCTAAAGTTTCAGGTTTGGTGCACAACAATGTTGATTTCAGTGAATAAAGTGAAAAAATAACCTTTTTAGAGTGCATTATTCCATTGCATTGTATTAGAACTAGCTATTTCAAAGCCTGTTTTCTCTGTTGTGTCATTTGAACTCCATAGAACTAATTAGTATGCAAAAACGCGATATCTCCAGAACGGAAAGGGCTTTGGAGCTCTGTCATGTACCAAATGAAAGCTTACATTGCGGGCTTTCCAAACATGCATGGAACTCATTTTTCATATTTTGCGACATAATATACCTTTTTCCAGAGCGGGTCACATATGCCCTTAGTTGGGAGAAAAATGCATTCAGATGAAAACCGTGTGAAATGTACATTACTAACGTTTAACCCTAACCATCCCTAACCTGCCAAAATCAAACACCCCATTTGTGTTGAATTGTGTGTGATTGGGTACTGGAGAGCCTTGGCACCATCACTTTGCATGGGACTTGATGCCCTGATTTTGTCCAAGTACAAAGAATGTGCCATTGGTTTACTACACAGTGTTGGAGTTTGTGTGGTTAGGGAAGGATTCTAGTAAAAAGCCTTGGGCTGTTAGGGTTAATGAGATGCAACAATTTGCTAGTGTACCGAAATGTGTGCGAATACAACAATAGAATACTTTCGCACCAGGCATGATTATCGTCACTTTAGTTGCAGTTGCCGTGTTAAAAGCGATTGAGAAAAACTGTAATATTATGTAATTGACCCCTTGTCATCCTTCCATAAAGCGTCATCTTCAAGATTGATTGATGAGACTTGACACTTATGATCTGGCACTACGAAATGGGTTGAAAGTAGTAAATAGTTCAATATTGAGATTATGAAAGAACATGTGAACAGCTGTGAGCATTGTTGTAGCTCATTCCTAGCCCATCCAGCTTTTAGGGCTGTGCATCTGAACCGGATACCCGATACCCGACTGCTAATGTCAGGAATCGGTTCCAGATTATGGAATCGAGTACCCGTAACCAAAATGGTAATTTCTCAGACAATGAAAAAGAAAGTTTTGGAATGTCCTTTGTGAGAAATTTTGAAAATGGAAAAACAAAACATGGAAAAATAAAACAGATTAATGTTTATGACCATGGCAAAAATGCGATTTACACTGTAAAGCGTAAATCGATAGAACTCACTGTACGTGCATCATGCTGCATTAAATGGCAGTATTAAATGGGCGGACCTTAACCCTAACCCACCTCAATCCTCCAAAATCCTCCTTGCAGTTTTTGAGGATTTTGGAGGATTGAGGATGAATGGTATTTTTTGTTAAAGAGGATTTTGGAGGATTGAGGATGAACGGTGTTTAAAGCACATGAGGATTTTGGAGGATTGAGGATGAATGCATTTTTTGGGGCAGGGCAATCAGAGGATTTTTGAGGATTGAGGATGGTTCCTAGCAAAAAGGGTCTAGGGGTTAGGGTTAATGAACAATATGAACAGCAATTTCCGAGATTGAATTTTTGGGATTGCTTTCTCTTTACTGGTACCCGGGTACTGGTACTTTTCTTTAATCCGGTACCCGATTCTTGTACTACCCGTAAATGCACACCCCTACCAGCTTTAACCTTTTGAAGTTGTTGGAGACTCTTGAAATGAAGCTCTGATTCAGTGAACCATATGAACTATACAGCACAACACGGCATATCACAATTAGCAACCACTTTCTTTTTTTGGTTTATTTTTAGATATGACAGAAAAGGTTTTTTTTTTTTGCGGATGTGACATTTGAAATCCCAAAACTGGTTTCCTAGTGCAAGAGTGGCTGTTTGTGCTTGTAACTCAGAATATCATGTCAGGGGACTTCCCACTATTCAATGTTACATGACACATTTATTGTGAATTTGACCCTGCGTTCCCATGGTTTACTATACTGACATTTCAAAAAAAGCGTCATTTTCATGAAATCCTCCAATTTCAATCTGCATTTTCACACACCTTAGGGAGTTGGAGTTAACGAGACTTGACTAAGACTTTGACTTGCAGTTTCAGTCATTTTCTGAACATTTACACCCATTTTTTGGAAGGATTTCAGCTGAACTTGTGGCATGCACATCACAATTTTACAAAACGTGATTAAGACTATGCAAATCTTAGTTTTCTTCACGATTTGTAATTTTGTCAAGTTGATTTAATTACTAGTGTTCATCAGTAGCGTATCCAGCTTTTTGTGCCAGGGAAGGGCAAACAACGTCTGAACCGTCTTAAAACCGTCTTAAAAGCACCACATGTGTTTTTGTGTTTTTACAATGCCTCAAATTCCCTCCTGCTGGATATGCCACTGGTGCTCATATGTGACCCGCTCTGCAAAAAGGGCACTTATGTTGCAAAATTTGAAAATAGTGTTTTATATATAGCTGGAAAGGCCATTTTATAAGCTTTCATATGGTATATGTCTGAGGTCTCTAGCATTTTGCAATCACGAGATATTTGGAAATTTGCATGTTTGTTTTTAGGAATTTCTTGAAATGACTTAAGGAGAAACAAGCCATTTAAAAAAGAAAGAAAAAGCAAAGCAATAGATGGAAGCACTCATAAAAAAACACATCCTTTTTCCAACTTTATTCACTGAAATCAAAGATTTTGGTTATGAAATAGAATAATATAGGTATCAAAGATGCAAAAAATTCCCTCCCTTAAAAATCACTTGTTTGAAGAATTTTTTACCCTCTTCACATTGAACGGCCCATAACTCGTAAAAGCATACAGCGACTTATGTGCCCTTTTTGCAGAGCGGGTCACATATACAGATTAATTTAAACACTACACTTATTTACCAATAATTGATTACACAAACCGAATAGTATTCAGTCACTTTGTAGGTCAAAAATTCAAATTTCTGATTAACATTTCCTCCTTGAAGGACTACAATCCCTTCATTATCACAGGAGATTACTTTGAAGAAAAAAAAGATTTTGTTGTGTAAGTTTTGTTCAAGCATTTAGAAGATTAGAATTGTTTTGTTTCTTTCAAAATCATTGAAACATTTCAAACCTTCAGAAATCACAGGCCTAGACTTGACATTAAACTGAGTGATTAAAACCAGTGTAACATTTCTCTGCAGGCAAGAACCAGTGCATGAACCCCAGCAATCCCTGTCAGAATGGCGGTACCTGTATCCCGCAGGGTACCGGGTGTGGGCTGGGCGACCTCATCTGTCAATGTCCACCGTGCTCCCAGGGTACCTTGTGCGACCTACGTACGTATCACCATCAACCCTTTCATATCAGTTTGTCGAATAATGAATTAAATGTGTATTAACATCCCTCCCTACTTTCAATGTTGTGGGATATAAGCCTTAATTTGTCGGGGGTAAAATTTGTCAGGAATTTTCCTTTCTGTGAAACAAAATTTGCTGCGACACTTTGCCCCAGCACCTTCAGACAGTAGTAAATAATCTTTGGCATTGATAAATATTGTCCAAGGGTTTGTATTCAATCTACAGGCATATGGTATGCTTAACTCTCTAAGGGCTGCATTCCAGATTTCAAATGCGAAAAATCTTCAAATTTAGCTTGTTTTCTGTGTGTTTTCTGTGTGTTTTCTGTGTGTTTTCCGTGTGCTTTCCGTGTGCTTTCCGTGTGTTTTCCGTGTGCTTTCCGTGTGTTTTCCGTGTGCTTTCCGTATGCTTTCCGTATGCTTTCCGTGTCTTTTCGTGTCTTTTCGTGTCTTTTCCGTGAGTGGGTTAGGCTATACGAGAGAGGACTTGGGACAATGGGGGATTAGGGATAACAATGACATCGAGGACTTGGGCTGAGTCCTCGGGAGAATTTTGTGTACAAACTTTATGGAAGCTGTTCGGGAAAAAGTTATGTATAAACAAAGGGAACAAAAGTAGGCTTCCATTCATGGTCCTCAAAAGTATAGGAAAATGCACATGGGTGTGTTTTCTGTGTGTTTTCCCATGTGTTTTCCCATGTTTTTCCCATGTGTTTCCGCATGCCTCAGTTAATTGTTTTGAGTTGTTTCCAATTTCAGCCGTTGATCTCTGTCAGACCAACAATGTATGCCAGAATAATGGCCGTTGCGAAATGGATGATATGTGCACCCAGACATCGTGTGTATGCATGAACTGCTACACGGGACCTACTTGTAGCATCTGTAAGTCTAGTTGTGCTTATGCAGACCCAAGTGTCGGGGGGGGGGGGGGTGGCCCTCAAATTGTCATTTTTTTAAATTTTCTTTCGTCTTACGAAGTGGTGGCAGCGACGAATATATATATGACATTTACAATTATTTTCTTAGCAAACAATTTCTTTTGATCAATTTTGTAAATAATTTGCAGTAACCAATCAGAAAAAGGCAAAATTCTTTCCCAGCCAGGGTGTACTATTGAGAACAAAATTTTTTTTGAACAAAATTGAAAACAGTTCACTTTACTTCAAATAAAAAACCAGCATTTATCAGATCATGCTCGTATGTGACCCCAGGATCCTACGAAATGAGCCTGTAGGTCATTTTTTGACTCGTTAGTTTTTTACTTGCATTGGATAGAGCATACTTGGCTCTTCATTCTGATATATCACTGTTTGACGACCTTATGAATATGGACATTATGTGGGCGAAAACCATGACAGTTCCTATTGATTTCCACAGTAACAGGATTTTGTATTGCATTGGTTTCCCTGTTAAGTTATTTTTTTTATTATTGAAGCAAACACAGAATAATATTAGCTTTCCCACTCTCTTCCTAGTCCAAAATGCCTGCAGCAGCTTCCCGTGTGACAACGGTGGGACCTGTAGCGTCAGCCAGTCATCATGCATGGTTTATACTTGCACCTGCCGGGGGTGTTTCGAGGGCGACAACTGCCAGATAGGTATGCTGTGGCATACTCTGCATTGCCAGGGCCGATGTTGTTTGTTTGTTTCTGGCTGGTTAAGTAGTCGTTCAAGCGTTTACTTCAAATCCTGCTCAATACTAACAATGGTCCAATTGAAGGTCGTGGTGTTCACAGGTCACTTGTGCAGCATAATAAACCCTCTTTGACAAAAGATATGTTCATGCATGTATTGCTAAGCAAATTTTCAAGTCATAAGCAGGTAATATTACACAGTACACAGCGTTTCAGGAGATAAAGCTGTTTCCGCTCAGCCAGTTTTTCCTGTGGTTAGCAACTTTCTGTGTTTAGTTTAACATGAGTGGTAAACAGTGTGATGCTTGGAGAAGCCAGCCAAAAACTAAATGCAAACATTTTTATGTAAAAAGAAGATTCATAAATACCTGAGACAGTTTATACCCATTCCTATTGGTCGAGAGCGTGGGTGGTTTTAAACGGCCGATAAAACACCTACCGGATTTAAACACTTTTTGCGGTGTCACATGAAATTTAGACTCCTATGAAATGGTCCCTTGTTGGTTGAACACTCGCGCGACCAGTCACTCTCTTAATTACGCAAGCGCAATACTACGGACGGGTCCGTATTTAGAGTCCATAAATTTGCACAACACTGGCACTGCTGCATATTCTACGCCACATCGCGCGCGTCAATTTCCATATGAGGACATTTTTAGCACTACTTGCGTGAGGCACTATAACTATTAAATAGCTAAAGGGGTATTTACAAAACAAGTACAAATTTTGAACAAAAGCATTGGAAATTTTAGATTTTCTGAGGTTTTAGCTGAATTATACAAAAAGGTATTTAAGAATGGGAATAAAATATGTGCTTGGCTTTCGGCTCGGGTCATTATCAGCGTCCAGGCCCCATGGCCTGTACTTGTTTAAAACCAGACCAGCACATATTTATTTCCTTAATAAAAGTTGACTGTTGTACTTACATTAAAACTAACTCCCTGGGGTGTGTAGAAATTTGTATTGAAATTGGAGGATTTAGGACTTTTAGCGTTGATAATAATAAATAATAGTATAAAGGCCTTTTCACACTAGACAAAATCTCGGAGGTGGCCCCGGGGCGACGCCAGGGTATGAATGTGTGACGTTTCACACTAGCTGTTTTTGCCCCGGATCCACCCCTGAGATTGGTCTCGGCCCGGGGCGAACTCACCCCTGCTCCAGGCCAGGGGTGAGATTTTTCAACCCGGGGCGAGATCGATCTCGGGGGTGGCCCCGAGGCGAAATGGTTAGTGTGAAACGTCGCACCGCGTGCAGGGTTTCGTACAACCCGGGTTGAGAAACAGGTCCTGTCAAAGCGCGCGCTATTGTTAATTGTATACAGCTTGGCCGAAAGTGCAGCGCCATTATTCTGAAGCACAATATATGGCAGAGGGACACCCCCCCCCCCCTCTTTTGTGGTGGTCATTGTGTTCTCGGAATCTCAGGAATTATTTTCAGCGAGGAGGAAATTAGGAATTTACTGGCCATCTGGGGGTCGATGAAATACAAACTAGTGTGAAATGCTCATGCCCAACCCCGGGGCGAGCTCGCCCGAGGTTGGCTGAGGTAGGTTTGCGTGAAACGAGTGTGAAACGACGCAGGGTTGAACTCGGGGGGTGAAAACGCCGGAGCCGCCCCGGGGCGAGTTCGCCCCGGGGTTTGGCGCTCTAGTGTGAAAAGGCCTTAATAGAATTAGAAATGTATCTAAGAAACCATACAATTCAGATCAAATTCCAAATTTTCTTCACTTGATTTGATTATACAGCTCTTGATCCCTGTGTACCAAATCGGTGTGTTAATGGATTCTGCCAACGGTCAACGGCCGACCCATGCCGACAGTATGAATGTGTCTGTGAGTTCTGCTATGAAGGCACCAACTGTGATATCCGTAAGTTGACCACACAGCAATACGGTTGTCTATGTTAAGTTGTTCTTTGAGACAAATCTTAGGGTTGACACGGGGTTAAAATAGGAGATTTTTCACACTGCATGTTTTTTTTTCAATCCTGCATCGATCCCAGGTCATCAACCCATGTCAACCCTAAGATTGGTTTTGCCAATCAGTAAAAGTAATCATTGGATTTGGGAAAAGTAACCGTGCCTGAGGAAAGTTTCCAAATCTGTTTGCAGCCGAGTTGGAATTGGCAAAGCACATGCAACGAAGGGAAGAGTTTCCCAAGCTGTTTGTGTTCACTTTCCCAAGCTGTTTGTGTTCACACCGGACTCTAAAATGGGAAAGCAACAAAGAGGAAAGTTTCCCAAGCTGTTTGTGTTCACACTGGACTCTAAAATGGGAAAGCAACAAAGAGGGAAGTTTCCCAAGCTGTTTGTGTTCACACTGGACTCAAAAATGGGAAAGCAACAAAGAGGGAAGTTTCCCAAGCTGTTTGTGTTCACACCGGACTCTAAAATGGGAAAGTAACAAAGAGGGAAGTTTCCCAAGCTGTTTGTGTTCACACCGGACTCAAAAATGGGAAAGCAACAAAGAGGGAAGTTTCCCAAGCTGTTTGTGTTCACACCGGACTCTAAAATGGGAAAGCAACAAAGAGGGAAGTTTCCCAAGCTGTTTGTGTTCACACCGGACTCAAAAATGGTAAAGCAACAAAGAGGGAAGTTTCCCAAGCTGTTTGTGTTCACACCGGACTCTAAAATGGGAAAGTAACAAAGAGGGAAGTTTCCCAAGCTGTTTGTGTTCACACCGGACTCAAAAATGGGAAAGCAACAAAGAGGGAAGTTTCCCAAGCTGTTTGTGTTCACACCGGACTCTAAAATGGGAAAGCAACAAAGAGGGAAGTTTCCCAAGCTGTTTGTGTTCACACCGGACTCTAAAATGGTAAAGCAACAAAGAGGGAAGTTTCCCAAGCTGTTTGTGTTCACACTGGACTCTAAAATGGGAAAGCAACAAAGAGGGAAGTTTCCCAAGCTGGGAAAAGTACATGCAAAAGATTAATGTTTCCGAAGCTCTTCGCACTTGAAAAGTGCAAAGGCTGTTTGCACTGGACAAGAAATGTGAAAAAATGTGACCCGCTCTGGAAAAAGGTATATTATGTCGCAAAATATGAAAAATTAGTCTTATGTATGTTTGGAAAGCCTGCAATATAAGCTTTCATTTGGTACATGATAGAGCTCCAAAGCCCTTTCCGTTCTGGAGATATCGCATTTTTGCATATTAATTAGTTCTATGGAGTTCAAATTGCACAAAAGAGAAAACGGGCTTTGAAATAGCTAGTCTAATACAATGCAATGGAACAATGCACTCTAAAAAGGTTATTTGTTCACTTTATACACTAAAATCAACATTGTTGTGCACCAAACCTGAAACTTTAGATGTTTAAGATGTTATTAAAGACAAAAAAACAAAAAATTTATTTTGACGAAATATTTCACCCTCTCAACTTGAAAGGGCCATTACACGGAAATGCATAGCGCGACTTATATCACCTTTTTCTGGAGTGGGTCAGAAATTAGCTTAAAAAACAAAAATGGTCAAATATGTTTCTATGGAGTTGGCCAATACAATGCTAAAGGCCACTCTAGGGCTAAAGACAGAGGTGGTAGGGGTGGCCATATTTTGAGTTGCCAACCCTACCACCCTTATGGTTTTCCTGGGCCCAGATCTAAATAGAGGACAAATCTTCAGATGCCAGAGAAATTATCCCAATTTTCATAACTATAGACCCAGGCGGGGTAATTTCCACCTCCCCCCTCTAAATGCTAAAACAGCTTTAGTGTGACAAAGATAATGTCTCCAAAATGGCTTACGTATGCTTGTGAATAGGTCTGAATCAATTTTGCATATGGGTGATTTAACTTTTGTTTTGTTCGCTTTTTTTTTGTATGGTTGACAGCCAAAAATCCTTGCAATGCCAATCCTTGTGAGAACGGCGGCCAGTGTACGCAGGATCCTAATTTCTGCCTGGGGTACTCCTGCTCCTGTCCTGCTTGCTTTGAGGGAGTCACCTGCGGATTCCGTGAGTATTTAAAAACATTTACCGGCGCTCTGGAGGTCGCAGGTTCGAATCCCGCTCCTGCCAGTTTCTTTGTTCACTTTGAAAATGTATTCAAAATTTACCTGGTCAGTTTCCCTTGTGGATTGTTTGACAAAGTATTAAAAAAACGTCAACTTAAAGGGACAAAAGTGTGATGACCCTGCGTTTACCATCTCCTCAATGGCTGACGAGGGGCGTGACCACTGTTAATGGACCGATCCAAAGGTGGGATGCATTATAACAGCGGCAGCGACCCTTCAAATTCATTATTGACCGGTGAAGATCGGATCATCACATTTTTATTTCCATGCGTAAATGCCTTTGTTATAGGTGTAATAATGTTTCAATCCCAAAATCGAAACCCAAGTGTAGTATAGGGTGATAATGGGGATTAAAACAAAACATTTGGAATATGATTATGTCCACTTCAGGGGTGATGCATTGGGTCATTTGGGCGATATTTTGCACAGGAAGTGGGTATCTAGCATGAAAATAACCCCCACCCCGGCCAAAAAAACGAATCTGTATTATACGCAGTGGATTATACGAAATCTGTATTATACGAAATCCGTATTACATGAAATCCGTATTACACGAAATCCGTATTACACGCTCAGTCGGTATTAAAGTGCTAAATATGAATGACTTGTTTAGCCCCTTGACCGAACATTACTGGAATATGAGAAATTCCAGCAGAGCCTTGACAAGCTGGCATCTTCCTAAGTTTTCACTGTGACTCAAATGTTTCCATTTGTAGCAGTTTTTGGTGTTTTTGGCGTTAATTTTGAATTTCAAGGGGTGGGGGGGGGGGGGGTATTTAAGAGATACAGCATTACTTTTGGTGTCAAAATGCTTGTATTGATAGTGTTAATCATTTCCCAAATGGACGTCTTAAAATTTTGACCTTTGAGTTTACCACCCCCAACTACCAAGTGAGAATTTTTATTTTTCAGAATGCCGTGGAGCGATTTTCAACTTTTTGCAGTGTGCCGCACCACACATTGAGATAATTGCTTTTCCCTATTTTAATTAAGTGGTGCTTATAGTGGATTTATGTCCCTTCCTGTCCTACATTGTATTTACCACTTCGAATCTAAAGGCCGGTTTATACTCGGTGCGAAAGCGAATGCGAATTTGTGACGTCATGGCAAGGTTTTCACGTCATTTTAAAATCATTTCACCAGAAGTTTTCACTGTCTGTCCAATCTTCCTCCAGGCATCGACCAGTGCCAGTTCAGTCCTTGCCAGAACGGCGGCGTTTGTCGCAGCAACTCGAATGACTGCACTTCCTACACCTGCACATGCCCAGTGTGCTTCATGGGCACCAACTGCGAAATGCGTAAGTTGAATGTTGCGTGGCCGGGAGGCTGATTTCACAAAGGGCCAGAATGTGTCGTAACTGTGTTTAAAACATTGCAAATCTTGACACGTCGTATGAACCATTTGTGACCCGCTCCAGAAAAAGGTGATATAAGTCGCACTATGTATTTACGTGTAATTGCCCTTTCAGCGTTGAGAGGGTAAATTTTGTCAACTTTTTTGGTATATCTAAAGTTTCGGGTGTGGTGCACAACAATGTTGATTTCCGTGAATAAAGTGAAAAATAACCTTTTTAGAGTGCATTGTTTCATTGCATCATCTTAGAACTAGCTATTTCAAAGCCTGTTTTCTCTGTTGCTTTGGAGCTCTATCATGTACCAAATGAAAGCTTACATTGCGGGCTTTCCAAACATACATAAAACTCATTTTTTCATATTTTGCGACGCAATATACATTTTTTTCAGAGCGGGTCACATTTCACAAAACGTACAAAGCATTTGAGAACGTATAAGTTGAATGCATTATAAGTACCTTGACAATTTTAAAACACATTGTAGGTTAACCGTAGGTTAACAGTAGGCACCATACTGAATAGAGTGGTCCTATTTATCGCACTCTAAGCCCCCCCCCCCCTTCTTCCGTGTGAATAAAAGCTTTCATGACCCTCCCATTCGAGAACAAAGTGAATGGATTGAGTATGCGCAGGAAAGCGCGTATAGATGACAACCAGCCAGATGGTCTTTTTCAAACCGCGGCTATGACCGTCGTCTGTATTCAACAGGTTAAGATTTTTATTGCTTGTCGTTCTTAAAGTAGTCTCTGTTTCAATTAAAGCCTGCTTTTACGGCACGAAAAGTAACAATTTTGAATTCTTTATTTTTTTTTTTAGGCATCAACCAATGTTCGCCCAATCCCTGCAATAACAATGGTCTGTGCTCACCGGTGGGTACATCGTGCGACCAGTACACTTGCACTTGTATCAACTGTTACATCGGAACCACTTGTGATACATGTAAGTACTTTTCCTCTTGCTTTTAAGAAGACTTAGGCGACTTTGGAGTTGACCCCGACTCTCGGCAAGAATCGCGATTCTATTCACAATCGACTCCACACATCATGCACAAATAGGGCTATTCATTTTCGAATAATACAGTGGAACGCCGCTATGACGAACACCGTGGGATCCACAGATTTTCTTCGTTATAGCGATCGTTCGTTATAGAGATTTTCTGCCAAATGCCCATATTTCAACATGGCGTCTGTTCTTTTAAATAGCGCCCTCTTGCGTCGTATTTGAAGTGCGCCCTCTTTTGACCATTGTCGGTGTACGATGTCCATTCATCTTGGCAGCACGTCACCCTGCACGCCCTGGCGGTTGCTTTAGGACGACTTTGAACATGTGCCGCCCATTGAATCATGTAATTACATGTTCATACATTTTAAGGTTACCGAATTCTAAAGCAACAGTTGGCTTTTCCCTTCTATTCCTTGGGGAAATAATAGCCGCCTGTCACTCTTCAACATAAAGCTGTGGCCTTCCGTTGTTCGGTATTAAGTTTTGTACACAAAATTTGGGAGCCAAGGATGGTGTTCGTTATAGCCGAATGTTCGGTTTAGCGGCGTTCCACTGTATAGTATTCCATTATGCTATTAAACTTGGTTTGACCGAATATTAAAATATTCGATACTCGCCGATCAAGTTTTTCACGCGTTGGCTTCAAACTGCATGCCGCGCCGGTAAAAAATTGCATGTAAAGCACGCCGGTGTTTTATATGCGCCGATCGATATTATAAACCATTAAATCAGTTTTTGTAGTTGATGCATATCCTAAGTTGTTACTTCAAGGAGTCGACTCGTCAATGCGATTCTGATTCCAGTGTTGGAGTTGAGTCAAGTTGACTCCCTATACCTCAGAGCTTCTACCTTCACAGAAATGTACAAGGGTTGGGGGAGGAACATATATCAGGTTGAATCTGCTATAAGTAAGATTGGATTGCAACTTACCGAGCACGCACGCTAAAGTGTTTTCATCTGGGGCAAAGGTATCAAGGTCTTACAGGATTTTCTTCAAAGGAAATAAACTGGATGATATTTACAATCTGATTTTTTATTTTATATATTTTTGGGGGGGATTGTCTTTGATTTCAGATCAAGACCCGTGTAGTGTCAGCCCTTGTTTGAATGGAGGCTTGTGTACTATGCTGTCATGCTCTGACTACAGCTGCAGCTGTATTGGCTGTTACACTGGACCGAATTGTCAACAGTGTAAGTACTGCAATAGATCAATCCATAAGCCCCACCACAAACCCCCTTTCCACCACCACAAACCCCCTTCTCACCCCACCCCCCCCCCCCCCCCCCCCCCAAAAAGAGAGAAATAACAATAATATGATTTGGAACCACAAAACATGTGGAATGTTGCCAAATCTCCAAAGTCCAGATCATGGTATTTCCTGAGTGTACATGCTACAGCCTTTCATTTCATCTATCTTGTGTTGCTGTAGCTGATTCTGAAACCCATCCTATGACCGTTTGAAGTTCTCAGAGTCATGACCACTTGTATTGAGAATATGAAGCACATGGTGAACCACGTGAAGCTAGCATGTACTCTCGGTGCACAGCCCACTATATCACCCCAGCAGCCACTATGTTCCGTTCTGGCTATGAAACTTCTAGATATGATAAGTCAAATGGTTTTTCAGATGTGCACATTTTAAAATCCCCATATCCCAATAGATACAAATTGACTGTCTTTAATTGCAGCTCATAATTTTCCACCCACGTCAGTGCAACTCGGAAAGTTGGTGTTGCAAGACGGGCAAGATGGGAAAGATAGGAAAGTTGGTGGTTGGTTGGTGGATAGGAAAGTTGGGACGGGCGAGATGCGAAAAAGATTGGAAAGTTGGTGTTGCTGGACGGGCGATTTGGGAAAGATCGGAAAGTTGGTGGTGCGGGACAGGCGATATGGGAAAGATCGGAAAGTTGGTGCGGGACGGGCGACATGTGAAAGATCGGAAAGTTGGTGGTGCGGGACGGGCGACATGGGAAGATCGTAAAGTTGGTGGTGCGGGTCGGGCGAGATGGGAAAGATCGGAAAGTTGGTGGTGTGGGACAGGCGAGATGAGAAAAATTGGAAAGTTGGTGCGGGACGTGCGAGATGGGAAAGATCGGAAAGTTGGTGCGGGACGGGCGAGATGGGAAAGATCGAAAAGTTGGTGGTGCGGGACGGGCGATATGGGAAAGATTGGAAAGTTGGTGGTGTGGGACGGGCGAGATGGTAAAGATCGGAAAGTTGGTGATGTGGAATGGGCGAGATGGAAAAGATCGGAAAGTTGGTGCGGGACGGGCGAGATAGTAAAGATAGGAAAGTTGGTGGTGCGGGACAGGCGATATTGGAATAAGATCGGAAAGTTGGTGGTGTGGGACGGGCGATATTAGAAAAAGATCGGAAAGTTGGTGGTGCGGGACAGGCGATATGGGAAAGATCAGAAAGTTGGTGATGCGAAACAGGCGAGATGGGAAAGATCGGAAAGTTGGTGCGGGACGGGCGAAATGGGAAAGATCATAAAGTTGGTGGTGCGGGACGGGCGACATGGGAGAGATCGTAAAGTTGTTAATCATAGTCCAGTCAATCAATAAATCAAAATGAAAATAAAAATCAAGCAAAAAACGGCCAGATGGCTAGATGATACACTGTACCTTCCAAAAAGGTATAAGATAAAAAGACTGTCGCTCACAGCTGCCAAACAGCCATGGTTAGTACCCACAAAGCCATGCCTCACAACTGTGGGATTTGTCTCAAATCTCTAAAAATTCTCCCTTGATCTTTCATATTTCCAGTGAGAGATCCTTGCTCGCCAAGCCCGTGCCTAAATAACGGCGTGTGTCAGCCGGTTCCCGGAAGCTGTGATCTAGCGACCTGCGACTGCCAACAGGGCTGCTTTGAAGGGGAGTTCTGCCAGACGCGTGAGTAGCCGTGTTTTTTCTTTGAAACAAAAACCCCGAGTTAGAAGCTCTATATTTACCTGAGCCTGTCCCATGATTTCAGCTCTCTCTTATCTCAAGATTTAATCTTCTGGAATGAGATTATTATCGGATGAACACTCACCACCACTAGGGAACAATTAGCATTGCTTAACGGTAGTGTACATGATGGGTCATTGTTGCAATTTTCAGAAATGGGCGGATTTGGGGGTTACAGGAAATATCGTTTCACTGACCTGTTCCAAGTTTTGCGTTCTTGGATGGCAAAAAAAAAACGCGTTCGTTTTCAACTGTCGGGCGGCAGTTAACTGGATTTTTTATAGAGCCCTCTTGTAAAATATCCCCAATTTTTGTAAACGGAATAATTTTCAATTGGTCACATAACTAGGCCGAACCAACTGGTTAGAACCCGTCACTTTGGTACACTACGCGTACGACACTTACACAATAATTGCAACCTTGCGCCCGTTTTCGGATTGTTCACATTTTAAACACAATGCCGACTAACTACATTCGGTCAATAGAGGGCAGTATTTTTTAAAATCCGTTATTTTTTCCAACGATTGTTCAGCCGAGCAATCGTTGAAAACGATATAAATTTCAACTTTTCTTTAAAACGACAGCACATCAGGTGCCATCATTTCACAGGATGATTGAGACTGCTATTAACTTACAGTCTAGTAAGGTGTTTCATAATAATTCGGTAAAAAAAATATTTGGAGGATTACCAATCATGTACACTACATTTATTAACTGAATGACTACACTTATAAATAGATACACAGATTTGAAGAAAATAATAATATCCATTGCATGTTTGTGTCTTGTAGTAAAACCATCTTCTTTTCTATTCATTGAAATTGGTGCATAATCAACAACAAATCCAGATTTTGTGAACTGTGGGGCCGTACGTGAGTTTTTATATTGGTCTCCCAATGGCAAATTGCCTGAACCCTGGTTGACGTCTGGCTGTTATTGATGGGTTGCTGCTATGCCAAGATCGGGGCTGTGCAGCCAAGCATAACCGCAGACAATAGGCACCACACTGAATAGAGTGGAACCTTTTCATCACACTTGAAGCTCCCCTTTGAAAAAGCTCCATCTATTCATTACATTCCCATTCAAGAACAATATAGTTGAACCATAAATGTGCAGGAATGCGCCTATAGACGTTCACCGGCCAGGTGGTCTTTTACAGACCGTGGCTATGGCCGTCCTCCGTATTAAGAGGTTAATGGATTAGGTCTCAAAATCCTCATAATATAGAAATAATGCTGTACTGCACGTACATGAAAACTCCATTACGTGCACTCTTTGAACTTTGAGTCTTCATTTTGATCCCCCCCAGTGATTGACCCCTGCAACCCCAACCCCTGTGATTTTGGAGGTGCGTGCATACCGGACCCTGCCGTCTGCACTGCAAACACGTGTACCTGCACGGGTTGTAACTCCGGGCCTACATGTAGCATAGGTATGTAGTCATCTATACCATGAGTTCTACCACTATCTTTTACATAAGAATTCAGATTAACAATCGGCAATATTTTCCACTGAAATCGTATGGGAAAACCTAGATGTTACGAGGACCTGATAGAATCTATACAGGATATTCTCAAAATTTTCAAAGTGAACAAAGAAAACTGGCAGGAGGGGAACTTAAACCTAGGACCTCTGGAATACCGTACCGGTACCATTACGGGATGATTCTTTTTTGCCAGAAATATCTCCTTTTTATTGGTACATTTTGGGAGGAATATTTCTATCCGTCTACCAATGAGTTCGGTTTCCCTTGTGGTTTGTTTGAAGGAATTCTGTTGGATTTCAAAGGGAATGGGAATGTAGAATCCTGTAAGATTAAAAACACCGATTGTTAGGGAATATCTTACAAAAATACACAAATGTTAAATTCCATGGGATTATGTGAGAAAATGCATTGAATTGATCCCGTTTCATTTAACAAACTTGAGTCTTTTTAAGCTGGAAAATAATTTGTTGCATTTACAATGTAGTTAAACACATGTTGTAATACATTTTCAAAGAGCGGGATTCGAACCTGCGACCTTCGGGTTACCATACCGGCGCTCTACCAACTGAGCTATCTTGCCCTATGTGGGCGGTCTCCCAAATTGTCAGTATCTTTGTTCGGGTGGGCGCTAGTCAGAAGTCATAAACACAGAGTTGACTGACTTGCTCTGTACAAACTGGATTTAATGTTTCAAGAAAATTGACCTGGCCAGTTTTTATGGGAACAGGTTGGTTGGTAAAGGTAATCATTAGACTGGCGGGGGGGGGGGGGGGGGGGGGGGGGGGGAGGGGGGAATCCTCGAGAGCAAATTTCCAAGGCTGTTCGCACCCAGATGTGAAACAGGAAAAGTAAAAATGTGACCCGCTCTGCAAAAAGGGCACTTATGTTGCAAAATTTGAAAATAGTGTTTTATATATAGCTGGAAAGGCCATTTTATAAGCTTTCATATGGTATATGTCTGAGGTCTCTAGCATTTTGCAATCCCGAGATATTTGGAAATTTTCATGTTTGTTTTCTGGATTTTCTTGAAATGACTTTAGGAGAAACAAGCCATTTAAAAAAAACAAAAAGCAAAGCAATAGATGGGAGCACTCGACAAAAACACATTCTTTTTCCAACTTTATTCACTGAGGTCAAAGATTTTGGTTTTGAAATAGAATAATATAGGTATCAAAGATGCAAAAAATTCCCTCCCTTCAAAATCACTTGTTTGAAGAATTTTCCACCCTCTTCACATTGAATGGCCCATAACTCGTAAAAGCATACAGCGACTTATGTGCCCTTTTTGCAGAGCGGGTCACAAATGGTATCAAGAGTTTGATCCAGAATAATATATTTTCTTCCCTCTCAGTGTTGGAGCCCTGTGCCAGTAACCCTTGTCATAACGGTGGCGTCTGCAACCCAGTCTCGTGCAACGCATACGAATGCAGCTGCCCTACATGTTTTGTAGGAGATAACTGTGAATTTCGTGAGTAAACTATATCTTTCTCTTTTTTTTATGAACTCTCACATAAAATACTTTGAAGAGCTCTGCGAAAACTTACTTTGTTGTATCACAGGACCAATATATTTTTTGGACCATGAAAACCTGAAACGCTCTTTTAATTCTGATGATCCCATGTTTAGAATTTTGAGTCGTACCTTTTGGTAGAAAATGCAGTTTTTCTGACGCATTTTTTTTTAGCAATGCCATACAAATCAAACTCCTCCGAGTGTTTCGTCGATTCTTCATTTTCCTCAGATCTCACTCCCGATTATAAATGATTGACATGGGGAAAGATCAGGTCAACACACTTTTATCCCAATAATCGTGGATGTTTTGTTGCGTCTGCTTGCCAGGAATCGACCCTTGTTCCTCCTCCCCCTGTCGGAACCAAGGCCAATGTACATCACTGCCATCGTCCTGCTCCATCTTTCAGTGTCAATGTGATGGTTGCTTCACGGGGCCTACCTGTGATATTTGTAAGTATGCACATTGATCAATAGGCTTTAGTGGCTCCGTTTCCGGAGTCGACTATACAGTAATGGAAAATATCTCGGAATTGGGGAATCATGGTCAAATTGTTTTAACCTATTCGTCAACTACAACGTCTTTCAGAAGATGGAATGTTTGGAACATTCCATCTTCTGACTGATTACGTGGTACCCGCTGCTGCATTGGATTCGAATCGGCCAGCCGACCCCGGCAAGCTCGGTGGTCGAGTGGTTAAGACGTCTGCACTAGTAATTAAGCAGGAAGTCGTGTGAATTTGTTCACACAGGCTCTCGGAAAGCACGGAGTATACAGTGCTTCATATATTACGTCGGGACAGGGCAAAAGAGAAAACATCTCTGTTCTATACAACATCTTTGTTGTATATGGTGCAAAATGTGTTAAAATTAAAGCTCAAATATAGAAATGTCGTCAATATTTAAAAAAATGGTAAAAAAAACAACAGTTTTTCCACACGCAAGTCAATGGAATTTGGTAAACAAATAATTTTAGCACCGCGTGCACAAACTCAAACTCCAATAAATGTAATTAGGCCTACATTGATCACAGTCATCCCCTCTGTCAATGAAACAAATAAGTGTTTACAGTGAATAGCATTTGACACAACAGAACAGTTGAAATATTTGTTATGTTGTGCTTTTGTTTCTCCCCGGGTTAGTGAATACTTTTTACTTCCATCCTGGATGGACCTATGAGTATCAATTTTTGCAGCATGCATGTTTCTGCTAATCCTTGAAGGGACTTTGTACAGCTGAAAGAAACTTGGTATTGTAATCCAGGAAAATTTCATTTTCATTGCTGTTTTATGCATGAAAATTTAAAGTAAGTTGCGGCCATTGGAATGAAAACAGATGCTTTGTTTTATCATGGAAATTGAGGGTTTTTTTGGTCATAAATCAGTTTTTGACAGTCTCATAAGGTCAAAAAAACTGTTTTTATCAGAGGTTTTTATCAAATATGTCTTATATGTGACCAGTAATGGCCAAAAACAGAATTTGGTCTTAAAATTTAGTTGGCTTTTTCACATCTGCAGGAAAGTATCAATTCCCATTATTATAAAATATTCGTAGCAACATGTGTATATTAGAATATGGCTCATTTTGACTTTAGGAATACCAATTGTTGAAAGATTAGTTTTGCATTGTCATATATTTCATTCGGCAATGTTGATTGGTATTTATTTAATCCTCTTGTCCACAGTGCAAAATCCCTGTAACAACCACGCGTGCCAGCACAGTGCCGTGTGCCAGCCATCAACGACATCATGCTCCGATTACACCTGTCTTTGTGACGGCTGCTACACTGGCCAGTTCTGCGAATCGTGTAAGTATGATGATTGGTGCCAAGGTTTCAATAATAATGTAGATTTGTAAAGCGCACATACCCACCATGATCACGGTGCTCAAGGCGTTACATTATTACCCCTGCTCATCAGGTCAATTAATCATTCCTGAAACCTCCTCTCCCTAGGGAGTATACAGCCGGCTGCAAATTAAGCGCACAAATCAAACACACAATCATCACTGCCCTTATGGGTACCGATTTACTTCTAGGTGGAGAGGTGCAGCATGTGACAAAGTGTCTTGCTCAAGGACACAAGCACCATGACCCCTGCTGGTCTCGATACCAGAATCTGTCGTATCACCAAGATCTTGAGTCCGGTACATTAGATCACTAGGCCACAGCACTCTTTACTTGAGAATCCCGTACATAAAGCTGTGTGCTCAAGGATTGTTCAACCGATCGGACTGTCGACCATTTTGTTTGAGAGAGTAATTAAATTTTAGAGTGGTCAGGCTGGCGTATTGGTATTTACCTTGCCTTCCACCTGTGTGACTCCGGTTCAAATCCCACCAAGTACAAGTGGATTAGACTTCTTAGTCCTGACCTGATTGCATGGGTTCATCTAGCTGGGGAGTCAGGTTGGTCTGGAGGTACTTTCCATGCCTTCCACTGCCATGACCCAGGTTCGGGTCCCACCCAGGGCTGACAGGTGGATTTGGTCTTTAAGTCCCTGCCTGATTCCGTGGGTTTTCCCTCCCACTTCTAAAACTGAACATCTCTTTGTTGTCTTCCTACAGGTTTCTTCAGGCTTTCGAGCTACAGTGCGATATGTGCTTTTATACAATGCCTGAATATATCCCCGCCATCTGATTGGTGGATCGTTGATCACAGGCATTGAATTATTCGTACCAACGCACGGCACCGCAAAAATAGAAGTTCTATTCAACGGTACGCGTTGAATAGAACTTCCATAATTCCACGGTCACACTATTGGTGGTGCTATACCACGGCTGTCATTCACACAAAATAGCAGACGATCTTCGCGAATCACCGTTTGTTCTCCTAACAGACGATGAAATATAGGAACTCGTAGGTCATGCTGACGCTGCTAACACAAAGAAACAAATTAAATACACAGTCGAACGATTAGATGAATTTGGAAGACACGCAGGAACAACAATTTTATGCGGGAGTGAGAAGGGAAAACGGCACGTTGTACACAAAAATATCGATGCATGCAATCTGACGAGGATTTAGTCAGGCATTGTATAAAACAAATGAATGTTTCACATTCGTGCAATGGTAAGAATAATTTCATGAGGTGACAGATGGAATGTTCCATTCCACTCGGCTTAGCCTCGTGAAATAGAACATTCCATCTGTCACCTCATGAAATTATTCTTACCATTGCACTCATAAACATTCATTATTTGTATACTGAGGAATCCTTGGTAGGGCTGTTCATTTACGAATAATTTAGTATTTGAATATTCGAAACTGGGTTTGATCGAATATTCGATACTCGGCGATCACATTTTTCAGTGCATGACGCACCGGTAAAAAAACATTGCACGTAAAAGCACGCTGGTGTTTTACGTATGGCGATAGATATTATGGACCGTTCAAACAG
Source organism: Hippasteria phrygiana (assembly GCA_037893225.1). Lineage (NCBI taxonomy): Eukaryota > Metazoa > Echinodermata > Asteroidea > Valvatida > Goniasteridae > Hippasteria > Hippasteria phrygiana. The sequence goes on along the minus strand of JAZGUH010000512.1, from coordinate 170,643 downwards.
CATTTTTTTGCATGCCCCTGTTGTATCAAGGGTTTTATGGACGGGAACAATAAACCTCCATTCACTAAAAGTTACGATTGACAAAAATGCGGCATTTTACACTGCTAAGTGCCGTAACTTTTCTATTAAAATAGCATCAGAGTCGTATCTGTATGTGCATATATATCTTTTCGAATATTCGAACTGGCAAAATGGTTATTTGAATATTCGCTTGACGATCGAATATCGAATATTCGGTATATTCGGGACAGCCCTAATCCTTGGTTTCATTACCAGAAAGAATTAAAATAAATAAATATTTTTTTCCCTTGTTTCCTCCCATTTAAACCTAAGCCCTGACGGACAGGAATGCTTAAACCCAGTATAAATAAGGAAACAACTAAACCAGCGCATGCAGTTGTTGATTTTTATTTTGTGTTGTATCATTTTTGTTTGGCAGTGATTGATCCATGCAGGAGTTTCCCGTGTCAGTTTGGCGGTGCGTGTACCCGCATCGGAGCCAGCAATTGTAATGCCTATACCTGCGCTTGTCAAGGATGCTTCGCTGGGCCTACCTGTGAAACCTGTAAGTTGCTTAAGTCAAGATACCTTTAATTAATTAATTAACACTTGAAGCTGTCTTATCCTTGCTTTTGGCATATATCACCCTCAAAAAGAATTGAATTGCTAATTTGCAAGTATGTTTCCCAACAAAGCATTCCACAAAGAGATCGACCAACGATAGCATTAAAGAGATTTAAAAAAAATTGATTAGTTACAATTTGAAAGCTTACTGTTTATAAAGATGATACCAGCACCGTACCCATCCTCCTGAGAAAGTTTTCCGCCTGAAATGCTGTCATCTTCAAGAAGATTGCATCTGCAGACCTTCAATAACGCTCGGGCTTCTTTCGATTTCAACAGTCAAAATGTATGTGTGCACAAAAGCACTGTTAGAATGGTTTTCAACTGTTTTCTCTTGAATCGGATGACGAATTAAGCTAAAGCTTTCAAAATCTTATTTTATGTATATGTTAAACCACACAAAGTGTGTACATTGTCTGCGTTGAAAAGCATACGGTGAATAACCGTAATGGACTGCGCACTTTTACGGGTTTTTCCGTATTAAAGTGCAGCGCACAGTCCATTTACAGTCATTTCCTCATTTCTGATTGGTCGTGCAATTGTTACGCAATGGGCGGCGCACTATGTAGCAATTGCACGACCAATCAGAAATGAGGAAATTTGTGTTCACAAAAGTTAGGTTAAATTGCCGTGTTTAGTCCAAAAATACACTTTCTTGACCATAATATGTTGTCAGCTCTACCAATGCTGTATCGTACCTTTAAGTTTTAAATTTTGAATTAAAACAATGCTCTTAAAACAAATATATTTTCGGAAGACAAAACAGGAGGACAAATATAGTGCACAATGTATTTGTTCAAAATAGTCTTCCTCCATAATGCGCCAGTAGAGCGTTAAAGGTTGAAATTTTCAGTCAGAGTACACACATAGCTACTCATAACGATCGTTGGCATTTTCTGACACCCGAGGGATGGTACAAACTTCTGTCGACCATGTCACAACATTCAACAGCTATGATACCATTGGTCTTCAGGCCCTAAATCCATGTTTCCGTCTTCGTGTATTGCATTTATCATGTACAAATCTGTTTTGCATAATCTCAAGATGTCTCTTTACAGCGGTGCTATATAAATATGTATATTTTAAGAAACTTTACAACTTAAAACAACACTTCTGTGAAGGGTTTGTTCATAGTTCAGGCCTATGAAATATATTTAAGTTCATTATTTTCAAAGTGAACAAAGAAACTGGCAGGAGCGGGATTCGAACCTGCGACCTCCGGGTTACCGTACCGGCGCTCTACCAACTGAGCTATATTGCCCTATGTTGGCGGTCTCCCAAATTGTCAGTATCTTTGTTCGGGTGGGTGCTAGTCAGAAGACATAAACCCAGAATGCCGTACAGCCAGGGATCACCCCCAATTTTACGATACAACCTCGGAAGCGACATTGTGGGGATCACTCAATGAGGATACGACTTCTGACTAGCGCCCACCCGAACAAAGATACTGACAATTTGGGAGACCGCCAACATAGGGCAATATAGCTCAGTTGGTAGAGCGTCGGTACGGTAACCCGGAGGTCGCAGGTTCGAATCTCGTTCCTGCCAGTTTCTTTGTTCACTTTGAAAATGTATTCAAATTTACCTAGTCAGTTTCCCTTGTGGATTGTTTAAGTTCATTATTAGTAGGCCCTGTACCATTTACAATAACACAAACTAAAAGTTCCTTCTGGTTTTTCTATTTCGTGTGCAGTTTTGAACCCTTGCAGTCCCAACCAGTGTCAGAACGGTGCTTTCTGCTCGCCCAACTCCTGCACTAGATATTCCTGCACCTGTGTGGGTTGTTTCAACGGCACCAACTGTGAGAATGGTGAGGGAAGCTAAATATCCATACAGGGCTGCGCATCCGAACTGGGTACCGGAATGACCGATTGCTAATGTCAGGAACCGGTTTCCAGATTATGGAATCGAGTACCCGTAACCAAATTAAAATATTACTTAATAATTTCTCAATGAAAAAGAAAGCTTTTGAATGTCATTTGTCAGGAACCGGTTCCAGATTATGGAATCGAGTACCCGTAACCAAATTAAAATATTACTTAATAGTTTCTCAATGAAAAAGAAAGCTTTTGAATGTCATTTGTGGGGAATTTTCAAAATGGAAACCATGGGTACATCATGGAAAGACAAAACAGATGAATGTTTATCCCCTTGGGCACGGTATTTTACGGGAGACGTCGGGGTGTTGCGGCGGCTCTGGCAGCCAAGCGAAACGGCCACAATGTGTTTGTGCATTCAAGCAGGACATACACAATAATCCAACAATGGATTGAAACTGCACAAACAGTATGCAAGGGGTTATTAGATGCTTGCAAAAATGCAATTTACACCGTAAGCTATAGAGCTCATCTTGCTGCATTGATGCACCGATGTGGTAGTTTTAACATGCGAACCTTTACGAACAATATGAACAGCAATTTCCAAGATTTAATTTTTTGGATTGGGTACCCGTGCTTTTTTTCAATTGGGTACACGATTCCTATACTATTCGTGAATGCACACCCCGAATTCCATACAATTATCAACGAGACCACTGGTGTAGCAGCACAAGAAATTCACTGGACCAAGGCAATTCGCCTATCGCCATTCATAAGCATTAACCAATCACAGCATCTGTTGGACATCACGTGACATTCTAAATCTTAGACAAAAACTTTAAACATGTGCAAGTGGCCATGTGTGAGCCTTTCTTTTTTTGAAATGTTATGTTGGCCTTAAAATGTGTTATAGGAACAGTTCATATTTAAGATTCAGACTCATACACACAAGTCAGACTCGTACGCAAAATGACATGGCTGGCACAGTTAATCAATTTGATGATGAGGCTGACAGACAGTGTCAAAATGTTTATGTGAGATAGCTGGTTTTAATCCCTTGGGCACAGTATTTTACGGGAGACGTCGGGGTGTCGCGGCGGTTCTGGCAGCCAAATCGAGCGGCTACAATGTGTTTGCGCAGTCAAGCGTATCATAAACAATAAACCAACAATGTATTGAAACTGCACAAACAGCAGCCAGTGGCGTCATCCGGCCTGGTGACACTGTTTTTTGCGCCCTATGTCATCATCCGTACGCAAGGGGTTAAAAAGTGACCGACTTAACCCATTCAGTTCGGACGATGGCTATAGCCGCGGTTTAAAAAGAGACTACCTGGCTAGTTGACATCTATATGCGCATTCCTGCACATACTCAATCCATTCATGTTTCAACTATATTGTTCTTGAATGGGAGTGTAATGAATAGATGGAGCTTTTTCAAACAAAGCTTTCATTCAGATGAAAGGGGTCTCCAAGTGCGATGAATAGGACCACTCTATTCAGTGTGGTGCCTATAGTTAATTTACACTTGGCTGCACAGCCCGTTCTTGGCATACCAGTCCCCCATCAATGACAGCCAGACACATAGCCTTGAATTAAGGCTGTGAGCGCTGTTTTGACCTGCGTGTCCCCGCCCTGGCCAGTGCAGCAAGCAATCTTCACATAACATGTACGTGCGTAATGCCAAACGCCGATCCGTGGCACGCACGGTCCCCGCAGTGCTTGTGTCTACGCACCCCCCGTACTATCCGTGCTCCGCCAGGACCACAGCCTTGATGATACTGTTTACTTCCGGGTTTTGTCGGTATGTTAATGATTAAGCTATTTTTATTCGCGCGTGATCTGATTGGTCCTAAATTGAACGACACGTTGAATAATTCATGCTACATGCGCGTGTGAAAAACATTGCATCATCACGCGTTGGTTTAAAAAGGTCAACGGTAAAACATTCCAGGTAACTGATTGGACATTCAAAAATGAATAATTCAGATTCAGCTGCGCAAACCAAGAAGCTATTGGCCATTGGGAAACATACATTATTCACGCTGGATAATTTACATATCCACTCACCCCCCCCCCCCCCCCCCCCCCCATTCGCTCCGGAATTCCAATGCAAAATAAAGAAAAAAATAAAACCCGGAAGTTACAAAATCATCAAGGCTGTGCTCCCGACAGAAGACTCATGCGTGTGGGTACCGAGTGGTGCATGTGCAGCGTATGTACTCTGTATTAACATGCTCTATGCTCTACATGGCATTGCGGGCAGATCTATGTGTAACGGATCGGATCGGCGTTCGCCGTGCGGGCCGGGTGACCGCAGGCTGCTTAGGCAGCACGCACAGCCTTAACTCAAGGCTACCTGGACACAAGGGGTTTAATCAAGTTTATTGTGAGGCAAACAGACAAAATGTCAAAATGTTTAGGTTCCATTGGACGATAGCTGGTTTCAAAAAGAGATCAACTTAAAATGGCTTCTGGGTATATCAAATATTTCTGACTTGTGTTTGACATTGTGGTGTCGTGTGACTAAACGTCAAGCTTGTATCTATGTCTTTTTCCCCCTTATCAGAGATTGACCAGTGTCAGCCCAACCCATGTCAGAACCAGGGCGTCTGCAGTGAGGTTGTTGGATCCTGCAGCGCATTCACCTGCCAGTGTGAGGGCTGCTGGACGGGACTTAGATGCCAGATCCGTAAGTTTGACGAGACAGACCCAGGGCCAAGTCTCCATCGGTGAAAACAGGATTACCAACCGACTTTTTGTGTGATGTGTATTGCTTGTAATATGATAAATATGATCATTACATGAATTTTTGGCTGGTATCCTGTTTTTCACTTAAAAGTATAGGGCTGTTCATTATCAAATAATTTAGTATTTTATTATGTTAAGGAAAAACGACGAAAAAGTGGACATTCTTTGATTGGAATGGGCGAGGACGCTCTTCCAATCAAAGAATGTCCACCTTTTGAGTCGTTTTTCCGACTTAAACTACGTCCCTTTAACACTCATTGTCAAGATTTCAAGGGAACAAAAAGTGTCCATTCTTACTAATGCTTTGAGGTATGAGATGAATGAAATGAATTAAGTTAACTGTACATTCTTGAAAAAGAATCAACACTTTTCTGAATAGAGTGATGTCACAAGAGTAGTTTAATCAAGACTAGGCTTGACCGAATAATTGAATATTCGATACCCGCCGATCAAGTCTTTCGGGCGTCTGCTGCAACTGCATGCTGCACCGGTCAAAAGTTGCACGCAAAGCACGCCGGTGTTTTACATGCGGCGATCGATATTATAGACCACCCAATGAACATTTGTGACCCGCTCTGCAAAAAGGGCACATAAGTCGCTGTATGCTTTTACGAGTTAGGGGCCGTTCAATGTGAAGAGTGTGAAAAATTCTTCAAACAAGTGATTTTGAAGGGAGGGAATTTTTTGCATCTTAGATACCTATATTATAACCAAAATCTTTGATTTCAGTGAATAAAGTTGGAAAAAGAATGTGTTTTTGTCAAGTGCTTCCATCTATTGCTTTGCTTTTTGTTTTTTTAAATGGCTTGTTTCTCCTTGAGTCATTTCAAGAAATTCCTGAAAACAAACATGCAAATTTCCAAATATCTTGTGATTGAAAAATGCTAGAGACCTCGGACATATACCATATGAAAGCTTATAAAATGGCCTTTCCAGCTATATATAAAACACTATTTTCAAATTTTGCAACATAAGTGCCCTTTTTGCAGAGCGGGTCACATTTGTTTGCTTTGTATCAAGTATGTATAACGTTCTGATAACAAGAAACTAAACTCCAACCTGAGTTTTTGCAATAATTAGTTCAGAAGGGTTTTACGGTTGGGAACAATAAACCTCTGTCCACAAAAAAAATGCGGCATTTGACACTGCTAAGTGCCGTAACTTTTCTATTAAAATAGCATCAGAGTCTTATCTGTATGTGTATATATATTTTATTTCTTTTTAATATTCAAACCAGCCCAAAACTATTTGAATATTCGGTTGATTATCGAATATTCAAATATTCGCTACATTCAAGACAGCCCTACTAAAGTAACACTTTTTGTGCTGTAGAGCTTCTTCAGTTGAAATGGAATACAGTAGAACGCTATTATAATAAACATCATGGGATGCACAAACAAATTTCACCATAAGTGGTCGTTGGTTACAGTGAATAATGGTATGTATTGAATACATTAAATTTGGGAGCCAAGGATGTCCGGCATAGTAGTGTTCATTATTAGTGAAGTTGTACTGTAATATTACAAATAATGCCAATATGTGTTTTGTCACAGCTCTTAATCAGTGCGATCCCAACCCGTGCTTTAACAATGGACAGTGTATTCCCGACGGCAGCTCATGTACTGATTTCTCCTGTCGGTGCGACACCTGTCACTCCGGACGCTACTGTCAAACTGGTAAGTGGCTCAGACCAGATTTACTTACTCTTTAATGTCACTCATACCCACTGTGTTTTCCACTGGGGTAGGCTAATTTCTTGGAGTTCTCATTGGATAGCTTTTGCATTACCTATGGCACAGGGTCAACGCTTGAAGCTACCCACAATGCTTTGCGTTCCCTTCACTCTTCTTGTGCAGGAAGTGATTGGCCTTCACCAGATTGAACGGCTTGTTTGGTTGGTTTAAATACTTTCTTGATGGTCTGAAGACACATTTGAAACACACATAATATCTAATGCAATATTTTTTTCTTAATAATCTTTTATGTTCCTTTTTTCGATGGTTAATATTGGTTTATTGGTGCACAGACAACAGAAATCCAAATTTTATGAAATATGGGACTGTACATAATTTTACTATCGTCAAACAAACCACAAGGGAAACTGACTAGCTGATGAGCGCCCCCCCGAACAAAGACACTGACAATTTGGGAGACCAACATACGGCAAGGTAGCTCAGTTGGTAGAGCACCGGTACGTATACGGTATTCCTGAGGTTCCAATGAGACATTCCACACACAAAATATCCCCTTCTAAGTAACAGATGTAATAATTATGTCACATTTAGAATTTGAGCTGGATGCTCCTAATAAGCCAGTTCGGTATTTCAACTGCGCATGTGCACAATGACATTTCAACCCTGAATGACCCGCGTGACTTAATGCGCGAGTGTGAACGCAAAAGGTGGTCGCACAACGCGCACGTGTTAAATTCAATTAGAATGGACGTTCGCGTAACATGGCGTGACATTACGTCAGCAATGTTATCCCGAATAACCTTTGACCTTTGAGATACCGAACTGGTTTAATCCTACATTGTTGATGTGTAGGGAAATCTTCACATGTAAGAGTGTGCAGAGTGTAGTGTGTGATTATTGTGTTTAAAAATAGTTTTCTTTAATAATTTGGGGTAAAATCCATTGAATTGAAATTTCCAGGCAGGACACGAACATAACAGCTTTAATGGTCAACATACCATTGATTTCCACTCCATTGTTAGATGTACCCTAACGAAGATATTCCGAAGTGATAGAAAAGTTGAATGATGGAAATGTGTTATTTTCACTACAGATGTTGATCCGTGTCAGAGTTCACCGTGCATGGCTGGCGGGGTCTGTCGCATCTCTCAAGACTGCTTGAGCTACGATTGTACCTGCCAGGGTTGCTTCACTGGGAGTAACTGTGAGACGTGTGAGTGATACATGACTCTCCCCAGGCTTTCAAATATTCCTACTTTTTCCAATTTTTTTTTTTTAGCTTGCCGCTACGTTTCCTACCTTTTTTCTTGAAAATTCCTATTTTTCCCCCGACTTTTTTGTCCCACAACTTGAAAAATAATATATTTAACCCTAACGTACATAAATCCATCAAAATCCTTCCCCTGTTTTGGAGGATTTCGGCATATTCAGAATACCTCCATATTGAAACCTGGGGGATTTTGATGGATTGAGGATTGTAAGCCTAGCGTTACTGCAGGATTTTGATGGATTCAGGATATTGAGCAGTCACCAAAACCAACTTGTTGTGCATGACAAAATAGGTGGATTTTGGCAGATTTAGGATACTTTCTAGTAAAGTTACCCAAGGCGTTAAGGTTAATATTTTTCATAACTTTGTGACGCACTGTCATATGAAAATCACACAATGAAGGGCTTGGGTGCAGGAGTACTGCAACTTTACTTCCAAGAGCTTAGTTGAGGACGGAGTACAAGTGTTGTGAGTACAGAACATGCCAAATGAGGCTTTGATGCTGTGGACATGAGTATCAATGAAAACTACTTCTGAAAGCCCGCAAAGGTCCTATTTTTATCCTGATTTTGTCCTCCAAAGTCCTACTTTTGTCCTGTATTTTTATTTTTGATCCTACAATTTTCCTACTTTTTCACCTTGCTCTGCTTGAAAGCCTATCTCCCTTTTTTTGCGAGATTGATGCTTTTGTCAGAATCGTAATATATATCTAGAACTCCACAGAAATGGGTTGTAAACAGTAAACCAAGAAACATCTTTTTGTCTGAGAACTTTGGTACCAAAATTGGTCCTTATGTCCTAGAAAAGTTGAATACCTAATTTGGTCCGATGTGGAAAATGATAACTACTTTAATTCTTAACATCACGGTGACATCCCAAAAAACTTTCTACATGTAAACTAATGAAGATCTATTAGGAATCTGGCCTTACCTTTATTTTTGTTCTTATAATTATTGATATTCTCCAATATTTTGACCTGGTAGATCTTTAAAAGTAAACCATGAACTTAGGAAGGCCATTTGTAATATCTTACCACTTAGTTTTTTATTGATGTACATGCCTGTATCTTTTTCCATGGATAGTGCTGGATCCATGCGAGCCCAGTCCTTGTCGGAATAACGGTGTTTGTTCAAGACGTGACGGTACTTCTTGCGATGAGGCAGTCTGTATATGCCAGACCTGCTTCACTGGCGATAACTGTCAGATAGGTAAGCCAGTTTTGTAGTGGATCTTTGACTTTCCTCATAATTTGTAAATATGCCCAGATACCATCGTGCCAACTATTGGACGGAAACTGGATGAGAATTTGCTTTAAAGGTCACACAAAAATCAAAGTTTTTCTCATAACATATTTTGCACAAATATCAATATTTCTGAACTGTGTATGCTTAAGGCGTGATCTCGAAATTGACTGACCGTTTTTCTTACGTTCTTCCCGATCGGTCCGTCATTGTCAAGGAGGTCGGGAAGTTGCGGACTGGACGGCAGTGTGCGCTCAGGCGCGGCACAGTTAATGAGCAAGGAAGTCTCTTTTTGGACTATAAATAAGGATTAGGGCAACTGCAAGAATTCACATGTCTAAATGTCCCATACTTAAAACAAAGGTAGTATACACCATTTGCTTTTGCTGTAATTTTCAGAAATAAATGGATTTTGGGATTAGTATTTTATAGCGTGCTATCAAATACTGTAGCACTGACCTGTTTCAGGTTATGCATGCATAGATGCTGGGAAAACAGAGAGAAAAAAAACATGTTCCAGTAGTCTGGCTCCCTGACCATACTTCAGACAAAACGTAACAATTGATAGAGTCAGGGAATTATAAGGTCGGGGAACTAGACTATTTCCGACGATTGTCGGCCGACAATCGTTGAAAAACGATATAAATGTTCACTTTTCTTGAAAACGACAGAACACAAGGTGCCATGATTTCACAGGATCCTTGAGACTGCTATTAACTTACAGTCTCGTACAGTATTTCGCAATAATTCAGTATTTTTTTTTTTTTATGTTTGCGTTTCTCATTCTAATATTGGGCATCTGCAAGGAGAATACCCACAAGAATTTAATTAGTCCTTGGGATGATTATGTAATTAAACAATGTAACTGCAAGGGGACCTTTTCTTGGACGTACTCATTAATGTTCTTTTTCGGTTGAGGCATTTACAATCCAAAAAAAGATCAAATTTTTACTTATTGTAGCAGTTTGTATATTTATATGGCTGGCTACTATTAAAAGCTCTCAAGTAAACCAGAAGTACAAACATAGAAAATTGACCCCGAACTTAAAGTTAATTTAAAAAAATCCTTCAGTTTGTATGCACAAATCAGCTGTGACACTGAAGCTTTTAGTTTTTTGACATCACTTTTGTGCTCATGAATATGTACATTCATATTCGCATAAAATCCAAAACATTTGCTAAAAAGGGCATATCTTCAGAATTCCACCAAAGGTTGAAAAAATGGTCTTTAATTAGATGTACAGATGTACATGTTCTGTATATACGTTCGAGGACAAGAGGAGAAAGAAAATACAAAGGAATCTTTCTTGTCCTCGGGAGTCGGTCTTTTGTTGAAATCAGTCCTCAGGCGTAAAAATACGTGCTTAGTCTTTGTGGTTGGGTTATATTAAAGGAACAATAGGAAACACAAAGCATTGTCCTCAGTAGTATAGGGAAAGTACGACTGTGTGCATGGTGTGGGTTTAAGTATTTAAACTTCCCATTTCATGTGACCTTTAAAAAAAAAAATATTTTTCTGTTCCCCCCCCCCCCCAGCTCTTGATGCCTGCGTGGACAATGGCAACCCGTGTCTGAACAGCGGGACATGTAGCCTGCTTCCAGGATCCTGTTTCCAGTTCACGTGCAGCTGCGACGGCTGTTACACTGGCTCCAGATGCGCGACGTGTGAGTAGCACTGATAGCACAATAGATCCATGATGCAATGACGTCACATTGTGTTGACCACATTTGCATAAGTTGGGACATTACCACGTCGTAGTATATAGTTTCCGCCTGACGAATTGTACATTGTACGTAGAGGCTTATTTTGCCATTGTTAACCCCCTTGAATACCGACAACGGCCATAGCTCATTGTTTGAAAGAGACGACCTGGCCGGTCGACATCTGTAGGGGCATTCCTGCATGTACTCAATCCATTCATGTTTCAACTATATTGTTCTTGAATGGGAGTGTAAAGAATACCCCTTGAGTACGGTATTTTACGGGAGACGTCGGGGTGCCGCGGCGGCTCTGGCAGCAAAGCGAACTGCTACAATGTGTTTGTGCAGTCAAGCGTAACCTATACACAATAATCCAACAATGGATTGAAACTGTACAAACATCGGCCAACGGCGTCATCCGGCCTGGTGGCACTGTTTTTTTTGTGCCATATTCCGTCATCCGTATGCAAGGGGTTAAAAAGCAAGCCCTTGCAGTGATGTGGCTGTGGTAAATGATGGTAAATGTAAATATGGTTCATTTTCGAAGTGAACAAAGAAAACTGGCAGGAGCGGGATTCAAACCTGCGACCTCCGGAATACCATACCGGCAGCTCTACCAACTGAGCTATAGAAGTTAAAAAGTCGTATCCTCATTGAGTGATCCCCACAAGGTCGCTTCCCGGGCCCGGGTTGTATCGTAAAATGGGGTGTGATCCCTGGCTTTACGGCATTCTGGGTTTATGACTTCTGACTAGCGCCCACCCGAACAAAGATACTGACAATTTGGGAGACCGCCAACATAGGGCAAGATAGCTCAGTTGGTAGAGCGCCGGTATGGTATTCCGGAGGTCGCAGGTTCGAATCTCACTCCTGCCAGTTTTCTTTGTTCAATTTGAAAATGTATTCAAATTTACCTAGTCAGTTTCCCGACGTAATATATGAAGCACTGTATACTCAGTGCTTTCCGAGAGCCTGTGTGAACAAATTCACAGGCTTACTCGGGTGGGATTCGAACCTACGACTTCCTGCTTACTAGTGCAGACGTCTTAACTGAAAGCACTGAGTATACAGTGCTTCAAATATTACGTAGAGACAGGGCAAAAGAGAAAACATCTCTGTTCTAATTTACATCATCCCCCGACGCAAACATTCTATCTTCTGACAAATTAAATATGGTCGTTTTGTCAAGTTTTGGACAGTGTACTCTTTTTATTCTCAGGAGGGGACGCTCTACAGACAAAGCACACCTTCTAAAAGTTGAGAAAAAAACTTCCTCACCACCTTTTGAGGAAGACATTAAAACCAACACGAAGAGATTAATTTACCACATGGTACAAACTCTGCCCTTGGGTGGCTCATTGCTGAAATATTCTTGAAATATTTTCTTTTCTATTTTTTTGTTTCAGTGCTGGACCCCTGTGTCGGCAACCCCTGCTTGAATGGTGCTACGTGCGGGGCTACGTCGTGCACGACGTTTGAGTGTACATGCAGTGGCTGCTGGGGAGGTGATCGCTGTAACGAGTGTAAGCAGTTACATTTAATTTTCACCCAAAACCATATCCTCAGCATGTGGACCTATCCAGTGGACAGGAAAAGAATCATTTTGTACAGACAATTGCTCAGCTGCCAAACAGTACAGATTTTCCGTATTTTCTACGAAAATATACAAAAAATACAGAAGTATGAATTTTTTGTTTTATAATACAGATTTTGTGAAATCTGACCATGATAATGTTTTGTCATGCAAATTATGCGATTATACTGCACGTGTACTGGCTCATTATTGCGATCCCAACCGAACGGTTCGTTAAACTCACCAGGCACGCAGCGTGTCCCCTTTTTGTTGTTGAGATCCATGTAAGTATGCTGAATTTCATTCTCACTGTTAACCCCTTGGGCACAGTATTTTACGGGAGACGTCGGGGTGTTGCAGCGGTTCTGGCAGCCAAATCGAACCGCTACAATGTGTTTGTGCAGTCAAGCATGACATAAACAATAATCCAACAATGGATTGAAACTGCACAAACGGCGGCCAATGGCGTCATCCGGTCTGGTGACACTTTTTTTTTGCGTCCACAGACGTCATCCGTACGCAAAGGGTTAAGAACCATTACCGTTTCAGCTGTGCGTCCGAAAAAAAAAAATGAATTTCAGGTTTAAATTTCATTAAAAATACAGATTTTTTTGGGGGAAAAATACTGATTTTTTTTTTTGCTTTCTAAACACTGAAATGAGTTTGAAAAGGCTGGCAGCTCTGCAAACGATGCCAATTCCATTCAATAAAACTTTATTGTAATAACATAAACCTTTTGTAAAATTTTCTAATAAATATTGTGCACTTATTATTCTCTTCTGACAGTTATCAACCAGTGCGTACCCAATCCGTGTGACAATGACGGCTTCTGCAGATCTGTGGCCGGATCCTGCACTGACTATGAATGCAGCTGTAGTTTGTGTTTCACTGGACCTACCTGTGATATACGTAGGTTTTTAATTTACGACCCAACTGTTGTTTCTGTTAACCAGTTCGGGTCGGATGACGTGTATACACGCAAGGGTTTTTGCGGTATTCAGAACGGATGACTGATAAAACACTCACTTGATCGAGGCCGGTAATATCTGTCAGCGACCCGCTCACAGCGAATGAGGCCGGCAATATCAGGTTGTGCTACCCGCAGATTATGGCCTGATTCCACCTGAACCCGGCTGGCATCGAGGTTCGTGAAAAATAATCCCCTGCCTGGGTCCGGTGAATGTCAAAATAATCCCGGCACGAACTTGTTAAACTGACCGTTTATAGTAACTGTAGAGAAAAGTTAACATCAAAATCGAAGGAAATTGGGCGAGAATACATACTTTTGGTCACATCATATAGGGAGCTACAATGTTTTCTGACTGTCCTGAGCTGGGAAGCAAAAATAATAGTCTTGTGAAGGAAAAGGAAGCATTTCAATTTTTTTATTTTGTTTTTTATTTTAATTCTTTCTGTTAATGAAACCAAGGATTCCTCAAAAGCGCATATCAGACTGTAGGAAGAAATGTTAGAAGTGTTAGAAAACTCAAGAATTATATTCTGGGTAAAAATCCAAGAAATCAGGCATAGACTGCGACCCAATCCACACATTGATTCGGGTGGGATTGGAACCCAGGTCACAGTTGGTGGAAGGCAAGGGAAGTACCTTGTATCACTGTGCCAACCTAACACCTCGTAAATTACAACATGTTTACCATATTGATCCAAAATTGATCCAAAATAGGAATGAAAATATTGGCCTCAACTTCTAATCAATCTGTGATTCACATAGCTATACGGTAAAGACAGGCTTAAGAGTTCGTCGCTAGACTAGTGTTTGGTACTAAGCAGTGTTGTAGTATCGTACTCATACTCGAGTACATTTTTTGTTCTCATAAAAATGTACTCGTACTCGTACTTGCATGAACAAATTTTCATATAATCATACTCGTACTTGTACTCTGGGTGAAGTACTCGTACTCGTACTCGTACTCGTACTCTGGGTGAAGTACTCGTACTCGTACTCTGGGTGAAGTACTCGTACTCGTACTCGTACTCGTACTCGTACTCGTACTCATACTCTGGGTGAAGTACTCGTACTCGTACTCGTACTCGTACTCGTACTCGTACTCGTACTCTGGGTGAAGTACTCGTACTCGTACTCTGGGTGAAGTACTCGTACTCGTACGCGTACTCTGGGTGAAGTACTCGTACTCGTACTCTGTACTCTGTACTCTGGGTGAAGTACTCGTACTCGTGGAAATGTACTCGACTACAACACTACTAAGATATTCACATAGTGGTAAAATGTAATTGTGAAATCCCAAGACTTGCATGCTGTATTGCTTTCTCTCCATCCTCTGCCCCTGTAATTGTTAACTTGTCGTCTTGTTGTGATTTCTTGAATTAAATATGATCATCCTCAAAAAAGTATGTGTACTTGTTTTGTTTTCAGCGGTTGACCCATGCATCAGTAACCCTTGCCAGAATTTTGGAACCTGCAGCCAAGCACCCAACTCCTGTACCCAGTACATCTGCACCTGCCCTACCTGCTACAGGGGCATCAACTGTGAGACGTGTAAGTCTGGATTCAAATGGAAAGGAATCATAGACATCCAGTTTTAACTTGAGTTACAAGTTTATGTTTTTATACGTATAACCAAGTCTTAAAGCCGGAGTTGTAATCAAGTTATCACAAGTTAGAGGTCGATCACTAGTCAAACCGAGGTCAATCACAAGTCATTCAGAGGTCAAGCACAAGTCAATAGAGCACCGAAGTGATGATGTCAATGCAATGTTTGGAACCAGAATACTTTTGTTATGTGTTTGCATGACTGGCTGTTAACAAAGGAACAGTCAAAATTTACATTTGTCTGGAACCAGTTGTCATGCCAACTGACATCAGACTTCGGTACTCTATTACAAGTCATTCAGAAGTTTATCACAAGTCACTCAGAGGTCAATCACAAGTAAATCAGAGGCCAATCAAAAGTCAATAAGAGGTCAATCACAGGTCAATCCGAGGTCGGTCACAAGTAAATCAGAGGTCAATCTCAAGTAAATCAGAAGTCAATCACAAGTCAATCACAAGTCAATCATGTGTCAATCACAAGTCAGCTTGCAACTACATGAACATTATTTAAATACTTACATTTGAAGTCATCGGATAGTGGTAGTTTTCTACGTGTAGTTTACTGAAGCTAGAGGTCGCTATTTTTGTTTGATAGTAGAAGGTACTCCATGTCAAAGAGCACAATATTACTAAAAATCAGTCTTCCCAAATAACCCATCAACAGCATTTTGAAGGAATGGGTTCCAAAGGAGCTCTTTCATTTGGAAATTGAATTAAACATGAAACCTCCAAGCTAAGGTTGGAAGCGCTTTTTGTGAAGCTGCCTCTGTTTAATAGTGGGCTCGGTCCAAAATATACAGTAAAACTTTATGAAAAACGGCAGGATTTTGAAACAGAAAAATTACGACACAGCAGCTTATAACGCCATGGTGTCCTTTTGTTTATTTGTTATCAGTCCAAGATCCTTGCGACAATCACCGGTGTCAGAACGGCGCCTCCTGCCAGTCAAGTCCCGGCGTCTGCAGCGACTACACCTGCGCCTGTCCAGCCTGCTATACCGGCCAGTTCTGTGAAGCCTGTAAGTAGGAGAAAGAGAACTGACCTATCACAGTAGACTTGCATCGAGGCAGCTTGGGAAGTGTTCCAATCACATTTAGTTTGAAGGGGAATGTGCAGAATAACCACACAATTACCACACAAAATTTCATAACGTTGTCTATTAAAGGAATGTGGTTAATAACTTGTGCATGGAGATAGGTAAATTTTACACTGAATGAACAGAAACGTAACAAGTGTTGTACTTGTAGGGATGCACAACCAATGTTTCGGAGGAAGTTGGGGGGGTGGTGGGGGGGGGGGGGGAGAAGTAAATTGTACAGAAGCACATTGTTAATTTGGTTGGAGAAGAGTTGGGCTCATTCTTACAATGGTTCCTTCCAGAGATCTGTTGCTACTCTTAGGCTGTGTCCGAAACGGGCTTCCAGAGCTACGGCTACGGCTATTGTCGGCATTTCTTCACGTAGTTGTAATGGCCGCACACCTAGACAATAGCCCTAGACAAGAGTTTCGGATGCGGCCTTAGTCTGTTCTGCAGATATTTTTATGGTGAATGTTCCACCGGCTTGTCCAGCTTGGTTCCTCCAGTTAGGGTGTTTAAGAGTGAAACTCAGCTTTCTGCCTGTTCCCATTGATATACTCTAGCTTGTACCTAGATGAGTGTAGAATGAAAAGCTATTCCCTCGTTCTGTATCTCTATGGAATTCTTTGCCTGGTGCATGTCTCCCTTCATCGTATGATCTTTCCTGCTTCAAGAGGAATATTAATTCCTACCTCTTGTATCTTTGATTCTTTTTTTTCCTTTTGTCAGAGTTGTATTCGAGTCCCTGCAAGTCCTTTCACAAGTCCTTTCTCAAGCCCAGTCAGAAGTCCTTTCATAAAGCCGGTCACAAATAACTGGATGAACAATGACAAAGGAATACCTTTGTCAAAGCTCATTTGAATAGCTTGTGATTGGAATGAGGACTGGAGGGTTTGTGATGGACTTGCAGGGACTTGTAAAAAGGCTTGCAGGGACTCGAATACAACTCTGCCTTTTGTAGGACTGTACCTCGAGTGGCTTTCAGCATTATTGTTTGGGCCGAACTTTTATTGAAAAAAAACAAACTACAATCCAACTTTATTTGCCTGCATAACGGGTTCCAGTGGGATAAAAGAGGAAGTACCAATCCGTTCGGCACCGCTCTGTAAACATTTCTATAATATACCGCATTGTGATTATTATCTCTCATTTTCCAGTTATGAATCCGTGCAACAGTTTTCCCTGCCAGTCCGGCGGCACCTGCAACCGTGTACTAAACACCTGTCTGGATTATACTTGCACCTGCCAGAACTGCTACCAGGGGCCAAACTGTGAAATATGTGAGTCCGATTTTACCGGTATTTTCGTGTTTTACCCTTCTTTAATTCTGAACTTCCCCTAAAGTTACGCAACAAATTGATGTGACATCGATCTATTATTTGATTTCGCGGGTTCGAATCCTGCTCCAGTTTTCTTTGTTCACTTTGAAAATTCATTTAAATTGTTTTAGTCAGTTTCCCTTGTTGGGTGTTTGATGATATTGTAAGGTATAAAGTCGTATCCTCATTGAGTGATCCCCACAATGTCACTTCCCAGGGTGTATTGTAAAGTGGGGGCGTGATCCCTGGCGATACGGCTTCTGATAGGTTTGACCTCTGGTAAGCCCCACCCAACCCCCCCCCCCCCCCCCCAAACAAAGACACTGACAATTCGGGGAGACCGTCAACATAGGGCAAGATAGCTCAGTTGGTAGAGCACCGGTACGGTATTCCGGAGACCGCTTCTGCCAGTTTTCTTTGTTCGGTTTGAAAATTCATTCAAAATAACCTAGTCAGTTTCCCTTGCGGTCTGTTTGATATTATAATCTCCTTTTTCACAATCTTTTCTAATACACGATAGTGTGCTAACTTCCATCGTAAGGTTTTGTCTAGGAAATGAATCATTTGTCCACACTTTTCCCCCTGCTTCTTTATGTAGTTTTGGACCAGTGCAGCCCCAATCCCTGTCGGAACAACGGTTTCTGTAATGTGGTACCAGGGACGTGCAACCAGTACACGTGCCAGTGCCAACCGTGTTTTATCGGCAATGACTGCTCCACAAGTAAGTCATCTTTGATGCATTCTCTACATTGCTTCATGTCCATTAGGGATAGTAGGGGGTGGTAAACTCCAATGTCAAAATTTGAAGACGTCGATGATTAACACTTTCAATACAAGCATTTTGACACCAAAAGTAAAGCTGTATCTCTTAAATAACCCCCCCCCCCCCACCCCTTGAAATTCAAAATGAATGCCAAAAACACCCAAAACTGCTACAAATGGAAACATTTGAGTCACAGTGGCATGTAGAAAACTTAGTAAGATGCCAGCTTGTCAAGGCTTTGCTGGAATTTCTCATATTCCAGTAATGTTCGGTCAGGGGGCTAAACAAGTCAGTCATATTTAGCACTTTAATACCGACTGAGCGTGTAATACGGATTTCGTAAAATACGGATTTTGTATAATATAGATTTCGTATAATCCAGTGCGTATATAATACAGATTCGTTTTTTGGGGTGGGGGGTTATTTTCATGCTAGATACCCACTTCCTGTGCAAAATATCTCCCAAATGACCCAATGCATCACCCCTGAAGTGGACGTAATCATATTCCAAAATTTTGGTTTTCATCCCTATTATCACCCCATACTATTAGGGAGGCCATCCTTTTAGACAGGCGGTAATGTCAGTGGTACCTCTGTTTTTCGCTGAGGTACCGTTCAGTGCTTTGCATCAGGTTTTTCAATGGAAATAACCAGCATTAAAATTAATATGAGGTCAAACATGAGTGGAGAACTCATTAACTTTCTGTGGTTATTGAATATTCTATTATGAAACCACCTGTGGTTAGTCACAAATCAAGAATGAGTTCATTATCAACCAGCTGGCGGGTATACCAGTACTTTAACCCTAACCCTGCCAGACGCAGCACAGTACATCTGTGTTGACAGCTCCACTTTGCTGGACTCTGCACACAGTATGTGAAAAAGTATGCAATCTGATGCGTCTGGCAGGGTTTCTAGCCAAAATACCCTGGAGGGTAGGGAAAAAACAAAAACAGCGGTACCGTTAATAATACCTCCTGTTTGAATAATAATGGCCTTCCTTAGTGATGCAAGTCTTAATTCCGGCCTCAGTATTGAAATCAGACTCCAGAATACAGAAAATTAAATTTTTCCCAAGGCACCTTGCTATAAAATCCAACAGAAAGTGTGACAGCAAAGTGCAAAGCCTGCAGAATCTGAAATAAAAAAATAATGGCTGTCATAAAATCCAAGAGAAATTGCCCACTATTGGATTTATTATGGTTAGGGTTAAGTTGCATATATATAAGTTTGAGAATCTGACAGCATTGTAGGAAACGCGACTGCGAACATTGCACTCGGAACAAGATCACACACCACCTACCAGTCGGGGTTTACAAGAAGATGACGTAATTTGACGCGACGTAGAAGACGACCAAAGATGGCGGATGATTTGACGAAGCATGAAAGTCGGCTTAATGTTGCCTAAAATTCCCTTCCAAATGTTTTTAAATATATATAAAAGCTTTTTCTGAACAAACTAGGGGAAAATGCAGTCTAAATATTGTGCTTCCTTAATTATTTTGCGTCTGAAATTCAGGTTTTTGAAACGAATGCTTGTATAACGTACATGGGCGCAGCCATTACATTTTGCGTGGTTACCAGCGATAGATGGCGCTCTTGGCTAACAGACGTTCTTTGGCGTTCGAGCGGCCGAAACACGAACGAAGACACGAGTTGTTCTTGAGCAAACAAGAACAACTCGCCCGAACTCGGCCGTAGAGACTGTATTGAATACCCACATCTCCATAGCAACAACAATAAGCCACCTTATTGTGGGACAGGCAAATTATCATATTTTTATTGTATAAATTTGTCCCACGACATGGCTGCCACGTTATCTTATCTTTTCCTCTCCCAGGGCTGGACCAGTGTGCTCCCAACCCATGTCAGAACCAGGGCACGTGTCAACCAGTCGGTTCGGTCTGCGGTGACTACATCTGTCAGTGTCCGGAGTGTTACAGAGGAAGGGACTGTGAAACACGTAAGTCGTCAAGCAAATTACGGACTGGTTGGAGAGAAGCACCCTCTGCTTAACCAAACGTGCCAACTAGTATGAATTTTCTGTATTTTATATGGATTTTTTTCCTGAAATACGGCAATAAGGATGTATGGAATTAAATACAGTTTCAAAAAAGTCATCAATTCTTGTTCGTACATAGACGGCATGGAAGGACATACAAGCTTTTAATATACTGCTCTCGGTTGCATCATGAGGCAGGTTCGATTCCCACTTGTTACTTTCCACATGTTTCGCGGTTTTAGGTCACATATCTCAGCACGGGCGAAAGGTTAAAAACCAAATGAATTCATTAAAGTTACATAATTTGTTTGTAATTAGGTGTTGACCAGTGTGCCAACAACCCGTGTCGCAACGGAGGCATGTGCGTTCCAGACCCCAATTCCTGCACGGCGTACCAATGTCTATGCTCCGGTTGCTACATCGGCACGTTCTGCGAATTTCGTAAGTATGCACGTAATTTTTTTTTCTAAAGGAGGTGGGTGACTTCGAAAGTAAGCACAGTCAGAAGAAAATGTTGTTTCAAGTTTGTTCCTTAACCCTAAACTACCCCAAGCCTTGCAAACTCCAACAGCAGTTTTGTCAAGTTTTGATGGGTTCAGTACTGCAGGGGCCTTGTTGCCCCAATTTGTCCAAAGAATGTGCCATAGGTATACTGCACAGTGTTGGATTTTGACAGGTTGAGGAAGCCTCCTAGTAAAAATGCCTAGGGGGTTAGGGTTAAAGATCACTCCTTCATATGGTGTAGAACTGAAAGTTAAATGTGCCTGAATAGAAAAATGTATGTCTGTTTTCTGTTTTGGCCCTCTTTATCCAACAGGAAACCTAGACAAACGGCACTCCATACACAGGACTGTATATAAATAGCTTTGAATACAATTTTCTAAACATATTGTAGTAGCATATAAATATGACGGTATGATTATTATTATTATTATTATTATTTATTCGGCCAAAATACGCAACAATCATACAGACATACATGAGAGTAATCAAATAAATCAATATATAATAGGATAGGTAACAGGATGTCTAGTTTATAAATGAACAGACTGAAATTAATAAATGGATTGATTTAAAAAGCAGGAGTAAGTGGCTGGGGATGGGAGAGAAGAGAATGGGTATGGGTGTAGAGAGCAAAAATTGAAAGTCCAAGTAACAACTAATAAAGCAGCAATTGAACACACAGGCTAATAATTAAAGGCAACATTAATCGTAAAGGCAAGAAAGAAACATGACAAAACAAACAATTCATTCTAAGATGGCCAGGATTAATAAAAGCGAACCTAATCACTAAGGATCTGAGAATGCTTTTTCAGTTAATATTGTGTGGAGTACAGGCAGCAAAAAACACAAAAATAGTTTGTCGAAATATGGAGAAAATAGCCGTTGTTTTGATGTTTTGTGTGTAGTTTTATTGCGGAATAAACTCGACATTGATGTAAAGCAACTGTGGTGCAGGTAGAATTAATTCCACATTGGTATTGAAAAAGGTTTTCTAAAAAACACTTTTTATTGGTCTTGAGCCAACTGGACGTGAATTAATCCTATCTCCGAATTTGACCGTTTTAATTTTGCAACTTGAATTTCTCGCCCTCTTTTCAGTGCAAGACCCATGCTTGGCCCAACCCTGCTTGAACAGCGGTGTATGTTCGCGACTCGGCGGTACGTCGTGCACTCAGTTTCAGTGTAGCTGTCCGACGTGTTTCAGGGGCAACCAGTGCGAAGAGAGTAAGTGTTAAAAGTTCAGCCATCATGCCTGTCTGCTTGAAGGACTCGGGTCTAGGGGGCTTGAGTTTTCGTTTCAGGGGAGGACCAATTCAGTAACGATTTCCACGTTTACTGGCCAGAAAGAATAAGTGTTTTGAATGAGTTTTAACCCCTTGTTTACAGGTTATTATCAGGAGGTGCCGGGGCGACCTGTGCAGCCAAGCGAAACGGACACAATGTGCTTGTGCAGTCAAGCGTAACATACACAATAATCCAACAATGGATTGAAACTGCACAAATAGCAGCTGTAGGCGTCATCCGGCCTGGTGGCACTGTTTTTCTTTTTTGCACCATTTGACATCATCCGGGGGGGTATTTTTAAATTATTTATTTGTTTTTATTTTTATTTTTTTTAAATTGAAATCACTAAACACATGGCTACAAGCCACTTCAGATAAAGGGTTACTTTTAGAGGTGGTAGGATTGGCGACATTTTGCATTGCGAACCCTAAAATAGAGGATAATTCTTCAACAGATTCCAGAGAAATTATCCCAGTTTTCAGACCTGTAGACCCAGGCGGGGTAACGTCCATCATTGGAGAGACCAACCACCTTCCCCACTACATGGGGGTGAAATGAGGCTGGTGTGGTTTTGTAGTTTTATTCCTAAAGGAGGGATATAGGGATGGGTGGTGTTTAGTTCCTTCTGATGCTTCGGTTAAAAGAAAAAAAATTCCTCTTATTCAATTCCTCTAATAGTCCTCGTGTTTGAATTTGACTTTTGTTTTAAGAAATACTGTTTTTTAATTGTTACTTTTTCTAGCAATACAAAAGTTGCTCGCTTTTGAATGACAACTAGGCTGAAAAACAATCTGCCCATGTTTTAGTTATCAAATAATTACTTGACGAATGTCGATTTTTGCAGCTCATTAAAATAATTCAGTTCCTAGTGCAGGGCATGTCTTTTGTGCATGAGAGGAGGGAGAGCTACCAAGAGAAGAAATGCCTATTTATTTAATATTGTTATTTAAATAGCTGGATCAACCGTTGGTGTTTACTTGTTTATCTTATCTTTTGTACATGTACCCTGTGTATTTTGTTAATTTAGTTTGTAGTTTGTGCAGGCACTCCGTCACACAACTTTGCCTCTTTGGTTTGCGCCGCCAATTCCCACTTCTTTCCATTCCTGTTTACTTACTTTTTCTGTTGTTTACTGGAATTGGAAATAAATGTTGAAATGTTGGGAGAGAGTTCCATATATGGATATATCCGGCCATCACTTGGACCTCGTGCACAAAGTCTATGGGCCATGACAGAAAAAGTCAAAAGTATTTTCAAAGAAAAAGTTGAAATTGTTTCCCTCCTAATTAAATTCATGTTTCTTCATCAGATTTACACTTTTGGTAGTTTTTAAGTCATATTATTCAGGGAAAATAAGTGATGGCCAGATATGGAACTCTTTCCAAATGTTGATAAACAAGAGGATTGCAAATGCCCAAAATATAGAAAGGTTTGGAAAGAGTTCCATATCCGGACATCACTTATACCTCGTGCACAAAGTCTGTGGGCCATGACAAGTATTTTCAAAGAATAAGTTGAACATTTTTCCCTCCTAAATTCGTGTTTCTTCATCAGATTTACACTTTTTGGTAGTTTTTAAGTCATATTAAGGGAAAATAAGTGATGTCCGGATATGGAACTCTTTCCAAAGGTTTTTGTAGAAGAAACAAAAAATTGAATTTGTTTAAAAGCACAGACAGTATATCTTTAATCCTACCCTACCCTAACCCCCCCCCCCCCCCCCCCCCCCCCCCCCCCCCCCCCCCCCCCCCCCCCGGGTGCATGTAAAATCGTTTTAAAATTGGAGGATTTAGAGCTGTAATAAGGTTGATTGTTAAACTTTTGAATTTTCTTCCCAGCAATCAACGCTTGTGAGCAATCCATGTGCCAGAACAATGCTCAGTGTGTTAACTCCAATCAGGTGGGCAACTGTGTGGACTATACCTGCTCTTGCAGGGGATGCTACGCGGGAACCTACTGTGAAACACGTAAGAGTATGCTCTTTCTATTTCACTGCTGTAAAGTGTGCAATTTGGCCGCATGATCCAAAGAGGTTTGGTGGGAATACATTAGGGCTGTGCTTCCGGACCCGTTATCCGAACGGGGAATGATCAGGTCGGGGAACTAGACTATTGCGCACGTTTGTCGGCCGCTTGGAAATTGATACAAAAATTCCAGGTGCCATGATTTCACTTGAGACTGTAGGTATTTCATTATAATTCGGTCACCCGGAGGTCGCAGGTTCGAATCCGGCTCCTGCCAGTTTTTTTTGTTCACTTTGAAAATGTATTCAAATTTACAGAGTCAGTTTCCCTTGTGGATTGTTTGACGAATGATAAGTTAAAAAGTCGTATCCTCATTGAGTGATCCCCACAATGTCGCTTCCCAGGTTGTATCGTAAAATTTAGCGTGATACCTGGCTACACGGCATTCTGGGTTTATGACTTCTGACTAGCGCCCACCCGAACAAAGATACCGACAATTTGGGAGACCGCCAACATAGGGCAAGATAGCTCAGTCGGTAGAGCACCGGTACGGTATTCCGGAGGTCGCAGGTTCGAATCCCGCTCCTGCCAGTTTCTTTGTTCACCTCCCAGTAAATAGCGTGTAGTTGCATATTATTATAGTTATTCTTCAGCTTATTTTTGGTGTATTTTCTATCACTCCACAGCCATCGACCTGTGCCTCAACACCCCATGCCTAAACAGCGGCGCGTGTAACTTGGATGCCGGATCCTGTACTGAATTCACTTGTACCTGCCCAGAGTGCTACGTCGGCAGCTTGTGTGAAATCTGTAAGTCGTGTTGTACCCTGTGTCACGTTGGGAAATTCAACCTCTTAAATATGGACAACGGCCACGGCCACGGCCACAGCCACAGCCACAGCCACAGCCACGGTTTAAAAAAGACCACCTGGCCAGTTGACATCTGTAGCCGCATCCCTGCACTTAACCCTATCCATTCATTTTTGAAGAATATTGTTCTTGAATGGGAGTGTAACGAATAGATGGATTTTTTTTTTCAAACAAAGCTTTCATTCACACGAAAGGTTGACTCCAAGTGCGATGAATAGGACCACTCTATTCAGTGTGGCGCCTATTGTTTGCGATAACGCTTGGCTGCACAGCCCATTCTTGGCATACCAGCACCCCAATAATAAGCCGGACCCCAGGGGTTAACAAACCTGTTTAACCTTTAAATTCTGCTGGAATGGGTCATCTTTTTGGTCATCAACACGAGATTGGTTTTACTTGGTTGGTTGGATATCACTGATGTTTGTAGCTTTCTATTTTTGCATTAACCCTAACTCCCTAGGGTGTGTGGAAAATCATATTAAAATTGGAGGATTCAGGACAGTTAAGGTTAAAGATAATATAATACAACAGTTGCAAACATCCAAAAACCAAACTACCGAATGATTATACCTTTATATACTTGACTGTAAGTAAATAATAGTCTCAAGCATCCTGTGAAATCATGGCACCTGGTGTGCTGTCATTTTCAAGAAAAGTGGAATTTTTGTAGCAATTTCCAGCGATGGTCGGCCGACAATCTTTGGAAATAGTCTACTTCCCTGACCTGATAATTCCCCACGTCCATAAATTGCTCTGTTTTGTCTAAAGTAGGGTCAGGGAACCAGACTTCAAGAACGGCATGTTTTTTTCTCTCTGTTTTCTCGGTTTCACCAGCATCTATGCACACAAAACTTTAAACAGGTGACTGTATTTGCTATAAAATACTAACCCCCAAATCCATTCATTTTCTTAAAATGACAGCAAATGCAAATATGTGACCCACTCTGCAAAAAGGGCCATTATGTTGCAAAATCTGAAAATAGTGTTTTATATATAGCTGGAAAGGCCATTTTATAAGCTTTCATATGGTATATGTCTAAGGCCTGTAGCATTTTGCATTCGTGAGATATTTGGAAATTTGCATGTTTGTTTTCAGGAATTTCTTGAAATGACTTAAGGAGAAACAAGCCATTTAAAAAAACAAAAAGCAAAGCAGTAGATTGAAGCACTCGACACAAACACATTCTTTTTCCGAACTGTATTCACTGAAATCAAAGATTTTGGTTATGAACTAGGATAATATAGGTATCAAAGATGCAAAAAAATCCCTATCTTAAAAAATCACTTGTTTGAAGAATTGTTCACCCTCTTCACATAGAACGGCCCATTATGCGGGAAAGCATACAGCGAATTTTGTGTCCTTTTTTGCAGAGCGGGTCACATGTTGTGTACTATCTTTAACCTTGATTGTAATTACATGTTGATCTTGCATCTTGCTCCCTGCCAGTTCTGGATCCTTGCCGGTTCAATCCCTGTGCCAATGGAGGAAATTGTGTGAAAACTTCCTGTACATCATACCGCTGTGGGTGCACCGACTGCTACACCGGGGGCAGCTGTCAAACAAGTAAGTTTTCCTTTCTGTGTTTGGCACAGAGCTATATTAAATTACTAGAGCGCTAACTCCCCATCTTAGGCGCGGAGATACTTTAAATCGTTCCTGCACGCAGACATTTTGAATTTTCGTGTGCGTGTTTGTAGAACATAATGAAATTAGATGGAGTGAATTTTAAAAGTGTACTCTAAATGCAACGAAGAAGTAGGCCTACAACATACGCAAACAACTTAAGCGCGTCATGGCGGTTATAAAATATCACGGCAAAAATCATCTGCAGCGCGGTACGCGCACGCGTTTGCGCTGTTTGCGCTGAGCAAAATGAAGCGCTCATTTACTGATTGTGCGTTTCGGGTTTCGGCGTATCAGCTTCGATAACGCAACTTTATAGAATACAAATGCAGATATGTAAATAGCCGTACAAAAGCCGTACAAAATTTCGAGTTTTCCATGGGTTTGTACACAAACATGGATGCACCCAGCAGGCATCACTTTGTACATGGAGTCAGCGCTCTAGTAATTTAATATAGCTCTATGGTTTGGCATAATCTTTGTGTGATGTCCTCTCAAGTGTTAGTAACACAGGGGTGATTTCTCTGGATTTTTCCTGATTTCAGGATTTTTGGTGAAACGTTTTTCAGATTTCCGGAAGATTTTTGGTGCTGTTTTTACCATTCCAAAATGACCTCTGCAACCTGAAACGGTCTACTTTTTATTCTAATAACCCTATTTTTGCAATTTTGAATTGTATCTTTGGTAGTTTTCTTCTTCTATTTTTCAGCAACACCGTGCCTCCGAATTAATGCTGTAATACAGTGGCTGGTAGGGCTGTCCCGAATATACCGAATATTCGATCGTCAACCGAATATTCAAATAACTTTTTGCCGTTTCGAATATTTGAAAAAATATATATGGACGTACAGACACGACTCTGATGCTATTTTAACAGAAAAGTTACTGCGCTTAGCATTTTTGTCGCCGGTAACTTTTTTGGGCGGAGGTTTATTGTTCCCGTTTGTAAAAACCTCGACAATAATTACTGCAAAAACGCAGGCTGGAGTTTGGTTTCTTGTTATCAGAACATTTTACATACTCGTAATGATCTTGATACAACAGGCGCATGTAAACAAATGACGATCGGGCGGTCCATAATATTGATCGTGGCACGTAAAACACCGGCGTGCTTTGCGTGCAACTTTTCACCGGCGCGGCATGCAGTTGCAGCTGACGCATGAAAAACTTGATCGGCGAGTATCAAATATTGAAATATTCGGTCAAACCCAGTTTTGAATAATCGAATACTAAATTATTTGAAAATGAGCAGCCCTACTGGCTGGTTGTGTGGAAGTGTTGTTGATCCGAGCGCCTTCGGGCTCTTTTTGTCTTTGATTGATTGCCCTTATCAGGAAAGAACCAGTGCGATCCCAACCCGTGTATGTTTGGTGGAGTGTGCGTGCCCGATGCTAACTCCTGCGAGATCTTCACGTGTCAGTGCAGCGGGTGCCACAGTGGCAACCTGTGCCAGATTGGTAAGTTACCTGTCCTCTGCAGTGTTGAAATGTTCAGAGTAAACAAGGACAATTGACAAAGACAGGATTTGAACCTGCAGCCTTTTTTTTCATTTTTGTTTCATTTATTGATTTTGCAAGTAAATAAAAAAAAAAAAAAAGGGTTTAAACATAAAAATTATACACAAAGCAAAAACACACATTGTAATCATAATTTTGATAAATGGAAAAAAAGACAGACACGAAGCTGCATAATAGAGTACCGAAGTCTGACGTTAGTTGGCATGACAACTGGTTCCAAACAAATGTAAATTTTGACTGTTCCTTTGTTAACAGCCAGTCATGCAAACACATAACAAAAGTATTCTGGTTCCAAACATT
Organism: Hippasteria phrygiana; assembly: GCA_037893225.1. Classification (NCBI taxonomy): domain Eukaryota; kingdom Metazoa; phylum Echinodermata; class Asteroidea; order Valvatida; family Goniasteridae; genus Hippasteria; species Hippasteria phrygiana. The sequence goes on along the minus strand of JAZGUH010000512.1, from coordinate 142,177 downwards.
GCATTGACGTCATCACTTCGGTGCTCTATATTACACAAAAACATAAGAAGCTTACACAAAAACATGAAGGAGCTTACAAAAGAACATGAAGGAGCTTACAAAAAAGCCGGATTACAAAAAAGCAAACTAATCTACTATTGAGTTGCTCTCCTTATGCTACAAACAAAAACACCAATAAAAAGACGAGCACATCAAACATACGATAGGCAGACAGACAATCAAACAGCCCTCAACAGAAACAGACAGACAGACAGACAGACAGACAAGCAACTCAGAAGACAATGGAACCTCTCCAGCCGATTTATTCATTGTTCTTTTTTTCCTCGCATACAAAATCAGCCAAAATTTCATTTGGAATTTTGCCTCGCATACAAAGATCATCTTCCCTTTGGCAGATACGTGTAATGGTAATGCGCCGTTGTGTACCTCTTGCAGATATTGACCCATGTCTGAACAGCCCCTGCCAAGCCGGAGGAGCTTGCAGTCCACTCCCTGGTGACTGCTCCCGTTACTCCTGTAACTGTCCGTCTTGCTTTCAGGGCAGTAACTGCCAAGACCGTAAGTAGGAGTACAATTTTATAGGTAGTATACAGCAATTGCTCTTGCTGTCATTTTCAGAAATCAATGCATTTGTGGGTTAGAATTTTATAGCAAATACGAACAATTTTCACAATGCATGTATTTTGACAAAATCCTTTTTACTTGGCAAAACACAGGTCTGCTGCTTCTCATGGTTTAAATTTGTTTATTTTACAGTTTGTACTGTCCTGGGTGGTTATTTACACTGTCTGGGACAGCTGTCATAATTGTTAACATATTTGCTCTGTTTATACACTAAATTTGCCCCCCCCCCCCTCTGTTGCAATTAAAACACTTAAAATCTTGGGGTTTTGCAAAAGTTGGGATCCTGTGCAGGATTCTAGCACTAATTATTCATAGATTGGACCAATTGGACCAATTGGACCAACGAAGGGTTAAAGCACTAATGATATGCAACAGTAAAACAATGCCAGTTTAGGAGGGAAAATGCACATGTGTGAGTCATTCTGTCACAGCATTTTGAGCAAGCTGGATCAATTTGCCCGCCACCACCCCAGCTCCTGCCTTCTTTTGCAGGTTTTATTTAAAAGTGGCGTTTTAACAGGATTCAAAGACAGCCATCTCCTATAATACATACATGATTTGACATGTATCATTTTTGTTTTGGTTATTGTTACCAGTTGATATTGTTACTGATATTGATGTGTGTTATAATACACTGTGATTTGAACTTTGTAAGGGGTCAGCCACTCCCTCTTATGTACCCATTGGGGTTGGCTGTGCTGTGTCATCTGCCATAGCACAACCATGGCTGTCCCCCAACATTATTATTCCTCTGCCTGGGTGCCCATTCATTAATGATTGGCCTGGGTGCCAAATGGCAATTGGTGTACATGTGTACATTGGACCTGGGTGCCATTGATTGTGTCGTTGATTTGGGCCTGTTTTAGCCCATATTCCCGATGCCAGCTTGCCCAAACAAATTCGGTATCTGGCAAAAAAGTTTCAATAAATTACTTGATGCTGTGGCTAAAAAGAGAAAAGATTGTCTTGAGTTTCGTCCATTAGTGAGTCCGAGTATAGTGTAACAGTGTACATGTACTGTATTACATTCGAGGACAAGAGGAGAAAGAAAATACAAAGGAATATTTTTTCGTGTTCAGGAGGCGGTCTTTTGTTAAAATCGTTCCTCGGACGTCAAAACACGTGCTTAGTCTATGTGAGTTTTTTAAAGTAAAGAAACAATAGGAAACACAAAGCATTGTCCTCAGTAGTATAGGAAAACACGACTGGGTGACCTGTTTAAAGTTTTGTGTGCATTTTGTGTGCTGGGAAAACAGAGAAGAAAAAAAGCTGTTTTTGTAGTCTGGATCCCTGGCCCTACTTTATATTAAAACGGAGCAATTTATAGACGTCAGGGAATTATCAGGTCGGGGAACTAGACTAGCTGGCTTGCACCTGTTCATGGATGTAACGAATTGCCAAACAAAATGTGGACTCACCAAAGTTGGTAAATTGGGGGAGGGGGGTATTTTTTTTTTAAAAGGTCAATTTTTTTCCAACGATGGTCGGCTGACCATCGCTGAAAATTGATACAAAGATTCCACTTTTCTTGAAACTGACAGCACACCAGGTGCCATGATTTCACAGGATGCTTGACACTATTATTTACTTGCAGTCGAGTAAGCTGTTTCGCAATAATATAGTACTTTTTGATGTTTGCAAATGTATATTACCTTTACGCAATACTGTAACTCCTTCAACCACTCCTGGTTTTGTAACCCCCAGATTCGGATTGTGTCAGATTTGTTAGACTTAAGTCCATTTTTTACCCGATATGCTTCAATCAACCTGCCATTTACGTACATATGTTTCTTTGTTGTTTTGTTAATTCAACCATTTTTGCTTTATCAGAGGTGGACTTGTGCCAGACGTCCAACTTCTGTTTGAACGGGGCAACGTGTAGCCAGCAGACCGATTGCTCCGGTATCACGTGCGAATGCTCACCGTGCCATACCGGACAATTCTGTGAACGACGTAAGATCCTCTGTCTCTATCAGTCAATATAATACTATATTCAGCGTGTCAAACTTAATTGCATATTATTTTGTGTGCTCCTCAGACGCTCCCTACATTTGCATATCATTAGCTTAGAACAACCATTCTCTTGCGTGTTTTACACAGCACACGTGAAGGAAGTTTAGGACATTAAACGAAGATTTAACCCTAACCTCCTAGGGTGCATGCAAAATCACATTTAATTTGGAAGGTTTGGGACTGTTAGGGTTAAAGATGATGTTGATTGCTAAGAGAAGTCTGCATCATTTTGTAGTTTTATGTAGATTGTATATTGTAAAATTAAACAGCCAATTATTTCTGCCATGGAATATAAAAAACGTGACTTTTGAGAGCTGCATGTATTTTTATCATTGAAGTCCCCTCTAGCCCAGCATAGCCCACTGGGGCAATTTGTCTATTAAGAAGGCGTCAAACAAATCTGACGTCATAACACAAACTCCCCTATTGTGTCTAGCCCAGACATTGTTGAATGTATTCCACTATTACCCCTGGTCCTTGTGCATGTAGGCATCAACTACTGTGCCAGTAATCCCTGCAGGAATGGCGGTGTTTGTCTGAATGGATGCCCTGGCTATACATGTCAGTGTAGCTCCTGTTGGACTGGTTCCGATTGCTCCACACGTGAGTATCTGTAACGAACTGTATAGACCGTTATCACATGTGTGCTAATACAGTAAAGCAGGTACGGTGATCACTTCAAGGCAGTCCCATATGTGTGGTTTTGTTTACACTTCATGCTATTTTTTTCTTTTGAGTGAAAAAGGTCTATAAAACCGCAACACCTAAATTAGGGAAGACATCCTTATTAACCCCTTGAATACGGTTATCGTTGCGAGGCGTCGGCGTGCCAGGGCAGCCTGTGCAGCCGAGCGAAATGGCCGCAATGTACTTGTGCAGTCAAGCGTAACATACACAATAATTCAACAATGGATTGAAACTGCACAAATACAGTGTTGTGCACAAGACCAGCACAAGACCAGCACAAGACCAGCACAAGACCAGCAGTCTTAATCCAAGTCTTAAGCTATTCAAATAAACTGTAACAAAAGCATTCCTTTGTCATGGTTTATGCCTGTTACTTGTGCCTGTTACAAGCTGGTCTTGTGCATGGTCTTGTGCATGGTCTTGTGCATGGTCTTGTGCCTGGTCTTGAAATGGTCTCGACTACAACACTGCGCAAATAGCGGCAAATGGCATCATCCGGCCTGGTGCCACTGTTTCTTTGCGTCATTTGGCGTCATTTGGCGTCATCCGTACGCAAGGGGTTGAACAGGTGGTATTATTACCGGTACTGCTGTTTTGCCCAGGTACCGCATTCAGTACGTTCCAACTTTTTAAACAGTAGAATAAACATGAAGTCACAAATTAAGCAGAAAACTAATTAACTTCTTCATCAGTAATGAATTATTCCATGACAAAACTGCCTGTGTGTGTAGTCACAAATCAAGAAAGAGGTCATTACCAGAGCCACTCGGCAGAATACCACTGCCTAGAGGTATGGAGCTAAAAATGCCAAAAAATAATAATAAAAGATGCAAGAGGTAGGAATTAATATTCCTCTTCAAGCGGGAAAGATGGTAAGATGAAGGGAAACATGCACCAGGCAAAGAATTCCATAGAAATACAGAACGAGGGAAAAAAGCTACTGGCATAGCTTTTTGTTCTAAATCTAGGTACAGCTAGAAACAAGTTTCGCACGTAACCCTTTCCTTACCCTCGACAAGGAAACCACACACCAGAGCATCCAAACAAATATATTCACCATGTTTCAAGGAACTGTTGTACTTGTGTTTGTCGCTGTCCATACATGATCTCTATACCAACAGAAAGAGCTTGTTCAGATCTTTGTAAAGGTGCTATAAGATTCATGTGTCACCTAGAAAAGTGCAACACTAAGAACTTCATTATTTTTAGTAATTCATTATCCACTCTACAGGCCCTAACAAATTGCAACATGAATCATCATCCTTATATAGTGGACGTTTTAAACAAACTAACACAGCTGCATTTAAACGACTACGATATCATCTTCTGCTGGGTCCCAAGCCATGTTGGCCTATCAGGAAATGAACGAGCAGATGCTGCGGCTAAACAAGCTCTGAACTTACCACTTCACCCATGCCTTATTCCCGATACTGGTTTCAAACAATCTATTTGGTCATACACAAGGAACATATGGCAAGCATCATGGTCAACACAAACATCAAATAAGCTTCACTTTATACAACCTGACCTTGGCTTTTGGCAACCCTATAGGAACTTGCCAAGGCGAGATCAGGTGGTTTTGACTAGATGCCGCATAGGACATTCCATGATGACACATTCTTGGTTGCTGAAGGCAGAACCTCGCCCAAAATGCATCCCCTGTGATAACCCAATGTCAATTCACCATATGATTGTAGAATGCCAGGAATACTCCCTTGTCAGACAACGGTATTTGAATGCAGCAACTTTAAAAGATATTCTTGACAGTGAATATCATAATGTACTTACATTTCTGAAAACAGCTGGACTGTACCAACACCTCTAACTCCAGCGTTACGGAAAGCAGCTGGACTGTATCTATTTTTTTATACACAGAAATTATTTTCTCACCAACTTTATATTCAATGAACTAGTGTTTACTGAATCTTTTGAATGTTGCCAGTTTACGTTGTACTTTTGAATGTTCGCATATCCTTGTTTTGGTTTTTAATTAGACATGTTCTCGCCGTGAATATGACCCTGGATGTCGGCACGGCGTTAAACCAAAAACTCACTCACTCACTTCATGTGTCACCATTACAATATTTTGAGAAAACTCTATCTGAACATTCCTTGTACGGTTATGTGTATGGAGTGCCATTTGTTCATGTGACAAACAACTTTCCTGCTTGATAAAACGGGCCAGAAGAGAAAGCAGCCATAACTTCCCTAATTCAGCAGTTAGGACTTTCATTTTTACACCGAATGAAAGAGTAATTTCCATTGAACAAACTTTACGCACAACCTTTTCCTTTTTAATCAACTGCTGTGGGTGAAATCTTTGGTTGAAATTACAGCCATTCAGCAAGCAGTCGGCTGCTTTTTCTGCTTGAGTGAGCCAATATACAGTGTCGTACTGAAAGGGTTAAACCATGGAGGTATTAAAAATACCTCCATGGTTAAACCACCTGGTTGTAAACTGCTACAGCAAAACTGATTCAGAGAAAAGACGTGTTAGAGTTTTTTATAACACCTCATCCACAGATTCTGTGTCTTGATTGGCCGAGAGCGAGTCACATGGCATTTTCTATTTTTGCTATCTTCCTGTGCACGGCCAAAAGTACTATACCCGTAGCAACCAAAGTACTATACCATTAGCAACCAAAGTACTATACCCATGGCGCAGTATTTGTGTGCAGATGCAGGCGGGTGTGCGCGTTGAGCGTTGCGCATAACGCGTATTGTTCCAAAGCGCCAGCGCTACAGAGCTGGGTTCAAACATTTCGTTAAGGGGTGGTTTTAAAAAGAGCAAATAAATTTTCCACTAATTTTGTATTGAAACAGAAGTACATTTTAACTATATTTAGATTTAAATAATGTTAACATTTAAAAAATGTTAACATCTGTAGGTGAGGTGTTATAAAACAAATATTTACTGCTTTTATCTCGTGGTGTGGTAAAACTAGACTCCCTCGGTGATCCATGCTCCATGGATCACCTCGGGAGGCTAGTTTTGCTACACCACTCGAAGCAGTAAATATTTGTATAATATCTCATAGCATTATGCATTATATTTATTTATTCAACTGTATTTTGAACTCTGACCTTTAACTCTGGCCGTGTCCGAATGACTTGGCTACGGCTTGAAAATACACACGAGTCTATGGGAAGTGGCTGCAGCCGCTACCATAGACATATATGTAACATCCAGCCATAGCCAAGTAATTCAGACACGGCCAATGTATGTACAAGTGAATGATACACACATGGCAATGATCTAGAATACAGTTGGATGACGCTTGGCCTTTTTCTTTTTAAACAAATTTTCAGCCATTGAAGCCTGCAACTCCTTTGCATGCCAGAATGGTGGAGTGTGTCAGGAGTTCTGCTCTTTCGCCACCTGTACCTGCCCAACGTGTTTTGTGGGCACCAACTGCCAAACCAGTGAGTATTTTAGGATTCAGGAAGTAGGAATACTTTGACATACCATAATTCGGCCGATCAGATTTCTCTGGATTTTTCCTGATTTTTAGGATTTTTGGTGAGACGTGTTTTTTCTCGGATTTCCGGACGATTGTTTGGTCCTTAAATTGTTTTTATCATTCCAAAATGACCTCTGCCACCTGAAACGGTCTTCTTTTCATACTTACAACCCTCTGTTTTTCAAATTTCAAAACCGTATCTTTTGGTAGAAAATGCAGTTTTCTTATACATTTCTCATCAATGCCGTACAAATCACATGCCTTTGAATGTTTCATGGATTTGTCATTTTCCTGAAATCTCACCCCTGATAATTACACCTAGACAAAGTAACGAAAGACACAAGTTAGATAAACTGGTCCACGTAACAGTTGCTGTCAATCATGGCCCTGGAGCAGGCCCGGAGAACGGATGGTTGATCAAGCATGGCATGCCGCTAGACACTTGGCTTTGAGCCAGTCTTATACATACACTTGCAAATTGTCCACTGGAGTGTCTACTGGCCAGAAGTTTTGGTCAATGACAACTCTCTGACTAAAGGGGCTTCTAACTACAATATGAAATTTTAAGTTCGGCCAAAATGTATCAATAAACTGTAGTATGCATCTAAGAGGGAGAGTTAATTAAGGGTGCGTGGTACTTTGCCTTCTAACCTCTTGAATACGGGCGACGGCCATAGCTACAGTTTGAAAAAGACCACCTGGCGGGTTGACGTCTATATGTGCATTCCTGGGCATACTCAATCCGTTCATGTTTGAACTATATTGTTCTTGAATGGGAGTGTAATGAATTGATGGAGCTTTTTCAAAGGAAGCTTTCATTCACACGAAAGTGGGCTGCAAGTGCGATGAGTAGTGGTGTCTATTGTTTGTGTACCCTGGCATCCTTGTACAAAAATATACACGATGACACAAAGGCACTGCAGCGGAAGTATTATTGTATTACGGGTAAGGCCAGCCAGGAGTACCCTGATGCTATTTCTGGGTCATACACCATCCTATTGCCATTCAGAAACGCCAGCAATGACCGAATGATTGATTGCCCTGGCAGTCTGCCCAGGGGGAAACCCTTTGTGTATACCGACCACAAAGGCATTAGATAACACACGCTTGAATGGGGCTATTAGCCCAAAACATGCCAGAGGGCTTACTTTCTCAGGGCTAGCATGTCCGGTGTGTGACACGTCTGTGTTAAATTTGATTGCACAGTCTCTAACTATGGCTTTCGACTCAAGTTCAAAAAGAATTGAGCAATATTGGCCCAAAGATGTTTTAGTAATTAAAAAATATGAAAAAACTACTTCCGCTGCAGTGCCTTTTTTGCTCCAAGGGTTAAACCGGACACAGGGGGGTCAAACAGGTTGAAATTTGTACTCTCTCCTAGGGTAAGGCCTTAAGCTGGTATTTTGTATTATACTCTTACAGGATTGGATCCTTGTGCGGGCAACCCTTGTGTGAATGGAGGGGCATGCTTCCAGTCCATTGACTGTACTAGCTACGCCTGCGGATGCCCCAACTGCATCACGGGAAACAACTGTGAGACGAGTAAGTCATGCAACCACTCGCAATTGACCTATTGCCATTTGCAAGTTCTTGGGCAACTTTGCCGTGAAGCACACACAATATGACGTTGTAAACCTCTTGTATACGGACGATGGCCATGGCCGCGGTTAAAAAAAGGAACACCTGGCCGGTTACCATCTATACGCGCATTCTTGTGCATACTCAATCCATTGTTTGCCTATTGTGTGCATTACGCTTGGCTACACAAGCCCGTATTGGTATACTAGCATCTATTAATAACAGCCCGACAGAAAGGGTTGAAGGCCGTGTACATGATTGGTCATTGTTGCAATTTTCAAAAATGGGTGGATTGGGGGGTAAGTATGTTATAGGAAATATTGTTTCACTGATCTGTTCAAATTTTTGCATTGTTGGATGGCGAAAAAACCGAGAGAAAAACGGCGCTCGTAGCCACGCGCGCCTTGGCTAAAGGCTACAGGGCAGTTTTCCAAACTATTTCCAGCTGGAAATCGTTGGAAGACGATATAATTTCCGCTTTTCTTGACGACAGCAAACCTGGTGCCATAATTTTACAGGATGATTGAGACTACTATTAACTTAGTCTAGTAAGGTATTTCGTAATAATTCAGTAAACAAAATTGGAGAATTTCCAAGCGTGTACACTACCTTTTAAGGGTTTGCTGTACGTATATTTCTGACCAGAGTTGTTTAGGATTTGTGTAAGGCTTTAAAGGCAACATGCATGAACTTACGGATCACATCAGGCTAGTAGTTAAATCACATTTGTGACCCGCTCTGCAAAAAGGGCACTTATGTTGCAAAATTTGAAAATAGTGTTTTATATATAGCTGGAAAGGCCATTTTATAAGCTTTCATATGGTATATGTCTGAGGTCTCTAGCATTTTGCAATCACGAGATATTTGGAATTTTGTATGTTTGTTTTCAGGAATTTCTTAAAATGACTTAAGGAGAAACAAGCCATTTAAAAAAACAAAAAGCAAAGCAATAGATGGAAGCACTCGACAAAAACACATTCTTTTTCCAACTTTATTCACTGAAATCAAAGATTTTGGTTATGAAATAGAATAATATAGGTATCAAAGATGCAACAAATTCCCTCCCTTCAAAATCACTTGTTTGAAAACATTTTCACCCTCTTCACATTGAACGGCCCATAACTCGTAAAAGCATACAGCGACTTATGTGCCCTTTTTGCAGAGCGGGTCACATTTGTGTTTGACGTTGCATGTGTTTGGGATGTTTGTTTGTTTTTCTGGGATTTAGGATGTCTCGGGATATTCAACAGATGCCATGATTGGCAAATGTTTATGACCGACGACTGGTTATAGTGTGGCAGTTCATAAGCATTGATGCGCCCAGTAAGATTTTGTACACATTTTGAGATAACGCTGTATCAGTTAACCCCTTGAGTACGTTTTTTTACGGGAGACGTCAGGGTGTCGCGGTGGCTCTGGCAGCTTAGCGAACTGGCCACAATGTGTTTGTGCAGTCAAGCGTAACATGCACAATAATCCAACAATGGATTGAAACTGCACAGACAGCGGCAAATGGCTTCATCCGGCCTGGTGGCACTGTTTTGTGACATGGGACGTCTTCCGTACGCAAATGGTTAAATACAGTTGTGTAATGGCGACCGCTGGCAGAATGGAATCTTGTTTAGTTTACATTTATTTGATTAACTCGTCGGGTATTGTAATAGCACCCATTGCTTTCTTCCAGTATTGAATCCCTGCACAGCTCGTCCCTGTCGGAATGGAGCCATTTGTGTTCCGGATCCGAACGTCTGCTCAGCGTATACTTGTGACTGTCAGGGATGCTGGGGAAGTCTTCTCTGTGAGCAAGGTATTGCAGAGTCGTCAAGACGTTTTCATCAAGAAGTTTCGCCAAAATTCTTTGTCAATGAGCTTCAAACTCTTTCAGTCGAAGATGTGACCTGCCAGCACAAAATGAGCTTAAAGTCGCACTATGGTTTTCTGAGTAATACAAGCAGACGCAACAATTTTTCACTGAAAAAGCAATTTTGGGATTTTAACAACTGTATAAAAACCTATTCTATCGTATCCCAAAGTTTTAAAACTGAATCTATCAGAGTTGTAGTTGAGTCCCTGCAAGTCCTTTCACAAGCCCAGTCAGAAACCCTTTCATAAAATGCCGGTAAGAAGTAACTGGATGAACAATGACAAAGGAATGCCTTTGTCAAAGCTCATTTGAATAGCTTGTGATTGGGATTAGGACCGGAGGGCTTGTGATGGACTCGAATACAGCCCTGGAATCTATTCTCAAAATATTTTTGGGGGAAATTCGTTTTTTGAACTTTTTTTTATAGTGTGCACAGATCACAAACTTTGCATTTTATTTTCTCGAAATAAGTGGTCAAAGGGGGCTAGAAACGAGAAGCCACAACACAAAATATATCAAATTACAGCTCTCAACCTGTACTTTCAGTAAATACCATAATCTTGATTTTCAAATTTTGCTAGTTTCCACTTATTTTCCGGGAACAGGTCACATATTGGTACTATTACCTTTATAAAAAATTGCTTTGCAAACCATGCAAAATTTTTAAAGTGCTTTGAAATTGTCTGAAATCAAAATGTGAGGTCTGAAAATTGAGCACAAAATCCGGTTGGGGGCTTCTAGCTTGGCGCACGTCAACAAATCACATTAAATCCCCAAATGAATGTGTCCGAATTTAAGTTGAAAAATTTTTATTAACCGTTATGATCTTTGTCATGTGTGTCGGAAAATAATTTCCTTATTTTGGTACATTTTGAAAAGGTTAGATTTGTAAAAACACTCTTGTACGTTTCTGTACTACAGAACTCAACGCCTGTGACCCCAACCCATGCGTGAATGGAGGACAGTGTCTGCGCAGACAGTCATCCTGCTCAGACTATGCATGTGTGTGCAACAACTGCTATGAGGGGGATAGATGCCAGACATGTAAGTTCATATTTAGTGTAGGGCAATATTTCAACTCCTACCATGAGAATAGGTGCAAGGCATGTACATGTCAGTTGGATAGGTGTAGGGCAATATTTCCACTGCTACTGGGGGATAGGTGCAGTTGGATAGGTGTGGGGCAATATTTCCACTGTTACCGGCGGATAGGTGCAGTTGGATAGGTGTAGGGCAATATTTCCACTGCTACCGGCGGATAGGTGCAGTTGAATAGTTGTAGGGCAATATTTCTACTGCTACCGGTGGATAGGTGCAGTTGGATAGGTGTAGGGCAATATTTCCACTGCTACCGGGGGATAGGTGCAGTTGGATAGGTGTAGGGCAATATTTCCACTGTTACCGGCGGATAGGTGCAGTTGGATAGGTGTAGGGCAATATTTCCACTGTTACCGGCGGATAGGTGCAGTTGGATAGGTGTAGGGCAATATTTCCACTGCTACGGGGGGATGGGTTCCATTTCAGTTCATTTCCACTTCACGTCCACTTATTTCAGTCAAAATAGAATGGAAAAACAAGGAAAGGCTAATAATGAAGAGTTGGAGGGGGATTCTCCCGAAAAGCAAGCTTGTGCAAGGCATTTACGCAGAAGTTGATAATCAACTGGGCAATATTTCCACTGCTAACCAGGGTTTATGTGTGAGACATATAGTTGGTAAGTGAAGGGCAATATTTCCAAGGGGGATAGGTGTGCCCTGGTGGGATTCGAACCCGGGTCACAGCGGTGGAAGGCGAGGAAAGTACCACTAGGCCGACCTAACTCCCTGAATTAATCTGGTTCTAAACTTGCAGTGACGTCATCACTTAGTCACTCTATTCACTTTCTTTCCTGTCGATTACCCACAGTGGGGGACCCTTGCTTATCCAACCCCTGCGTCAACGGCGGAACGTGCAACAGACTAACAGGCAGTTGCCAACTTCACACTTGTTCCTGCCCGGCCTGCCACGAGGGATACAACTGCCAGATTTGTAAGTCATAGTGGGGGATGGTCTGTGCATACGTCTAAAAAGCCGAGTCGATTTTTGCCATTTTGAACTTGATGGGGGAGAAGAATTGTCATCAATCCAGTCCATAATTTAAATTTGGGTGTTCGCAAATTAAGAAAAATAAATAGAGGCCTGCGCACTGCTTGACCTATTTGTAATTGCTCTAAAGCGTTTGCACCCATTGTATTTGTATAGGTTGCTCAATGAACTATGGTTTATCATTTTTTTAATTCTGATCATTTTTGTTTTTATTCTGGAACTTTGATTGTCTTTATCTGTAGAGTTTTCTTTGATTTGTGTAAAAAAAAGAGGTAAGGAGTCGGCCGTTTTAAAATGATTTAATATGCATTGTTTTGTATTGACAGTGATTGATCCCTGTGCAAATAATCCGTGCCAGAATGGTGGACAGTGCCAGCGAGTTGCCAACTCCTGCACAGACTATACATGCCAGTGCACCGAATGCTTCACAGGCCCACAGTGTAGTCAAGGTGAGTCCAAACCTCAAAGTGATTTCAAATATTTGTTTATACAACCTCCTCCCCCTACTGGAAAAGAAACATGAGGTTTGGGCACAAAGGGCATTCGTACGGCGAACATGGATTTTTCATAATCAGCTTCTGACCTACATGTATCCAAACATTTTGCACAGCTGGCGGTAGTGTTGTAACCAAGTCATTTTTTCTCAAGTCAAGTCAAGTCACAAGTCAAATTTTCCTAAGTCAAGTCAAGTCCCAAGTCAATTTTTTCCCAAGTCAAGTCAAGTCCCAAGTCAATTTTGTTCAAGTCAAGTACCACGTCTCGAGTCAATTGTTGGTAAATAGAAATTCCAATGACAAAATGACAATGCATAGGCTAGCATGCATGCACTGTACAAAATCAACCTGGTGTGCCATTTCGACAATTCTCCATGCAACTCGGCCAGCGCTGCGGCCCTGCATACGTACTGGACACCCAGCTTGCTATATATGCGCTATAGGCTTGTTTTTTAACTGATACCTGTATGTTTGTGTTATTTTAACAGAAGTGTTAATGTCAGCAAGTCAAATTTATTCAAGTCAAGTCAAGTCCCAAGTCATGTTCTTTTAAGTCAAGTCAAGTCCCAAGTCATTTTTTTTCCCAAGTCAAGTCAAGTCAAGTCTCAAGTCAAAAAAATTGCGACTCGAGTCCGATTCAAGTCAATTCAGCAAGTCAAGTCAACAAGACTGGCTGGCGGTATCTCACATGTCATGACATCCATGATGGCAGCCATGTCTATCGTAACAGCTGTGACCAAATTACTTGACTATGGCTAGTGGCTGTAAATTGCATAAACGCTCCTACTTGTCTACAGCTGGCCACTTACCATAGACGTAGACTCGTGCTATTTCCATCCGTAGTGAAGTACCTCTTGAATTCAAGTAGGTTTATTGCATTGACGCAACTGGTAATTGATGCTTTCAGCGTGTATTAAGACAATATTAACCGGTAGCCTGCTCTTTTTGCAAAGCCCACTACTTGATATTAAGTCTACTTCACTGGTTACCCTAAAAAATTAACTCGTCCCTATGGTGCTCAAAGGGTCGCAGGTAAATACATGTACGTATATGTGACCCGCTCTGCAAAAAGGGCACTTATGTTGCAAAATTTGAAAATAGTGTGTTATATATAGCTGGAAAGGCCATTTTATAAGCTTTCATATGGTATATGTCTGAGGTCTGTAGCATTTTGTAATCACGAGATATTTGGAAATTTGCATGTTTGTTTTCAGGAATTTCTTGAAATGACTTGAGGAGAAACAAGCCATTTAAAAAAACAAAAAGCAAAGCAATAGATGGAAGCACCCGACAAAAACACATTTTTTTCCAACTTTATTAACTGAAATCAAAGATTTTGGTTATGAAATAGAATAATATAGGTATCAAAGATGCAAAACATTCCCTCCCTTCAAAATCACTTGTTTGAAGAATTTTTCACCTTCTTCACATTGAACGGCCTATAACTCGTAAAAGCATACAGCGACTTATGTGCCCTTTTTGCAGAGCGGGTCACATATACCCCGTCTCTGTACGGGCACAGGATTGAAAAAACAAATGAATCGGAGTGCAATCGTCAAGTCAAAAGAGCTTTTTTTTTCTATTTTCTTTGCTTTTTTTTTATTGAAAAGTGAATTTTGATTTTCAATAATTTTCCTTGACCCACCCACCGACATTTAAAAAGAATAATTAAATAAATAAATAAAATAAATAAATAAAAAATTGAAAATTTGAATTGCCTGTTAGAGTCCTGACCCCTTATTTTGAGAAAATGAAACTCACAGTCTGTGAGGTGTGCAGACCATACTCTTAACCTAATTGTGTGGCTTGTCTTGATTTGTTGTAGCCATCGACTCGTGCTCAAGTTTCCCTTGTCGTAATGGTGGTTTGTGCGGGCAGTCCACCACCTCATGCCTTCAGTATGAGTGTTCCTGCAGTGGATGCTTCATCGGAGCAGCCTGTGAAACATGTGAGTTGGTCTTAACATCTTGAATATGGACGACAGCCATAGCCGCGGTTTAAAAAGAAACCACCTGGCCGGTTGACATCTATAGGCGCATTCTTGCACTTACTCCATCCATTCAGTTTGTAACTATATTGTTCTTGAATGGGAGTGTAATGAATAGATGGAGCTTTTTCAAACAAAGCCTTTTTTTTCACATGAAAGGGAGGGCTGGAAGTGTGATGAATAGGAGCACTCTATTCAGTGTGGTGCCTACTGTTTGCACTTATGCTTGGCTGCACAGCCTTGGCATGCCAGCCCCTCGTCAATAACAGCCGGAAGCAAGAGAATAAAGACATCATGCACTGGATATCAACAGATAGTTCAAATGTTTGGTTTTTTTTCATGCAAATTACTCTCGTTTTACAAAAAATACAAACATGCTTGTTCTATTTGGGAAGCTAGTTGTACTGTATCACTTGTAAATAATAGTCCATATCTGCACATTGTATCATGGTGTGTGTTCTTTATATTGCAGATAAGCATGTCTGTGATGAAAATCCTTGCTTGAATGGAGGTTTTTGTTTACGCTCAGCCACCTGTACGGAATACACCTGCACCTGTGACGGCTGCTATAATGGAAAGAACTGCCAAGTTTGTGAGTATACAGGCGAATGGATTTTGGATTTTGCGTCCGGGATGATATAAAGTAGAAGTAATTTATTTTTGTGGTAGGGTTGGCGACATTTTGAATTGCCAACCCTACCACTCTTACGGTTTTCTCGGGCCCAGATCTAAATAGAGGATGATAATTCAACAGATTCTAGAGAAATTATCCCAATTTTCAGACCCAGGCTTGTTAACTTCCACAATTGATGAGATCAATGCACCTCTGCCAAAGTGGGACAAGATGTAGAGTTGAATGCAGTGTTGAAAAATCGAGATTGAACCCAGGGTAACCACGGGGTACATCCCTGGTCGACTTGAACCCAAGTTAAGAAGCTGTAGTGTGAAAAGGCCTATACAGTACTTAATACCACCTTAGGGCAGAGATGTAGTCGAGTCCATCACAAGTCCATTACAAGCCCTCAAGTCCTAGTCCTAATCCCAAGCACAAGCTATTCAAATGAGCTTTGACAAAGGCATTCCTTTGTCCTTGTCCATCCAGTTACTTGTGACTGGCTTTATGAAAGGACTTCTGACTGGGCTTGTGAAAGTACTTGTGAAAGTACTTGTGAAAGTACTTGTGAAAGTACTTGTGAAAGTACTTGCAGGGACTCGACTCCAACTCTGCCTTAGGGACAGCAAAAAAATATCTTATACTTACAGTAGAACTTCTCTATAACCAGTGGTATAATCACTATACCAAAGGCGCCTCAGTAAAGTCAGGCTTGCAATTTAAAGTACTCAAAGGAAATTTCCCGCCCATTTCCGGATCATTTTTTTTACATTTGGTTTGAATTTCACGATTTGGTTTAGATTTTGGAAACCGGATATCCGTAAGCAACCTTAAAACAATTTAAGCCTTCAAAATTTTTTTGGGGTGACACAGGCTAAAGAAAACAACTGGAACATCTTCCAATTTGCTCCCTGGTCTCTGATTGTAACTGCATTCACTCGCTAGTGGTCTTCTTGGTATATGAATAGCCTGCCCATCCATTTAACATTACAGCTCTCTGAGTGTTTTTGCAAAGGCCCAGTGGTCACTGAATCCTACACACTATATCCAGTCATTGGGAGGGCTTTTGATGCGGCACCTCACTCGTCGCTTTTTGTTGGCGCGACTATGAACTAGATGGTATATTCGGTTTGAATAAAAATTAGGATTACTGGATTTTGAAATATCTGATTTCTCCCAGCGCTAACGTGCAGTTGGAAATACTTATTTAAACGTATATATATTTTATGTGAAATATCACCCTCTCCTGCGACACTGACATATTTTTTTGGATTTTCTGTTCTTAGTGGTCGACCCGTGCAGTATCAACCCGTGCCAGTTTAACGGAGTCTGCATCCGAGAGAGTTGTACGGAGCACAGTTGCTCTTGCCCCTCCTGCCGCACGGGCACCAATTGCGAGCAGGGTGAGTTGAGTTTGATGTTCCATTGAGATGACCATTGAGGGCGCTGTTTTGACTACCCATGAGAGCTACTTTTGATTACTTCACACAAATCTGAGAGTTCAACTACAGTCTGATGATGTCGGGATAACTCACTTTTGCTTTCACATTTGAGTGAAGTGTGAACCGGCTTTTGAGGTCGGATTGAATCATACAGATGTTTCCACAGTTGCCGTCCAATCTTCTGCTAAAAGCGCAACTCGGACACGACTTGGCTTGATAAAATGCAAGCACATTCTACAGCATGTCGTGTTGTTAGTTATGCACAAATATAGGCTATAGTTTACCCGTTCTGACACACGGACAGCTTCTAAGTATCTGAAAAGTGCATCATTAAATCGAGCATCATAATATTGTTAAATTTTATAACACGGCATGCTTTGCGTGCAACTTTTTACCAGCGCGGCATGCATTTGCAGTAGGCAGGTGAAAAACTTGATCGAATATTTGAATATTCGGTCAAACCCAGTTTCGAATAATCAAATACTAAATGATTCGAAAATGAACAGCCCTACTCCCAATTCCCAGCCCCTTCAGTATTCCTGAAAATTTCCATGGAATATTTCTAAATTTTCGGAATGTTTTCAACCCATTGGAGCCTTTATATTTTTGTAGCTTGCATAATTTCCTCTTCTCTGTTACCATTACAGCCGTGGATCTGTGCCAGACCCAGAACTATTGCCCGAGTGGTGCGACTTGCCTCCAGGGGAACGACTGTACCAGTATCCGATGCATCTGTGATGGCTGCCATTTTGGCCAGGCATGCGAAGGATGTGAGTATATATGGCTGAGTTGAGTGGAGATCTGGCTGGCAGAATTGGAGACTAGCAGCCAGTCTATAACCCACACGATACAAAAATCAGATTATTACCCCAAAATGTTCCCTTCTTTATTTGTTACTTCAATGAAATCTACTGATAATATTATGTCGGTAAGGATACATGAGGGTTCCCACTGCATCCTGGAAATCAGGGAAAACCTGGAAAATGAGTTTCGCTTTTTCCAGTCGGGGAAAGAGTCAGGGGAATTTGAGAAAAATGCCTTAAATCGGGGAAAAGTCAGGGGATTTGATTGGCCCAAAAGAGAAAGTGGTCAGTCTGTTTATATTTTGTCTCATGGCCAAACAGCGTATCCACTGGATGATTGGCTATGGTGGCTTTTTATTGTGGAAATCCCTCTTTATCTCTCTTTAGCCAGGTGGTTTTGGTGCATGACCTAAAAACCTCTAACATTGAAGACGGGTCAAACTGGATATAGGTCGAAATAATTATCCAGGAATTTTGAAAATTCATCAGGGAAAACTCGGGGGGGGGGGGGGGGGGGGAATCAGGGAATTTTGTTTTCATGAAATGGTGGGAACTCTGATACAAGCCCTGTTTTTAATTTAATTCACCCTGGTGTAAACTCTGTCTTTTTGTTTGATTTTTCATGTATGTAAGCTAAAAAAGAAAACATTATTGATCAAAGACCTGACTAAGAGTATGGGTGAAGAATTTGGTTCTCTTACATCACTTTTTTTTGTGGCTCGTTCTGAATAAATGTAATCTTTAAAAGTTTTGTTTAGCACCGTTTATAAGGTCCTTTATGTACATTGTTTTTAGACCTGTTTAACAGGCCTTATTTTGCAGTGCGGTCTAAGCAAGAATTTTAAAGAACTAGTTCAGTGCCTGTTCAAAATGTGCGTGTTCGAAACTGACAAATTGCTTGGCTTTTGTTTAGAAAAAACCACGGGTGTATTTTTCCATGCCACACGTGTATCACAGCTTTGGAAGTGAGTTTCTTGGGAAGAGCTGGTTTTGTAACACTGGTGTGCATGCGTCTAATTTGCATATAAGATCACGCCCCGTTGCATGCGTGGCGGTCTATACCCGTGGCAGAACAGTGCATTCAGTGCAGTGCCCGTTCAAAATGTGCAGCAGTGCGTGGCGGTCTATAGGCCTACTGCCACTTTTGCGGGTCTAGGCCTCCGGTATTGCTGCTTTTTGCAGCTTTTCTGAGAACAGCTCATCCAAACAACTTCAAACTTGAAACTGCACATTCTTGGGTCCTGAGTAATACACCTGCCGATTTTCAACTTCATACAGTGCCCGGTTCTGGAGATAATCAAATTATGGACAGACACACATACTGACAGACAGAGATTCCTGGAATTATAGTAAGATTATTACAGTAAGATTATAGCTCAAGAATCATATATTCCACAGAGGGACAAGATGCAACAAGTTCAAGCGTATTTCATACTCGTTACAATCAAGTCATCAACTCATAAAGTCAGTCTTCAAATACAGAGCGGTATTGCTCACACTTCTCATCACACTTCTCATCAAGTTAACTGATTTAACTTTTTCAAAACCATATTTTTCTGTCAAAGTGGTGCTATTTTAAACATTACGTGTTATTGCTGTGACGACAAAAGTTTGGCTAAATATTTTCTTGAAAAAGCAGTGTTTTCTTTCAGGAATGTTGAATCCTTCATGGCATAAAGTTGTTTCTGCCAGGAAGACATGGTGATTGAATCTAACAATTATCTGATGCGTATTCCTCTTGCTGCATACAGTGATAAATCTCTGTCAGCAGAGCAACCCTTGTCAAAATGGAGGCATCTGTCAGAGCAACTGCCCGGACCGCAGCTGCACATGCCCAGCATGTTGGGCTGGAGAATACTGTCATGTCCGTAAGTATTGACCTGTGAACAGATAATTTTTTGAAAAGATAACTTTTTTAGGGGTGGATTTTTCATCAAGGCCTGCCCCAAAACTTGTTTAACCCCAGATGGATTGATACGGAGTTGGCGTAGATCGTATGATGCAGGCGAAAGCATTCCTGGCGTATTCAAGGACATTCTTGTCTTTCTCAAGGAATTGCTCACATTATTGAGATCCAACCATTGGTTGTTTTTTTACGGAAGTCACCAATACAAGGCTAAAAGCCACTCTCGGTAAAGGGCTACAACAGAGAGGTGGTAGGGTTGGTGACATTTTAGCTTGCCAACCCTACTACCCTTACAGATTTCCTGGGTCCAGATCTAAATAGAGGATAAATCTTCCATTGATGCCAAAGAAATGATCCCAATTTTCAGACCTATAGACCCAGGCGGGGTAACTCCCACCATTGGTGAGACAAACTCACCTCCCTTATTGTGTTGACCAGTGTTGTAGGTCTCGACACCAAATTTTCCTGGTCTCGGTCTCGGTACCCCGTGGTCTCGGTATTTTGCTGGTCTCGGTATCGAGACCACCAATATTTTATACAAACAGCACATGTGCAGAATCGATTACAGCACGCTCGACTCGACTAGAGATGGATAATTGTGCAGTATATGACAACTTCTTGTTTACAGAATCAATTACAGTACGCTCTACTCGACTAAAGATTTATAAACATGCAGTACATGACATGATGACAACCTCGTTTCTTTGCCATGTACGCGTGCCCAAACGTACATGTAGCGCATTAGCTTCATGTATGGGAAGTTGGGAACGACATGCTCAAATACACGAACTACGTGTACATGTATTACGATCAGCGGCGTGTACTCTATACCGCATAAAGCCATCGCGGTCGTTTCTACAGCTGGACATTGTTTTTTCGAGTCAAAATGTCGATATACGTGTAATGTAAACATGTAACTGGATAAATGGTCAGTTAACCGTGTAACCGCAGCCTTATTCTTGCAGCCGTATGTCAATAAATACGGTTTACTTGTACATGTACATGTATACTCCTTTGCACATATAATGCATATGGAAATTTGTGATCTTTTTGCATTCTTTTATTATGTAAATGACATCCAAGATCTCGGTCTCGGTCTCGGGCCATTAGGTCTCGGTCTCGGTCTTCCAGGTCTCGGTCTCGGTCTCGGTCTCGGACCATCAGGTCTCGGTCTTGGTCTCGGTCTCGGACTTCGGGGTCTCGACTACAACACTGGTGTTGACATCACTTTGCCTTGTTGACTGTTTACCGGTGTTAGTCTCTGTATCGGGACCCCTCCCCAAAACAGAGGGTGCCATATTTTTAAGATAGAGAATTAAAGAAAGCGTAATTCGGGGTTGCCGTTAAGATTTACACCGTGAGGCACTCTTAAAACCTTACGTTTCCATGGGGTTGAACTAGAGTTACTCCTTCTTCAATTCTGCATTTTCCTTTTATCTCACCGCATCCCGAGAACTTTACTTTTATCAACAGGAACAGAAAGCTATGCCGATAGTTCTTTCCTCGTTCTGTATCTCTATGGAAATCTTTCCCAGGTGCATGATTCGCTTCATCCTATACGATCTTTTTCTCTTTTTAATAGTTCAAGAGGAAACTCAACTTGGATTCTTTTTTCCTTCAGGCATGCAGCGTTTCCTCGGATCAGCTGATTTCCTCGTTTTTCACTTCACACTTTAATATGCCATTGAAAATTGAAAAACATTGTACAGTCTTGTAAAGATTGGAATTTCCTTGTTTTTGTTTTTTGTTTTTTTTAATTCCAAGTTGCATGCCTGTTCCTTATGTAGCCTCATACCTAGATTGGCTCTCGGCCTTGCTCGATGCAAACCTACTTAAAACAGAATCAAATGGTTTTCTTGTCTCCTCCTGTTCGACCATTCGCAGCCGTGGATCTGTGCGTCAGCAACCCTTGCCAGAACAGAGGCCGCTGTGTCAATTTCTGCTCCTACTACGTCTGCGAGTGCACCTCATGCTGGAGCGGCGATGCTTGTCAGTTAGGTTAGTAATCCTTTCCCCTTGTGTCAGCACTTGGGTGCGCTGTGCAGCTGGCTATTAAAGCATTGCCGCTCATCAGTGGCATTTCTAAGGCAAATTTCTTATTGATATAAACAATTCAGTTCAACTCTACATGAATATAGTTTCACAATCGTTGGCTTTGCAGACAATCGAACAACATTAGGTGGCGTCATAAGTTCTTTCTCAAATGTTGTTGATTTGTATATTTCAGGCCAATTCAGTCAGCTAGCAGTTTGCAGCAGTTTCATTCATTTTCATGAAAAAATGAACACAGCAATTAGCAAGTTCGAGTAACGTTTATTGTTTAATTAGCAGCTGATGCATGACTTACCTTAGGAAGACGAGTAAGAAGTGTTCAGTTTTGGGAGGGAAAAAACCACATAATATATACTGGGGAAACCCACGGAATCAGGCAGGGACTGAAAACCCAATCCATATGTCGGCCCCTGAAAGGCCAGGAAAGTACCACAAGGCCAACCTGACTCCGCTGACACCTAACAGATTTGGAGTATGTTAAACCAACCATCATTAACTATATTCCTTGTGAGAACTTGTTCATTGTTTGTAACTCTGATTGCTTCTTGCAGCCATCGATCCGTGTTTGAACCTGCCGTGCCTGAACGGAGGCACGTGTCAAAGGTCAGCTGATTGTTCCACCTATTCCTGTGCCTGTCTGGACTGCTTCACTGGCTCCAACTGCCAGACCTGTGAGTACATTTGTCCAACGCTTGGATTCTCACTAAGCACACACAAATTGAATACATTCTTGTGGGGTACTCACACAATGGTACCCCACAAGTTGATCTTTATGTGACAGTACCCCACAAGAGAAATTAAAGATTATGAATAATGGGAGCACAATGCAAGTATCCCACAAGCTCAGAGTATGTGCTTATAATTCCCGAGTGGCACAAAATGCTTCACACTGCAATATTTTGGTTGTAGAAATTGTCGGAAACTTTCTCACAGAATTTCCGTAATCCACAATTTTTTTTTACATGAAAGGGGATGAAAGGGGTATAAATTTATTTATTTATTTATTTATCTATTTATCTATTTATCTATTTATCTATTTATCTATTTATCTATTTATCTATTTATCTATTTATCTATTTATCTATTTATCTATTTATCTATTTATCTATTTATCTATTTATCTATTTATCTATTTATCTATTTATCTATTTATCTATTTATTTAATGTTTTTACCCAGGGTGTGCCCAAACAGTTAAAAACTGGTTTCCATTGGGGCCCTGCATACTTTCTATTTAAAACTGAATATTTACACACATACTAAATATTTATACACAAACTAAATATTTACACAAATACAAGAATATTTACACAAATAAATCTATTTAGGGTTAACCTTTCAACTCTCCAGTAGAAGCCTATTGCTGATTTACGAGATGGGCGAAAAACCCTTAAAAAAAAAAAAAAACCTGGAAAAAAAAACAAGGGGAAATTCCCATTCGGCTCTAAAGTATTGTGGCAACCAAGTTTATAAACTCCTTTGATCAACGTAAATGGCAGAAATATCACTGATGGATGGCTTTACGTAGTTCCGATTTAAATGTACCTAAGAAGTTAATGGTTCTCAATTTCTCGGGCAGATGATTCCATATACCGGCACCACTCACAGCAAAACTTGTAGAGTAGCATTCTTTTTTGGCGAAAGGAACTTTCAGCATCATGAGGGTTTTTTTTTGCCTTGTTTCACGAATCGCTGTAAGTGGTGTGAAAAGATCCTTCTTGTAGGAAGGAGTCATTTTGTTATTAAGACAATTTGCATCATCTGACCTTTATCTGTGTTTATTTTCCAGACAACAATCCTTGCATCCCAAGTCCGTGCCAGAACGGCGGAGCGTGCAGCTTACCACAGGGCCTCTGCTCCCAGCCTGACTGTGTCTGCCCTGGATGCTACTCTGGAGACCTCTGTGAAATACGTAAGTGCAACCTGCAGTTTGAACCCCCTGGCACATGTGGCCAGATCCCTACATTGCATTGCACGTTGCTCTAGGGGTCCTCGGCGACTCCCCCAAACACTACAGATTTTGTGGATTTTGTATTTTTCGGTCAAATCTCACCCCTCTTTAACACGTTGACTGCCAGCCATAATTTATAGGGCGCCACCACATTGCCATTGTGCAATCTGGACATACAGCGCATGCGTCCATACTGATGAGGTGCTTTCAAGCTGTCTCTATCGATCACAACCATTCCATACATTGATGTACTCATACTGCCAGCAGTGTATTTGATGCGTCTTCGGTGATGCCAGAGTATTCAATTACCATAACAATAGCGTTTGGTTCACTACGAGTATACTCGTAGTGGCAGAATCCGGTACACCCGTCACTACGAATATACTCGTAGTCGGCAGTCAACGTGTTAACCCTTTCCTTACCACATTGTTTATTGGCTTATCTTCCCCCAGTAACGCACTCTTTGTTCAGTCAAGCATAAAACCACTTAGGCAGAAAAAACAGCTGACTGCTTGTTGAATGGTTGTATTTTCAACCACAGATTTCACCCTCAAGAATTGATTGAAAAGGAAAATGTGTGTAAAGTTTGTTCCATGGAAATTTCTCTTTTATAAGGTGTAAAAATGAAAGTCATAACTGCTAAAATAGCAAAGTCACGGCTCTTTTCTCTTCTGGCCCGTTTTATCAAGCAGGAATGATGTTTGTCACATGAACAAATGGCACTCCATACACATAACTGTACAGGAAAACTTCGGATACAATTTTCTCAAAATATGGTGACGCATGAATTTGATAGCACCGTTGGAAAGAGCTGAACAAGCTCTTTCCGTTGGTATAAAGATCATGTATGGACAGCGAAAAACACAAGCACTACAGTTCGTTGAAACAAGGTGAATATATTTGTTGTTTGGATACTCTCGTGTGTGGTTTCCTTGTTGAGTAAACTCGACATTGGTATTAAGGAAAGGGTTAATAGTTACTATGATGGCATTGGGCATGATGTTCCGATTGGCTGTATTTCAGGAATGGATCCCTGCTCGTCCAACCCTTGTGGCAATGGGGGTCTTTGCAACGAGGTCTCCTGCTTTGAATACACCTGCACCTGTGTCGACTGTTTCGTCGGCCCGTTCTGCCAAACAGGTAAGAAATCAAACTCTTTTAAGTTCAATTTTCAAAGTGAACAAAGAAAACTGGCAGGAGGGGGACTTAAACCTGCAATCGCCGGCATACCGTACGGCGCTCTATCAACTGAGCTATCTTGGCCTATGTTGGCGGTCTTACAGATTGTCAGTATCTTTGTTCGGGGGCCGCTAGTCAGAAGTCTATTCATACGCACAGATGTAGTCGAGTCCATCACAAGTCCCTGCAAGTCCCTGCAAGTCCATCACAAGCCCTCCAGTCCTAATTTTAATCACAAGCTATTCAAATGAGCTTTGACAAAGGCATTCCTTTGTCATTGTTCATCCAGTTACTTGTGACCGGCTTTATGAAAGGACTTCTGACCGGGCTTGCGAAAGGACTTGTGAAAGGACTTGCAGGGACTCGACTACAACTCTGTTCATACGATGGAATTTTGCATCCTCATGATGTAAATTTAATATTCGGTTCCCAGGTTGTATCGTAAAGTTGGGGCGTGAATCCTGGCTATATGGCATTCTGGGTTTGCGACATCTGACTAGCCCCCCCCCCCCCCCCCCCCCGCCCGAATAAAGATACTGACAATTGACCTATTGCCGTTTGTGAGTTAGCCTCGCCCCTTAGAAAACTTTACACACGTGCAGCACGTTGATGCGATGCGCAAAACGCGCAGTAGCGTATTACGGAGAATCATTGCATACACGCTCTCTCTGACCGGATACAGGAGTTGTCTCAGATTTCTGAGACAACTTTGCCCACGTGTGCATGCAGACTTTCGTGCGACCACTTAAAGCAAAAAGTGGGAAAATAGCTTTTCCCAATTTCCAGCCGCTCGTTATAACGCGTATCTGAATAATGCAGACTCCCCGGACCCCACTCACATAATTTTCACCGTCCGAAAATCAGAAAAACTTAAGAAATATAAACAGAACAAACTACGCTAAAAGGGCTTGGCCAATGTGCTGCAAACAAAATTTGTATTATGAAAACGTGATGGGCCGGTTGAGTGTTTGCGTTAAATTTGACGTGTATTCGCGTACTGCGTTTCAAGGAACAGGGCGCACATGCGGCCGAATAATGCGCGTCTTTGGAATGTTTTTTGTTTGTCTAAGATTTGGAATATCATGTGATGTTCAACAGACGCTATGATTGGATAATGGTCATTAACGGCGATAGGTCAATTTGGGAAAGCACCAGCATAGGGCAAGATTCAGTATTCCGGAGGTCGCAGGTTCAAATCCCACTCCTGCCAGTTTTCTTTGTTCACTTTAAAAATAATAAAACTTTTGATAAATGTGACCCACTCCAGAAAAAGGTGATATAAGTCGCGCTATGCATTTACGTGTAATGGCCCTTTCAACGTTGAGAGGGTAAAAATTTTCGTCAAAATTCATTTTTTGTTTTTTGTCTTGAATGACATCTTAAACATCTAAAGTTTCAGGTTTGGTGCACAACAATGTTGATTTCAGTGAATAAAGTGAAAAAATAACCTTTTTAGAGTGCATTGTTCCATTGCATTGTATCAGAACTAGCTATTTCAAAGCCTGTTTTTTCTGTTGTGCAATTTGAACTCCATAGAACTAATTAATATGCAAAAACGCGATATCTCCAGAACGGAAAGGGCTTTGGAGCTCTATCATGTACCAAATGAAAGCCTACACTGTGGGCTTTCCAAACATAAATATAACTAATTTTTCATATTTTGCGACATAATATACCTTTTTCCGGAGCGGGTCACAAATATTTCTGTGTTAGTTAATAATCAAGACTTGGGACTGAACAGAGTATGTAGTGTGTGCCCCTGTCCAGAAAAAAAAAAAAAATTTCTCTTTAGCAGCAGGGGTGCTGTGTTATTTCTGGTTAAATTGACATTGGGGTTGATGAATGTGGTATTTCTGTTGCAGAGATCGACCCCTGTAGGAACAACCCCTGTGAAAATGGAGGCACATGCTTTAAGGGGACCTCCAGCTGTGTCAGCTACCTCTGTAGCTGCCCGGCCTGCTTCACGGGACGGTTCTGTGATCAACGTAAGCAATCTGTCATTCTCTTCAGGCTTAAGCCCTGTCCGCACTGGACTTTATTTTGGTAAAACTTAACAAGACGATGGGTACTTATCCCATTTTAAGTCCAGTGCGGACTGCCTAGGACATTTTCCTCTCAGTTACTTTTCCTAAGTCCAGCGGTTACTTCTATTGGGCAACTGCTGCCCAGGAAAACTGACCAGGTAACTTTTGTGCGAGTCGGTAAAAGCGGCTCAGGAAAGCGTACATCCGGCCCGAGCGCAAGGTCATGCTTCACAGGGAAACCATGCATGCGCTTTGCATTGTTTCACCGCAGTGCGGTGCATATGTGGCAAGTTTCCAGTGCGTTGTTCCTCTTTTGGTCTCAATCATGGCAGATTTTATTATTGATACAGTCGGAAGTTTGATTGGTGCTAAAGACGTAGGCCTGCGTGTACACATCAACTGGAAAAATGAAAAGGCACGCGTGATTTGGGTCAATCGCATCAATGTAGAAAAGTCACGCAAAGCGCCCTTCATGAGTCGTTATACCGACAGCTCCGTTACTTCTACCACGGTCTCGGTAAAAATTTCCGTGTCGAAAGTCAAGTGCGGACAGTGGTCACATTTGACCATTTTTCATTTTACCATCGTCTCGGTAAAACCTTTAAAGAAAAAAGTCCAGTGCGGACACGGCTTTAGGCGACTCCGACATTTTTGGAGTTTGTTTACATTTTTATTGACATTTCCCACTATCTGGTCACGTGGGTTTAAAAAGGTCTATACACTGTTCCCTTTACAGTGTTTGCTTTTAACGTGAATGTTAGGGACTGTATATTTGTGGCTAACGTCTGTCTGAAACAGATGTTGGCAGTTCCATAATAATTGCGTCGATAAGTTAAAACAGAAAACCATTCTCATCTTTGCAGATATTGGTACCACAATGAAATTTGGTATCAAATGAGAAAGGGTGTAAATGTCTTTAATTTGAATGGTTTAGTCACTTTGAAGTAAATTTTCTACTGATTTTCTTTTGAAAAAAACAAAACAGATTTTATGTAAAAATTTGATTTTTTTTTTGTCAACAAAATTGCCCAAATTCAGAAGCCATTTTGAAATACTAAATGTACATAATATACATTGTTGTTTCTTTGTAAATATTGTTATAAAAGCATAAATTATATATTAAAACATTTATTTCTAATTTATAATTAACAATATTGAAAATACATTTCCAAATTCATGGTGTAAATTTTGAGTCAAAAAATGTAACGTAACGTGAGTAACGGCTTCTTTGGTCGATTTCATAAAAATTATTGACCTTTTGAGATTAATTTAACTTTACATTTGTGTAGCACAAAGTAAGCTATATGAACCATATTAAACTTATTGAAAAGAATATCAGATAGGAGGACACTTTTTGAATAAAGGCTTGTTGACAGTTTACGTCGTCCAGAGAAATGCAACGTGAGTAAAGAAGGTTTTTCCCTTCTCTCTCATAAATAATGATGGTTAACAGAATTCTTATCATATACTGAGTTAGGGCTGGGTCTTGTAAAACTACTAAAAGAAAAAACGTTCAGTCAAATTTGACAGTTTAGGAAATATGAATCTTCCAAAGAGGAAAGGTGCCTAAAAAGTGTAACGTGAGTAACGTGGAGTTAAGCATATCTTAAAGCTAAAAAACTATTATACTTTCCCTCCTTACAGTCATAACCCAGTGCCAACCGAACCCATGCCAGAACAACGGCAACTGTTACGCTTACCTGAACGACTGCGTCAATTACATCTGTGATTGTGTCGGCTGCTTCAGTGGATCAGACTGCAGTACACGTAAGTCAATTATCCCTCATTATACAACACCTGAATAAATCCCCGCCATCCGATTGGTGGAGAGTCGATCACGTGCATTGAATTATTCGACCCATCACACGACGCGAACCCGCACCGCCCAATACGTTCTATCACATGGGTCTATCACATGGTGCGCGCGCATTGATAGAACCCAAAAACTTTTCTAATTTCACGGTTACTTGGTGGCGCTACAACAGCGCTGTCATTCACGCAACATGGCGGCCGAGTTTCTCGAACTGCCGCGGTTTGTTCTCCTAACAGACGACGAAATATTGGAACTCGTAGGCGATGCTTACGCTGCTAACACAAAGAGACAAATGAAATATGCAATCAAATAATTAGAGGAATTTGCAAGACACGCAGGAACAACAATTAAAGCTTTAACTGATTCGGAACTGGACCACTTTTTGTCACGGTTTTATGCGGGACTGAGAAGGTAAACGGCACGTTGTAACGTTAATACACCAAGAAATCCATGCATGCAATCTGTCGCAGTGTCGGATTTATTCAGGCGTTGTATAAAACAAATAATGAATGTTTCACATTCGTGCAATGGTAAGAATAATTTCATTCGGTGACAGATGGAATGTCCCATTCCACTCGGTTCGCCTCGTGGAATAGGACATTCAATCTGTCACCTCATGAAATTATTCTTACCATCGCACTCATAAAATTCATTATTTGTATACTATCAAACAAAGGATTTAAAAAAAAAACCAAAAAAAAAAAAAAACACGTCGCAGTCCAGCTCACAAGCCGGAGAACCTTTTTGAATTCTCAATTTGAGCTTTGTGAGGTGGGAGGGAATCCCAGAATCATATTCTTGGGGAAGCTAGAGGCAATCGGGCAGAGACTGAAATCCTAGTTAGTAAGTAATCGTGACTAGCATATAATCCTGATAAGTAACTAATCGTGCTTAAAGTAGTTGCGATTTAGTATAATTACAGTTAGTAAAGTAATCCGGTTTGTGACACAGTAGATTAACTAGAGTCACTTGGGCTTGGATGTTACTGTGCTGGTAAACAGTGACCAACCGTGGTCGACTACCACTGATCCCTTCCCTGAACTTGTTCTTTGTCTCTCTGTCATGGTATTTTGACCTTTGACCTTTGACCTCATCTCTTTCAGCCGTGGATCCCTGTGTCGCCAACCCGTGCAAGAACGGTGGGTTTTGCCAGCCCACGGCAGACAATTGCAACGCGTACGAGTGTTTTTGCAATGGCTGTTGGCAGGGCCCGACCTGCGAAGAATGTAAGTACGACCTCGGAATTTCCTGGCTAGCAAGTTTTGTACTTGCTGTGTAAGACACAATCTTCAACCGGATGTACGCATCTGCAGACTTGTAATCAAGTCGATCACCAGTCAAATCACTAGTCAATCACAAATGTGACCCGCTCCAGAAAAAGGTGATATAAGTCGCGCTATGCATTTATGTGTAATGGCCCTTTCAACGTTGAGAGGGTGACATTTTTCGTCTAAATTAATTTTTTGTTTTTTGTCTTTAATGACATGTTAAATATCTAAAGTTTCAGGTTTGGTGCACAACAATGTTGATTTCAGTGAATAAAGTGAAAAAATAACCTTTTTAGAGTGCATTGTTCCATTGCATTGTATTAGAACTAGCTATTTCAAAGCCTGTTTTCTCTGTTGTGCAATTTGAACTCCATAGAACTAATCAATATGCAAAAACGCGATATCTCCAGAACGAAAAGAGCTTTGGAGCTCTATCATGTGCCAAATAGAAGCTTACATTGCGGGCTTTCCTAACATACATAAAACTCATTTTTCATATTTTGCGACATAATATACCTTTTTCCCAGAGTGGGTCACAAATCAGCTTGCGAGCTGCAGGGGATGAACAATGACAAAGGAATGCTTTTGCCAATGTTCATTTGAATAGCTCGGGAATTGACTGGAGACCAGATTTGCGATGTGACTTGGGATTGACTTGAGAAATACACACTAGCTGTTATTCTTCTCTGACGGTGAGAAGAGTCACAAATTACACCAGGAATGAAATTATTCATGATTCCATTTTGACTGCATTTGAAACACATTAAAAAACTTGCAATGTTCATGAGAACAAAGTACAATTTTTTCTTTTTTAACCTCTTGTGTCCCGCTCATTTGGGGGGGCTGGTAAGCCAAGTACGGGGCTGTGCAGCCAAGCTTAAATGCAGATATTAGGCACCACACTGCCTTGAGTGATCATATTTAGCCCCCTTTTGTGTGAATGAAAGTTTTGTTTTGAAAAACTCCATTGATTCATTACACTCCCATTCAAGAACAATATAGCTGAAACATGAATGGATTGAGTTCGTGCAGCAATGCGCGTATATATGTCAACGAGCCAGGTGATCTTTTTCAAACTGCGGCAATGGCTGCCGTCCTCATGCAAGATGTTAACCAGAGCCTTTTTTTTTTTTTAGGAATGAGTGCCCAACCTTAGAATCCAACTATTGATGCCGATCTTTCAAACAGGGATTGTATTTTTGGATGATCTGTTGACAAAGATTTTGATTTGTTTGTCGGCAGTCATTGATCCGTGTCTGAACAGCCCTTGTAGGAGAGGCGGGATCTGCACAGCCGTTTCCTGCACGGAATTCAACTGCCAGTGCGATTCCTGCTCCCGGGGACCAACGTGTGAAGAAGGTATTCATCCCAAACATATCTATCAATTTTGTTTTAAAGTAGGTTGTGGGTACACCATGGAAAGATCGGTTTTTTTTTTTTAGGAGTGTTGGCTCTGAAAAGAGCCGATGGTGAGATAAGGTCTCGATGTTTCGAACAGTGTGCCTTGTTCGTCTTTAGGAGACTGCTGGACAGACGGAAACAGCTGGTGTTTATGATGGATGCCGTGAAGTCGTTAAGGCGTCAGGTAGAGGATGCCGGTTGATCGTAGATGCATGATCCTAGCGATCGTATATGTAGTGATGCATCCTTAGTGTAGCGTGTGGGATGGTTCAGCTTATTTGTATGGAAACAACTGCTGCAGTTGTAGACAGGTGGTCACAACTAATGAGGGGTTTCGCCCTTTAATTAATGAAAAATAATTTAACATCCCATTGAAAAAATTGTTATTTGTGCTTGTAAACTCAGAATGCCTTTGTTCAACTTCCCTCTCATTTCATTTCAAAGGGGCATCTTACCTTCAACTTAGTTCTGTATAACCCCTCAGATATTCCTGTGTGAAGAGTTTTGAATTTTGAATAAACTTAGCTGTGTGGAGTCCTCAAAAGTTTTGAACTGCTAACTTACATTTACAGGCATGCAACTTTTCCTCGGATCAGTTGATTTCCTCGTTTTTCACTTCACACTGATGCCATTGAAAATTGAAAAACACTGTACAAGGTCTTGTAAAGATTGGAATTTCCTCGTTTTTTTGTGTTAATTCCAAGTTGCATGCCTGCATTTACTGTACTCTGTGGAATTAGTAAGAATGCTATGCAAGATCTTCTGGTGGGATGGCCAGAAAGGTACATGTAGTTCACGTCAAACAAATTCTACTGGCAGGATCCCCTACAGTATTCCCTCTTTCACCACAAATCACTTCGGAGTGTTTTGAAGGGTCCACACTACTCACCCTCAATTCACTGTGAAGTTTCTGGAGGGGGCCACACCTGCTCAACCCCTCCATGGACGTGAAGGTTTTTGGAGGGTCCCCACATTAGTAAGTAAAATAGTAAAAAGTTCCGAGGGTTTTGGAAGGTAAAATATATTGAATCGGACATAGTCCTTTTGAAACTCTAAGTGTCTTCTGTTGCATTGCAGCCATTGACCGATGTAGCGGTGATTTGAACCCCTGCGTGAACGGAGGTGAATGCATCCAGTTGCCATCGTGTCAAGCCACCATTTGTGTCTGCAGCAACTGCTTTAGTGGACTTTTCTGTGAAAGACGTAAGTCTGCTCGGAACAATTTTTCAACAAATTTGGAGTTGTTCTATTCGGTTTCTTGATAGAACTGAGTGGTAAACAGGCTAAGACCAATTTTGTTGGGGGGGTTGCTCAATATTTGTTTTATAGAAAGGTGACGTATTTATGTTAATCTGATTTATTTTCTTTGTGTTGGTATATTTGTAGCTTTTTTGAAATTTGTCATTTTTATTTTTTAATAAACACTGATAATTTTGTATTCAAATGTGTAAACATTTTACTAATTTTTTTTACTTTTTTTTTTGGGGGTGGGGGGAGGGGGAGTTTACTGAATCTGAATTAGGAGGGTAATAAGTCTCTCTATTTGTAATCATATGATATTGGCGCAAGAGCACGAAACACATAACCTTGGGAAATGTGAAATAGAAAATGTGGTAACTCGAGTCAGCCCTTAGTTTTGAAGGGTTTGATTGCCATGCACCAAAAGGTACCCTTGAAAACTCCTGTGTTGCTGTGGGGTTGAAACCTCAAATTACCCCTTTCTTTAATTTTGCTTTTTTCCCCCTAAAATACATCACATTGTTTTATTTGTACATGTATAGATGTAATTTTATGACGAGAAAATTGCCTTTTGTTTGTGACCCACAGCTGTTGACCTATGTGGGAATCACCAATGCATGAATGGCGGTGTTTGTAACAGCGGTTGCCCAACCTATAGCTGTACCTGCCCGGTCTGCTGGACCGGAGAACTCTGCCAAATCCGTAAGTAAATTACTGAAAGACTCTGGTGGTGTCAAACCATTGGCCGTAAACGTTGTGATTGTCACTGGCTCGAGTCACGGTCAGAGCCATTTCTCAAACTGTGCCTGTGGCTTCGGCTCCAGCTGTACCCAGTTCCAGCTGTATCCAGCACAGGCTGTATCCAGCACCGGCTGTATCCAGCACCGGCTGTATCCAGCACCGGCTGTAAACCCCCCCCCATTGTACCCATTCCCCCATTGTACCCATTCCCCCATTGTACCCATTCCCCCATTGTACCCATTCCCCCATTGTACCCATTCCCCCATTGTACCCATTCCCCCATTGTACCCATTCCCCCATTGTACCCATTCCCCCATTGTACCCATTCCCCCATTGTACCCATTCCCCCATTGTACCCATTCCCCCATTGTACCCATTCCCCCATTGTACCCATTCCCCCATTGTACCCATTCCCCCATTGTACCCGGCCCCAGCTGTACCCGGCCCCATGTGTACCCGGCCCCATGTGTACCCGGCCCCATGTGTACCCGGCCCCAGCTGTACCCGGCCCCAGCTGTACCCGGCCCCAGCTGTACCCGGCCCCAGCTGTACCCGGCCCCAGCTGTACCCGGCCCCAGCTGTACCCGGCCCCAGCTGTACCCGGCCCCAGCTGTACCCGGCCCCAGCTGTACCCGGTCCCAGCTGTACCCAATCCCAGCTGTACCCAGAGCTCTTTTAACAATATGACTTGACACAGTAAACCTCTCTTGGTCATTCCCACATCGTTCTATTTTTCCACACCCGTAATCACATTGGGAGGCTGGTTTTATTTTGACATTCGTAACTTGTCCATATTTTTATATTACTTCCAGCTCTGGATGTATGTGCTAGCAATCCTTGCTTGAACGGTGGATCGTGCAGCAACCTGTGTACCAGCTACAACTGCCGCTGTCCACCATGCTATTTGGGCTTCAACTGCGAGATATGTCAGTACAAATGTTTCATCCTGTTATTATCATTAATGTTGTTTATTTCTGATACCTAAAGCAATGATTCCTCAAAAGCACATATCGCACTATAGCTTGGAAGCCCGAAGAAGCCTGTCAAGAGAAGACAAGAAGTGTTGTTTTAGAGGTGGGAGAAAAAAAACAGAAAACTCACTGAATCAGGCAGGGACTGAAAACTCAATCCACTTGTCAGACCTGGTGGAATTCGAACCTGGGTCACAGTGGTTGAAGATGAGGCTAGCACCATTAGGTCGTACTCTTATTTTTACTTTGAGGGGGGGGGGGGGGGGGGGTGGGGGGTTAAGGGAGCTTTGGAAGATAAAAACTGTTGTGCTGTTTCATGTCTTCTTGTTTGTACATTCTCAACATTTATACATGCCCATAAACAGAAGGACTCACACAAAACAAGAACATGCATGGACGGTGAGACAACCAAGATTGAATAGAACCCAAATTTTGGCATGGACATCAATAGTTAATTGCAACATCAGGAATCAAGCTTATGTGTCCGGTTATCAGAGGAATTGCAAAAATGTTGAAGTACAGAAGAAAAGAGGCGAACAGAAGAACAATGGAAAGTCCTCAGTCTACACTTGAATCAAACCAACAAATGTAGGTGCCCGTGTGGAGGATACTATGATGCACTTGGAGACTTTTGAAATGTTGGTGGTAGCAGACGTACCGGTACTTTTTGCTAGTTCTGTACATGTTCTGTATACACGTCCGAGGACTAGAGGAGAAAGAAAATACAAAGGAACCTTTCTTGTCCTCGCAAGTCGGTCTTTTGTAGAAATCGGTCCTCGGACGTAAAAATACGTGCTTAGTCTATGGGGTTGGGTTATATTTAAAGGAACAATAGGAAACACAAAGCATTGTCCTCGGAAGTATTGGGAAAGTACGACTGTCTGAGCATGCCCGTGTAGTTCTGAGCATGCAAACGTACTTCTCGGCATACGCCTGTACTTCTCGGCATGCGCCTGTACTTCTCGGCATACGCCTGTACTTCTCGGCATACGCGTGTACTTCTCAGCATGCTCCTGTACTTCTCGGCATGCGCCTGTACTTCTCGGCATACGCGTGTACTTCTCAGCATGCTCCTGTACTTCTCAGCTTGCGCCTGTACTTCTCGGCATACGCGTGTACTTCTCAGCATGCTCCTGTACTTCTCGGCATGCGCCTGTACTTCTCGGCATACGCGTGTACTTCTCAGCATGCTCCTGTACTTCTCAGCTTGCGCCTGTACTTCTCGGCATACGCGTGTACTTCTCAGCATGCTCCTGTACTTCTCGGCATGCGCCTGTACTTCTCGGCATACGCGTGTACTTCTCAGCATGCTCCTGTACTTCTCAGCATGCTCCTGTACTTCTCAGCTTGCGCCTGTACTTCTCGGCATACGCGTGTACTTCTCAGCATGCTCCTGTACTTCTCGGCATGCGCCTGTACTTCTCGGCATACGCGTGTACTTCTCAGCATGCTCCTGTACTTCTCAGCTTGCGCCTGTACTTCTCGGCATACGCGTGTACTTCTCAGCATGCTCCTGTACTTCTCGGCATGCGCCTGTACTTCTCGGCATGCGCCTGTACTTCTCGGCATACGCCTGTACTTCTCGGCATACGCGTGTACTTCTCAGCATGCTCCTGTACTTCTCGGCATGCGCCTGTACTTCTCGGCATGCGCCTGTAATTCTCGGCATGCGTCTGTACTTCTCGGCATGCGCCTGTACTTCTCGGCATGCGCCTGTAATTCTCGGCATGCGCCTGTAATTCTCGGCATGCGCCTGTAATTCTCGGCATGCGCCTGTAATTCTCGGCATGCGCCTGTAATTCTCGGCATGCGCCTGTAATTCTCGGCATGCGCCTGTAATTCTCGGCATGCGCCTGTACTTCTCGGCATGCGCCTGTACTTCTCGGCATGCGCCTGTACTTCTGAACATGCACGTGTACTTCTGAGCATGCACGTGTACTTCTGAACATGCACGTGTACTTCTGAGCATGCACGTGTACTTCTGAACATGCACGTGTACTTCTGAACATGCACGTGTACTTCTGAGCATGCACGTGTACTTCTGAACATGCACGTGTACTTCTGAACATGCACGTGTACTTCTGAGCATGCACGTGTACTTCTGAGCATGCACGTGTACTTCTGAGCATGCACGTGTACTTCTGAACATGCACGTGTACTTCTGAGCATGCACGTGTACTTCTGAGCATGCACGTGTACTTCTGAACATGCACGTGTACTTCTGAGCATGCACGTGTACTTCTGAACATGCACGTGTACTTCTGAGCATGCACGTGTACTTCTGAGCATGCACGTGTACTTCTGAACATGCACGTGTACTTCTGAGCATGCACGTGTACTTCTGAGCATGCACGTGTACTTCTGAACATGCACGTGTACTTCTGAGCATGCACGTGTACTTCTGAGCATGCACGTGTACTTCTGAGCATGCACGTGTACTTCTGAACATGCACGTGTACTTCTGAACATGCACGTGTACTTCTGAGCATGCACGTGTACTTCTGAGCATGCACGTGTACTTCTGAGCATGCACGTGTACTTCTGAACATGCACGTGTACTTCTGAGCATGCGCGTGTACTTCTGAACATGCACGTGTACTTCTGAGCATGCGCGTGTACTTCTGAGCATGCGCGTGTACTTCTGAACATGCACGTGTACTTCTGAACATGCGCGTGTACTTCTGAGCATGCGCGTGTACTTCTGAGCATGCGCGTGTACTTCTGAACATGCACGTGTACTTCTGAGCATGCACGTGTACTTCTGAGCATGCACGTGTACTTCTGAGCATGCACGTGTACTTCTGAACATGCACGTGTACTTCTGAGCATGCACGTGTACTTCTGAACATGCACGTGTACTTCTGAACATGCACGTGTACTTCTGAGCATGCACGTGTACTTCTGAACATGCACGTGTACTTCTGAGCATGCACGTGTACTTCTGAGCATGCACGTGTACTTCTGAGCATGCACGTGTACTTCTGAGCATGCACGTGTACTTCTGAACATGCACGTGTACTTCTGAACATGCACGTGTACTTCTGAGCATGCGCGTGTACTTCTGAGCATGCGCGTGTACTTCTGAGCATGCGCGTGTACTTCTGAGCATGCGCGTGTACTTCTGAGCATGCGCGTGTACTTCTGAGCATGCGCGTGTACTTCTGAGCATGCGCGTGTACTTCTGAGCATGCGCGTGTACTTCTGAGCATGCACGTGTACTTCTGAGCATGCGCGTGTACTTCTGAGCATGCGCGTGTACTTCTGAGCATGCGCGTGTACTTCTGAGCATGCGCGTGTACTTCTGAGCATGCGCGTGTACTTCTGAGCATGCGCGTGTACTTCTGAGCATGCGCGTGTACTTCTGAGCATGCGCGTGTACTTCTGAACATGCGCGTGTACTTCTGAACATGCGCGTGTACTTCTGAGCATGCGCGTGTACTTCTGAGCATGCACGTGTACTTCTGAGCATGCACGTGTACTTCTGAGCATGCACGTGTACTTCTGAGCATGCGCGTGTACTTCTGAGCATGCGCGTGTACTTCTGAACATGCGCGTGTACTTCTGAGCATGCGCGTGTACTTCTGAACATGCACGTGTACTTCTGAGCATGCACGTGTACTTCTGAGCATGCACGTGTACTTCTGAGCATGCACGTGTACTTCTGAGCATGCACGTGTACTTCTGAGCATGCACGTGTACTTCTGAGCATGCGCACGACAAGTGAGAACAATGGAAAAGGACCGTTATGTCTGCTGCCACCAGCATCTCAAAAAATCTCCCATTGCATGATTCTATATTTTAATTTTTGTAACTTTTGTTTGCATTTCACATAGACCAAGGCGGATGTACCACCAACCCATGCCAGAATGGTGCCACTTGTATCGAAGACCAAAACGCATGCAACCAGTATACGTGCTTCTGCCCAAGGTGCTTAACCGGCCCAACCTGCACGCTGCGTGAGTCAAGTTGCTCATTTATTGTGGAGTTGTCTAACGCTTCAACTCTTTTTCTCATCTTCCCTCAAGAAGTGTCGCCAAACCTCCCTTGTTGATATGAGCTTCAAACTCATTCAGTTGAATAGTGGTGCTATAACGTAAATAAAAGTCAAAAAGCTAAAAATTTGATTGGGCACAAAACATTGGGGACTTGAAATGTTTCCCCTATTTTGCTCATGTAGTGCTGCCTGAATTCTTTGTTGATGTGTTTCAAACCACCCCTTTGATTAGGGAGGAGTGGTTAATCTGTGGTCGGGCCAGGCCTTTGAAAAGCCCAGCCATGCCCGGGCCTTCAGGCTTTTACTCTTGCTATTGTGAGCCACAAATCACCTAACAATAGAGCATCAACTAATCAATAAAGCCCGGCCTCTGCCAGGCCAGGCCTGGTTGTAGCCCCGACAGGGCCCAGACCAGGAAAAACTGCCGTTTTTTCCTGTCAAGGTTTTCTCAACGGTTTCATTATCCTGAACCTCAACCATTTGAAATTAGCTTGGGGGCCACCCTGATTTTTTCCCCTAATTCAAAATGGCCGCCAAAATCCAAAATGGCCGCCAAAATTACCTAAATTAGATATATACTGCTAATTACGTTTAATATCAACGTTTTTTTCAGTGGTTCTGTCATCCTGAATCTGCACCCATTGAATTTAGATCCAGAGCCACCCAGAATTTGGCCTCAAATCCAAGATGGCCGCCAAAATCTAAAATGGCTGCCAAAATTATCTAAATCAGATTTATACTACTTGTTTTTTTCTGTAGGAGTTTTTTTCAGTGATTCCGTCATCCTGATCATAAGGCC
Source organism: Hippasteria phrygiana (assembly GCA_037893225.1). Lineage (NCBI taxonomy): Eukaryota > Metazoa > Echinodermata > Asteroidea > Valvatida > Goniasteridae > Hippasteria > Hippasteria phrygiana. Next base: position 103,189 of record JAZGUH010000512.1, on the reverse strand, counting down.
TTTGAAATTAGTCTGGGGAGTACCCAGGATTTGTCCTTGAATCCAAGATGGCCGCCAAAATAGCCGCCAAAATTCCCTAAATTAGATATATACTGCTAATTACGTTTAATATCAACGTTTTTTTCAGTGGTTCTGTCATCCTGAATCTGCACCCATTGAATTTAGATCCAGAGCCACCCAGAATTTGGCCTCAAATCCAAGATGGCCGCCAAAATCTAAAATGGCTGCCAAAATTATCTAAATCAGATTTATACTACTTGTTTTTTTCTGTAGGAGTTTTTTTCAGTGATTCCGTCATCCTGATCATAAGGCCTTTGAAATTAGTCTGGGGAGTACCCAGGATTTGTCCTTGAATCCAAGATGGCCGCCAAAATAGCCGCCAAAATTCCCTAAATTAGATATGTACTGCTAATTACGTTTAATATCAACGTTTTTTCTGTGGTTCTGTCATCCTGAATCTACAACCATTGAATTTAGCTCCAAAGCCACCCAGAATTTGGTCTCAAATCAAAGATGGCCGCCAAAATCTAAAATGGCTGCCAAAATTATCTTAATCAGATTTATAATACTTTGTTTTCTTTCTGTAGGAGTTTTTTTTCAGTGATTTCGTCATCCTGATCATAAGGCCTTTAAAATTCGTCTGGGGAGTACCCAGGATTTGTCCTTGGAATCCAAGATGGCCGCCAAGATGGCCGCCAAGATGGCCGCCAAGATGGCCGCCAAGATGGCCGCCAAAATGGCCGCCAAAATGGCCTAAATTAGATATATACTGCTAATTACGTTTAATATCAACGTTTTTTCTGTGGTTCTGTCATCCTGAATCTACAACCATTGAATTTAGCTCCAAAGCCACCCAGAATTTGGTCTCAAATCAAAGATGGCCGCCAAAATCTAAAATGGCTGCCAAAATTACCCTAATAAGATTTATACTGCTTCTTGTTTTTTTTTCTGTCAGTTGTCAGTGATTTCGTCATCCTGAACCTAAGGCCTTTGAAATTAGTCTGGGGAGTACCCAGGATTTGTCCTTGAATCCAAGATGGCCGTCAAAATGGCCTCCAAAATGGCCACCAAAATGGCCACCAAAAGCATCTTAATTATATTCAAACTACCTTTTCGTTTTTTCCTGTTAACATTTTCTAAAGTTTCATTATGGCGTCCTGAACCTAAGCCTTTTGAAATGAATTTGGGGCTACCCAGGATTTGGCTGCAAATCCAAGATGGCCGCCCAAAGAAAAATGGTTAAACGGTCTCTTATTTGTACCCCATCATTTTCCTTTCTCGGAAATCAGAGTTTATGATTGTCATATACTTTAACTGTACAAATAATCTATACTGTCTTCTCTCCAATTGCAACATTAGCTAGCAGCCCAGCCTCATCGTGGTCCATCTAGAATTGTTTCCTTGCACGTAATTCGAACATACAGTTTAGAGAAAGGATCAAAGTAATTAATTGACAGGTATGTATACTTGCTAGTTAACATTGTTTGCGAAATGCATTGCTTTGGATGACATTATTGCTCAACTATTATGTTCTTCTTGTGTAAGTATATACTGTAATTCACGAACAAAAAATTTAATGACTTTTATAATTGTATCTTTACTTCTAGGAATCAGCACTATGGCGGCTACCCCCATTTTTAGTACAGGAGCAGATGACAGAAGACGGTGCCTGCTTTGCAATGAAAATATCAAGGATAAGGATGGTGGTGGACAGTCGTGGCCCAGCTAATTGAAATTCAGTATAAGGAGGCTGAGAACATATCACTTGACCATCTGTCAGCCAGTGTTTGGAGAACTTCCAGTCCAGCTTGTGTCACATTTGAGATGTCATCCTTATCCTTGATATTTTCATTGCAAAGCAGGCACCGTCTTCTGTCATCTGCTCTTGTACTCAAAAAGGGGGTAGCCGCCATAGTGCTGATTCCTAAAAGTAAAGATACAATTGTAAAAGTCATTCAATTTGTGTTCGTGAATTACAGTATACTTACACAAGAAGAACATAATAGTTGAGCAATAATGTCATCCAAAGCAATGCATTTCACAAACAACAATGTTAACTAGCAAAATACCTGTCAATTAATTACTTTGATCCTTTCTCTAAACTGTATGTTCGAATTACGTGCAAGGAAACAATTCTAGATGGACAACGACGAGGCTGGGCTGCTGATGTTGCAATTGGAGAGAAGACAGCATAGATTATTTGTACAGTTAAAGTATGACACTCATAAACTCTGATTTCCGAGAAAGGAAAATTATGGGGTACAAATAAGAGACCGTTTAAATCCGATTAAGGTAATTTTGGTAGCCATTTTTATTTGGACGGCCATCTTGGATTTGCAGCCAAATCCTGGGTAGCCCCAAATTCATTTCAAAAGGCTTAAGTTCAGGACGCCATAATGAAACCATCTTTAGAAAACGTTAACAGGGAAAAAACGAAGAGGTAGTTTAAATATAATTAAGATGCTTTTGGCGGCCATTTTGACGGCCATCTTAGATTTCAGGACAAATCCTGGGTATTCCCCAGACTAATTTCAAAGGCCTTAGGTTCAGGATGACGAAATCACTGACAACTGACAGAAAAAAAAACAAGAAGCAGTATAAATCTTATTAGGGTAATTTTGGCAGCCATTTTAGATTTTGGCGGCCATCTTTGATTTGAGGCCAAATTCTGGGTGGCTTTGGAGCTAAATTCAATGGTTGTAGATTCAGGATGACAGAACCACTGAAAAAAACGTTGATATTAAACGTAATTAGCAGTATATATCTAATTTAGGTAATTTTGGCGGCCATCTTGGCGGCCATCTTGGCGGCCATCTTGGCGGCCATTTTGGCGGCCATCTTGGCGGCCATCTTGGCGGCCATCTTGGCGGCCATCTTGGCGGCCATCTTGGCGGCCATCTTGGCGGCCATCTTGGCGGCCATCTTGGCGGCCATCTTGGCGGCCATCTTGGCGGCCATCCTGGATTCCAAGGACAAATCCTGGATACTCCCCAGACGAATTTTAAAGGCCTTATGATCAGGATGACGAAATCACTGAAAAAAACTCCTACAGAAAGAAAAAAAAGTATTATAAATCTGATTAAGATAATTTTGGCAGCCATTTTAGATTTTGGCGGCCATTTTGGATTTGAGGCCAAATTCTGGGTGGCTCTGGAGCTAAATTCAATGGGTGTAGATTCAGGATGACAGATCCACTGAAAAAAACGTTGATATCAAACGTAATTGGCAGTACATATCTAATTTAGGTAATTTTGGCGGCCATTTTGGCGGCTATTTTGGCGGCCATCTTGGATTCAAGGACAAATCCTGGGTACTCCCCAGACTAATTTCAAAGGCCTTATGATCAGGATGACGAAATCACTGAAAAAAACTCCTACAGAAAAAAACAAGTAGTATAAATCTGATTTAGATAATTTTGGCAGCCATTTTAGATTTTGGCGGCCATCTTGGATTTGAGGCCAAATTCTGGGTGGCTCTGGAGCTAAATTCAATGGGTGCAGATTCAGGATGACAGAACCACTGAAAAAAACGTTGATATTAAACGTAATTAGCAGTATATATCTAATTTAGGTAATTTTGGCGGCCATTTTGGATTTTGGCGGCCATTTTGAATTAGGGGCAAAAATCAGGGTGGCCCCCAAGCTAATTTCAAATGGTTGAGGTTCAGGATGATGAAACCGTTGAGAAAACCTTGACAGGAAAAAACGGCAGTTTTTCCTGGTCTGGGCCCTGTCTATCTGTACTCCAGAATTAATGGGCAGTCTATTGTGTACAATCAGTGGATTATAGAAGCCAAAAGGCCCGGGCGTTCCAGGGACTTGGCCAGGCTTTTCAACGGCCTGGCCCGACCACAGATTAACCACTCCACCCTTAGTTGTACTGTAACTTACTTCACAAAGTAGATGTTTCAGTATCTTGAGATTTAGCGTCAAAGTCAGAAAGGTGATGTCCGGAAATTGAGTGCAAAATCGGGACGAGATTCAACTAACGTGGCAAACTTGAACAAATCTCACTCAATCCCTAAACCTACAAGATTTTATTTGAAACTGAAAAAGTTTAACCATCATTATTTTCGTTCACAAACCCAACTTCATGCTTATCATTTGTTTGTCACATTTAAAAAGGGTTTACCACAAACTAAAATAAAATAGAATCAGGAAGATCGTGTCAAAATAGAGCTTTACCTCGTGGCTTTAGTTTGGGTCTGTAAACGGAAGCAGTTATTTTCAGGATATTTTGGACTCGACAGAATTTCACTTTCTGTTGGGTAAATTTGGAGTAAAACGATGAGGTTTAACAGGATACCGGCCATCTTTGAGGCTAATGTCCTAATGACCCCTTTGTACAAATGTTTGTGCATACATTGTAATACAGCATTTGAATGCCAAAACGTTAAAGATGGCTGCTACACAATAAGGTCCATTACAGGTTTGGTTAAATCTTTTCCATTGTGAATTTCGTTGATTGTGAGTGTCCCCAATGGCATATACAGTGGAACTTAGTTATAACCAGCACCGCTACACCAAAATATTTTTTCCATAACCAGGGCTGTAGTCGAGTCCATCACAAGTCCATCACAAGTCCCTGCAAGTCCATCACAAACCTTCCAGTCCTAATTCCAATCACAAGCTATTCAAATGAGCTTTGACAAAGGCATTCCTTTGTCATTGTTCATCCAGTTACTTGTGACTGGCTTTATGAAAGGACTTGTGAAAGGACTTGCAGGGACTCGACTACAACTCTGGCTATAACAAACATCCTTTTTGGCTCCCACGGTATTTAATACTTTCTATTATTCAATATACCAAACATATTTTTATGTTCGTTATAGTGAAGCTCTACTGTAGTTAGAAAAGAAAATCTGAAGCATTTTTCACCGACAACCTCCAATCTCCATTTCTAAAATGACAGGTATTGATCCATGTGCTAATAAACCGTGTGCCAATGATGGTCAATGCTACAGCAGTGACTTAAACTGTGAAAGTTACATATGTCTATGCACTGGATGTTGGACTGGACAAACTTGTGAAACATGTAAGTCACATTTAAGTTAATCTCAAAGGAATTGCTATGGCTCTAGGTAATGGATCTGCAAAGTGTCTATTAACTATTCAGATTATTTCACCTCTCAAACATTATTTTCTTTTTATTTGGTGCAATTTTATGAGGATTTCGGGGGGGGGGGGGAATAATAAATCCAGATGCTTTTTAAGTTTGAAATTTAAATTTGAAAATTTAAGTCTGACAAATTCAAAGTTGTCAAGAAATCTCAATATGAGGTTTTCAATTGTTGGTTACATTCCAAAATATTTATAGACCCCCAAAACTTCTTTAACCGCACTTGCAGTACTGGTTTTTAAAGCATTCATATTTTGCAAGGTTACTGATCTTCCAACGCAGAACAATCCCAGATTAGCGTTTCTAAAGCGGCATGGGTTCGTGCTTTGGGAGATTATTTTCTTAAAAAATAAACTCTCAAATTGAAATGCTAAGTTACTGACTTTCCGCGGAGACCTTAAATTTTCTATTTTTTTTATTTGCTGTCCTAATGTTCAAACTTAAGCAAGTTCTTTTCTCAAAGGCAAAGGACAGTGGTACTAGAAACAAACTTGTGGGGGACATATAACAGGCATGCAACTTTTCCGCAGATCCGCGGATTTCCGCGTTTTTTTAAAATTCCGACCGCGGAAAAATATCCATGCTTTGGCTCGTTTCCCACCGTGGCGACCGCGGAATCGTATTTTGTATACATACATAGCATAGAAAGGTGCAGGACACAGACTCTGTGCGCATTATGTAGCGTACCTGTACAATCTTGCCGTTTTTATGAACGAGTCGCTATAGCGCCCTCTATTGACTACAGACTTATAGTCGGGTTCCGCATTTTTTTTTCTCGCGTGAATGAATACAATACAGTACAATTGGGATACGGACACTATACCTACATGTTGCACGCGCTGGTAAAATGCTGGAAAAACGTGTTTTCGATTTAACATGTCAAATGACTTCTAAAAGGAAGGACATCATCGAACGAGAAAAAGGACAAGCATGTCAAAAACTGAGGTTAAAATCTCTTACTCAGCTTTCAATCCAAGTGGTCGAAAACTGCTCAGAATGCACCACAGAGCACCTAGAATTCAAAAATTGTCAGGGCCCTAAGGCGGGCTGGCCCTGGACCCCACGCCTTAAGGGATTCGCACTACGCTCTCACAAATTGGTGAAGATATTCTCCTCTTTTTTTTGCAATTGAAGAGTTGCATGCCTGATATAAGCAAGACAGGGTGGGCGGAGAAACACAAAAGAGAGATTAAGAACAAAGGAGAGTGGCAGTGGGTGAACATCAAAGGGAGTATAGAGAGGGGAAGGGACAGGGACAGGGACAGGGACAGGGACAGGACAGCAAGGAACAAAGGAGTGTGGTTACAGTAAAAAAGGATTAAAGAGGGGAGGGATTAAGATGAGAGGGATGAAGCCTGGGAAAGGGAACAAAGGAGTGTGGTAAAGGGGGGGGGGGATAGGAGGTGGTAATTGGCAAGGCTTAAAGGGAAAGGGAAAGAAAGTTGAAGTGGGCAAGAAACCCCAAGGGGGTTTGCCAGGAGGATTAGCTGTAAACAAATGACAATAGGGGAAAAATTGAGTTAAGAGTTAAGACCTTTAAAAAAAATAAATTATAATTGATTGACGACATATACTGGCAGATTGAATAACTTTCCAATGTTAAAAGTAGCAGCGGGTGAATGTGTGTAGTTCCTATGGACAACATAGCAGCAGTTTGAAAAAGACCACCTGTCCGGTTGACACCTATACCCGCATTCCTGTGCATACTCGATGCATTCATGTTTCAACTGTATTGTTCGTGAATGGGAGTGTAATGAATAGATGGAGCTTTTTCAGACAAAGCTTGTATTCACAGGAAAGGGGGCTGCAAGTGCGATGAATAGTACCTGTTTGCATTTACGCTTGGCTGCACAGCCTATTCTTGGCATACCAGCCCCCCCCCCCCCCCCAAATCAGTAACAGCCGGACACAAGGGGTTAAAATTGTTCCACATTGAATGATTGTTGTTGCCATTTTTTTTTTTTAAAGCTAATGATCCGTGTGCGCAACTGCCTTGCAGGAACAACGGAGCCTGCACTGTAGACAGTACATGCAGTAACTCCCAATGTGTATGTGATGACTGCTTCAGTGGGGAGCTATGTGAAATGCGTAAGTCTTCCATAATTTTTGATATTAATTGTAAGCCAAATTTGGATGGCAGTGTTCTTGAGAATTTGATGTCTTGCTGCTCAATCCTTTGAGATGGTGCATTCACGGGAATTTAAGGAATCGGGCTTCCATGCTTCAGGCTTCCAATTATGCCTACTTTTCCTACTTTTTCCTTCTTTTTTTTGTTACCTTGCTCCTACTTTTCCTATTTTTTTTTTTATTTCTATTTTTTCCTTCTTTTTACATACTTTTTTGTCTCATAACTCCGAAAAATGAAATCTCATTGAATATTGTATACAATGGTGTTACACACTGTCGTATAAAAATCGCACAGTAAAGGGCTCGGGTGCAGGAGTACTTCCAACGTTACTTCCAAGAGCTTAGTTGAGGATGGAGCACAAGTGTTGTGAGTACAGAACATGCCAAATGAGGCTTGTGATGCTGTGAATCAGTGAAAACTACTCCTAAAAGTCTGTATAAGTCGTACTTTTATCCTGATTTTGTCCTCCAAACTCCTACTTTTTGTCCTACTTTTTTTTCTTAAAATTTTGGGTTTACATTTTGCTTTTTCTTTTCTGCTGGGTCGGCTTGAAAGCCTGAAGCTGCTTGGTCATACCCGTCATACCGGATCGCAGCAAGAGATGCCGGCTACTATTGAGAGATTTGTTGGGGCATCTCTGTAATAGCCAATGTTGACCGTTTTTCTTACTTTTCAGGTATCAATGCGTGTGTGCCCACCAACCCTTGCCAGAATGGTGGATCGTGCTACCAGAGATTTAACATGTGTAGCTCGTACCAGTGCGATTGCCCTGGCTGCTATATCGGAGACAACTGTGAAATCGGTGAGTATGAAATCACGCTTCCTGCTTTTAAAGCTCCTGGTCCAACGACTCTGCCAGAATACAGAATACCACATTACAGATGCTATGAAAGCAGGCCCCGGTGGCCTGATTTGTATGTTGGAAAAGTTGTAAATAACACGTCGGAGAAATTTCTCAACACTTTCCATACAAATGCCTGATACAAGGCACTGAATGTGGTGTAGCGACTGCGTGAATTTGAGTCACTATGTCATTTTAGTCACTATGTAATACGGTCGTGTTGCACATCAAAGTGATCGATGATTTTCTGAGAGTGGCCGTTCACGTGAGAGGGTTTAACCCATTGAGCCCGGTTGACGACTACAGCCGAGATTTGAAAATTACCACCTGGCCGGTTGACGGCTATATTTTCTGCATTTTCAATCCATTGTTGGGTCATTGGCTGCACAAGCCAGCCTGGCATACCGGCACCCCATTATCATACCCGGGCTCAAGGGGTTACCCAATAATAGGGAAAAGGAGTCCGATTTCCATGGGAGTCGGATATTCATATGACAGCGTTACTTCAATAAAAACAGTGGTATTGCTAGCCAAAAATGCCCCCTGTTAAAAAGGAATGCCCTTTCTTAACCCCTTGCGTACGGATGACGCCATATGGCGCAAAACACAGTGCCACCAGGCCGGATGACGCCGGATGACACCATTGGCCGCTGTTTGTGCAGTTTCAATCCATTGTTGGATTAAACAGTGCCACCAGGCCGGATGACGCCATTGGCCGCTGTTTGTGCAGTTTCAATCCATTGTTGGATTTAACAGTGCCACCAGGCCAGATGACGCCATTGGCCGCTGTTTGTGCAGTTTTAATCCATTGTTGGATTATTGTGTATATGTTACGCTTGACTGCACAAACACATTGTAGCGGTTCGCTTGGCTGCCAGAGCCGCCGCGGCACCCCGACGTCTCCCCGACGTCTCCCGTAAAATACCGTACTCATGAGGTTAAGAATCTATTGTACTATTGATGATGTGACTTTCTTTTTTTTTATTGCTGCAGCGCTGGACCCCTGTGCCAACAACCCATGTGAAAATGGGGGTCAGTGTACTGCCATCACCTGTACATCATCCACCTGTTCCTGCGTTGGTTGCTGGAGTGGATCATTCTGCACACAACGTGAGTTTGGATTTCTTCAACGTATTCATGAGTTTTACCATATTGTGGCGCATTCCTGCTGATCATCAGTATGTGCGTCCATACATGTGCGTGTATTTGTACAGGTTCTGTATATACATTCGAGGACAAGAGGGGAAAGAAAATACAAAGGAACCTTTCTTGTCCTCGCAAGTCGGTCTTTTGTTGTAATCGGTCCTTTGTTGAAATCGGTCCTCAGACGTAAAAATACGTGCTTAGTCTATGGGGTTGGGTTATATTTAAAGGAACAATAGGAAACACAAAGCATTTTCCTCCGAAGTATTGGGAAAGTACGACTGTGTGTACAGGTTCTGTATATACTTCTGAGGACAAGAGGAGAAGGAAAATACAAAGAAATCTTTTCAGTCCTCGCAAGTCAAGTCTTTTGTTGAAATCGGTCCTCGCAAGTAGAAATACGTGCTTAGGGGTTGGGTTATATTAGAGGAACAATAGGAAACACAAAGCATTGTCCTCAGAAGTATTAGGAAAGTATGACTATTAACTGCACGTATATGCACATGTGCATTTTAGTTGTTTTACGTTGTTTTTTTATTCTCTATTGATGGGTATCAACAATGAAAGCGAGTAGAGTGCCATGAAAGTTTGCACGGGGGGAGCTAATAATTTAGGGTAGTGTACATGATTGGTCTTTGTTGCAATTTTCAGAAATGGGCGGATTTGGGGGTTAGTATTAGGAAATATCGTTCCACTGACCTGTTCAAAGTTTTGCGTTGTTGAATGGCGAAAAAACGGAAGGAAATAGCACCCGTTTCAACCGTCGGGTGGATGATAGCCTTTAGTCAACTTGACTCAAGGTGCGTGTGGCTACCTGGACGCGTGACGCACTCCGAATGCCAGCATGTCCGGGGCGCGCCACTCGTCCGGGTAGCCACGCGCGCCTTGACTAATGGCTACAGGGCAGTTTTCCAACGATTTCCAGCTGGAAATCCTTGGAAAAGGATATAAATTTCCACTTTTCTTGACAACGAGAGCACACCTGGTGCCATCATTTCACAGGATGATTGAGACTACTATTAACTTACAGTAAGGTATTTCGTAATAATTCAGTAAAACAAAGATTGGGGGGTTTCCAATCGTGTACACTACAATTTTAAAGGCCACTGGAACACCTTCCATGATAGTATCGATAAAAGAGGCTCAATGAAGCAACAAAATGTCGGACATGAAGGGGTTTCAGGGAAGATGCACATTAAAAGCAGTGTTGTAGTTGACTGTCTATTTTATTTTTATTTTTAATTAGAAGGGGTGACCTCGCTTTCAAAATGTCATCAGTTTCTATCTAGAAAAAGGAACAGAACTAGCCTGAATCTGTAACGCAAGACCTCAATCTTCATGAAACAACAGGGTTCATCTATGAGCAAGTTCGATCAAGGACGATAGTTAACCATAGTTCGACTAACTGATCGAACGCACGCTAGTCGACGATGGTTGGACTAGTCTAGTCGACGATTCGCGACCAGCCTACCGAGGTTGGTCGCATCGCTGGTTACCAATTAGCCGTTTTTAATAGCACAGTGCAGAGAGGACCAGTTATCAGAAAAATGGCAGAAAAACAAAAGATGTAGGGCCTAAGTAAAATATTCAGCAACAGTGAACGATCATTTCATTTTCTTTTCTTTTTTGTTACTTTGTCTTTCTTTGAAATAATAAATTTTGGGTAGCCTACTGTTCGTCCACAATCGTCTGAGGCACACGTACGTTACCACTTGTGAGATAATGTTGATATACTGAACTAATATCGTCCGTGTCGCTTTCATCTGTGAACTTGTCCAAAAACGTAAACAAACTGGCCACCGCCATTTTCTAATGGTCGCGTTGACATGACAATAGTTCGACTAGAGTCGTTCGCACTTCAACTTCAGTGCTCATGCGCTACGTACATCATGAACCAATTTAACCATTGGTCCTTGATCGAACTTGTGGGACTGCTGGAATTTCTCTGTTGCACTCAGCGTGTACTTTATCAAGACAAATTGTTTTAGGCAGCCTGGCTTTGGTAGCTGCCTTGTCAAGGAGAAGCCATTCCCAAACAACACATCTGGGACCAATTGACCTATCGCGGTCGAATCGCGTCAGCGCAGCTTGTGAATTATTGTCCAATCACATCAATTGTAATTCCATGTGGAATGCGCAAAATCTGAGACAAACAAAAATTACCACACAAAATTCCCATAGGGTTGTCTAAGGGGCGTGGTTAACTCGTAAACGGCAATAGGTCAATTTCATGAAGCTGTTAAGCATGATAAGTCTTCCTTGGTAAAAACAGGATTACCAACCAAATTTTCCTGTGATGTGTATATTTCTTCTGACTGGTATTAAGCTATTGTTTACTTAGCATGAAAATCCCATGGCCTTTTGGCTGGTAACCTGTTTCAACTAAAACAAGACTTTTTTGTGCTAAGCAAATGTTGGTACTTAGCAGCTCTGCAAAATTGGCCCCTGTATAAACAGTGTGTGCCATTTTGCACAGAGCAAACAAAACTTGTAGTGAGATATGCGCAAACTTCTCAAATAGTTTGACATTTTCAACAAATGGTTATTACTCATATTTACCGGGGCTTCCAAATGCTTTTCACTGCTTTCTATCCTGAAATGCCCTGAGAAATAGCCTTGGATCAATGAGGTGATATGGGTAACCTATCGGCCGCACAATTTGAAAATGACCTCCCCTGCAAGTCCCCTGCAAGTCCCCTGCAAGTCCCCTGCAAGTCCCCTGCAAGTCCCCTGCAAGTCCCCTGCAAGTCCCCTGCAAGTCCCCTGCAAGTCCCCTGCAAGTCCCCTGCAAGTCCCCTGCAAGTCCCCTGCAAGTCCCCTGCAAGTCCCCTGCAAGTCCCCTGCAAGTCCCCTGCAAGTCCATCACAAGCCCTCCAGTCCTAATCTCAATCACAAGCTATTCAATGAGCTTTGACAAAGGCATTCCTGTGTCATTGTTCATCCAGTTACTTGACCAGCTTTATGAAAGCACTTCTAACTGGGCTTGCGAAAGGACTTGTGAAAGGACTTGCAGGGACTCTACAGCTCTGATGACCTCTCCGGTACAAGCATATGGTGGCACACTGTATTGTGAATCTAACCTGTATTGACTGGTCCAGTTCTTGCATGACACGTTGTAATCTTATGTTGGCATTTTGTCTTCCCTTGGTTTTATACAGTGGTGAATCCATGTGCCTTGGATCTGTGTCAGAACGGGGGCCTGTGTCGGCCGGTTCCAGGTACCTGTGACCAGTTTACATGTCAGTGCAGTGGCTGCTGGGCTGGTGAACTCTGCACCGTTCGTGAGTCTATTACTTTTACTCACCATAATCTCTGTACATGTAATCTGAATAGAAAGGAAATGTTTTACCCCAAATCTCTTTTGTATGTTTTAAATATCTGCACAAATTGATTGGCAGTTAATTTGTAGCAAATTGTTAACAACTAAAAGGGTTAAGTTTCCAGTTGATGATATCTAGAGGGATTATAATATTTCTTAGTTTTGTGTTTGTATAATACAAAAAGCCTCAAAAACAAGTATTTTGATTGAAAGATAGATCAGTCAGTTTGTTTTTGTTTTGTTTTGTTTTTTTGCTTTTTTACTTGCAATATAGAAGGACAGAAATCGGGTATTGTTTTTGTAAGGGCTGTCCAGAATATTCAAATATTCGATTGTCAGCCGAATATTTGATTTTCAGCCGAATTTTCAAACAAAATATTTATGCACATATACAGATACGACTCTTTACAGCACTTTTTGTGTGGCGGAGGTTTATTGTTCCCATCTGTAAAATACTTGACAAAATGCAGGCTGGGTTCTTGTTATACGTATCCGTAGTGATCTTTATGCAACAGGTGCATGCAACAAAAATGTCCATCGCGTACACAGTCCATAATATTGATCGCCGCACGTGCAACTGTTTACCGCCGCGGCATGTAGTTGCAGCTGACGTGTAAAAAAAACTTGATCGGCGAGTATCGAATATTCGGTCAAACCCAGTTTCGAAAATGAACAGCCCTTGTTTTTGTAATAAAATAGTCAGATTTTATAACAAACCTAACAAAGATTTGTTAGGTTCGGTAACCAGACTGTTCTTGTACCCCAGGTAAGAGGCTTTTATGGATCATTACCCGCGTCACATCAAGATTTGTTGTACTTTGTTGTTGCACACTGCCGTCGTTCACCACTTCATCAGAGTCAGTCCACACGGCTGCAAAAGTCGCGACCGACACCAACAATGTTTTTGAAGATTAACAAAGTATTTTTCTTTTACAAAAACTTGTGTGTAAATTAAAGGGAACGGCACTGCGTGATTTTTACATTTTTTGTATTGTTCTTTTAATAGCCGTTGATCCATGTTTGAGTAACCCATGTTCTAACGGCGGTACATGCCACACCATCACAGCTCTTCCACCAAACTGCTACACCACATTTTGCGTGTGTGCCTCCTGCTTCATCGGGATGCATTGTAACCAAAGTAAGTCAGCTTCAACCCTCCCTCTCTCAGTGCCAAAATGGAGCCAACTACCCTACCTATCAAAACCTATCGAGTTTCAGGTTTAAAACACACAAGCTGTTGGAGAGGAAGGGCTTAGGTTTTTTGATAGGTTATGATAGTTATAACAGTAGGAGGGTTAATACGTGATATCTGATGTCTCGACATAATATGTTGTTCTAACCATGATCGGCCACTTTAAGCGGACCATAGAGTGGGATTTTTATGTCACGAATATATATATAGGCCAGTGTTATTTGTAGCAGTCAAAGTTAAAAGCAGAAATTATGATTTTTGTTTCCACCAGAAAATTGCTTTTGGCGATTTTAATATTTTTATTACATCTAGACAACCCTTTTTGATCATATCCTAATAATTTAAAACTGAATTTGATTGCCAAAAAAGATATTTTGGGGTGATTGTTATTTGTTTGTTTGTTTTTTTGTTTTTTTTCTATTTGCAAAGTTGAGCTCGTGCAACACAAATACATCCAATTAGGTCTGTGTATCCGAACTGGGTACCCAATCGCTAATGTCAGGAACCGGTTACAGATTATGGAATCAAGTACCCGTAACCGAATTAACATTTTACTTGGTAATTGCTCAGACAATGAAAAAGAAATTGTTAGTGTCATTTGTAGGTAATTTTCAAAAATGTATAAAAAACCAGGGTACATGGAAAAACAAAACAGATTATGATGCTTGCGAAAAATGCAATTTACACCGTAAAGCGATAGAGCTCACTGTACACACTTGTATTTTGCTGCATTGATGCACCGATGTTGTAGTACTAACATGCGGACCTTTACGAACAATATGAACAGCAGTTTCCGAGATTTCATTTTTGGGATTGGCTTTCTTTAACCAGTACCTGAGTACCCGTGCTATTTTTCAATGGGGTACCCGACCCCTGTATTACCCGTAAATGCACACCCCTACTTCAAATCAAATTAAATCTTATAACCTGAGAAATACCTGAGGAAATCACAGCGACAAAATTTTCCAACTTTGGCATCTGTCATCCCGTTCCATGGTTGAAGGTCACGTTTATTGTGTACTCCCAACACCAGAAAACTGTGGAAGTGCCGTGGCCTAGTGGTTTGGAGCATTGAATTCGTGGTCTGTGGTTAACTCTGCAGGTTGTGGGTTCGAGCCCAGTCCTGGGCTATAGCACTTCTACGCTTAATATAGGTAGAGGCATTATTAATGCCTTGCAGTGGACTAGTTACCCATCCCGACCCTATTCATACTGTGAAGAGATTAAATTATCTTGTCTTGTTTCAGTGTGAGGGGCTGGTTCCTCCACACTTTCCTCTGTAGTGCACACCTCGAGTGGCCTTTGGCCTTGTGATGGGCAATTTGCATATAAACAAAATTAGAAAAAATTAATAAAACTAGATTTAGGATATTGAGATTTGATCATTCACACCGATTTTTTTCTTTTCTTACAACAGTTCGCGATCCGTGCTCCAGCAATCCTTGCCAGAACGGAGGGAGATGTGAAGCCGGCAACGTACTGGGCACCATCTGCCCGGTGCATAGATGCGATTGCACATCATCATCGTGCTGGACTGGTGATAACTGCGACCAACGTAAGTCAACCTTCGTCCAGTTCTTGTAAAACCTTTGCTTCCCAATTTGGGCGATTTGCTATTCAGTGCCCCACCAGGAGTTTGTCATGGAGAGGCCATTTTTTTTAATTGTATGTTTGAAATGGTTGGCACGTTCCCTCCCCTCCCCCCCCCCCCCCCCCCAAGGTCATAATTTAGGTTGTGCTTTTGTCAATTTTCTTTTTGTCTTCATTATCTTTCCTTCCTTACAGCCATCAATCCTTGTACAAGTTCCCCGTGTGCTAATAATGGTAGGTGTACGCAGATGCCCAGTGTAACTCCAGGCCAGTGTAACACGTACAGCTGTTCCTGTTCAACGTGTTTCACCGGACCAAACTGCCTGTCATGTAAGTGCTTACGTAACATCTTCGCATTGATACGAATTAGTATTTGTACAAACGTTTTTGTTGAAATTGTGTGTATGATTCAAAAATATGCACAATGCAGGTTTTCCTAAATGTAGTATACAACATTTGCAAACATCAAAAAACAAAACTACTGAATTATTACGAAATACCGTACTAGGCTGTAAGTAAATAGCAGTCTCAAGCATCCTGAGAAATCAGGGCACTTGGTGTGCTGTCGTTTTGTGCTAACCTGTTTTGTTTTTTTGTTTCGACTTATGCAATGCAGCACACCAGCCAATCACAGCTTGTCATAAAGTCATTTTTGGCAGCACTGTGATGGAGGCTGTTGATTAGTCGATAGCCGTCAGCTGATCCTACTGCATCCAATTCAAGAAAAACACTGGCCGAGAAACGCAGGCCGAACTTTGCAAAACTGAGTGTGTGTGTGTGAGTTTGTATATGCCGGCAATCGTGGACCTAGGACAAAAGAATTCGGGCGTAGACAAAGGGGTCCACGTTTGACCTAACGTCCACGATTGAAAATCGTGTACAAAACCAATGGGAGGCCTTCCGAAAAAGTTAGAGTATAAACAAAAGAGGAACAATGGGAGGTCCACGATTGCACCCGTTTACATGACTGTGTGTGTGTGTGTGTGTACGCGTAATGTAGGGGTTGTGGGGTCCATTTTAGACAGGACAACAATGGGTACAAAGAAAAAAAACCTACCCCACATCTTTCCTTTAGAAATTGATGGACCCCACATGGACAACGCTATGGCTTTTGAGATTTCAATGGGTACAAAGGAAGAATAAAAGAAGGGATTAGGAGAACACAAGAGATGTACCCCATATCTACCAATCTGTGCGCCTGTGTGAGTTTGTATATGCCGGCAATCGTGGACCTAGGACAAAAGAATTCGAGCGTAGACAAAGGGTCCACGTTTGACCTAACGTCCACGATTGAAAATCGTGTACAAAACCAATGGGAGGCCTTCCGAAAAAGTTAGAGTATAAACAAAAGAGGGACAATAGGAGGTCTGCGATTGCCGGTGTTTACACACTTTTGTGTGTGTGTGTTAAAATTATTGTGTTGGAAAATCAGCATTGTTTTTGAAAGTCGCCCTGCATGTGCCGCGCATAAGTAATCATGGAATCTGCATACATAAGATATTATCATCAATGTTTGCTGCATGAACATCTATTACATAGACTAGATCACTATGGTATTACACACCAAACTTTCCACAGAATTTGTGGACACTTTTTAATCCAAACTTATTGTAATAGTTATTTTGGTTAATAATTTGTGCATGTTTTCAGATTTTAACCCCTGCGCAGCCAACCCCTGTTTGAATGGCGGTACGTGCGCTCAGGTGTCCGGAGACTGTACCCGGTCCCTGTGTCTGTGTCCAACATGCTTCACTGGGGACTGGTGCCAGACCTGTAAGTTCAAACCAAAAGATTCAGTTTGAGGTTTTAACCAAGCCCAGGTGTTTATAGAATTAGAGTTGGTGTACAATAGTTGATCTTCTGCTGCTCAGAACTAGTTCTGCATGTTATGAACTAGCTAAAAGAGCTGGTGTTATAGTTCTGCTGCCAACAGCGTCTCAAATATCTGCCATTGAACAGGAAATTCTCTACTTTTGTAGCCCCAAATGGTGTCATTAGAACCGCCTCATTTGTAAAAAATATTGTAATGGAGGAGGGTGGAAGTTCTGAACAAAAATTCTTCGTAAACCTGATGCTTAAAGATGATGTTGATTGCTGAGAGAAGTCTGTGTCATTTTGTTATTATTTGTATGTTTGTTTGTGAAGCTATAAACCTAAAGTCTACAGCAATCCCTAACGTACCTTGCGATACGCCAGACGATCAGATGGATCCCGTGGAGAAGGGGGGTTTAAACCGTTCGGAAGAGTGCCTGTTGATGAGCCTGACGACCAGTTACAAGATCCAATCACTGCCAAGCTCGGCACGAGGGGATACAAGAGTTAACAGACACGGAGATGACGACAACAGAAAAGACGAACGAACTAGAGTTTATTTGCCAGGAAAATTGGAAAAATGATATTTATTACTAGTAAAATAGGATTATCAAACAGCAAATTATTTCTGCCATGAAATACAAAAAAAGTGACTTTTGAGAGATATTTTGATCAAGTCCCCACTAGCGCAGCACAGCCCGCTGGTGCCATTTTGTCTAAAATTTATCGCTGGGGGCAGCAAACAAATCGACGTTATAGGACGAACTCCTCTTTTGTGCCTAGTGCTAGACACAAAAGGGGAGTTCGTCCTATGACGTCAAATTGTTTGCTGCCCGCAGCGACGACTTTTAGACAAATGGCACCAGAGGGCTAGAGGGGACATGATTTTCATGGCAGAAATTTTACAATACGCAATCTACATAAAAATGAAAAATGACGCAGACTTCTCTCGGCAATCAACGTCATCTTTAAATGTATCAGCCCACACTGTAACCTTATGAAGATATTAGAGTCCTGATTTATTTGGAGAAAAGCTCAAAGTCAGTGAATTGTGTAGACTATACTCCTCAGTGACAATGAAACAATCTGAGAGTAATATTTTCAGATTAATATTTTTGGAGTAATATTTTTAGATTGAAATTTCAATTGTAAACTTTCAGATATGATAGAAAGGGGTGTTTTGAATGTAAAAATGTTAAAATCCCAGAATCGACTTTTCCCACTGGAAATGTTTGCTTCTAACTCAGAGTGCCATGATGTGACTTGATGCTCATTTCAATGGGTTGTGTCGTCTATATAGGAAGATACATTCACAGGCTTTCAAGTATATCCTACTTTTCCTTCTACTTTTTCCTAATTTGTTTTACCTTGCTCCTACTTTTTCTGCTTTTTTTCCTGAAGTTCCTTTTTTGTTCCTACTTTTTTGGGTCCCACAACTCCGAAGAATGAAATCTCATTGAATGTTTTTCATAACCGCGTTTAATACACAGTCATATTGAAAATTGTTATCCTTCTGTCGTTTGTGAATTTGTTGACAGCCATCAACCCCTGTGACGTACAGCCCTGTTATAATCAAGGTACCTGCTCCATCAGCGGAAACTCCTGTACCTCCCGCGTCTGTGAATGTGCAGAGTGTCACATGGGTTCGGACTGTTCACTTCGTAAGTCTTCAATAGGCCTTGTTACATTATCGTTAAAAAAACCTCCGTGGTACCAGTTGGGGAGCTAGGTTAACTTATAGATACGATTTGATCCTCACACTCCTGAGGACGGACAGAGCACACTGTCCGAAACGTCGAGTTACACACTCACCCCGGTTCTTTTCAGAACCACACTTCTTCCTAGAAGAGATTTATTTCACTTGGTGTTACCCGCAATCTCAGTCTCTCTCTCTCAGGTTAACTTATGTTTGACTACTCAGTTTGATGTCCTGAATCAAAAAATGAAGGTTGTTTAATAGCGGAATAGAACTGAACAGGACCTACTTTTCAGGCCATATCCGACGCATATTCAAAAACTTCACATTTATGAGAAAGTGGGACTCATATGCAGATCATTAGGGGGCTGCTATATTTGTTTGTACAATAGCATGTCTACATAGCGTGTCTGGAAAGCCGAATCTTCCAAAAATAAAAGTGGTGGGTTGACGTATAAATAGTATGAGAATTAACAATGTATTCTCCGTTGCATTTTAAGAATGTACCCTTTTCAGAGAAAATATGGAAATGTATATTATTTTGGGAAAGTTATGTTGGTTTTTTTTTTACATAAAAGACTCTTATTGTCATATTTCTATTTGGCTGTCAAATGGCTGTCTATACCTAACAAGAAATGGTCGTCTGTGATGTACAATTAGAGGGCCAAAGAGGGGGATTTCGAGGCCTGATTCCACCCGCAATGACAACGTGGATTATTTAATTTTCAGCAATTTAAACTATCTGTAAATGTATTTTAATCAGTTTCCCGTCAGGTACTCCCAGGTGACACAAAAATCAGGAATGTTACATGGCCTACAAAGATTGTTCTTACCAGTGCAAAAGACTTTAAGTGAAAGACTTAATTTTGAATATCTGGGTATTGACCAATGATTGTATGTGTACATGGACGTCAGTTTGTGGTGAACCGCATGAGGAGAGATTAATATAATAACCTTGATTTTTTATGGTGTTTTTCTTTATCTTTTTTTTTAATAGTTACAATGTATAGACGTATTGTTCTTGATAAGTTATTTTCTGCTGAAGTTTCTTTTTTCCAGTTTAATGTTTTTGAATGTTATTTTATGTTTCATAGTTGTGCAATTTGCAGAGTGTCTGATGAATGAGCAATCAGCTCGATTCCTCCAGTTAGGGTGTTTGAGCGTGAAACTCGGCTTTCCACCTGTTCCCACCAATATACTCCAGCTATAGCTAGATGTAGAACGAAAAGCTATGAGCTTTTCTCCCTCGTTCTGTATCTCTATGGAATTCTTTGCCTGGTGCATGTTTCCCTTCATCTTATGATCTTTCCTGCTTCAAGAGGAATATTAATTCCTACCTCTTGGATCTTTGATTCTTTTTCTTTTTGTAGCTCCATACCTCGAGTGGCTTGTAGCCTTGTTTGGGGCAATCTTGCATAAACAAAAACAAACTTATTTTATGACTTTGTGTTGTTGTATTGCAGCGGTAACTCCCTGCAGCCCCAATCCTTGTCTGAACGAAGGTTTCTGCTCAGCTAATGGCCCCAACTGCCTGGACTACTCATGCCAATGCTCCGACTGCTACCAGGGACCGGACTGCTCGATCCGTAAGTCATTGTTTATCCTAGGTATCCTTATCAGTGCAACAACACTGCCCAAGCCTCTAATTCCCATGTTGTCAGCTTTAACTATTCTTAAAGCGTGCTTCCTACTTTGTTTTCGCTTCTGTGTGCCCCTTCTACGGAGTAATTTTGCATTAAAGTTGCAGTGCCTGTGCTCAGACTAATTTTTTTTTTTTTTTTTAATAATTTTATGGACTTTCCCAACAAACAAATTATGGAAGAAAGCCTTTTTTTAATGCGAAAAGCACTTAAATAAGTACTTTATAAAAATATTTTGTTGTATTATGTGCTGTGCTCAAAGATTGATACACATTAATAACCATAACTCCCTAGTAAAGTACTGCACCAAGTCCGCCAAAATCCATCACTGACCCTGCTTCCCATAATGCTTTAGGACGAAATCCGCTGAAATCCACCACAAGACCACCACTACTACAGGTGGATTTTGATGGACTTAGTACTAATGGCTTGCCTACCAAATTCCTTAAAATGGGAAAATTTGATTTTGATGGATTTGGGGAGGTCAGGGTTAATACTGTAGGCATATAAACTTTGAAACTTAAAAGCTTATAACTTATGTACAATTTATCGATCCAAATTCAAAGTTTATTTTGGGGTGGCGCAACCTTTGAGCACAGCTTTAATTATTCCGAGTGTTCTGTAGACAAAATCAAACCATGATGATGCCTTGTTTGAATGATGCCTTGTTTGAATGATGCCTTGTTTGAATGATGCCTTGTTTGAATGATGCCTTGTTTGAATGATGCCTTGTTTGAATGATGCCTTGTTTGAATGATGCCTTGTTTGAATGATGCCTTGTTTGAATGATGCCTTGTTTGAATGATGCCTTGTTTGAATGATGCCTTGTTTGAATGATGCCTTGTTTGAATGATGCCTTGTTTGAATGATGCCTTGTTTGAATGATGCCTTGTTTGAATGATGCCTTGTTTGAATGATGCCTTGTTTAAATGATGCCTTGTTTGAATGATGCCTTGTTTGAATGATGCCTTGTTTGAATGATGCCTTGTTTAAATGATGCCTTGTTTGAATGATGCCATTGTTTGAATGATGCCATTGATGTGCCTGTCCAAACAGCCAAAGACCCATGTGCTGGCAACCCATGCCAAAACGGTGGACAGTGTTCTCCAGCGCTGATAGGATCCCAACCGGATTGCACGGTCTTCACCTGCAGGTGTAGCGGCTGTTGGATTGGATCAACCTGCTCCGAAGGTAAACCATAACCACTCGCATTCTGGCCGCAGTAAAAGTCCCATGAAATTGAATTTTAAATACTAGAACCCACACCAGTTTACCATCAATTTTAACCTTTGGTTTGACATTCTGAAGCCGTTTATATCCCTCAGGTTGGCGCAGTGGTTACTGTCCCCCCCCCCGTCCCGCCCCCCCCTGTCCCCCCCCCGTCCCCCCCCCGTCCCCCCCCCTGCGTCCCCCCCCCCCACGTCCCCCCCCCCCCCCCCCCGCGTTTGACCGCTGTGGCCTTGGTTCGATTCCTGCCCTGGTCCACATTCTTCTGGGGTTTTCCTCCCACCTCTAAAACTGTAACTTCTTCTCAATGTCTTCTCTCCACAGGTTTCTTCAGGCTTTCGAGCTACAGTGCCTAGGACACTTTTGAGGAATCCTTGGTTTCATTACCAGGAAGAATTAAATAATAATAATCTCTCGGATTTTATGCTAATGTGAATTTACATATTCATGAGCACAGTGATGTGTCACACGGGGAAGCAGAATTGTGCCTCAAATGACACCCCTGCATTGGCTCAGAAATGTCAAACTTTGCCAAAGTGTTATAAAAGCTATTGTACGTTTTGGCCATAAAGCTTATTGTATTAGGTTTGAGTCTGTTTGATGTACCTAAAAGAGGGTAAGATGAAATGCGGTTTATATTTACCCCTTTAACCGTCAATCGATAACAAACCCCTTTAGAAAATACGTCAATAGAGTGCGCCCCGATCATCTTTGAGACCACTGCAATGTAAATAGAAAGCATTGCAGCCTTTTTTGCGTGTTAAAAATCTGTAAAACTTCGAGATTTTCACAGTTTCCACTTGCAAATCTAAGACACTTTTGTGGATGTGATTTTGATGTGTTTTCTTGAGGTGACGGAGCCCCATGAAATTGATTGCTTTAATGCAGAAATGTTCCTTGGGCCCTTTAGAATGATTCCAGCTTGTGTTCTGGATTTATTTTTGTACATGCTTCAAGAGCCTGGACATCAAACAGTTTGAAAAAAAATTCTGGATTTATGCTTTTTAGGTCATGACCTTCTTCAACCACCTCATATTTTGATTATTTTGGCACCAAATGAAAGAGAACAAGAGCTTTCAAAAAATGTATACTTTTATTGGGTTATCTCAAAAGAATAAGCCGTACTAAGCTGAAAAACATTTAAAAAGTAGTAAAACGTGTGCGACCTTAAAAAAAAATATGACGGTTAAAGGGTAATGTTTAGCAATTACTCCCTAGAATTACTACAAGGGACTACAATATTTATAGGTATGTGGAAAATTATGTCGCGCAAGGTGATTGATTGATTGATTGATTGATTGATTGATTGATTGATTGATTGATTGATTGATTGATTGATTGATTGATTGATTGATTGATTGATTGATTGATTGATTGATTGATTGATTGATTGATTGATTGATTGATTGATTGATTGATTGATTGATTGATTGATTGATTGATTGATTGATTGATTGATTGATTGATTGATTGATTGATTGATTGATTGATTGATTGATTGATTGATTGATTGATTGATTGATTGATTGATTGATTGATTGATTGATTGATTGATTGATTGATTGATTGATTGATTGATTGATTGATTGATTGATTGATTGATTGATTGATTGATTGATTGATTGATTGATTGATTGATTGATTGATTGATTGATTGATTGATTGATTGATTGATTGATTGATTGATTGATTGATTGATTGATTGATTGATTGATTGATTGATTGATTGATTGATTGATTGATTGATTGATTGATTGATTGATTGATTGATTGATTGATTGATTGATTGATTGATTGATTGATTGATTGATTGATTGATTGATTGATTGATTGATTGATTGATTGATTGATTGATTGATTGATTGATTGATTGATTGATTGATTGATTGATTGATTGATTGATTGATTGATTGATTGATTGATTGATTGATTGATTTGTTTGTTTCGTTTCTTCCAGTGTTCCAGCCATGCACTAACAGCCCCTGCCGGAATGGTGGTACCTGTTCGCTCGTTGCCAGCGACTGTCTGACGTTCTCCTGTATGTGTACTGGTTGCTGGAGGGGTGCGACCTGCACACTACGTGAGCAAAGCATAGAAACCATTATTGTCATTCAGCAAACTTGAACTCTCGATGCTGATTGGCGAGTGCCATGGCAACAGCAGTTGACTATAAACTCATATATATATATATATATATATATATATATATATATATGGTAAAGGTGAAACAGTGCTCACCGGATAGTTTTACCCGAGCTTTCGGTGCAATGCACCTTCTTCAGGGGAATTATGGCTTGTAGATATATATATATATCATGTTCTCCATGAATTGCAGACATAAGTTCACAAAATGAGAAATTTCACTCATTAGGAGGTGGATAAAATAGCTCTTTAGCCCTAACCCCAAGGGTGCATGCAGAATCATATTTAAATTGGAGGATTTGGGACTGTTACGGTTAATAAACAAGTAATTTTTCAAATTGAATTAAGAAAAGTGGCAGGAGCGGGATTCGAACCTACGACCTCTGGAATACTAAAATTTGCCGTGATCCCTGGGTTTATGACTTCTGACTAGCGCCCACCCGAACAAAGATACTGACAATTTGGGAGACCGCCAACATAGGGCAAGACAGCTCAGTTGGTAGAGCGCCCGTACGGTATTCCGGAGGTCGCAGGTTCGAATCCCGGTCCTGCCAGTTTAATTTGTTCACTTTCAAAATTCATTAAAAAGTTACCGAGTCAGTTTCCCTTGTGGTTTGTTTGACATTAATTTTTCGTACGTATGCAAATGACAGAAATCATTATTTGCACAGTGTAGTCTTTCACTTTTAAAATGACCTCAGTTTGTTAGTTAGGAACTAATGTTAAATAGAACCTTTCATTTGTCTCATTACTTGCTAAATTTCTGAGTATTTTCTTTGCAGTGTTATTGGTATGGTTTGATTGTTTTGTTTTCAGTTAATAATGTGTGCGATCCGAACCCCTGTGAAAATGGCGGTGAGTGTGTGCAGGACAACCAGTGTAGTTTCTACACCTGCCAGTGTCCGCCGTGTTACTCTGGCATCAACTGTGGAATCGGTGAGAGGAGATTTAAATGAAGAACAGGACCGTTGAGCTCTATCCACTGTCCTTGTAGAATGCTTCATAAGCTGTGTTTCACAGGACTTATTATTTATGTATTTTTAATTGACCGAGACGTTGGTAAAAATTGCACTAGGTAAATGATGCCACTGTTTTACGCAGACGTGGTTAAAGTAAACCGAGCGTCACATCCTTGTTCATCGTAAATGTAAAACCTTTATAGAACATTGCTCAGTAATATCACTGGAAAAGAATTCTCAAAATACTGTCCACCATAACTGTAATCAAAAAATGTCCTTCACCAAGTCAAATTATTTCTATGCAGTGAACAACGGTTGTGACAACAATCCGTGTGAGAATGGAGGCACGTGTGTGGTCGATCCCAACAATTGTAGCCAGTTCAGCTGTAATTGTGCTCTATGCTACCAACAGGACGGAACGTGCAGCACACGTAAGAATGAAACCATCGACCGCTCTGTTCCCTAAACTGCGGTTAACCATGTGCAGATGAAATTGGTGTCGGGGAGGATGTAAATTACAGAAATGAAACTTTTCCGATTTTAATCGGAAAAAACAACTTTTTGACTTTTTCAATGAAATTTCCGATTTTTGTACAATTTGTCGCACAAAATTTGATTTTTTAACGATTTTTCCACAATGTGCGATTTTATTTGAATTATAATTAAGAAGAAAACTTAATCTCTTTCACCAGTCGTAAATGGAGTATTTCTATGCATTGACCTGTGACATGCAAAAATTACCGGGCATGTGTCGGTGTGTGGTGCGTGCGTATCGCATGCGCGTGCACCTGGCAGATGCAACGGCACCAGTGCCACCGTACAACCTACACCGCCGCCGCCCGCTAGCACAGCGGGCGGCACGGTGTAGGTTGTACGGTGGTACCGTTGCATATTGCCGGCCGGGTACGGCAAGGGAAGGGACATGAACGATCCGATGGATAAAATCCAACATGTTGTACGATTTTCAGAGGTTTCAGATTTAGTTGTATAAAATGCAATGCTTTAAAAATCACAATGATTACCTTGAGGATGGCGAAGAGATACATTTCACTGGCAGTTGTTGGAACTTGAGAAAAATACGAGAATTTTCCCATGTACGTAAGTGGAGTTTGGTTGAATCATGGACTCAATTAAATGGTGTCACGAATGGTGCCCTTTACTGTCGGACTTTTTCCCTCGACTTTCTCAAGTAAGAAGTGAACTTCTTTTTATGAGTCTGTGACTCTAACCGTAATTCAGGCTTTTTAATTTTGTTAAAACACTGAACATTTTTCTCATTTAAAAATTTACAAGAGGCAGTGCCCGGAAATTGGGCATGAAGTGTATTGCACATGTACATGTGTAACTGCAGCGCGGCCCAGATTTCAGACACGTATTTTTGGCCGACCAATTTTCCAATTTATTTGTTTTCCATATGCCAGTTTCATCTCTGAAATTAAAAGAGATTATTGCCCTTTTCTCAACGTAGTCGTAAGTACTGTGTACCCAAAATACGTATGCTCAGCCCATTGATGGAGGGGCTAAGATGTCTGTAGTAGTAAGCTGGACGCTGTGATTTTGATTAGTTACTAGGGGGAAAACCATTAAAATAAACATTTTGGTTTTGTTCCGTTCTCCCGGTGTGAAGGTTTTAATCCGTGCGAATCCGTGGATTGCAGTCTTGCGGGTGTGTGTGTTCGAGATGATGTCAGCTGCTTTCAGTATAGCTGTGAATGCATTGGCTGTAGAACGGGACCATTCTGCGAGACGTGTAAGTATATATGTGACCAGATAGCATGAAAATGTGTTAAGAAAAAGAAGAAAAAAACGCACCCACGCTTGACTGGCTTACTTGAATAAGCACTTCATTGGTATCGTTATCCCTAACCAGGCTAAATCCAACAATATCCACCAATGGGTACTTTCTTTTGAAATTTGTAGACGTGGGCTTTGAACAGATGTTCTGTTGTAGCTGTGGGATTTTGTGGGGTTCTGTTGGGTTCTGGTGGGTTCTGGTGGACAGGCGTTACATACGTTGTGTGGACCTCGGAACAAAAGATGTCCACACTAGGCATAGGTAGCAAAGACATTGTGTGGACTTGCCCACGTCCACACTTGGTTTTCCCCTCTCTGAAAAAGAGCTCTAGAGGTAAAATTGGGTTAGGGTTATATTTGAAAAAGGGGGCCACTATCAAAAATTGGTGTTGGACAAAATTTCTGGATGTGAGAAAAATGAGTATTTTGGCAGAGAATTCTTAACTACACGAATACAAAGGAATGTCCACACAAATAATTTAATGTAGAGCTGGGTGGGTTCTGGTGGGTTCTGGTGGGTTCTGGTGGGTTCTGGTGGGTTCTGGTGGGTTCTGGTGGGTTCTGGTGGGTTTTGTTGGATTCTTTTGGATTCTGCAGGCTTCACACTTCTGTTGTTGGGTTCTGTTAGATTCAGTAGGGTGCCTAGAGAAAACCTGAAGGGATTGGGGTTATACTGTGTGGTCCTTGACACTTGAAAAAGGTCTAAAACCAAATAGTTTCTTTGTCAAGTAGTAATTAGTCAAAACAGAGGAGCAGTGGTGTAGTGATGGGGTTTGGGGGTGGTTCCAATCCCCCCCCCCCCCCCCCCCCAACGTGACCAAAAAAAGAAAGAAAATTGGAGAGTGGGCTGGGGTGAGTAAAAGAAAAAGGGGAAGAATATAAACCTCGCTGTCATTGCTAATTCCTGGTTTACGCACCGGCAGAGTACTCAAGCCCTGGTCCCATGGTATGGTGCACTAAGACCTGGGTGATGCTGCAGGTTGTGGCTTCAACCGGCAGATCATGGTACTTGTGTCCTTGAGCAAGATACTCTGTCACAAGTTGCTTCTCTCCACGTAGGAGTCAATAGGTACCTGTAAGGGCAGTGATGGTTATGTGTTTGATTAGCCCGTGTGCGCTTAACTTGCAGCCGGGGCTGTATACTCCCCAAGGAGATGAGGTTTTGGGATTGATTGATAGGCCTGATGATCAGGGGTAACAATAAATGTAGTGCCTTGATCAGCTTTTTGGAGAAGTGTATATTATAAGTGTATATTATTTTATTATTATTATTTTTATTATTATTATTATTATTATTGTGAATTTATGTCAGTTTATACTCTCGAGACCTAAAATGCAAAAATGTACACATTCAAGTTGCTTACATAAACAGTGGGAGTACCACCTAGTATTATTCAGATCTGAATATTGGAATTAAGAAATAAGTATTTTAATAGTTCTTGTGAACGCTCTGTCTGATAATAAAAGTCGCCCCCATCTTCACCAGTTTTCGAGATATTCACCCTAAGTCTGCTAAATGCAACAGAATGCACCAATGGTAAAAAGTTGTTGCATTTAGCAGTCAAGGCATGTCTCCTGGTCTGATGCATTATTTTGTATTTAGTATTATACATGTACAATGTATAAGCCTCCAGCAACAAGGCTGGTACAGACGAGTTCACTGCACAGTGCAACATTGCATTTGGCAGGGTTCCTATTTCAGCTGTGTTGCATTCTGTTGCATTTGGCAGGGTGCTCAGAGAATACCTCGTGGGGGGTCAGTGTTAAACAAAGAATCTAAAAGTTGCTGGCATGCTGATGGCTCTTGATTGGTTGAGCATCTTCTTTCATGTTATATCATGTGAACATTTTTTTTTTCCTTTGCTTGTATATTATCAGCTATAAGCGTGTGCGACAGCAACCCTTGCAATAATGGGGGTTCCTGCGTGCATATAAACAACGACTGCTACAACTACGTCTGCTTGTGTTCAGACTGCCGGACTGGGGATAACTGTGAGATAGGTAAGTGGGTCAATCCACGAGGTTGGGACACTAAGTGTGTCATTTTGCCATGCGTCCAGTTAACTACCATCTGTCAGCCGAGTTTAATTGAATATCTAATTGTGATTTTTGTCTTGGATGTTAGACAGATTTGGGAATGTTTTGTACCATTTGAACAATCAGTTGCCCCAGAAGGGTTGATGACATTTCATGAACAATTATGACTCTGACGTAACGGGGACACCATGTCTCTTAGATTTTGGTGGTGTTGCAAGATTTATAGTACTAACTTCTATTAGGCTATTGTAAATCAATTACAAGAAATGCACGGACAACGGCCATAGCCATGGTTTGAAAAAGACCACCTGGCCAGTTGTCGTCTATACACGCATTTCTGTGCATACTCAATCCATTGTTTGTCTGTTGTTTGTGTTACGCTTGGCTGCACAAGCCCGTCTTGGCAGACCAGCACCCCGGGACGTAGCAAGCAAACCACCAATGTTTGTTTGTTTGTTGTTTGTGTTACGCTTGGCTGCACAAGCCCGTCTTGGCAGACCAGCACCCCCGGGACGTAGCAAGCAAACCACCAATGTTTGTTTGTTTGTTGTTTGTGTTACGCTTGGCTGCACAAGCCCGTCTTGGCAGACCAGCACCCCCGGGACGTAGCAAGCAAACCACCAATGTTTGTTTGTTTGTTGTTTGTGTTACGCTTGGCTGCACAAGCCCGTCTTGGCAGACCAGCACCCCCGGGACGTAGCAAGCAAACCACCAATGTTTGTTTGTTTGTTGTTTGTGTTACGCTTGGCTGCACAAGCCCGTCTTGGCAGACCAGCACCCCGGGACGTAGCAAGCAAACCACCAATGTTTGTTTGTTTGTTGTTTGTGTTACGCTTGGCTGCACAAGCCCGTCTTGGCAGACCAGCACCCCCGGGACGTAGCAAGCAAACCACCAATGTTTGTTTGTTTGTTGTTTGTGTTACGCTTGGCTGCACAAGCCCGTCTTGGCAGACCAGCACCCCCGGGACGTAGCAAGCAAACCACCAATGTTTGTTTGTTTGTTGTTTGTGTTACGCTTGGCTGCACAAGCCCGTCTTGGCAGACCAGCACCCCCGGGACGTAGCAAGCAAACCACCAATGTTTGTTTGTTTGTTGTTTGTGTTACGCTTGGCTGCACAAGCCCGTCTTGGCAGACCAGCACCCCCGGGACGTAGCAAGCAAACCACCAATGTTTGTTTGTTTGTTGTTTGTGTTACGCTTGGCTGCACAAGCCCGTCTTGGCAGACCAGCACCCCCGGGACGTAGCAAGCAAACCACCAATGTTTGTTTGTTTGTTGTTTGTGTTACGCTTGGCTGCACAAGCCCGTCTTGGCAGACCAGCACCCCCGGGACGTAGCAAGCAAACCACCAATGTTTGTTTGTTTGTTGTTTGTGTTACGCTTGGCTGCACAAGCCCGTCTTGGCAGACCAGCACCCCGGGACGTAGCAAGCAAACCACCAATGTTTGTTTGTTTGTTGTTTGTGTTACGCTTGGCTGCACAAGCCCGTCTTGGCAGACCAGCACCCCCGGGACGTAGCAAGCAAACCACCAATGTTTGTTTGTTTGTTGTTTGTGTTACGCTTGGCTGCACAAGCCCGTCTTGGCAGACCAGCACCCCGGGACGTAGCAAGCAAACCACCAATGTTTGTTTGTTTGTTGTTTGTGTTACGCTTGGCTGCACAAGCCCGTCTTGGCAGACCAGCACCCCCGGGACGTAGCAAGCAAACCACCAATGTTTGTTTGTTTGTTGTTTGTGTTACGCTTGGCTGCACAAGCCCGTCTTGGCAGACCAGCACCCCCGGGACGTAGCAAGCAAACCACCAATGTTTGTTTGTTTGTTGTTTGTGTTACGCTTGGCTGCACAAGCCCGTCTTGGCAGACCAGCACCCCCGGGACGTAGCAAGCAAACCACCAATGTTTGTTTGTTTGTTTGTTTGTTTTGACCATCAGAGCAAGACCCCTGTGCAACGAGTCCCTGTGTGAATGGTGGCGTTTGTACTCCTCAACAGGGCAACAGGTGTCAGGAGTTTGTCTGTAGTTGCACTGGTTGCTGGGGTGGCCCACTGTGTGCTGATTGTAAGTTTATTACTCATTAACACATAGTCGTCGACACTTAAAGGTTAAACAGAATCAGATTGTACTGGAGAGGCCATTTTCAAACTGTACAGTCGACTGGTTCTTCACGGTTTGTAAACGTAAAGAACAGACAACTCAAATTTGATTGGCCCTTTGCTAGATTGGGTTGAAAGAGAGGCGACACTGGCAAGCTTCTTCCAAAACGGGACTTTATAGCGGATATTTATATAATTGCTTAAAAATTTGTATCGTAAGTGAAAGCAGAGAGCTGCCAAACAGTGCGGATGTTCTGTATTTTGTACGGAAATTAAGTGTTAATTCAGGGTTCATACGGTCCTTGAAAGTCCTTGAAAGTCCTTGAATTTCACTTTTCATTTTTCAAGGCCTTGAAAGTCCTTGAATTCCGAAAAAGGTCCTTGAAAGTCCTTGAATTTCAAAATGTGCTCCCCAAAAACATTGTAGGTATGTAACTAGTGGATAATAAATGTATCAACATGTTCTACAAGTAAGTGGTTGAGCTAACAATATGTTTTAAATGCCCCAATATGGTTTTGAAGTAGGCAAATAGTATGATTGTTTAAAAATTGGTTGGTACATTATACTAGAGAAGGTCCTTGAATTCTTCTATTATGGTCCTTGAAAGTCCTTGAAAAGTCCTTGAATTTGTTTGCTCAGAAAGTGTATGAACCCTGTAATTTATGCTTATAAATACGGATTTTTTAAAATCCGACCATAATAATGTAATATTATGCTATTATACTGCACACGTACCGGCTCATTATTGTGATCCCAACCGAATGAATGCAACTTCAGCTTTGAAAATTAAAAAATAAGACGGTCCATCCAGTGTGTGAGTTTGTTAAACTCACCAGGCACACAGTGCGCATGTATAATATGAGCTCAGAAGAAACAAAATGATTTTCAGGTAAAGTTTAAATTTCATGAAAAATACAGATTTTCTGAGCAAAATACTGATTTTTGTTTTGTTTTCTGAATACTGAAATGAGTTTGAAAAGGTCGGCAGCTCTGACATAGTAACAGTGAGAAAGAGCCTTTGTTTTGCATGGTTTGCCAGGTTTTGTTAACACAGCGAAAATGTGCAAAGATTGGATATAGCCCAGGAAAAGTCAACTTTAAGTCCTCTGATCACGGACAGTCCACCAAATTAATTGGCATGTCATTCTTACAGCTATTGCCCTGTGTGACATAGTCAACCTCTGTGAACGCGGGAACTGCCTAACCCCGCCCGGCAACTGCAACGGCATCGTTTGCCAGTGCCCCGAGTGTTACACTGGAACCCTGTGCGACGAAGGTAGGTCTGGAAAGTGGTTGGAGTTAGGGCCGAGGTTAACCCTTTCTTTATGGCCAATACTTGACATGTCACAGCACCCCTGCTGCTTATCAATGTAAAGTTTCCTCAAGAAAACCAGACGGAGCATCCAACAACAGATATGTGACATCTTCTTGTGAAATCATGGGACTAGGCATAAGCTGTGACCGAGAAAAATGAAAATTTACCAAAAAAATCCCAAAACTCCTGACATATTTGAATCATTCCAAAAGAAAATTCTTTTACTCTTATAGAGCCTGCCGTGTTTACTTTATCCGTTTGTTTTTATTCCTTGTCCGTCTGTAGTTCAAGATATTTGTCGGATGACTGCAAATCCTTGCAATAATAACGGTATGTGTATTGGCGACTGTCCAGACTCCTATACGTACCGCTGCGACTGCGATGATTGCTGGACTGGACCAAGATGCGAAACAGGTAAAGTTACCCAGAGTCTTCAAAATAGTGAACTCAGAACGGTAGAAAATGTTTTTCAGTCTCTCGATAACAAAAACCAAGAAGGTAGTGGTTGTTAGAGTGGTATATTGTGTCCTGTGCGCTGTAGTTTGCATGGCTTAATGACTTTGAGCTTCATTTTCTCAAAACAAGGGATCATAAATCCACCAACATTCTACCCATTTCATAGGGAAAAGTCACATGAAGATCCCAACGTCTCTCTTTTTTGTTGGGGGGGATGCCTTCAACTAGTCTATGGAATAGCCGCTCGTGCAACGCGACGAGCGTCTATAATATGTGTGCAGATCTGGTGATTATTTATGCAAGACAACCGCCTCTTGACCTCTAGATTTTGACCAATCAGCCTGCCCGTTTTTTTTACCTTCGGGAAACCGCTGATCAAGGCGCGCGTTGCTACAGTACCCGGACACGTAACGTGCCCCGGATATGCATATCTTTCAGAAATGTAAACATTTCTGCACGTGCACGGAACCATGTTGCAGTTGTACTGTGCGTAGTATAGTACTGCGTACCGCGTGCGCGTGCTGGGGGAGCTACATATGCTACATACGCGCCGTGATGATGAAAACAGAAACTGGGTCAGCTGACACCTACCAACCAATCAGTACCTTCGTCCACATTTCTGATCAAAATGACGTCACAAGTTTGCAAAGTCCACTCCGATTGGCTGGCGCACAGGGGTCGCATAAATTAGCATGTCCGCATATATCAGACGTTGATGATACTCAGTCTAGCCTTCAACCCTGGCATTCCAAACTTGTATTCTGTGTTTAAATATTGGATTTTGGTTTTTATAGACCTTTTTCATGTGTCGCAGCTAGTGCACCGCGTAGTGCAGTGATGCTAGCCCATTGAATACAGACGACAGTCATAGCCGCGGTTTGAAAAAGACCACCTGGCCGGCGGAGTTGGAGTCGAGTCCCTGCAAGTCCTTTCACAAGTCCTTTCCCAAGCCCAGTCAGAAGTCCTTTCATAAAGCCGGTCACAAGTAACTGGATGAACAATGACAAAGGAATGCCTTTGTCAAAGCTCATTTGAATAGCTTGTGATTGGAATTGGGCCTGGAAGGGCTTGTGATAGACTCGACTACATCCCTGCTGGTCGGTTGTTGTCCATAGGCACATTTCTGCATGTACTCAATCCATTGTTTGCCTATTGTGTACATTACGCTTGGCTACACAAGCCCATATTGGCATACCAGCACCCATTAACCCCTTGCGTTACGGATGACGGAATATGGCGCCAAAAAGACAGTGCCACCAGGCCGGATGACGCCATTGGCCACTGTTTGTGCAGTTTGAATCCATTGTTGGATTAAACAGTGCCACCAGGCCGGATGACGCCATTGGCCACTGTTTGTGCAGTTTCAATCCATTGTTGGATTAAACAGTGCCACCAGGCCGGATGACGCCATTGGCCACTGTTTGTGCAGTTTGAATCCATTGTTGGATTAAACAGTGCCACCAGGCCGGATGACGCCATTGGCCACTGTTTGTGCAGTTTCAATCCATTGTTGGATTAAACAGTGCCACCAGGCCGGATGACGCCATTGGCCACTGTTTGTGCAGTTTGAATCCATTGTTGGATTAAACAGTGCCACCAGGCCGGATGACGCAATTGGCCGCTGTTTGTGCAGTTTCAATCCATTGTTGGATTAAACAGTGCCACCAGGCCGGATGACGCCATTGGCCACTGTTTGTGCAGTTTCAATCCATTGTTGGATTATTGTGTATAGGTTACGCTTGACTGCAGAAACACAATGTAGCGGTTCGCTTGGCTGCCAGAGCCGCCGCGGCACCCTGACGTCTCCCGTAAAATACCGTACTCATGGGGGTAACAGCTGGACAGAAAGGGTTAAATGAAGTGCTTACTATTCAAGCTTGCTGTGTGCACGTATGTGTGGTTTAACCTGACCCGTACGTCACATGCACTATGATCACTCCAAGGTAGTCCATACATGATGGTTTTGTTTTCACACTATCGGGTCGCGTTGGTGGGAAAAGTCTGCATCAAAACTTATTCCTCTATCTAGAGAGTTATTACCAATGAGCTTCGATGCATGATTACTCTCCCACACAGGTGTCGATAGGTGCACCTCCAACCCCTGCCAGAACAACGGTTTCTGCGAGAATTCCTGCCTGTCTTACAGCTGCACGTGTCAGGTTGGCTACTCGGGCGCTAACTGTGAACAAGGTAGGTTGGCAAGTAGTCAGCAAAACAATCACAAGTTTGGATCGCAGAAAGGGGCATTACACTCTTGCATTATTTGTTGTATTTATAGTCACCCATGTGCGACATGGTGCATTGAAACAAGTGGAAAGTCACTCGGAATCAACCACTTCTCCACTTGAAGGTCGATTTGTTTGAAAAAATGGAGCAAAGTAGTTGCTAGTGTGATATATTGTGTTGTGCACTGAGAGTAGAGTTTTTGTACATTTCATTGACTTTTTGCACTATATTTTCTTCCAAAACTTGGGGTCATGACTCAAAAGATTATAGCATTTCCTGGGAGTGAGCACACCCACGGTGTATCAAATTAAACACAATTTATACCTGTTCTTTCAGCAAATATTATCATCTTTAGTTTTGAAATTTTCCTACATGTACATTCTGCCTGTTTTGTGGTGCCAAGTCACAAATACATTGCAAAGGTCAGATAACTAGACTATTGACCAACCCGACTTGAGACAACTCGACTGTTGAGACAACTTACTGTGAGACAGTTTGACTGTTTGCTCATCAGTTGCCCGTTGAGACAAGTCAACTTTTGATATGGAGACAACTGAGCCATTGATGTTTGTGAGTCGGTTTCATATGCGTGCTGGGTGCTAAATGTAGCGTGCGACGCAGTTGCATTTTGCGCACATCCCTGCGAGGCATCCGGGAGCAAACTGTATGGCCAAGCCCAGGCTCGGAGCCAACAGGATCCAGTGCACACATGCCGCAGTGTGACGCTGAGCTGCACGGCATTGCACGGCATTGCACGGCATTGCACGGCATTGCACGGCATTGCACGGCATTGCACGGCATTGCACGGCATTGCACGGCATTGCACGGCATGGCATTGCACAGCAAGACATGCATGGAGGGTTTAATAACAATGGACAACTTGTCTCAACGAACGATTTGTCTTTCCATTCAAGTGCTCAGAGTTGGTCCACGGCAGATTTGGTCACCGATCAAGTTGCCATAAGTCGAGTTGTTCAATTGTTCAAGTTATTTGAGCACATTAACCCTAACTCCCTAAGCATTTTTACTAAAAACCTTCCTCAACCTATCAAATCCCAACACCATGGTTGACTGTTGCTGGTTTACAGTACACAACCCATCAAACTCCAACAGTCCACTTGCCATAACAGTACTCAACCCATCAAACTCCAACAGTCCACTTGCCATAACAGTACTCAACCCATCACACTCCAACAGGCCCTTAGCTGTTGGGTTTTGATTGAGTGGGTACACTGGGCCATGTGCTTAGTATGAAGAATGGGGTTACACAGGACTGATTGATTGATTGATTTTATTCGGTATTACCATATAGACAAATATAAATATAAATGTATATATATGTACAAACAAACAAACAATTACTACAATACATTAAGAACATGGTAATACCAGGGATAGCCCATGAAAGTTTTTCAACTTATTTCCAATGGGGTCCCCTCATTGCACAATAACCACAAAAAGAAAATCTACACTCCAAAAACACAGTCTCAAAACAAGCAAAAGAAAACAATACTTATACAAAAAACGTCCAGCAAAACACAAACCAAAAACATAAAAACCACTCAGAAAAAATAAATAAAAAATACACGGATAATCCATACAAAACTAAAGATTACAAAAAGACCATACAATACTGAAAAGCATCATGCAAGACCTCAAAAAAAAAACATAAAGGGAACAACAAAACCCCAAACTAAAAACAAACATATAAAACAAATTAAAACATTACATTATAAAAAATACATATTTAACTGAAAATTGACCCTCCCTTCCCTTTTAAAAAGAATTATCTACTAACAAAAAAAACCCTTTCCCTCACAGTCTCCCTCTGTTCTAAAAACTTCTTTAACTCCCTCTTAAAAGTAAGTATATTGTGGATTGATTTCACATAATCTGGCAACAAATTCCACTCTTTAATGCCATTGTAAAAAAAAGATGTCTTGCTGATGTTAATAATAGTGGGGACCATAAAATTATAGTTTCTAGATCTCGTATTCATTTGATGTGCATCTTGTACTTTAACAAAAAAAGAATTAAAATAAGGACAATTACCATAATAAATACCATGTACTATATTCAATGTTAATTGGATGACTCTACTTTCTATGTGAAGATAACCAATGTCATGAGATGATGCCGAGGATTAAAATCATGTATAAAACAAACCATTTTATTCTGGACAATTTGTAATGTATTTTCTTGGGAAGTCTTGAGGCCAAAATACCATACCATACAGGCGTAGTCAATGTGACTTTGGATAAGAGTGGAACAGAGAAGTTGTCTGGTAGACTTGTTCAAATATTGCGAATGTCGATAAAGAAATTTAAGTCTGCTAGTGGATTTGTTTACAATATTGCAAACCATGTTTTCACCGGTTAAACTTTGGTCTAAAACCATGCCTAAATATTTGATATTTTCTTTGGCAGATAAATCCTGACCCTTGTAATCAACAGAAAAGTTCGGAACATTCTTGCATTTACGTTTAGACCCAAACAATAAAGTTTCACATTTCCCAAAGTGCAGAGACAGTTTGTTATCTATCAGCCATCCATTACAAGAATCCATTTCCGATGAAAGTTTATGAGCGATAACTTTAGGATCCTTATCTGCAACCATTATGATACTATCATCCGCATATAAGACCAATTTGGAGTTGACACTCATAGCCATGTCATTACAATAGCACAAATATAAAATAGGTCCGAGAAGACTACCTTGAGGCACTCCATTTACAATCGAATGTTTAGATGACATGACTCCATTGATACTAACAACTTGACTTCTATCGGATAGATATGATTTAAACCATCTATTATCGATACCCATCAGTTTCAGCTTGGAACATAAAATATCATGATTCACGCAGTCAAAAGCCTTTTGTACATCCAGAGCTAACATTCCAACATAATTCCCATTAGCTATTTCAGTTTTAATGAAATCATTCAGATATACCAGAGAGGTATTGGTAGAAAAATTTCGTCTAAACCCAGATTGGTACTCATAAATGAGATTATTGTCATTATTAAGATAGTTATCCAATTGAACCAACACAGCTTTCTCTAAAATTTTAGAGACAGTCGATAATACACTTACCGGTCTATAGTTTCCCACTTCTAGTTTCGATTTCTTTTTATAGAGTGGAGACACTCTAGCTTGTTTAAAATCATTCGGAACACAACAAGATTTTATAGAGAGGTTCACAACATGACCATCAAAACCAAGCAAGTGTATTCCTGCACAAAATGAAAGTATTTTGGGGGCTCAGAGTCAGATTAGTTACTGGTCACATCTGCTAACCACTTTAGTATCCATTATTGCCCTTTTAAATTACCCTGACCCATTGTTCAGTACACATAAACCAAACATCAAAGTCATCCACACACAGTCCAGCACCAGGGCTTTTATACATCGACCAAGCACAACCCACCAGCAACAGCACTGCACACAAACCAACCCTCCCCACTCAATCAAAATCCAACACTGTTTACTGCTCACATACGTACAGTACTCATCCAGCCATATTCCAACACTTTACACATGCCATATCAGAAGTACACAGTACTCAACCCATCAAACTCCAACAATCCCTGGTGTTGGAGTTTGGCTGGATGGGGATCATTAGGGTTAATATGTTATCTGCTGCTAATCAATCATAGGCCTTCACGAAACCTACCCATGAGTCATTCCAAGCTCAACACTCCCCTCTCCCTGCACAGCCGCAGGTTGTTAAATAGACCTGGCCAATTTGAAATTCAGATTAATACAGCCACTGTGATTTTTTGTCTTTCTGATCCTACAGATATTTGCAGTCCTAACCCGTGTAGCAATAATGGAGTGTGCTTTCGCCTAGCGAATGGCTTCCTCTGTGGATGTGATCAGTGTCACGTCGGGCCACTCTGTGAATTAGGTAAGTCTTGCGTACCGAAGATGGCGAGCATCATTTTAACGTGACACGGTTTGTGCCAGTATCCCACCATCCATCTCACAACATCGCAAGGAATTTTAGCAGACAGCGCTATCGGTCAGACTCCTTCGACCTCTTGAAATACAGGCGACGGCCATAGCCACGATTTGAAAAAAAAGACCACCTGGCCGGTTGATGTCTATAGGCGCATTCCTGTGCGTACTCAATCCATTCATGTTTCAACTATATTGTTCTTAAATGGGAGTGTAATGAATAGATGGAGCTTTTTCAAATAAAGTTTTCATTCACACGAAAGGGGGGGCTCCAAGTGCAATGAATAGGACCACTAGCTCTTTTCAGTGCGGTGCCTATTTGCATTTACGCTTGGCTGCACGGCCCCGTTCTTGGCATATACCAGCACCCCCATCAATAACAGCCGAAGGCAAGGGGTTAATGCTTAGATTAACTATTTTTTTTCCCCTGTTCTCCCAACAGATGTGGATCTATGCATTAGTTTCCCATGCAAGAATGGCGGAACTTGTCGTAGCATGTGCTCGCAGTACACATGTGATTGTCTGCCTGGCTGGGAGGGAGTTGACTGCGTCACCCGTGAGTTGACCCTTCCAGAATCCTACCAAATCTTACGAAATCCAACAGAATCCTATCATAAAGCAGAATATTCCTACAAAATTCTGTTTGTACTTCATCAGCTGTTGTCTTTAATGTGAAACAATTCAGCGAAACATGTTTTCAGAATTT
Source organism: Hippasteria phrygiana (assembly GCA_037893225.1). NCBI lineage: Eukaryota > Metazoa > Echinodermata > Asteroidea > Valvatida > Goniasteridae > Hippasteria > Hippasteria phrygiana. The sequence goes on along the minus strand of JAZGUH010000512.1, from coordinate 63,799 downwards.
TGGACAAAAGCACCTGTGCCCAATTTCATAATGGTTTATAGCGAAAAATCGCCACTTTTATAGCAGAAAAAGCCTGCGCTAATGGTTAGTGTATTTAATGGGTTAATGAGAAAGGAATTTTTCGGTTTGTACACATGCACCCAGTCGTGTTTTCCTATACTACTGAAGACAGTGTTTCCTATTGTTCCTTTACTTAAAAAAAACTCCCATAGACTAAAAAGCACGTATTTTTATGTCCCAAGACCGATTTTTAACAAAAGACCGACTCCCGAGGACAAGAAAGATTCCTTTGTATTTTCTTTCTCCTCTTGTCCTCGAACGTAATACAGTACATCCAGTAGCTATGCATTCTGTGCTTGTACTCCCCAGGGAGATGAGAAGGTTTCAGGAATGATTAATAGGCATGATGAGCAGGGGTATTATAACAAAAAGCGCCTTGTGCACCGTGATCATGGTTGATATCTGCACTTGATATCAAGGGCTCGAAATTTGCACTGAACCAGTAATTGGTAATGATTCTCTCTGGATTTAGCTGTCAACCACTGTTTGAGCGGCCCTTGCAGGAACGGTGGACAGTGCATCAGCAGTGCGGATTCCTTCACTTGCGACTGTCGGACAGGCTACACTGGCCCTCGGTGCGAAACAGGTATGTGCTGAAGTTCAGTAGCTGTTTAAAGGTGTGATAAAGCTTTGGGTCATGATCAAAAACCAAGTCAATCAGTTTCAATCTGCAAGCTTACTGTTGCTAAAGACGGTGCCAGTACTAATCCTCCAGGGAAATATTGTGGTCTAAATTGCTGTCATCTTGGAGATGGTATTGGTACAGTGGAACGCCGCTATACCGAACACTGCTATACCGTACATTCGGCTATACCGGACACCATCCTTGGCTCCCAAATTTTGTGTACAAAACTTACCGAACATTGTTGTTGAAAAAAAAAAGGTAACGGATTAAAAAATGTACTGGGCATTTGGGCTGTTGGTAATTCCCAAACGGCCGCAGCTTTATGTTGAAGAGTGACAGGTGGCTATTATTTCCCCAAGGAATAGAAGGGAAAAGCCAACTGTTGCTTTAGAATTTGGTAAGCTTAAAAAGTATGAACATGTAATGACTTAATTCAATGGCCGGCACATGTTTAAAGTCGTCCTTAAGTAACCGGCGGCTGGAAATAGCTATACCGAACGATCGCGGTACCGAACAAAATCTGTGGATCCCGCGATGTTTGTTACAGCGGCTTTCCACTGTATCATCTTTATAAACAGTTGGCTTTATAGATTGAAAGAGTCCTGTGGTTATACTGATCAACATTTTTACTGGCCCCAAAACACAAGATAAATAAATTTTCAAAGTGAACAAAGAAACTGGCAGGAGCGGGATTCGAACCTGCGACCTCCGGGTTACCGTACCGGCGCTCTACCAACTGAGCTATCTTGCCCTATGTTGGCGGTCTCCCAAATTGTCAGTATCTTTGTTCGGATCACTCATGAGTGATCACTCATGAGTGATCCCCACAATGTCGCTTCCCAGGTTGTATCGTAAAATTGGGTGTGATCCCTGGCTATACGGCATTCTCGGTTTATGACTTCTGACTAGCGCCCACCCGAACAAAGATACTGACAATTTGGGAGACCGCCAACATAGGGCAAGATAGCTCAGTTGGTAGAGTGCCGGTACGGTAACCCGGAGGTCGCAGGTTCGAATCCCGCTCCTGCCAGTTTCTTTGTTCACTTTGAAAATGTATTCAAATTTACCAAGTCAGTTTCCCTTGTGGATTGTTTGACGAAGATAAATAAATGTACAATTCAGAGACTTGTTCTGAAGATGTCGGTTTGTTCTTCAACAGACATTGATGAGTGCGCATTGAATCCCTGTATGAACGGAGGAACGTGCCAACAGCTTCCCACGACGGGCTATTTGTGTAGCTGCGCCAAGGATTTCATGGGCGACAACTGCGAAACATGTAAGTTACCAATCAATTTTTTTTCTTCTAAGATTCCATGCTGGAGACCCACATCATTGCTTGTATGCACATTGAAACTGGCATCTGTGGGGAATTTTCACATGGAAAAAACGTGGTTCTAACAAAACTGGCCAACAATTTTTGAGGTAGATGTATGGTAAAATCATTCTTTTACCAAACATATTAACATACATTAACCCATTGAATACGGATGACGGCTATAGACGCGGTTTGAAAAAGACCACCTGGCTGGTTGATGGCTATACCCGCATTCTTCTGCATATTCAATCCATTGTTCGGTTTTTGTGTGCGTTACATTTGGTTGCACAAGCCCATAATGGTCTTTAAAGTTATTTCTTTTGATAAAGGTTAACTTTTGATTCAAAAATAAATAGTTGTGTTTCAGTTTGAAGCCAGTAATTCATTCATTTGATTATTAAAAAGCAGATGTGAGCCCACCCAAGCTTAAGAAGGTTTGAGCCACCAACAAAAACCGTAATTCTGTGCCAACCCCATAAGCACAGAATGTATGGATGTGTGCAGGGGTACAAACTAAAATCCCTTGCTAACCCATAAAATACGCTAACCCTTCACGCAGAATTTTCTGCTACAGTTAGCAGCGATTTTTCACTAACCGTTGCAGATTCCGTGAAATTGGGCCCCAATGACCTGCACCTAGATTTTCAATATAATAATGGTATGGAAATTAAACAAATCAAATGTAATTTGTTCTCATTTTTATTTATTCTCCAGCCATCGGATGTGTTGTCAACTACACCCTTCCCGTCAACGGCACAATCACGATCAACTCTCCCAACTTCCCAGCCAACTACGACAACGACCTGAGCTGTCGCTGGGTGGTCACTATCTCCCTGGGCCGACGGATCCGCGTCATCTTCGTAAACTTCACCACGGAGCTGCACTACGATTGGCTTGAGGCCGGTAACGGTCTGGCAGCGGGAAACGTTGACACACGCGTCATCCGGCACTCGGGCGTGGACCGGCCAAGCAACTTCATCACCAGGAGCAATGAGCTGTGGATAACGTTTACGACGGACGACAGCAAGGCGGAACCGGGCTTCCTGGTTGAGATCAAGGACAACGACTTGGAATGTGAGTCGTCAGCATGTTTGAAATGCAATAGAACTATTGCTCGATCAGTCTTGTAGTCTTGGGCTACAAGACTTTAGTAAAATCGGGTTACCAGCCAAAACTCCATGTGATGTATGTTGCTTGTGACTGGTAGTTAGCTGTTGTTTCTGACTTCAGGGTTCCCACGGGTCATGGAAAATCCTGAAAAATCTTGGGGAAAAAAGTTGTCCTGGAAAGTCATGGAAAAGTCATGGAAAATTGGGAAAAATAAGAAAGTCATGGAAAAGTCATGGAAATCAAGATCATGCAAGGGTTATTTTTGATGGGCCGCTTTTGATGTGAGGAGGAGGCCATTATTAATTAAAACTTATTTTCAAAAGCTAACAAATGGTAATAGCCCAACATCAGCGGTTCATTGTTATACCAAACAACTTTTCTCTGCAAAATGGCATTAAATGTCATGGAAATTGTCATATTGTAGTCCTGGAAACTCCTGGAAAAGTCATGGAATTTGGTTTTCGGATATCTGTTTGTGCTCAAGCAGCTCTACAAAATTGGCGCCTGGTCCGAGGCTGAGGCAATATCGGCTAAAAAGTAGAATTATAGTCCGCTTGAGTTCAAAACTGGAAAAAACAGATTAAGGTCCGGACTTGACTTTAACCCTTCAGGCCAAGACTAGATCCTGGACTCCAGCATACTTTAGAATGTCTTAATGGTCTTTAGACAAACGTCCAGACTCAACCGAGTCAAGGCAAGATGATTCCAAAACCATTATTTGACGTCTGGGCTTTCTGAATTTGTGTCCCCTTCCCCATCTTTAAACTTGTATCAACAAGGTTAACCCTGACGAAGATTAGAGCAGGCTAATCGAAACGTTGAGAACAACCCGAGAAGTCCCCATGGTTCTCCCTGAACCATATTAACCCGTGAAGTCCCCATGGTTCTCCCCTGAATCATATTTCTCACTTATCGACAGTAGAGAAAACGAGTTGCAAGAAAATTGGTTCTCCCCTTGAACCCTTCTCACTTAACGAAGGTTGAGATACGAGTTGTGCGATAAGGTTCTTTTCAGAACCCATACCTCTCGTTAGTTGAGATAAACACATGGTGTTACCGCAAACCGAAACGATAAGGTTAACCCCATATGCAAATCATAAACCACAAAGTACTGAAGTATTGTTAATTTGCTAAAATAAACTTGTGTGTCTAGATCTGTGAGTTTGCACAGACTTATTACTCACCGACCTACATCAATTTGGGTGAACCAGCAGGCATTTGTTTTTCAAAACTCACAAATGAAATTCTGTGATTGTATTCATTTCTGACAGTTAATGAACCGTGTGCAAGCAATCCCTGTATGAATGGCGGCACCTGTCAGGATAACATTGAGAGATTCGTCTGTGTTTGCCCCATCAACTGGGGCGGTCCACGCTGTCAGGAACAAAGTAAGTACATTGTACAGTCGTCACTCATTACTTTACAGAGACTGTTGTCTCAGATGCTCCGTGTATACAGAAGAAGGCCAGTCTTTAGGCCTGTTACAGATCCGGATCTCGGTCGGTGATCCGATCTTGGTTCACACTCCAGATCCTCCAGCCTTAATAATAATGCGGTGCTTATATAGCGCTTTATACAAATGTCTCAAAGCGCTTCACAATTATTACCCCTGGTCATCAGGCCTTGAGATCAGTTCTATGCAGCAGTGCGAGATCAGCGCAATCTGTTCTCTACCCTCACAGGTACCCATACTCCTGGGTGGAGAGAGGCAATTGTAGTAAAGTGTCTTTCCCAAGCACACAAGCACCATAATCCCCTGGCGGGGTTTGAACCAACATACCATCACACGTGAGTCGGACACAGTAACCATTGGACCACATTATTTTTTAATAATGGATGCGATCGTTGGTTCACACACCTTAATGGATGTGATCAAGTACAGCGAACCAGCGGCTGGATCACTTATCGAGATTCTTTTGAAACACCTCATTCATTCTGTATTTATGACAGGGCTCCATGAAACAGTAGTCTGAGTATCATCTGTTTGTATACGTGTGAACCAAAACGAACATCGGAAGCGTGCATGCAATTTTATGCGAACCTGCACACCATCCAAGTGGCACCATTGTGACGTAATCTTGTACAGAGTTGTGAACAGGGCTGTTGATTGGTCGATAGCTGTCAGCTGATAGATAGATAGATAGATAGATAGATAAAAACTTTATTATCCCACTTAGGGAAATTAGAGCGGTCTTGACATTTCAACATTGACATTAAAAAATACTACAACATATACAATCCCTACTAAAAACATTATATCACAATTAAAAACAGCAATTATAAAAAAAAATAACATTGGCGGTAAAAAAATTTGCCAAGAATTAAGACTACCTCATGTTATACAGGCGAATTGCTGTAGGAACAAATGAGTTGTTGAAACGTTGGGTTCTAATTCTTCGCTGCAAGAGACGATCTCGCCTACTACTCATTATAAACTTAGGGTACAAAGGATGCGATGGGTCAGACAAAATCGAGTAAACTTTACTACGCACTTGGGCATTGTAGAGTGCGTAGAGATACTTTAATGTACTTAATTTGTCATATTTATTGGAAATTACAAAAATATATTCACAGTAGCCCCCACGTTTTAGATACAGCTCTTGTTTGAGATTCTAATTCGCTCCAAATGTTGTAATGTGCCACAAATTGTCCCATTGCTTGTTTGTGAGTAGGCATGCCCCACAGACAGAAACTATGGAATTTTGTGTGGTCAGGTGGTATTTCATATTGTCCAGATGAGGGAGAATAGTGCTAATGCACTGATCGGGCAACCTGGGATAATTAAGAAATAAATGACCTCTTATTGGTGCATATGTGTGCGTTTAGGTTCCTGCAACCCCAACCCTTGCCTCAACGGTGGTATGTGCAACCAGTTATCGGACGGAACGACAACGTGCTCATGTCTTGCCAACTTCCAGGGCAGCCGCTGCGAAACATGTAAGTACATGGAAAATATGTGCGTGTTAACAGTGGCATGGCCGAGTTTTTGTCAACTTTTCCATATTATTTTGTGAAATATATTGCAGCCGCAGAATGACTTGGACTGATTGTTTATGTTTGAAAGATGTGCTTGGCTGCAGTAGGGCAAGTTAGCAAGAATTAACCTGTAGGGCGAGTCAAAAAGGCTTACCAAAACTGAAGACCATATACATCCCATATTAATATTATTTTGACATTCACCGGACCCAGGCGCGCGATTCTTTTTCACAAACCTCAGTGCCAGCCGGGTTCAGGCGGAATCAGGCTGTAATCTGCGGGTAGCACACCCTGATATTTCTGGCCTCGCTCGAGTGCTGTTTATCAGTCATCCATTCTGAATACCGCAAAACCTTTGCGTGTATGCACGTCATCCGACGCCAACTGGTTAATCAACCTGATGTCACTAAATTGGTTGATAAGTGTAGGTGAACACCTGCCTCGATGCACATACACAACATTCTAATGCACCTGTAATTGATAATTTTGCTGGACAGTGATAACCACGAGTTGCACTGACGATACCTGTTTTAACGGCGGCGTGTGCTACGAAGCTGGAGGCTTGATCGCATGTAACTGCACCGCTGGAAACACGGGAAGGCTGTGTGAGACAGGTGAGTGAATGCAGCCCACGGGCTTTGTGAAAACGGCTTGCAAACCGTCAAATGGTTTGGGGAAATTCCAGAGTTGTAATCAAGTCAATCACACGTTGGGTCACAAGTCGGGGTCACAAGCCGGGGTCACAAGCCGGCCGGCTCACAAGCCGGCCGGCTCACAAGCCGGCCGGCTCACAAGCCGGCCGGCTCACAAGCCGGCCGGCTCACAAGCCGGCCGGCTCACAAGCCGGCCGGCTCACAAGCCGGCCGGCTCACAAGCCAAACTGAACCATGACAAAGGAATGCTTTAGTCACAGTTCATTTTAATAGCTTGTGACTAGGCTTGAGACTAGACTTGGTGATTGACTTGGTGATTGACTTGTGATTGACTTAATTACAAGTCTGAAAAATGCTGTTTGGGCAGGGTTGGTATTTTTGCACTCAGTAACCTGTCCAAAAAAATAAGAGCCAACTTTCCTATGTGGTTTGATCAAACAAAGGTGCATTTTGAAGGATGGACCTGAAATGTCCGCGTGCTGTTTCTAATCCCCCAAAGCAAAGCCATATCTCCTGAATAGCAAAGTTAGGGCCGTTTTTCTCTTCTGGCCGAATTTATCAAACGGGAAACCTGTATGACCAATTAGCACTCCGTACATTGGTGACATGCCTAGAGTCGGCTAGTATTAACTAAAGAGGCACTCGGTCTATTCATTTGCAGATGTGGATGAATGTGAGTCCGCTCCATGCATGAATGACGCTTTGTGCATCAACGGAGTCAACCAGTTCTACTGCAGTTGCCCCAATGGGTTTGCTGGCATCAACTGCGAGATGATAGGTACGTGAAGTCGTAGCACCACTCTCAACAAGCCGTAGCGGGGCATCTCATAGAGCTTTGAAGTTTTAGCACGTTGTGTTGACCTGCTGTGGTAAAACGACTGTATCTTGCGTGACATATTGTCCGATTACATTTTGTATAAGTTGACACGAAACACGCATAATTTGAGACGAACAAAATCTGCCCCGGGAATAACCATAGGGTTGTCTAAGGTGCGGGGTTAACTTGTAGACAGTGATTTTAGAAATGGGACCTTGTATTTACGCAATCTACATTCCAGTTTTATTTACAAAGAATCCAGGATCTTTGTAAATTGATTTAATTTACAAAGAAACACAAACGCCTTTAGTACTACAGTGTATACAATTGTTTGTGTTTGATGTTTTCAATACGCTGCTGGGACAAGATCAATGCTCGACGCGGACGGCACCTCTCCTACGTCCTACACAAATACCGGGACTGGCGGCAGCCTTTTTGCAATTGTTGACTAAACGTTTAAACGCTACGGGAAAGTTTTGCTAAACGTTTATCAAATTAAACATAAATTCCTTAGTGTGTTAGAGGCAAGAAACCAGCCATGAAGCCTGTTTTTTTTTAGTGTTGCAGATGCCTAAGATAGAAAAGAAGAAATTTTGTTTTCATAAAAAGAAATAAAACATACAATTTGAACGTTTGTCAGATCTTAGAAGAAAATACATTTAAATTTGTTGAAGAGCATGTAATTTATTTAGTTATTTAATTAATTAATTAATTTATTTATTTATTTAACTTTTTATATAATTGTAATTGAAACTTTTGTTATATTTATTGCTTCTCGTGTCCCATTCAGCTTGGAGAACCCCTCGACAGGCACAATGTTTCTTTTGGGTAATCCTTCGGGAGCTGAATGAAATAATGTTTTTGTTTTTGTTATGTTTTGTATCTTAGTAAAGCTATCATTTTTTTGTATTTCTTGTAATTGTTGTCACTTGTGCATACAGGTAGAGTATATCTTTTAGCCTGGGCTCTCTTTTTTGTTCTGATCCTTACAGTGGCCTGTGTGGACAGGCCTTGCTTCAATGGTGGTGTCTGTGTGCCGCTAAACGACGGCACGTTTGTGTGTCAGTGTGTCCCTGGTTACACCGGCGAGCAGTGTGAAACCGGTGAGTGTGGAACGTTGTAGTCCGGCCAATGATGATACAAATCGTCAGTCGCACCACGAAGTGACGTATCATATGCACAAAACCAATGGACGATCCGTCACTTCGTGGTGCAACTGACGAAATGGTTGCAAATATTTTCACAAATCTCATGTTCCCTGGGATATTTCTCAAACTTCGGCTTCCCTTAAATTTAGGTCTGAACATGTGGCTTGATCTGTCACTTTTATTTTTTGAATTTATTTCAGAAATGCAGCACCTAAATGTAGTGTACACGATTGGTAATCCTTCAAAATTTGTTTTACTTAATTATTACGAAATACCTTACTAAACTGTAAGTTAATGGCAATCTCAATCATCCTGTGAAATGATGGCACCTGGTGTGCTGTCGTTTTCAAAAACAGTTTAAGTATATATTGTTTTTCCAAGGATTGTTCCGCGGAACAATCATTGGAAAAAATAATGTATTTTTTAAAATACTGCCCTCTATTGACCGAATGCACTTATTCCGCGTTGCGTCTAAAATAGGTTAACAATCCGAAAACGGGCGCAAGGTTGCAATTATAGTACTTACAAGTGTGTGTCGCGTAGTGTACCGAAGCGACGGGTTGTAACCAGTCGGCTCGCGTAGTTATGTAACCAATTGAAATTGATCCCATTTACAAAAAAATTGGCTTATTTTACAAGAGGGCACTATAACAAATCCAGTTAACTGCCGCCCGACGGTTGAAAAAAACTAATGCCGTTTTTTCTCTCGGTTTTTTTTTTTCGCCATCCAAGAATGCAAAACTTTGAACAGGTCAGTGAAACGACCTTTCCTATAAAATACTAACCCCCAAATCCACCCATTTCTGAAAATTGCAGCAATGACCAATCATGTACACTACCTTTAAGGAACATATTGCCTTTTGAGGCTGGAAAAAGTGGTTGTCTTGTTTAGAAAGGATCATTGTTAAAAAGTAGAAGATAAAATAATGTTCACCGTCCATTGAAAATGCATTGTTTGCCTGAAAACCACTATTCAATGGTCCAACTTTCTGGAATCACTTTCATTATCAATGCATTTTCAAGGGATTGTCATGTACATTGTTTTATTTACTTTTAAATGATCTTTCCAACCATAGTAAGTTTAGGATTGAATGTTTTTTGTCGCCCAATTAGAAGCCTCCGTTTCTGGAAAGCGTGTACTCTGCAACAAAGTTATATACATTGTACACTTTATTATGTTCTTACCTACAGAAATCAACGAGTGCAGGACGAGTCCTTGCATCAACAAAGGCACGTGCATTGACCATCTCAACGACTACGAATGTCTGTGCGAGGTTGGATTCCTGGGCAAGAACTGTGAAATCAGTGAGTCTGAGCAACCTCTAATTCAACTTTATGTTTTAGTTGGCCTGTGCGAATCATCTTCATATGTAGCATTAACTTCCTGCTCCAATGTATGTGGGACTCTATATGGACAGCGCGTAACGCAACCTGCGAGCGTACTATATTCCTTTCCACTGAACCTCCAGATCCCAAATGACTCCACACTCACAAAGACTTAATACGTTTGTTGAGTTTAAAAGATATAATCCCCGCCTATGAAAAAGATCAGCACCCACCTGTCACACCCCCCCCAAAAAAACAACCAAAAAAACATGAATTCTAAATGTGTGCACGCAATTTGCTGTGGGATGTAAACATTATGATAATGCTTGGTTCCATTAAGATGTTAAAATTTGTCTTCAAATTATGTTGTCAAGTGGATGGAAGAGGCTTCTGTGGACAAACCAATTCTGCACATGCTATCTGTATTAAACTATGGCCCAACAAAAAAATGGTGTTGCCCACCGGGACTGACCCTAAAATTCACAAAAGTCCGGTCGCATTTGTTTTTTTAAAGAAATTTTCAAAATCTTACCTTTTCCTGGACAAAATGAACAAGATTAATTAAAATCATTGTCTTTACATACAGGTACGATGGCACAATCGTGCATTTCACTTTTAAATCAGCTTTAATACTTTTTTGCCTCCCGACTTCCGAGTTGCACAAACATGTAGTATTGTTTTCAATGATATTAACAACAAAACCAAAAAACAAGAGAATAGACCGACCGACCCTCAATCCCGATTTTTTTTTTCCATTAAAGGACAACAAAATATTTGTTTGCCTAATTCACCACCGTTGCTCTGACACATGTACAAAGGCAACAAAAAATTTGCCACATTTTGCGCTGCAAAGGTTCATACTTGAATACCATGTGTAAGGATATTTTAACATTTGAATCAAATTTCTATCAAAGTTAGGTTTCCGTCATTCGAATGAACAAAGCGTCAACAAAGCGTCAACAACTTATAAAAGCACTATTAAGCTTAAACATGTTATTCACAATATTTAGTGGGCTCCTATGATTATTTAAAAGTATCATTAGTATTTAAAAGTATCTTAAAATGTGTGATTTTTAAGCGAAAAAGTACGACATCAACGGTGCTTTTTTCCCGGCAGCCATCTTGTTTTTTTGGGACATGGTGCAATCGCGCATGCGCAAAAAAAACAAAGATGGCGGCGCCCATTCATCATAATTTTGTCGTCGTAAAATTTCGTTTTTATGTGGGATTGTGAACGAGAATTCGCCCAATTTCTTACATAATACGAGATGCGAGAGTTTGTTGAATACAAGGATAGCTTTTGTGAAGCTTAAATGTGCATTTTGAGCTTGTTGACGCTAAATAGCATGACCGCATTGCCCCCTATGCAGGAATCGGCCAGAGCTGTGTGAACGAGCCATGCAAGAACGGAGCCACCTGCAATGAAACATTAGGGGAATATAACTGCATCTGTGCGGCTGGCTACGAAGGAACTACCTGTGATATCAGTGAGTTATATACACCCAACATACGTAATCATGGATATTGACTATAAAAACTGCTTGCTATTCACCTGTGTCTCGAAGTGGGCAAACGTGGCTGGCTTAAGTATTTGTTACAAGTAAACAAATGACTTAAACAAGAGGTAGGCCAGGGGTGGGTTCTACTCACGCGAACAACACGAACGTTCGCCACTGTTCGGCAAATTTTTGTGCACATCCTATGGAAAATTGTTCGCGTAGTTGGCCAACGTTAGCGTGAGTGGAATGCACCCCAGGTGCAGACCTTTTTCACCCACCTGACCAGATAACGTGAAATGGACCGCCTTAGAGTGATCATCGCATGTCTCATATGGGCCAGGTTAAACCACGTGCACGCATGCGGCAAGCTTAGTTTACTTGGATAAGCACTTCATTAGGATCACTACAATGCGGTCCATGATGACACATAGCTCTATTACAATCATTATGGCGGTTTGCTCATTTACCTGGGAATCACCTGGGGTAAGATTTCTCCAGATTTTTCCTGATTTCAACATTTTTTGTGAGACGTCTTCCAGATTTCCGGAAGATTTGTTTGTCCTTAAAATTGTTGTCATTCCAAAATGACCTCTGCAACCTGAAACGGTCTTCTTTTAATTCTGATGACCCTGTTTTTGGAACCGTATCTTTTGGTAGAAAACAGTTTTCTTAGGCATTTTTCAGTAATGCCATGCAGATAAAATGGGTATTCCACCAGCTTTTTATCCCTACCTTGATAATTTTATTTTTTTTTTTTGGTTTGGTCATGGAGCAGTTCAAAGCCTTTTTATAAAATAAATGGGCCTAGGAATGCTCCAAAGTGGCAGTTTCACTTTTCTCCACACATATTTAATTGCAAAATTAAGATACGGTGTTCCGGAAATGTATTCAAAATTTACGTTGTCAGTTTCCCTTGTGGATTGTTTGACGAATTATAAGTTAAAAAGTTGTATCCTCATTGAGTGATCCCCACAATGTCGCTTCCCAGGTTGTATTGTAAATTGGGTGTGATCCCTGGCTACACGGCCACCCGAACAAAGATACTGACAATTTGGGAGACCGCCAACATAGGGCAAGCTAGCTGAGTTGGTAGAGCGCCGGTACGGTGTTCCGGAGGTCGCAGGTTCGAATCCCGCTCCTGCTAGTTTCTTTGTTCACTTTGAAAATGTATTCAAAATTTACCTAGTCAGTTTCCCTTGTGGATTGTTTGACGAATATTTACATTTTGCTACAAATTATGTTTGTTGTACTGACCTTCAGAACAATGTTACACAAGTATATATTTATATGAGAGGTAGATTTTGTTCATTTAATACTTGATTGGAAATTTAATTGATTTCTATGATGAAAATGCTTCAAACTGCTAACTGACTGGATTGACCTGAAACATATAAAATCAACAAAATTAGCTGGCCTGACGTTTCAAACTTAAGCAAGTGCTTTCTCAAAGGAGAAATTGAAAAATGAATTTTTGAGAAACAACTTGCTTAAGTTTGAAACATGAGGCCAGCTAATTCTGTTGATAAATTTCTATTAATAATGTAATTAATCAAATGAATGAATTTTCTTGTAGATATCAATGAATGTCGAAGCAACCCATGTAAGAATGGAGGTTCCTGTACTGATCGGATAGATGGTTTCCTGTGTGCCTGTCAATCTGGCTATACAGAGTTGGACTGCAGCGTAGGTACGTACATGTAATAATACGGCCCGTGAAAATAAGTGGAAAGTCACACTATGGTATTTAGAGTTAAAAGGAAAGACAACAATTTTTCAGTGGAAAGTCAATTTTGTAATTTTAGCATGTTTGTTTAAAAACAAAATTTCTATCAAATCCCAAAGTTTTATCACCGCATTCAGTCTCAAAATATTATTTTTGGTTGATCTGTTTTTTTTCTGGACAGTTCAGTGATTTGGAGCTCAATTGATTTGGTTTTCTCAAAATAAGTGGTTGTGACTATTAACATCTTCAAAAGGTCACAGCATGGTTAGATGCACAATACATCAACTTAAACTCATTAACTCACACTTTCAGGAAATACCATAAAGACAACGAGTTCGTTCTGAAGAAAAGTAGCACACTGTGTGAGCAAACTGGAAAGATTTTAAAGAAGTGTGCAAACCATCACTTTCTGTTTACTTCAAATGAAAACAAACATTAAAGATCATAATGCTCGTATTTACTTTAACCCTTTCCTAATTATCTTCCCCCAGTACCACATTCTTTGTTCAGTCAAGCATAAAACCACTTACACAGAAAAAGCAGCTGACTGCTTGTTGAATGGGTGTATTTTCAGCCAAAGATTTCACCCTCAAGAATTGATTGAAAAGGAAAATGTTGTGTGTAAAGTTTGTTCCATGAATATTTCTCTTTCACATGGTGTACAAATGAAAGTCATAACTGCTAAAATAGCAAAGTTACGGCTGTTTTCTCTTCTGGCCCACTTCATCAAACATTTGTTTGTCACATAAACCAATGGCACTCCATACACATGACTCTACAGGGAAACTCCGGATACAGTTTTCTCAAAATATTGTTATGGTGACACAAGAATTTGATAGCACCATTGGAAAGATCCGAACAAGCTCTTTCCGTTGGTATATAGATCATGTATGAACAGCGAAAAACACAAGCACTACAGTTCGTTGGAACATGGTGAATATATCTGTTGTTTGGATACTCTAGTGTGTGGTTTCCTTGTCGAATAAACTCGACATTGGTAAGCAACGGAAGTGCTGTGGCTTATCGAGTAAAATCAACATTGGTAAGGAAAGGGTTAACCCCTTGAATCCAGGCAACGGCCGTAGCCGAGATTTGAAAAAGACCACCTTGCTGGTTGACGTCTATAGGCGCATTCCTGTGTGTACTCAATCCATTCCTTTTTCAACTATAAGTGTTCTTGAATAGGAGTGTAACGAATAGGTGAAGCTTTTTCAAACAAAGTTAGGACTACTCTATTCAGTGTGGTGCCTATTGTTTGCATTTACGCTTGGCTGCACAGCCCCCGATCCTGCATACCAGCACCCCATCAATAACAGCCCGACGCGTGGGATTAAGACATTGTTACATGTGTGAAACAATTTAAACTGGATATGTATTGCATTGTTCCTTTCTTGACGAATCATACCCTATCGCCTTGGTTATTACAGACATTGACGAGTGTGAGAGCGACCCATGTGTGAATGACGGCATATGTTCCAATGGCATCGACCAGTACAGGTGCATATGTAAGACGGGCTTCTCGGGCACCAATTGCGAAATCGGTAAGCTGGGAGCTTTATCCCTCAAGTATGCCAGTAATTCTCAGAACTTGTAATAAAGCATGGCATTGTACAGTACAATATCTATATATAATGTAGTGGTGTGTCCTCATGGTCTAGTAATACCAGACTCAAGATTGCTGTTCAGTTATTGCTTTTCCCCTGGCTCTGCCTGCAGCCAAGACGAGTGCAAACTCAAGATCCGCCCCCCCCCCCCCCCCCCCCCCAAAAAGAAAAAAAGATAAGGCCCCCCAAAAAGAAAAAAAGATAAGGCCCCAAAAAAAATAGTCTGTCTCTGGTCAGATTAAAGTCCCGGAATTGATGCAGCGATAGGGGTGTGCATCGGAACCGGGTACCTGAGTACCCGACCGTTCCTGTCAGGAACCGGTTCCAGATTATGGAATCGAGTACCCGTGCAACTTTACATTATCGCATAATTACTTCCCAGAGACAATGAAAAAAGTAAGGTTTTAAATGTTATTTGTCGGGAATTTTCCAAATTAAAACCGGACTATGTGGGGAAAACAGCACAGATTTCATGTTTATGACGCTCACGAAAGTTGACAAAGGGAATTTACTGGTCGTGGTTTTTGCAGTCTGGGTATAGTTAAGAGCCTCGACCAGACATAATACATTTGTAGCTTGCCTCAATCCACAGTAACTACAACTGTATAAGCTGCCGGACAAGTCTTTTGTGATGATGCCCGGTGCATGCGCGTGCTGCCACACACAAAGGTGGAGAAGTGATCTGGGGCCAATTTCATAAAGCTGTTAAGCACAAGAATTTGCTTAGCATGCAAATGCTTCCTTGATAAAAACTGGATTACCAACCAGATTTCCATGTGTGGAATATTGCTTTTGACTGGTATTCAGCTGTTGTTTGCTTAGCATGAAAATTACATGGATTTTTGGCTGGTAACCTGTTTTTATTAAGCAAGACATTTTCATGCTAAGCAAATTTTTGTGCTTAACAGCTTTATGAAATTGGCCCCTGGACAGGCATGACTGTAGATTTTCAGAATTTTGTCTGAATTCAGACTTTTTGAATCTCAGAGAAAGATATTATTACAACTTCCGGGATTGAACGTTTTGGGTTGCGTTTCTTTAACGGGTACCCAGGTACCCGTATTTTTTTCAACCGGGTACCTGGTTCTTTTAATACCATGCACACCCCTATGAAACGATGCAGGTTTATTTTTGTTTTGCCTTTTTTTTTTTTAAAGCTTGAAGTGTACAGACAAGGTGGGTACTATTTTGCTTTTTCTGTGTCCTCATATGCCTTGGTGTCCTCCTCCATCATTTGCCTTGGTAACCTCCCCATTCCCCTAGATGCTCTCCCCAAACCTTGGCGTCCTCCATCTGCTAGGTGCCCCTCGTTTGCCAAGGTATACCCTAAATATTTTCCTTCACAATTTCCATACAGCCAATGCAAGGCAACTTTTATGACTTGGACTTTGTCTCTTAAAGATTTTCAAAACAAGCCCTGCTACACATTCAGAACAGAACCTGTTATTTTTAAACAGACATAAATTAATGACTGCCAATGGTCCAAGCCAGCTTTTAGACATTGCTTTTTTTTTTCTAATGCGAGTATGCTGCATTTTTGTTTAGACCATAAAAAGCTATGTGGTTTTAATCGCTAGCTGGGACCAGAGGCATTCTTAAAATGATAAACACAAGCTTTTGATATTAATTTTAACATTTATTTACGAGGTTGAGCTGCCCACGAAAATTTGAGGCGGTGTGGCAATTGCTGTTGTAGCTACTGGGGGAAATTTGGAGAAGAAAGTTGACGCGCATGATCAAAATCGACGCGCGCACTGACCAGAGACCGAAAATATTTTTTTTTTGGCCTAATACTATTGAATAGACATTGCCAGAAGCTGTTGTTGTAACCTGTCATTTGATCTAATAGTAAACAAAATTTCCAACTCCCCATCAAATTAGTTGAAAATGTGAGTGTTTTTTTTTTTTTTTTTTTTTTAACCATGTTTTGGCCCCTACCAAAAAAAGTGGTGGGGCCAGTGGGACACCAAGGATTTTGTCTATTTTTTTTTCAAAAAGGAAATTGTTCCCCAAATAAATAATTTTGGAACTCACATGCATGTTGCTGCTGTCAATTCCTGCGAGTAATTTGTTGTTTTTTTTATCTAAAAACCTGGGGAGGTGTGGGGGCCAGGGGGCTCAAATTCTCCAAGATCCCCCAAGATCTTCTCCAATTGCGTGTACCACTGAGTGGGCCAAGCGAAATACGAATCAAATGTCTATTTTTTTTTTGTTCAGAGCCAAATAAGAACCCTACACTGCCGGATGAGGGCAACCTGAACGCCTTACCCCTGGAGCCCTGGTGGATCGGCGTCATCGCAGCCCTCTTACTCCTTATCATCATCTTCGTTGTCATTCTCTTCTGTACCTACAAGAGAAACAAGAAACCTGTGGAGGTAATCTACACTAAGCCAGCGCCACGGCCCAAGCCAGCGGCACGGCCCAAGTCCAACAAGTACAGATCGCCGTACAAGAGGTAGACCCTCGTAGATTTCTGTTTCTGAAAATAACAGCTGACTGTTTTTTAAAAAAAACACGTTTCCACTATAATCCATCCGTAATACAATATCATGCCTATTCATTTTTATCACACAACTACTCGAGAAATTACTCATTGGCAAACTGGGGGATCGCCAATGTAGGGCAAGATAGTTGGTAGAGCGCTGGTACGGTGTTCCAGACGTCACACGTTTACATCTCCATCTTGTCCATTTCCTTTGTTCACCCTTAAAATTGAGCTCTTCGTACTTTGACTTTATACTATGCCAGATATCACATGGAATACCGTGCTTACGGTCACCATCATAATATTGATAAGAGTTCAAAGCAATGCAAATTTCATGTGAAGTCACTTTTAGAAATGTTATGTAGGCATAAGCAAGAGCCCGTAATTCCTTGATAACTGATATCGATAAGCCTGCTTGAAGCGTGGACTCCTTGCTTAGAATGAGCAGAAACATTGACATGGAACTACCATTGACATTCCATCATACTTGAATGACCGCGTATCTACATTCACTGAAAACAGAATGTCGATCTTGACATCCAACAAAACTTGGTGAGAATACGACAATTCCTAGAACCTGTATAGGAGCTACAAGGTGTACGACATTTTTTTATTATTTTCTTTTCTGACAAGGGTGAACTTGTGAAGGAAAAGGAGGCTTTAAAATTTCAATTTTTAGAATAATTTCAGATTGATAATGATAAACTCAACTTCTGATCACTCTGCCATTCACATTGCTATAGGATAAAAACAGACTACAGAGTCCGTCACTAGACTAGTCTGTGTTTGGTACTAAGATGTTAAGTGACTTACATGCTCCATTGCTTTAGTTTGCGTCATTCACTTTTTGCAGCAACTTATCCATGCAAAATTTAACGAGAATAAATCCGACTACTTAATCAAATTTCTTTGCATTGCCGGAAACACAGTTTTCCTTTTTTTAAGCTCGTGCTTGGTGTATGTGATATGCAAGTACTTTGAGATATAAGCTGAAGTTCATGTGAATGAGTCCCATGCGTTACTCAGGACAACTCATATCACGTATCCTCAGCCGGTCCAAAAAGTTACTATTTTTTTAAAGAACGAAATCGGCATTTGTATACTGAACATTTGAAATAATGTACAACTATTTGTGTTTATGCAAATAATGACTTAAAAATATACCCCTAGATTTTTGTTTTGTATCAAAGGAAGAGTTTTTATATTTTGTTGCAGTGTAGCATTAATTCAACCATCGTCATTGTAAGATTTGTTTCTTGTCATTTCTAGTGACAGTAGTCTAAATGTTGTACATTTCCATTTAACTGTACTGATTGTTATTTTACAAAGTGTACTTAAAGCCGCTATGTCTGAAAATTTCAATTTATTTGACTTCCCGCTACTAATGAATTATGGTAGAAAACTATTTTTGAACGAAAATGCACCGACTTTTTACATGATGTAATACACCTGTAACCTATGTGCTACGCACAAAGATTGATATTTATAGACTTGATATTACTTTTGGGACTTCCTGCTCCCACTTTTTTCTGGGTGAAATGCCCCAAAGCACGGCCATAGGAGTTTGAAATATATGCATTTGTATTGTCTTCTGTTCATGAAATTTAAAAATAATTCCCAACAAATGTGACATGATGATAACTTGGTGTAATTCATACGTTTCATACTGTATTTTCAATGAAGGCATTTTAATCCAGAGGTAGGCGTGTAAAATACTTCCTGTTTGCCTCTCGTTCGTGCACTAATTTTGATTACTATGCATTCGATAACATATTTCTTCCTTTTCTATAAAGAGAAATTTCACAAAACAACACAAATTGGATGTTTTTATTTGGAGTTACAAGAAATGCTCCAGTGCTCTCAATATTTTTCTTTTACATCTTGCTCTTAAGTTTTGTAACAATCCCACCAAATATACTCGGCATATTAGCTGAAGGAATACAGCTTTCATAAGTTACTAGATATTATAGTTCAGAACAAACCAAGAAAGAACTGTTTACGGAAGTACTTTGTAATGTTTAACAAATATAACTTCAAATGTTATTTCTGAATTGCACCAAAAAAAAAAAATTGTAGGCCTCCCATCAGTCAAGTTTCTTTGTATATACGACTCAAATATTCATAAACAGGGCGGTTTAAACAAAATAAGGTAATTCATTTTCAAAGGATTAATATGACCAAACTATTTCAATTTACATTCAAAATGTAGAGACTAAGCTTCCAGTGACACCTGGGTAATAATACATTAGTAAGATTAATGATTTTTCACTAATTTTTGAATGTACATTTTAAGGCAAAATTTAACTGATGGTGTCACACAGGTGCATAGAAAGATGTATACAAGATTTTTATCGAACTTGAAATGATTTACATGATTTAGAGATATTTATGGAATAGGTAAAAGTATCAGCATTTAGCTAAAATATATATATGTTGACATTACTGGCAGATTGGAAAGACGAAAGGATTTTTAAGTCACAAATAAACCATTTTTGATACAGACTTCATGAGTGTTGTGTTACTGTTTTTATACATAACCTGAAATTCAGTATTATTAGTCATCCCACAAGCGTGAGTGGAACACAAAATAATGAAGTGCGTCTGTCCATGTCATGAAACCCAAAGGCTGATTGGCATATGCGACATAAATGCACTACATTCTTTGTGTTGCACGAGCTCGAGTGGGAAAACGAATTTATCTTCAAGCAAACTTGATGCACAGTAATGATCCGCATCGAACACAAACGCTGTGTCCAAAGTACTTTTCAAGAATGACCACCAGAGTGACCACAGCGTACGCATTTGATGATAATACACGTGGCGATGCAGTACGTGCCGTAGTCTAACAAACCCGCCTTAGAAGCGCGTGCAATACAGGGTGTCCCAAAAAAATGTCCAGGCCAAACCAGGCAACCTCAGAATCTAGATTTCGACAGATCCTGATGCGGGAACTTCTTACATGAAAAATAGTCTTTATTTCATCAAAATCAGTCAAGCCAATCAGAAGTTATGTCATTTTTTGTGCAGCAAGGTCAGCCCCCAACTAGGAATGACTGACTGACTTTTTTTACATTTTTCATTCCATCGAAGAAGCTGTCTGTCTGTGGTTATAGCAGCCCAGTCATGAAGGGAATCTCTCGATCGTTTCTTGAGTCTGAAGTAAACTCCCTGGGTGGATGGTCTTTTGCTGCATAGGCTCTAGTGTTCTGTTTGTTGATGCACCCGTTCAGAGGAAACTTTGTCTCATGACCACAGATAAATCATCGTCGCACAGCAGTGAACCATCTCAAATACCGCATCCTCCGCTCTGGATTACCTGGAGTTGGGGGCTGACCTTGCTGCACAAAAAATGACATAACTTCTGATTGCTTGACAGATTTTGATGAAATAAAGACTATTTTTCATGTAAGAAGTTCCTGCATCAGGATCTGTCAAAATCTAGATTCTGAGGTTGCCTGGTTTGGCCAAAAAAAAATTTGGGACACCCTGTATAGACCGGCTACACAGGTTAATATCATAGTGTTGCTGTGGATAGACCAATCAGGATCTAGGATTCAAGTTTACGTGAAGATAAAATATATGTCGTATAAAATGCTATAGCTGCTTGCTTCAATGTCCGTTTGCACTTTGCTTTCAGCAGGATCTAAAATGAAACTTTTTCTTTTTTCGAAAATTACTCTCTTGAAGATATACCTTTGCTCATGATAAAAAATTATTTGTTTCATTCTGAAAGTTTACTTTTTGTAAAGATGGTACCAATCCCAATCCTGAGAAATATTTCCATCTAAAATGCCCACTTACTTCAATGACAACAATTGAAATAAGTATGTAATGTATGAACGTTGGGGCTGTCCCGAATATTCGATCGTCATCCAGATATTGAAATACCTTTTGCCGGTTCGAATATTCAAAAAAAATATATGCACGTACAGAAACTGACTCCTCATACAAATTTAGTAGAAAAATTACAGCGCTTATTAGTGTCAAATTCCGCATTTTATTGACGGTAACATTTTTTGTTCCCGTCCGAAAACCCTTGAAACTGATCAAATAATTACTACAAAAACACAGTAATTGTGCACATAAAACACCGGCGTGCTTTGCGTGCAACTTTTTACCAGCGCGGCATGCAATTACAGCTGACGCGTGAAAAACTTGATTGGCGAGTATCGAATATTCAAATATTTAATTAAACCCAGTTTCGAATAATCGAATACTAAATTATTCGAAAATGAACAGCCCTAATGAACGTGCACAAAATCACTGTTAGAAAACAGGGCCCAATTTCATGGCTCCGCTAACCACAGCTTTCCGCGCTTACGATCACCATTTTGCACTAACGGCGCTAGCGAACAAATTCTGCGCTAACCCTGTAAGCATAGAATCCTTAGTTACGGGATGAACGCATGCTCAGAGGAGCCAAAATTCCCCACTAACACGTGAAATACGCTTGCCGTAAGCACAGAATTTTCTGCTACAGTAAGCAAGGATTTTTCACTAACGGTAAGCAGAGCCATGAAATTGGGCCCAGTTCTTCACTATTTTTTCGTGACTCGGATGACGGATTCAGCTAAAACTTTGACTTGTTAGTTATTTCATGTGATGTTGAATCACACAATGTATAAACATTACCTGCAACTGTGTCGAGTTCTACCAATTATATATCATACCTTTAAACAGGCCCCAAATTATTCACAAGAAAAATATCCTATTTTTCGCTGCCACCTATTTAAAACGGGTGAGATTGGCCAAAAATGAAAAATCCATGAGGACCCCAGATCAACATATAGTTTGTATTTGCCTTAAAAGGTACTAACTTAAAATATCCGTTTCTATTGGTCTATAATCCACTTTTACAAATAAAAATACCTTTAGGACAACACCTCTGGAATTCCATATTGCAAAACAGGCCCCAAATTATTCACAAGAAAAATATCCGGTCGCTGACAGATATTTCCACTGGATCCTTGCCTAACTGAGTGCGTGTATACACGTCATCCGACGCGAACTGGTTAAAAGAAAGGTACTAATTACGATATTCATACAAACAGTATTTGACAGAGTTTTTAATACCGCATTTTATGACTTGGGAAGGTGTGGGTATTTAATTGCCTTCGTCTTGTCGCATGTGAAAGAGACAGTAATGGCGTACCGCGTTCCCTTGGTGATCCGTTCAACGTAGTGGGTGTTCTCCGAGCCGGACGTGAAGAACGATAACCTCCCTGCAACATAATCGCAAAATTTAAAGTGCTACGTCTGCGCTCCGACTGAAAATTCCATTTCAATTGAATCCCCCACACCAACAAATTATGGAAGAAAGCTACGTGTTTATTTGAGCCTTTTTATGTGAGCCTCCAAAAAGGTATTTTTTCACTGTGCATGAAGATTCAGACATTAAACTGTAAGAATTGGAATTTGAAAATTATTAAATCTCTTACTTTTTCATTGATTTGTTTTGGCAAATGTCTCGTTGTATGCTCACAAATTAGCTATTTAATTTGAACATTATTTTTCAAGGTTGTTACACCGAAAAGACAGCGGCTTTATAAACTCTACAGTCAGACTTACATGAATGATGTGCACAGCCAGACTCACATGAATGATGTGCACAGTCAGACTCACATGAATGATGTGCACAGCCAGACTCACACGAATGATGTGCACAGCCAGACTCACACGAATGATGTGCACAGCCAGACTCACATGAATGATGTGCACAGCCAGACTTACATGAATGATGTGCACAGCCAGACTTACATGAATGATGTGCACAGCCAGACTTACATGAATGATGTGATGTGCACAGCCAGACTTACATGAATGATGTGCACAGCCAGACTTACATGAATGATGTGCACAGTCAGACTTACATGAATGATGTGCACAGCCAGACTTACATGAATGATGTGCACAGCCAGACTTACATGAATGATGTGCACAGCCAGACTTACATGAATGATGTGCACAGCCAGACTTACATGAATGATGTGCACAGCCAGACTTACATGAATGATGTGATGTGCACAGCCAGACTTACATGAATGATGTGCACAGCCAGACTTACATGAATGATGTGCAGAGCCAGACTTACATGAATGATGTGCACAGTCAGACTTACATGAATGATGTGCACAGTCAGACTTACATGAATGATGTGCACAGTCAGACTTACATGAATGATGTGCACAGCCAGACTTACATGAATGATGTGCACAGCCAGACTTACATGAATGATGTGCACAGTCAGACTTACATGAATGATGTGCACAGTCAGACTTACATGAATGATGTGCATAGCCAGACTTACATGAATGATGTGCACAGCCAGACTTACATGAATGATGTGCACAGCCAGACTTACATGAATGATGTGATGTGCACAGCCAGACTTACATGAATGATGTGATGTGCACAGCCAGACTCACATGAATGATGTGCACAGCCAGACTCACATGAATGATGTGCACAGCCAGACTCACATGAATGATGTGATGTGCACAGCCAGACTTACATGAATGATGTGATGTGCACAGCCAGACTCACATGAATGATGTGCACAGCCAGACTCACATGAATGATGTGCACAGCCAGACTCACATGAATGATGTGCACAGCCAGACTCACATGAATGATGTGCACAGCCAGACTTACATGAATGATGTGCACAGCCAGACTTACATGAATGATGTGCACAGCCAGACTTACATGAATGATGTGCAAAGCCAGACTTACATGAATGATGTGCACAGCCAGACTTACATGAATGATGTGCACAGCCAGACTTACATGAATGATGTGCACAGCCAGACTTACATGAATGATGTGCACAGCCAGACTTACATGAATGATGTGCACAGCCAGACTTACATGAATGATGTGCACAGCCAGACTTACATGAATGATGTGCACAGCCAGACTTACATGAATGATGTGCACAGCCAGACTTACATGAATGATGTGCACAGCCAGACTTACATGAATGATGTGCAGAGCCAGACTTACATGAATGATGTGCAGAGCCAGACTTACATGAATGATGTGCACAGTCAGACTTACATGAATGATGTGCACAGTCAGACTTACATGAATGATGTGCACAGCCAGACTTACATGAATGATGTGCACAGCCAGACTTACATGAATGATGTGCACAGTCAGACTTACATGAATGATGTGCACAGCCAGACTTACATGAATGATGTGCACAGCCAGACTTACATGAATGATGTGCACAGCCAGACTTACATGAATGATGTGCACAGCCAGACTTACATGAATGATGTGCACAGCCAGACTTACATGAATGATGTGATGTGCACAGCCAGACTTACATGAATGATGTGCACAGCCAGACTTACATGAATGATGTGCAGAGCCAGACTTACATGAATGATGTGCACAGTCAGACTTACATGAATGATGTGCACAGTCAGACTTACATGAATGATGTGCACAGTCAGACTTACATGAATGATGTGCACAGCCAGACTTACATGAATGATGTGCACAGCCAGACTTACATGAATGATGTGCACAGTCAGACTTACATGAATGATGTGCACAGTCAGACTTACATGAATGATGTGCACAGTCAGACTTACATGAATGATGTGCACAGTCAGACTTACATGAATGATGTGCACAGACTTTTACATGAATAGCGTGTATGGTGAGACATTATGCCAAAATCATGTCAAAAATTGGCATTATCAGTGGACAAATGTATTTGCAGTTTATAGTTAGACTGTGGATCTCACAATCGGGGATATTAAATGTTGAATTCCAACACACTCAAATGCTTTTTTTATGGAAGTCGTCCCAATTATACAAGGCTAAAAGCCACTCTAGGTAAAGAGCTAAACACAGAGGTGGTGGGGTTGGCCACATTTTAGCATGGGTGAGATTTGTCCGGATTTTCCCTGATTCCAAAATGTTTAAAGCCTCTCTTTTGCAATCTGTAATTCCTGAGGTGTTGTCCTAAAGGTGTTTTTACCTGTAAAAGTGGATATAGACCAATAATGGAAATTTTAAGGGGTATCTTTATGCAAATAGAAACTATATGTTGATCTGGGGTCCTTCTCATCATGGATTTGTTCGTGGATTTTTCGTGGATTTTGTGGATTTTTCATTTTTTGGCCAATCTCACCCTTGTTTTAGGTACCACCCTTACGGATTTCCTGGGTCCAGATCTAAATAGAGGATAAATCTTCAATAGAGAACCATTTTTTTCTCCAATTTTCAGACCTTTTGACCCAGATGGGGTAACTTCCACCATTGGTGAGACAAATTCACCTTCCCCTGAATGTCAAACAAGCTTTGAAATGTGTTTCACTATACAAAATATCAACAGCCTTTGAAGCTCATTTCGGTGGGTTTTCTGTCTATTTAAATAGTGTTTTCCACATAATTTTCTAAACATTTGAACCAATATTTTGACAGTTTAATACATTGTGTGAATTTGATACCCAAAGCAAATTTGTTAGGGTAGGCCTATTGGCGAACATCACAATGAAACAATTGTTGCGTCATAAAATTGGCTTCACTTTCACGTTTGTGTGAAGTATGAACTGGGCCCTAACCTTGGTTTGAAAGAGACCACCTGTTGTTGTTGTTGCCTATAAGCGCATTCCTGCACGTACAATCCATTGTTTGCATATTGTTTGCGTTACACTTGGCTGCACAAGCCGTATTGGCATACCAACACCCCATTAATAACAGCCTGATTAAGATGATCAACACAGTACGAATAGGTGTTTCTTTCTGTTCCCCATTTTTTAGGTTTCATTTATTAATTTATTAAACTTGTGTTTTTCTTTCAGACCATTTAGATGTTAAAAAGCTTAGAAATGACAGGCCTGATATAATGCATTTCCAGACAGGCACAAGTGCCACCATTACGATATTTACCAAGTTTAGGTTCAACCGTCATGTTGGCGCTCTTGTCGGTGAAGACGAAACGACCACCTTCAAAATCCTTCCCGTAATCGGCCAAGTAGAGCAATGAGGTGTAGTCAAATGTCTCATATGTCTCCTGAAAACGCAAACACAGGGGATTATAAGACGTCCGATTTAACTGCCTGCGGCCATGGCTATGGGCTATTGACAAGGTGGCCATTTTGAAGTCGTGTCCAAATTACTTGGCTGTGGCTATTCCTATTGGCAGGGTGCCCATTTTGAAGTGTTGTCCAAATTACTTGGCTGTGGCTATGCCTATTGGCAGGGTGGCTATATATGCCTATTGGCAGGGTGGCCATTTTAGGTGGTGTCCACATTACTTGGCTGTGGCTGTATATGGCCATTGGCAGGATGGCCATTTTGAAGTGGTGTCCAAATTACTTGGATGTGGCTATGCCTATTGGCAGGGTGGCTATATATGCCTATTGGCAGGGTGGCCATTTTAGGTGGTGTCCACATTACTTGGCTGTGGCTATATATGCCCATTGGCAGGATGGCCATTTTGAAGTGGTGTCCAAATTACTTGGATGTGGCTATGCCTATTGGCAGGGTGACTATATATGCCTATTGGCAGGGTGGCCATTTTTGGTGGTGTCCACATTACTTGGCTGTGGCTATTGCTTGGCTACTCGTATTCACCAGTGGTGAACTGGAAGCGGGATTTTCTTCTCGAGTTCACGACTTGCTTGACGACCTGTGCGCGTGCGCATTGGTGCAACCATCTCGTAAACACGAGAAACACGACGTGATTGGAAAGCAGCATTATGTACATGTATGCCCATTGGCAGGGTGGCCATTTTGAATTACTTTCACGAAGTGACAAATCGTGTTACGTAATTCCAGAATGCCTTTGTCATAACAAACACATTGCAGTTCATGAAAACGGTGATGACACATTACTTAACATGACTGTGTGCACATATGTTTATGCACTTGTACAAATACACACTGATTTCAGGTGGCATATAGCTACTTGTTTCACACAGATCCAAATCTCGATCATTGATCTGTGAATCATTTCACACACCGGATTCCGCCTGATGGATGGAGCGAACCAGCAGTGGGAATCACTGATCGAGATCCGGATCTATGTGAAACCAACAGGCCAAGGGACACCGTCCACGACACACGGTTAAATTTAGTTGGTCATCCACAGACAGCTTAACAAATTCAGCAACATTTTAATTATCTTTCATACCCATGTTCAAGTATCTACCATTTATATGGCACAGACTGGTTCCTGATCTCTCCATTGTGTTTTTTCATTCCAAAGTAGGGACTGGTGACAATCTATGCCTGACTACTGTACCTTATCAACGTGTACATGCCAGTATTCATCATGGATGGTCTTAGCTGGTTGGTTAGTCATCCGAGAGAAGAATGTCGGGTGGGTTAAGTAAAGCTTGCTGGGTTGGACCCGAAACTCCTTGGCTATGGCCAACTTGATTTTCTTGGCTACTTCGCTGTAGATGAGGATACACAGTTTTAAAAACTTTGGGACATGGTAAAAGAGGACTTTTTGGATGAATCTCAATTTCTTCTTGTTAAACAAAGTTTGACGAATTATAAGTTAAAAAGTCGTATCCTCATTGAGTGATCCCCACAATGTCGCTTCCCAGGTTGTATCGTAAAACTGGGTGTGATCCCTGGCTATGCGGCATTCTGGGTTTATGACTTCGGACTAGCGCCCACCCGAACAAAGATACTGACAATTTGGGAGACCGCCAACATAGGGCAAGATAGCTCAGTTGGTAGAGTGCCGGTACGGTAACCCGGAGGTCGCAGGTTCGAATCCCACTCCTGCCAGTTTCTTTGTTCACTTTGAAAATCAATTTCTTCTTGTTATTAAACTGAGAATGTCACAGAGGGACTTTCTGCTGATTTCAATAGGCCACATCACATATATGGAGCAAATTTAACTGAATCTTCTTACCTGTAAAGCTGGAAATCACTGTCGTGGAATATACTGCCTGCTTCTTTTTCTAGATATCTAAATGGAAGGGAAAGTAAATCAAAACAACAACACAAACAATCTTTTTAATTGTTTTCTTGAAGAAAAGCTCAAACCCAACAAAACCCTTATGCTTTTCTCGAAAAAATTCAGAATGCTGATTACTACTGATTAAGTTCTGAAGAAATTAATAATTAATAATAATTTGGGAGGCTAATCATCCTTACTCGCAGCTGGGATGCTGAATTGCTAAGGACGCAGCTACAACGTAGTCGAGTCGCTGGCCATTGACCCATATATGACCACGGAGCACAGCCAAAGATCGTAAATGTTTATTTTTTTGTGGAGGGAGGAAAACTGGAGAACCCGGAGAAAAACCCTCGTGGCACAGGAGGGAATCAACGAACAACTCTACTCACATAAGGTCCAGGCTGGGAATCAAACCCGGACCACATTGGTGAGAGACAAGAGCACTTTACACACTTTCCACCCATGCCAACCAAAAAAATACTAGTATGATACTTACTTATAGATATTAACAAACGAATCGCCTTTTGAGAGAGCGCCAGAATGAAGATCGAGAATTGAAGCCTGCAAAACACAAAATTTCAATAACTATCTGAAATGTAATTTGTTTAAATAAATTAAATAAAAACTATCAGAGAGATGGTGGGGTTAATCTGATTTTGGAGATTACAGACCTTTATCACCCACGTGATCAGTGCAAAATTTAAACATAAATACCACGTGCGGACCACCTTAGAGTGATGGTAGTACAGGTTAATAAACCATGTGTGTGCACACGATATCCTCGACTGGTTCACTCGAATGAGCACTTCCTTATCATCGATACACTATGCAGTCGATGACGGCATGTGAGAAAGGTCTATATATATACCCCAGCCCCAGTACAACTGATGAAACTTGTTGCTTCGTGGTCTTGTGTGCCAAAATCAAGATCGTGGTGCTACTATAGATTGTGGGTTTGAGTCCAGTAGGGGTCAGGGTGATTGTGTCCTTAAGGGGACTGTTAGCTAAGCAGACTACTTTTTGTTTTAAAGTTTGTTTAATGAATTATCACCAATATATTGTCTTCAGAATTTACAAGAAAAAACACTGTCCGCAAATCCGCTGTTGCCATGGTAATGGCGGCCATATTGGATTTCAGTACAATTACTTAATCAAGTTTTATGGGAAAAGTAAAACATCCTTTTTACATACAATCAACTGTGATTTAAAGTTTAAAACATTATCTAAAGTTAGTACAGAGCCCCTTTTCACAAAATCTATACTTTAAAGAAGCACCCTATGACGTAACCTCAAAAACAAGTTCTTAGCAATTTGCTTAGCAAACAGTCCCCTTAAGCAAGACACTTTGTCACAAGTTGCTTCTCTCCACTACCCAGGAGTAAATGGGTACCCGTGAGGGCAGTGCTGGTTATGTGTTTGATTAGCCCATAGTGCGCTTAACTTGCAGCCGGGGCTGTATTATACTCCCCCAGGGAGCTGAGGTTTCAGGAATGATTGTTAGACCCGATGAGCCAGGGTAATCACCGGGAAACGCTGTGATTTAGTTTGACTAAGAAGATCATTCTAAATGCTAGTTATTATTATTGTTACTGCCGGAATCAAAATATGGATCTTTGCTACAAGAACAGTAGGCTGCCACAGCTGTGCCAACTTATACATGAAAATCTACACACCTTGGAAAAATATGGTTTCTCCACAAACTTTCTAACAATCCATGATATCCCACTGTTAACAGACTGGCATCAGGGGTGAGATTGATCAAAAATGAAAAATCCACCAAATCTGCAGTGTTTGGGGGTCAGGTCGCCAAGGACCCCAGAGCAACGTAGGGTCTATGGTTTGTATTTTCCTAAAGGCACTTCTTAAAATACATTGTACCCCTTTCTATTGGCCTATATCCACTTTTACAGGTAAAAACACCTTTAGGGTATTAACCAGTGTTGGAGGTCTCGAGACCGGCCTCGGCCTCGAGGCCGGCCTCGAGGCCGATTTTTATGGCCTCGGTCTCGGCCTTGGCCTCGGAGTGCAAGGCCTCGGCCTCGGCCTCGGCCTCGGAGCCTTCCGGACTCGAAGATCTGGTCGAGGCCGGCTCGAGGCCGCCCACTTTGACCAATTTTCCCACCAATTCAGATGTGTTTTCTGTTTCAATGAATTTAAATTGTTTACCTCATGAAACTTTCGAGAAGCTGCCACAGTGAGTTCCGTGAAACGAAATAAAGTTTCAAGCAGATACGCACGAATTAATGAACTGGTATTTGCATTATTGCACCATGGAGCTATAGATAGCTCCCCGATTGCACGTACTACGTACGTACATTATATGTATTATCTTCTTGTAGAACCAGTCTACTCCCGGTAATAGACTACGTGTAGTTCCTGGTCCAGCACTTCACTCGCCCCATGAACTGCCACTATTGTGTTACACGTACTCAGGTAGCATCTAATATTTTTGTTAGATAATCTGTCTACTCCCGCTATAGACTGGTTCCTGGTCCACCACTCGGCCCTGAATGAGTGAGCGTTAAAGCGATAATCATAATGGCCGGCAGTGAAGTTGAGGGAACCAACCCGTTATTCACGCGTGCTCGCGCAACGCGAAGCCTGTCACATGTCTACTAGTCTATGTACCCATAACTGCATGCCCTTGCAAAGACTGTCCTCTCTGTTCCAGCTAGTCTTGGTTCAAAGACGTTACTATTGTACTTTTGTACTTTCGCAGTTGCAATGCACAGGCAGCGCGATCAGGTACAGTGTAGTTGCAATAGGCCGACAGCGCGATAAGATTTTGGATCTGTAGTAAAGTCTTGGATAAGTTGGCATTTCGGGGGCGCGACCAGACTGTGGACTGTGATAATGATGGACGGTTATGCAATAGACCGATCCAGTGAGCGTCGCCTGATGGTGTTCTGACCAATCACATTCGTGGTTTATGTCCGACATGCGTGCACGCGCATGTGACGCGCGCAGCTGCAGATCAATGGTCATGATGCCTCGTCATGTCCTATGTATTTGCATGTAATGAATAATTTATGATAAGGCTCAAACTCGGTCACTGATTAGATCCCTCGGAAAAGCGAGGGAGAATCATCGAAAAGTAAAGAAAAAGTTAAGAATTGCCTGCCAACTTATCCAAAGACCCTTGTGGCGATCCAAAATCATGCACGTTTGACAAACACCGGCTGCGGATTCGGCTGCATTTTGTAAACTACGCATGCGTGAGGCCAGAACGCACGTACGAAACCGGGATTTCGAGGACACAACGTTAGTGAATCTGGCGCGCGGGCGCTCCGAAATAACAACACAAGGGTCTTGGGCCCAAGACTATGTTCCAGCCAGCAGTGCTCCAGTGGAGCGCATTTTTAGCAGAGGAGGGATTATTATGAGGCCACACCGTGCAAAGCTATCCCAATAGATGCTGGAGACCCTTATGTTCTTGAAATGCAATAAACATATCCTTTAAGGAACCTGCCATTGACGTGACTTGAAAATATAATAAAAAATCCAACAATGAAGGTAGTGTACACGATTGGTAATCCTCTAATTTGTTTTTACTGAATTATTACGAAATACCTTACTAGCTTGTAAGTTAATAGTAGTCTCAATCATCCTGTGAAATGATAGCACCAGGTGTGCTGTCGTTGTCAAGAAAAGTGGAAATTTATATTGTTTTCAATCGTTGGAAAACTGCCCTGTAGGCTTTAGTCAAGGCGCGCGTGGCTACCCGGACGAGTGGCGCGCCCCGGACATGCTGGCATTCGGGGCGCGTCACGTGTCCAGGTAGCCACGCGCGTCTTGTTGACTAAAGGCTATCATCCGCCCGACGGTTGAAAACGAGCGCCGTTTTTCTCTCGTTTTTCTCGCCATCCAACTACGCAAAACTTTGAACAGGTCAGTGGAACGATATTTCCTATAAAATACTAACCCCCAAATCCGCCCATTTCTGAAAATTGCAACAATGACCAATCATACACACTGCCTTTAACCTTGATTGAGTGGATTATTAGTTTATTACGTGTTTAGTAACCGGCCTCGGCCTCGGCCTCGGCCTCGGCCTCGGACGTTGTGGCCTCGGCCTCGGCCTCGGACGGTGTGGCCTCGGCCACGGTGTGGCCTCGGCCTCGGTCTCGGCCTCGGAGGTTGTGGCCTCGGTCTTGGCCTCGGCCTCGGAGGTTGTGGCCTTGACTACAAAACTGGTATTAACAGCTCAGGAATTCCGGATTTCAAAAGAGATTCTTTAAAAATTCTGAAATCAGTAAATTCCTGACAAATATCCTGAAATCAGGAAAAAATCCCGACAAATCTCCCCTCCCCCCCCCATCCCATGTGGTATTATGAATATAAAGCATCACTCACCCCGCCGTTTGAACCTCCGAGTTTCAGTCCATTTTTGGCAACTCTGTAATAACAAAAACACTATTTTAGTATTAAACTAAGTGCAACAAATTTTACCCTTGCAAAGTGTTTCGGGGGTTAATATGAAATATGAAATAAGACCAAGTTGACCACAGAATTAAATTTTCTAGTTTGAGCAAGAAAAATACTTTGCGATTGAGACCAGAAGAATGGCTTCAAATGAGTCCCACACTCCATGAATGAGACTTGGCACTGACCCCTCCTGTCTGGGTTCTGGTATGTGCAGCCAAGCATCGTGCAAACAATAGACAAACAATAGATTGAGTATGCACAGGAATGTACAAGTTAGATGAAAACCAGCCAGGTGGTCTATTTCAAACCATGGCTGTGACCGTCGTCCGTATTCAAAAGGTTATTAAACTGTACTTAGTGGGGTGGGGAGGGGGGAATGCGGTTCAGGGTCATGTCCCGTCCATCCACCCAACCCCATTCCATCTCCTCACCCTCACCCTACCCCCACCAATCCCCCACTCCTGTCGGGGCTGGAAAATTGGACACGACCGGTGGATCGAGTACAGCATTTTTAGGCATTGGTATAGCAGACTCCCACATCAAACTTTTTTAAATCACCCTCACATTTCACACAAGTCTGCCTTGTTTATTTGAAGAGCAACTCCAAATAGACCGCCAACATAGGGCAAGATAGCTCAGTTGGTAGAGCGCCAGTACGGTAACCCGGAGGTCGCAGGTTTGAATTCCGCTCCTGCCAGTTTCTTTGTTCACTTTGAAAAGGTTTTGAAAAGTGTTAGAATTAAATGTTATTGTGTTCAATATATATTAAATTACTCATTCATTAGAAAATCATGTTTGTTTTGCGTCTCAATGTTGTGTTATTTTGGGAGAAATGATTACCATTTTCTTTCCAGTTTATGAAAACTTTCCATAAATTGGCCGCTGGTGGTGCTGTTGAGAAATGCAAAAAAATGACGTAGTACCGTAGAAAGCTCCACGCGATGTTATGTGCATGTGTACCCGGTTATACGTCATAAATGAATATTCATTAGATGTAAATGAGCTTCGATGTCACGCTCGTTTTCACGAAACTGGGATAGACTCGTGGAAAGAAATGCAACAAAAATGCATTTTTTTCCATACAAACCAGCGTCAAAGATGGGGATCTTGACAAGTATATCTGTTTTATTTGACCTAGCTCTTTTCATTAAAATCGAAACCTAAGAAAAGTTGGGAATCGTTGGAGTTGCTCTTCAAATTCACTTGAAGAATTATTGACATATTGGGATTCAATTTGTGAAGTACACATGTGGTTAACATGTCCTCAGCAAACGTCCTCAACAAACTTTGGTCTTGATTTTGTATGACTCTGGTCTCATGGTCCTTGTACTACAAGCCTGATGGTCGAGTGGATATCTGTATGAAACTCAATCCCTGCTCAGCACGATGAATTGGTTAAAGACACTTACTGCAGAAGATGTCTGGCTTCTCTTTCTGATACAACACCGTCCATGACCACTCTACCACACTGAGTCGGTGCACATCCTGTGGGAAAAAATAAATCACTCCAATTTTAAATCCTTAAAATCACTGAGCAAATATACCGACACCAAGTTTTTCTATTCCAAAGAGCTCTAAAATGTTACAAAAACATGTCTATAGGCTGACAGGCCTATGGGCGTAATAGGATAATAAAAAACTCCACCTATATTTCTGATCAAGAAAATATTCCAGTTTCGTGACTAGGCATGGCTCTATGTGGCTAATGAGTAAGTAGCCCACAAAAACAACAGGTATTAAAGATCTCCAAACCCCCTCCCCCACCTCCCAAACCTCCACCACCACCCACCATAACCCCCACCCCTACCTCCCCACCCCCCACTCACCCCCTCCAAAATGTAACTTTGAATTTTTTGAAATTGCCTACATTTTTGTGACAAATTCATCTCAATATAAAATCAGAACCTCATCATTATCAATTGGATAATCTTTCAAAAAGTTATCTTCCCCTTACCAAAATGTCAATCAGGCCTGGCCTCATTTGTTTATATATACATGTTATAGCTGGCCAAACTTGTTATAGTTGGCCATATTATGGCATGAGTCAGACTCACTGAAATGAACGGAAAGTCATGCTGTGGCTTCTGACTTCATAGCAGAAATAATGTTTTCACTGGAAAATCAATTCTGAGAATTCTAACATTTTACATCGAAAAAGGCAAGAGGAATATAGTTACCTGTGGATGTGACTTTCACAATGAGGCTCTACAATCACATCCAGAAGCCAGATTCACAATGACATGAATGAGGTTTAAGCTGTCAAATCTAGAAGCCGTATTTTTTTTTTCTTCAGGGTTGGACAGTTGTTTTGAGGCTTCAGAAATGATTTTGCACAAAGTAGGATGTGATTTTTGACACCCATTTTCAAAATCACATCGTCTTTATAATAATCACCCTGTTCACTTTGAATAGAAAATCACATTCAAGAAATTCACAGTGTAAGACTTGTATTAGAATTGGAAATGACAGCACAGATTTACCAAATAGTAGTGATATGGGATTGAGATTTGCAAGGAAGGTCAAATTCAATGCGTAAACTAGAAATTACAATTATTATTGAGTCCGGTGTCCTGATGAACTCGTTAACAAACTTAACATCTTGATGTTGGGCCTGACCCTTGAACTTCCTGAGGTCAGACTTGAAATCAGGAGAACACGTGACGTTGTATCTTCGTGAAGGAACTTCTTCAGTCTGCTTAGCAAATGCCTGTGGACCAGCTCCAGCGGAGTACCAGTGAGCCAGGCCCATGAACAAGATGATGGCTGCCATTCGCATCGCCAAGGATCTGAATGTCACTTTGTGCCTGGGTAAATCCTCATCACTGTCAGTGCTGTATGCAGGAATATAG
Organism: Hippasteria phrygiana; assembly: GCA_037893225.1. Classification (NCBI taxonomy): domain Eukaryota; kingdom Metazoa; phylum Echinodermata; class Asteroidea; order Valvatida; family Goniasteridae; genus Hippasteria; species Hippasteria phrygiana. The sequence continues at coordinate 28,248 of JAZGUH010000512.1, read as the reverse complement.
CATTCAAGGGACCATGCAATAAATCTCCCGTCTACTTACATGTATGCTCTCACATATTTTAAATCCATGTCTTACAACAATACAAGTGTAAATGCTCGTTTCCATTTATTGTTAGGGTCTAAACGTAAATGCAAGAATGTTCCGAACTTTTCTGTTGATTACAAGGGACAGGTTTTATCTGCCAAAGAAAATATCAAATATTTAGGCATGGTGTTAGACCAAAGTTTAACTGGTGAAAACATGGTTTGCAATATTGTTAAAAAATCAACCAGTAGACTTAAATCTCTTTATCGACATTCGCAATATTTGAACAAGTCTACCAGACAACTTCTTTGTTTCACTCTTATCCAAAGTCACATATGACTATGCCTGTATGGTATGGTATTTTGGCCTCAAGACTCACCAAAAGAATAAATTACAAATTGTCCAGAATAAAATGGTTCGTTTTATACATGATTTTAATCCTCGGCATCATCTCAACCTGCAGGATTTTCATGACATTGGGTATCTTTACATAGAAAGTAGAGTCATTCAATTAACATTGAATATAGTACATGGTATTTATTATGGTAATTGTCCTTCTTATGTTAATTCATTTTTTGTTAAAGTACAAGACGCACATCAAATGAATACGAGATCTAGAAACTAAAATTGTGTGTTCCCCACTATTAATAACATCACCAAGACATCTCTTTTTTTACAATGGCATTAAGGAGTGGAATTTGTTGCCAGATTATGTGAAATCAATCCACAATAAACTTACTTTTAAGAGGGAGTTAAAGAAGTTTTTAGAACAGAGGGAGACTGTGAGGGAAAGGGCTTTTTTGTTAGTAGATATTTTTTTAAAGGGGAGGGGAGGGTTAATTTCCAGTTAAATATGCATTTTTCATAATGTAATGTTTTAATTTGTTTTACATGTTTGTTTTTAGTTTGGGGGTTTTGTTGTTCCCTTTATGTTTGTTGTTTTTCTCGAGGTTTTGTATGATGCTTTTTAGTATTGTATGTTCTTTTTGTAATCTTTAGTTCTGTATGGATTATCCGTGTAGTTTTGTTGGGTTTTTTTTCTGAGTGGTTTTTATGTTTTTGGTTTGTGTTTTGCTCGACGTTTTTTGTATAAGTATTGTTTGTTTTTGCTTGTTTCAACGTTGTGTGTTTTTGGAATGTAGGGTTTTTCTTTTTTTGGTTATTGTGCAATAAGAGGACCCCATTGGAAATAATTGAAAAACTTTCATGGGCTATCCCTGGTATTACCATGTTTTTAATGTATTGTAGTAATTGTTTGTTTGTTTGTACATATATACATATATCTATATTTGTTTATACATGTATTTATGTGGTAATACCGAATAAAATCAATCAATCAATCAATCAATCAAGTAAAAAAGAAGGGAAATCGGAAAGATTTAATACCCCCCACCAAAATCGGTCAGGAACAGCAAATCCTGGAAAATAACCATCCACTTGTGTTTATAATTGTATAAACACTCGGCACAACCTTTAATTTTGAGAATTTTGTTGGGACATTTTTTTAGTGAAATATAGGGGAAGAAAGTTTGTGTTTTCTGTGTTAGAAGTTCTTGGCACCATGTACAGTCACTCAAAGTGTTCACATACATGTTGATTTCTTCCTCATTTTTTACAGATTTTGCTGACATAAATCTTGAAATAGCAGGTTGTGCCACATGTTTGGACAGTTGTTATCAAGGAGGGTTGGTTATTATCCAAGATTTTGCTGTTCTTGATCGATTTTTGTGACAGCTTGACCTTGCTGCACTCTGCACACAAGTCAATGTGACAAAGTATGCAATCTGATGTGTCTGGCAGGGGTTTCTAACCAAAATACCCTGGAGGGTTAGGGTTAAAGTAAAATTATTCCGATTTTCCTGACATCAGGCCCTAAACCCTTGAATTAGATAGGGAGGCTAATACATTTTTCAAATACATTTTCTACATTTGATTTTGATGCACAGAAAGTCAGACTCATAAGAAACAATTTTGATTCCATCGGATTCTGCAATTAAAGCAAAGAAAAATGTATTTATAGAAAGGATTTTTTCCCGGAAATGTACATAAATGCAGAGTAAAGTGTAATTATTTTGCACACAACCACGACAACGCCAACGGCGTGCAGATTATGCTTAAAACTCACATTTCTCCACATCTTTGTCTTTATTCATGAAACCATGCCTTATTTCAATGAATAAAAGGCAGATGGCAATCATGATTTCAAATGTTTGAATTTAAAGAGAACCATATTTCAAGAATTTGATTTTCTGACCCATCTTGGGGGGGGGGGGGGTTATAAAATCTTTTCCTCACAACGCCTTGTCCTTTTAGCCAAATGTTAGCCTGAAGTTTATCACGGAAACGGTGCAGCACAAAATGGAAAGTCGCGTGAATCCCAGGCCTTTAGGAATTAAATCCTACCTTGCAGCTTCTTTCTTTCCTGCATGTTTTTTCTTCGTTTTTGAGTTCCCTCCGTCAGTTACTTCAGAGGAAACTGGCTTCTGCTTTCTGTGTGCAGCAGGCATGGCATTAAGTTTTTAACAACACGGACGGTTCCTTTTCGGTATTGTACTTGTAGTCATGGTATTGGTACTAATGGTATTGGTACTAATGGTAGTAGTACGCGTGCAAAAGTGTATAATGCTGCCCCCTCTTGACGCTAGTGGTCTCCTTGGCAGCGACGCAGCGTACCGTTGTTGCAGAACCCCTGGCTGCATGATGGCAGCTACCGTGAGCGCTGTTTCACCTTCCTCAGATGGTCGGTGGAATATCCTTAGTAGAATCAGTGGCGTAACTACAGGGGGACGTTCCCTCAGCTGACATCCGTTCCCCTGCCCGCCCCCCCCCCCCGGGTCCCCGGGGTTCCCCCCGGGTCCCCGGGGTTGCCCCTCCCCGGGTCCCCGGGGTTCCCCCCCCCCCGGGTCCCCGGGGTTCCTCCCCCGGGTCCCCGGGGTTCCCCCCCCCCCCCCCCCCCCCCCCGGGTCGATCCCCGGGGTTCCCCCGGGTGGGTGCGCACCCCTGCCCCATTTGAAATCTTGAAATGTAGTAGTGAAGTAAATGAACTTGCATAATTGTTTGTACTACGTACTAGAACCATGGAGAAATAACAATTATGCAAGTCGCAGTTCATTACTTCATTAACCCCTTGAAAAAATGTTTCCACCCCCAGGTCTTCCAGAAATGTCACCCAGTTAACGAATGGAGGTCGCCACTGGAATATCGCTAGTAGAATACCGTGCAAGTGTAGAATACTGCCGGTGGAATGTGGAATGGGGCATCCACGGAACTCATCATCTGCAACAGGCTGTCAAAAAAATGAAACCCTTCTTATTCCCTGAAGCCCTTTTTATTTTCCCACAACTGCCACGCCCGAAAGGCTTGTCTCCGTGAGGCGACCGAGGTCGGCCCAAGAATGCTGTCTGTGGACAAGATGTCCTGCACCCCGGTGATAGGTCTATATGATAATGGCCTATGCATCGATGCTTTGGTGAATGCCAATCATCATGGCGTTGGACTCTTCATCATGCCTTGACACCGGGTATGTGGGGGGTGGGGGGTCGGACCAGCAGCGTATATAGCCAGGACTGTCTCCATACCTATAGGGGGGAGTGGGGGGTGGGGGGTCGGACCAGCAGCGTATATAGCCAGGACTGTCTCCATACCTATAGGGGGGAGTGGGGGGTGGGGGGGGGGGGGGGGCGCTCAGTGTTTTTTCTTCATAATACTATTATTTTCTGCGTTTGCGAAATATGGGGGCGACTGGGGAGGCGACGATTTTTATGGGCCACGCCCCCCTTAGCTACTATACGCCACTGGGTCGGATTTCAACTGCTCATCAAGAAATCTTTTAGATTCAATAGACGAATTCCAAATTGACGAAAATAGCACATAGCTATCTGCGCACTTCCGTGTTTGTAAAAGAGGCTCTCAGTGCCAAGTAATCAGCTGTACTAAACGTGCGCTGTGCTGCCACTTATGGCGTGATGATATGATTCATTCATGCATGAATGAATTTGTTGAATAGCACTGTTTTGTTTACCATTGACATCCTCGCTTTCAACCCGGAAGAGCGCAGACGGGGCTAATGTGAAATTCGTCAACAGTCTGCTTTTTACCTTAGATGTTTGAATGTATATGATGTAGCTCTGTATAATAACCCAAAATCAAATTGATTAGCTTCAGTCTAGAAGCTTACCGTTTATAAAGATACCAGTACAATCCTTTTGAGAAATTCCGTCTCAGGGGCGGATTCAGGATTTGTTATTGGGGGGGGGGGGGGGGGGGGGGGGGGGGTTTGAATTTTGTTTTCGTACATTTGCCCAAAAAATAGACTCCCAAAATGTTTCGCCTGCGAAACAAATTTTACAAAGGAGGGGGGGGGGGGGGGGGGGGATGAAACACACTTTCTCAACGTTGGTGGCGCCATTTAACCTCTGTTTTGTTCTTACCCGCACACGCAAAATATATAATAAGACCTTTACAGGGTTTTGCTTTTCTTCTCTGGTTTGCTGCGGTACTTTAGGCGTAGGCCCTTACAAGAACAAAAATGGCCACGAGCGGGGAAGGGGGGGGGGGGGGGGTCAACGCCCAACCCCCCCCCCCCTAGATCCGCCCCTGCATCTGAAATGCTGTTATTGCATCTGAAGACATCCAATATCACTGTGGCTTATTAAATTTTCAAGTTGAATTAAGCACATAAACAACGTGCACAAAACGGACTGTTGAAACCATTTTTTTTTTGGCATATTTGTTTTACTTTGCATGACGTCTCATTCTTTTGTCTCATAGGGATGTGTTTTGTCTCATTTTCCGTCCTTTCTTGTAGGCCACTGTTAATTTATCAAATTCAGATGACTACTCAGAAATACATTAACAGTGTATCTAAAAATGTAAAGCGAAGCACCACAAACAAGTTCAACAGAATTCTACCCAAAGTGTTTATTTCTTCATTTTCTATTATTTTCTATTTCAAAAAATAACTTCACGAGACTGTCGAGTGTGGTTTTCTGCAAACAAAATATTATAAACATTGTACTGGAGGAAACTTGGGATTTCAGAGTGTTAGAGAACAGACAAGCAACTCCACATACAACCACCCACCACCACCACAAATGGTCGGGAACAGAAAAATCTTGGAAAATAATCAACGCTCCTTTACTACTATTTAAACACATCGCACAATCTGTTCAACATTTATGTTAGTATAATCCGTGAAAAGAGTATGTTGCACAATAAAATCCTGACAAAATTCTTCAACATAAACTGTTGTGCGGCGTCTTGATACAATTTGTTGAACAAGAATGGACGGTCATTTTCTCAGATTTGTCTGTTCCTGACCCTACATGGGAGCATAAAAGTGGAATCTGTCATCGCCACGTTATGCCCAAGTATTTTGTTGTGCAGGGATGGGCACTGTTCTTAATGACATCATAATGGGCCATGTTTGCAACCGAGAAAAATGTTTGTAGACGAGGCGAGATTTCTGAAAGTTACACAAAGAGGCATTTTTTAGTAGAATCTAGTAGCCCTCTTACCTAATTTGAGGGTGTTAAGTTCGAAAATATATATTACCAACTTCAATTTTTACCTTCTACCCAAAACAAGGATTCAGATATTTATAAGCAAGACAAAGAGCAGACGACGTTATAGAGTACCGAAGTCTGACGTCAGTTGGCATGACAACTGAGTTCCAAACAAATGTAAATTTCGACTGTTCCTTTGTTAACAGCCAAGTCATGCAAACACATAACAAAAGTATTCTGGTTCCAAACATTGCATTGACGTCATCACTTCGGTGCTCTATACCATTTGTCCAAAATAGTCGGATTCCACTACGCCTTGAAATTAATTTTGTTTTTAAAAAAATATCTGTACCAGACTAGTCGACAACACTTGTACTTTTTTTGCACAGGGTGCCCACCTTAATGTTACCTACTTGGTGAAGAATATAGAGATATCGTGATGTAAAACACAGGTTTTGGTTTGGATTTTTTCTACATCATTGAGGTGTGATAACAACCAGGAATTTTCAAGGGGAATAGTTTTAATTAATTTTCATTCATTCTTTATTACTTTGACGGATACTTTCGGTACTGACTTCGCTTTCGTGGATTTCATGGGTAATTTAGCACAGCAATGCCAATTTTTGCTGTTACAACTCCAAAGTACTCTAGTATCACGAAATAGCATTTACTTAAACAAAACCACACAAAATAAGAACAGCAAACCTTTAAACAACCTTGAATTTCAATTCTTTTCATGTGTCCACAACAAATTATTCGTTTTTCAAAACAGTTAGTTGGCACAGAACTGTTTCTCACTGTTCATGTCAATCTCCATTCAACACGTGGTCTGGTACCTGGTGTAAGACATGCATCACGCAAAGTACAATAGAGGTACCCAGCTAGTCTGGTGTCTGCTATTATTTTATTTACAAATTAACGCCAGGCAAAGTTATGTCCGACTATTTTTGACACTTTTATTGCTCGTCTGCTCTTTTTTGTGGTTAATTTCTAGATAAAATATTTACATCAATGACTGAAAATTAAGTTTGGTAACATCAATTTTCGGCCTCAGCACCATCAAATTAGGTATGATGCATACATACATATGTTACCAACTTCTACTCAAAAATGCCTCTTCTAATGTTAAGCAAGCACCTTTTCAAAGTCTCGCCTAGGCTACTACACCTCTAACTCAGATTTCAAGTTTGGAAACTTGGCAGTTACTCCAGGTGTTAACTATTACTACTATTTTATACTCTGATCAACACATAATGCTGCAGTATTTCTGTTTTAATCCTACTCATGATTTAACTCCTCCATCACATCATTAAGTCACATGGCATTAAAAACAAACAAAAAAACAAGGAATGTTATATTGCATTCAGTGAGCTGACATCATAATAACATAACATGTACAAACATTAGTATGACATGTTAAAGCATTTTAACAAACATATAAGCATTACTGTCAACACTGCCAAACAACGTTTACAGCACAGAAACCCAGAGATGTCATTAACCCTAACCCCCACGAGGTATTCTCCGAGCACCCTGCCAAATGCAACAGAATGCAACACAGATGAAATACGAACCCTGCCAAATGCAATGTTGCACTGTGCAGTGAACTCGTCCGTACCAGCCTTGTTGCTGGAGGCTTATACATTGTACATGTATAATACTAAATACAAAATAATGCATCAGACCAGGAGATATGCCTTGACTACTAAATGCAACAACTTTTTACCATTGGTGCATTCTGTTGCATTTTTAGCATGGTTAGGGTTAATCATAAGGACGTGCATTCATTTGTTTACCATTGGTGCTGAAATCCCATCCAGTTTTTACTTTTAACTGTCAACAATCCCAAACAGACCAAATAAAATGGAGTAAACAAACAAAAATAGACACAATATTTAGAGTGAAAAAAAGAGTAGGCCTTGAATCTGTGACCTCTTAGATTTCCATACCGACGCTCTACCAACTCGGCTACTTTGGTATAATATGTTGATGGACTCCTAATTTTTGCCAGTCAGAATTTATGAAACCAGGTTCAGATTTTGGCAGGGAAATCATATTTATAATGACCCGCTCCAGAAAAAGGTGATATGCCGCATTATGTATTTACGTGTAATGGCCCTTTCAACGTCGAGAGGGTAAATGTTTTGGGGTCAAAATTCATTTTTTTTTTTTGTCTTTAATGGCATCTTAAATATCTGAAGTTTCAGGTTTGGTGCACATCAATGTTGATTTCAGTGAATGAAGTAAAAAAAATAAAGTTTTGAGTGCATTGTTCCATTGCATTGTATTAGAACTAGTTATTTCAAAGCCTGTTTTCTCTGTTGTGCAATTTGAACTCCATAGAACTAACTAATATGCAAAAACGCGATATCTCCAGAACGGAAAGGGCTTTGAAGCTCTATCATGTACCAAATGAAAGCTTACATTGCAGGCTTTCCAAACATACATAAAACTCATTTTTCATATTTTTTCGACGAAATATACCTTTTTCCAGAGCGTGTCACATATTCTATTTTACCTCTTCCATGCATTATCATGCTAAATATGGGTAGTCAGGTTTGCGTAGTGGTTCCTTCCTCGCCTTCCACCTCTGGTGACCCAGGTTCGATTCCCATCCAGGGGCACTATAAAGATTGGGTTTTCAGTTTTTACCTGATCGCGTGGGCTTTCTCCAGGCATAATTGTTCTCTTGAGTCTTCCTCCCACGACAAAAACTTAAATTTCCTTCATCTTCTTCTATCACACTGGGACCTGAGGGGGAACCGTGCTAAAGCACTGATCAGGGCCTAATTTCATGGTTCTGCTTACCGTTAGCGAAAAATCCCTCGCTTACTGTAGCAGAAAATGATGTGCTTACGGCAAGCGCATTTCACGCGTTAGCGGGGAATTTTGGCTCCTGAGCATGAGTACATCCCGTAACTAAGGATTCTGTGCTTACAGGGTTAGCGCAGAATTTTCCCGCTAGCGCTGTTAGCGCAAAATGGTGATCGTAAGCGCGGAAAGCTGTGGTTAGCAGAGCCATGAAATTGAGCCCAGGCAACCCAGGATAATTAAGAAGCAAAACAAAACAAAAATGTTTCAAGACTCCGTTCTGCCTATTTTCCGATTCCAGAAATTGATTGGCTCTACCTGTTCCTATGAACAGAGAAACACTTGTAGGGTTTTCTGTAATGTCAAGGATAGTGACAGAGGAAGTTCAGTTAGGAAAAGGAAAAAAATGCAGGGTTTTGTTTTTTAAAGAAAGTATCTTGCAAACATTTTGGATGGCAGCTGTGCTGGATTTTACTTTTTCATTAAAAAATAAAATTCCTATATACCCTAGGATGGATTGGTATCACGTTGGTGTCGGTAAGGTCCCCTTCAGATACCAGAATGGAGGCTTGTAGAGACATAAGCTCTGTAAGACACACAGGAAGAGAAAACAAACCATCATAAAGCCGTGTTCGCATTAGACTAAAACTATTGTCAAAAGTTACTGTGCCAGATTGTTAACATTCCACTGTGTGTAGTTATTCTTCCGTGCGTCCGCACTTGGATTACACGGCTCGCGGAAAGTCCTTGGCCACGTACGGAAAGCACCATGATCAAAATGCATGTTTTACATTACAGTGGCTGTCCGCACTGGACTTTTCAGCGATGTACTCCTCAGCTACACGGTTGGCCCTGTAAAAGTTCCCGCTGTGGAGGGATAAACGGACAACCGACGATCGACACTTGACAATTTGGAAAGTTTACCGGCTGTCCACACTGGACTTAGTTTGGACAAGTTGACAACAGTCTCCGTACGTTTTACAAAAAAAAGTCCAATGCGGACACGGCTAATGACACATAAACACACTTAAGACTCAATACAGATGTAATGAACCAATGTGACGGACAAGGCTTTTTATTGTACTTGGCACTGGTGATAATCTGCTGTGAATGCCAACATTTATGCATGGATTAAATCTTGCACGAAAGCTGGTGGTAGTAATGAAGAAAAACCTGCACGTTTCATTTGCATAAAATCCAATGCCATTGCTCGTGCATAGGAGTATAGACCAAGACTCCTGGTTTTATAATAGACACTTTTGTCAGCTGTTGTCATGGACCGCATTGTAGTGATGCTATAATGAAGTACTTATTCAAGTAAACCAGTCAAGCGTGCTGTACAGGTTATCCATTACGACAGAGTTCCTGAGCCCAAGTCCTCGGTAGAAGTCGTGTACAAACCTTATGAGGCATGTTGAGAAGTACAAACAAAGGGAACAATGGAAGAGAACACTAATTCATAAGTATAGTAAAACGCACATGTGCTGCGTGTGTGCATGTGGTTTATAGCCTGCCCTGTATGATACATGTACCGCAATCATTCAATGTTGGTCCACACGTGGCTTTGTTTACATTTCAAGCAATCTGTGCCAATTTCACGACGATGCTCGGCACAAAAATTTGCAAAAAAATCTTCCTTGGTAAATACAGGATTACCAACCAAATGTTGATGTATTGAAGTATTTTTTTTATGCAAATCACCCATCACAAGCCCTGGGGCACTCGAGGTGTGAGCTACAGAGGATTAGGTGGAGGAACCAGCCCCTCACACTGAAACAAGACCAGCTAATCTCTTCACAGTATGAATAGGGTCGGGATGGGTAACTAGTCTACTGCAAATAATGCCTCTATACCCATAAGCGTAGAAGTGCTATAGCTCAGGACTGGGCTCGAACCCACAACCTGCAGAATTAGCCACAGACCTTGAATTCAATGTGCCAAACCACTAGGCCACAGCACTTCCACAAAGTATATCGCTTGTGGCTGGCATTCAGCTGCTGTTTGCTTAGCATGAAAATCCCATTGCCTTTTGGCTGGTAACCTGTTTTAACTAAGCAAGACCTTTTGGTGCTAAGCACATTTTTGTGCTTAGCAGCTCCGTGAAATTGGCCCCTGGTCTCGCGGGTAAAAGAGGTCAACATACTCCTGATTGTCTGTAAAGTTGGATTTAATGCAACCACTAGCTACTGGACTTACTTTAACCAGCCTGTCAAATTCCATCTTTGACGCTGGCTCTCTGCCTAGGACTTCCTTGAAACGTTCCGAGAACTGATTGCGACGATGTTTGAAACTCTCTCGGAACATGTCAAAGATGACAGCGCGGAACTACATACAAAACAGACAAGTATTTAGATTAACAAAAAATAACGTCTGATCAGCAACGCGAGCACACAGTGAATAGATTGCTATAAATGTCATACATCAATTTTGTAAAGAATTTGTGACATGGTCATTGACACTAGCAGGAAGTTGCCCCATAGCATTCTCAGTTGCGAGCATAATTGAATTTGTTCCCACTGGAAGTCGGTTTTGGGATTGTGTCCATGCTTTTCTGGGCGTGGCACCCCGATTATTATTTTTTTTTTATTGAATTGCTGATTTGTTAATTAGTTTTGTTAGCATAAGTTACCAATGAGACATTGAGACATTGCCCAAAAATCAATTGAAGATAATTAACACGGTTAATCAGTTTCAATGTTTTTTTTCATATTCTTACAGTGCTAATATAAGGAAATCATTGCGTCTAAAGTTCAAACCAAATAGACTGCAGAGTGTACTATGCATTTTTCCATTAACCCTAACTACCCCAAGCCTTACAAACTCCAACAGCAGGTTTTGATGGGTTCAGCACTGCAGGGCCTTGGCACCATTAATTACTTTACATGGAGCTATAATGCCCCAATTTGTCCAAGTCCAAAGAATGTGCCATAGGTTTACTGCATAGTGTTGGATTTTGACAGGTTGAGGAAGCCTCATAGTAAAAATGCCTACGGAGTTAGGGTTTAAAAAAAAATACAGTTTCCCTCCATTATTCGTTTTTAGGAGGAAATCCATGGAATAAAAATGTCCAGCAAGAGCACGGACATTGCAGCTTTAACAATTTACATCCGAAAAGAAAAAAAACTTTTCCATCATATCCTAAAGCTTTATACCCAAATTAAATCTATAATTCGTCAAACAATCCACAAGGGAAACTGACTCGGTAAATTTAAATACATTTTTAAAGTGAACAAAGAAACTGGCAGGAGTGGGATTCGAACCTGGGACCTCCGGAATACCATACCGGCGCTCTACCAACTGAGCTATCTTGCCCTAAATTGGCGGTTTTCGAAATTGTCAGTATTTTTGTTCGGGTGGGCGCTAGTCAGAAGTCAGAAGTCATAAACCCAGAATACCGTATAGCCAGGGATCACACCAAATTTTTACGATACAACCTCGGAAGCGACATTGTGGGGATCACTCAATGAGGATACAACTTTTTACCTTATAATTCGTCAAACAATCCACAATGTGATCCCTGGCTATACGGCATTCTGGGCTTATGACTTCTGACTAGCACCCACCTGAACAAAGATACTGACAATTTGGGAGACCGCCAACATAGGGCAAGATAGCTCAGTTGGTAGAGCGCCGGTACGGTATTCCGGAGGTCGCAGGTTCGAATCCCGCTCCTGCCTGTTTCTTTGTTCACAAATTAAATCTATAAATATTGTTTTTTGATGATTTTGTTTTTTTAACTGAGAATATAGGTTACACATTTCACTGACTTCATTTTCTCAAATCGAGGGGGCTTGACTCCAGCAAATTTAGGTTATAGATTGGGCTAGGAATGAGCTATCATACATCAAATTCAAGAATATTGCCTGTACTTTCAGAAAATACCATAATCTCAGTATTCAACTTTGTCCACTTTCCACCCATTTTGTGGAGCTAGGTCACATTTTAACAATGGTTTTTGACCACCCCGACAGTCACAGGCTTGCCTTTGGATTGTTTGGTTAACCCTAATCCTTCCTCTACAATCCAGGGCCCAATTTCATTGTCTGCTTAACACACGATTTTCGGAACCCTCGCCCATTTCATAGAGACTGTAAGCAGTAAGCACAGCGAAGCACTAACTTCAGAAGCAGGATTTGCTTAAATTATTGACGCAACAATATGAATCTCCATGCATGCTCAAGCGTTAGCACGACTTGGCTATGAAATACGCTAATGCTTAAGCAAATTTTCCTGCTACAGTTAGCATAACTTTTCTGCTTACCTTTAAGCAGTGTTATGAAATTGGGCACAGGTTTTAGACCATTTAACAGGACCAAGGACAGTATAGACCAACCGCTGCACATATTACTTTACATGAGGCTTGATGTGCCTTCAAAGTTTAGTATAATATCCCTGACCCCCGAATGGTTCACTAGGACTACCCTGCTAAATCCAACAGAGTCCAATGGTGACTCATATGAGTTTCCTGCTCAATCCAACGCGGTTCAACACGTCATAAAAAATGACTTGCCTGCTAAATCCAACGGAATCCAACTGTGGCATATTTTTCTGTTGCCTGCTAAATCCAACAGGATTGTAACACTATGAGTTAGCTGCTCAATCCGACAGGGTCCAACGGGAATATCAAATTGTTGGATCCTGTTGGATTCAGCAGGGTTAGAAAGAATGCGTCAATGAGTTACTGCACATGAAGTATTCAGCAAGATTTCTGGCAAGAATGCCGACGGGATTAGGGTTTTATTGTCCGGGTTTTATCAGCTTCTGCCATGGTTTTAGATGATATTCATAAATGCCTCAGCGAGTTTCACTATCCCTATTGGTCGAGAGCCTGTCACGCGGGTGTGTTTAAACGGTTGTTTAAACACAGCTGGAAGTTGTTTAAATACAGCTGGAAATTGTTTAAACACGGCGCGTCATAACCAGCTGTTCTCAGCCGATACGCAACAGGGAGAGCGTAGAAGGTGCACGCACAAGATGTACTGAGTTTCATAATGTAAGACGCGCTAATGCACGTGTATAAAACGCTGCACTCATACACGTGCGTGTGCGCAGAGCCCCTTCACGCGCTCACAAGGCCGGTACGTACACATGTGTTTTGTACTGAGCAAATGGGAGAAAAAGTGGGGTGAAAAAGCTTCGCATTTTGTCCCTTTTACGGGAGGTTTTTGCATTTTTCGTAAGAAGGCATTTAGAATGGGGATAAAAATGTGATGACCCGGTCTTTACCAGTCAATAATAACCTCGAAGGGTCTTGACCGCTGTTAATGGACCTCGGCTTTGACTCGGTCCATTAACAGCGGTCACGCCCTTCCTCGGTTATTATTGACGTGGTAAAGACCGGGTCATCACACTTTTATCCCCTTAATAATGTTGTCTGGTTTCCTCCTTCCGTCGTTAACCTTCTCCCTTTAAAACGTTTTCGTGGCCAAACGGAAAAAGAATTTGATCCAATAGAGGACATTACATCCCAGACAACCAAATAAGAACTGAGAGCCAAATTCACTTTTGGACGAGCCTACCTTGTCCAAAGAATCGCCGCAGTCACAGAACCCAAACAGCCTTTTGTCCTCCAAGGAATTATTGGAAGGCCACTGCAACAAACACAAGGCAAGTTTACAATGTCAAGGGAAAGGCAAAACTCTACCACACCGTTTGAAGCAAAAAGAAGTCACTGCGAACTCCTTGGATGTCATTTTCTATTAACAAAAAGACAGGATTAGGACGGTGTGATTTCAACAACGGGCGTCCAAAATCACATCCTAGTCTATTCAAAATCACATCTGATTGTTTAAATAAAAATAAGCCCCTGCATTTTTTTTAAAACATCTTCAGACACAATTTTCTTGAAGATGACAGCATTTCAATGAACTGACACATAACGTATCCCATCCGAATGGCAGGGCTCAGAGACCACAGGCTGGCTCAAAATAATGGAAACCCACTTTTGGCGTAAATTCTGTACTTCCCCAAAAAGTTTTCTGTTCACATTATGCAAGTATTAACCCCCAACAGTCCTGAATCCTCCAATTTCAATACAATTTTTCACACCACCTAGGGAGTTAGGGTTAACCTTTATGCATACGCAGGGATCGAAATATCTACTAGACCGCTGGACCGAGTCCAGTGATTTGAGCGTTGGTCTAGTGAACTCTTGACTGAACTAGTCCGGTGGTCTAGTGATTATTTCTATAAAGTGCGTGAAATGCTATAAAGTCCATTTCATTTCTTTTTTTAATTCTGGTGAACTGAAAAAGCCCCATAATTTCTGGAATGGCCATTTTTTATTTTGAGGCATGGAGTTTCAATAAAAACAGCATTTTTTAACCCCTTTCCCAACAAGGTCGGCAAAGGGGAAAAATCTAAACAGCACACTCATTCAAAACACTGTTATTTTTACCATTGGTCTTGTGAAATACTTTCCGGTCTAGTAAATTTGTGTGCTACATAGCCCAGGTGTCTAGTAACTTTTTAACTGAAATTCGAACCCTGATAAGTGATCAAAATATTGTGGGAAAGAAGTCACAAGAATAAGGTTGTAATGGTTCTTGTAACAAGAGTGAAGAAATTATATTTGGTCCATGGGAACTCCAATGCAAACGGGAAATCTTTGACAAGCCGATTGGGCTTTAATGAGCTCCAAGTTCCAGTACTGACCTCAGGATTACTCAGTTATTCAAGCCGCCTGGTTTCCCATTCTTCAGCTTAGGTTAAACTCTTAGGTAAGGAATACAGCGCCGCAAAGAAAAGCAGCGGTACCGCAATAAATACCACATCTAGACAATATGAAATGCTCCCTGACCTAACTTACAGGAATCTGCAGTAACGCAGCACTTATTTCCACGGCGCACTGTTCCAGCATGGCGTCCGATATCCCTTCGCCGAGCAGATCCCCCGGTGGCTTCTCCGCCAGTCTCAAGTTCACATGCCGGCGCATATCCGTTAGACTCATTACGGGCTGCTTCACAAATTTGTCCCGCAGGAAATGCCGCAGCTCGTGCCCGACGGCATCCGCATCGGGCATCCCGTTTTTCGAGCTCGGCCCGTTTTGAATGGCGTGCACACTGCTCTCCGAGGTATTGGAAACTGGTTGTGAATGGTCCGCGCTTGGGTTTGAATCCATCGGCTCTTCTGCACTTTGCTCAGGGTTGGCCTGAAGCCTGCCGATATGCTCGGATATCCCTGGTGTAGAAATGGGTCCTGAATGACTGTTGTGTGACGCTGCGGGATCGGGGTTATCCTGAGGGTGCTGTTGGGTCAGGCTCTTGGTCCGGGCGCGGCTGCGGGCGACCTTGACCCGTTCCTGACCCGACATGACCTCAACTATAAAAAAAAGATAGAAGTTTGGACAGGCGTCATACAAGTAAACTGCAGTATTCCCGACTCAAGCAAGTTCCCCGAAAAGATCGTCACATCTATTCCGACACACTAATCACATAAAATGGAATTTTAAATACTTAAAATTACGCAATGCACCGGTACAGCAAATTTACCATCACTTTCCACCTTTGGTTCAGAACCTGTTCTGCCTACACCTTTTATGAATGGAGAAAACGATTTCAAAGCTTGTCAGGTGGCAATTCAATGCATGCGGTGTTGGTAAGAAATGACTGTTTATCTAAACACACTGTGGGTTCTGCCTTTAACCCCTTGGGCACGGTATTTTACGGGAGACGTCGGGGTGTCGCGGCGGTTCTGGCAGCCAAATCGAACCGCTACAATGTGTTTGTGCAGTCAAGCGTATCATAAACAATAATCCAACAATGGATTGAAACTGAACAAACGGCGGCCAATGGCGTCATCCGGCCTGGTGGCACTTTTTTTTGCGTCCACAGACGTCATCCATTAACCCCTTGCGTACTGTTGACACAAATATGTGCAGATTGAAAATTGCCACCTGGCCGGTTGACGTCTATACACGCCAATTTCTGCATTTTCAATCCATTATTGGGGTATTGTGTACGTAATGCTTGGCTGCACAAGCCTCTTGTTTCCGTTTCGCTTGGCTGCATAACCCGGCCTGGTGCCCCGGCGCCCCCATGAAATACCCGGTATGCCCGGGTTCAAGGGGTTAACCCTACCTGTCTGTGTTGAATCTTTGGCGTCCTTTCCTTTACATTTCTTCTCCGTTTCATGCTTGGGAACTTTCAGGACCTTGGCAAGCCTGTGACAACACAATATATGACACAATACGGCTACTTACAGAAAAGGTTGCACAAGAAAAAAAAACATTTCTGCTTTTAAAATAGAAAAGCAAGCAGTAAAAATATTCCGAATGGCATCGACGATTGCTCTACTGACGAACATTTTTGCTCAATTAAAAAGAAAAAAAAACATTTGTTTTCTTGTGAGAAATCTCCAAATTGTGAAGTGTTGTAGCTGACAAAGCATCCATATTTTAGCAGAATAAATGCACGTACATGTTTACAGTAAACGGTGTGTGGGTCATTCTATAAATTTGGAGTCCAAACGTGTGACATCTTGTGTGTCCCTGTTACATAGTGATGTACACAAAAAAAAAAAATTGCAATTCCTAACACATTCTTTAATGCATTCTACCTCCAAGAATGATTAAGTACCTGCCAAACAAGTAAAAAAATGATGTCAATTTTAAGGATACTTGATGGAAATTACACAGGTCGGGTTTAACAGGGACACCAAAAAAATACATACATACATGTACACGTAGCTTTACTCGTCAAAAAGAAAACCTGTACTTCACTTGTTTAAGATGGCACTCCATACATAAGACTGTACAGCAAAATATTACAATGGTGACACAGAAATTTGATAGCACCATTTCGTCACCAACACCACGAACGGACACTCTCTAGCACGTGAGTGCCAGGGCGCGCGCGTATTTTACAGAACAGAGTAATTTTCATTTTCACGAACTGACACCCAAGGAGCGCGCGCTAACCACATTTTCATTTTCACGAACAGAAACCATTCTTAATTTCACGAGTTTAGAGGTTTTCAGTTCAATGTTTCTGTAAACCCACAAGTATACAGATGGAGTAGATTCGTGTCAAAGCTTTTAAAGCGTTTTTCTTGGAATGGTATTTCCGCTACATGCTTGCGTGTCAATTCGTGAAAACGAAGTATTCTCTAGCGAGTCAGTGTCCGATGTGCGCGCGCACACCTGGGTGTCAGTTCGTGAAACCGAAATTTACTCAGTACACAGTTTCACAAACTGACACCCAGGTGCGCGTGAGTGTCAGTTCGTGAAAACGGTGAGGATTTGAATGATTTGCAAATGCTCTTTCCATTGGTATAAGGAAAATGTATGGAAGGCAAGAAACACAAAAAAAATGCATTTTTTTTCCCATTATGGTGACTGTCTCTGTTGTTTGGATGCTGTGTGGTTTTCATGTCAAGCAAACTCAACATTGGTAAACAGCAGGGGTTTTAACTAGACATAGCAGAAGAAAGGGTTAACTTCTGTTGTACGTACAGCTGGAATTTGGCGTCCCACAGCATGTGTTGTCGCTGTGTGACCTCTTCGTGGTGTATGACAAAGTCGCTGTCAAACTCATGGGCAAACTCCCACCCCTGATTAATCTTGGGTCGTGCCATCTGCTCCAGAATATCTTTCATGTCCTCGGAGGGCAACTGTGGAGCATTACATAACAAAAAAACACCACTGGTGACTTTCCCCCCAAAAAGCTTTTTCACTGATATATGCCGCTTTGATTTTTCGGGATTTTTCCTAAGCTGTGTACAAAAACAAAAAATTGAGGAAACTCGGGTACGATCTGTTACTAAAAGGTTCAAATTTATGTTAATTGATGATGAATCAAAGCATGAAACTTGCACTAGCATTCACAACATGATTGCCCTAATATGCCTAATATACTTTCCATTTGCATTAAAGGTAGTGTACACGATTGGTAATCCTCCAATGTTTTTTTTAATGAATTATTACGAAATACCTTACTAGACTGTAAGTTAATACTAGTCTCAATCATCCTGTGAAATGATGGCACCAGGTGTGCTGTCGTTGTCAAGCAAAGTGGAAATTGATATCGTTTTCCAACAATTTCCAGCTGGAAATCGTTGGAAAACTGCCCTGTAGCCTTTAGTCAAGGCGCGCGTGGCTACCCAGATGAGTGGCGCGCCCCGGACATGCTGGCATTTGGGGCGCGTCACGCGTCCAGGTAGCCACGCACGCCTTGACTAAAGGCTATCATCCGCCCATTTCTGAAAATTGCAATAATGACCAATCATGTACACTACATTTAATTGGAGGATTCATCAGGACTGTTAGGGTAAATCCTGCTAAGGAGCCTCAAAGGCTAAAGCGCTTTGAGAAGGATCCTAGCTACAATGAAAACAGTAGACCATCCTTACTTTTATTACGTATTTACATTTCAAATCATTCCAACTGGCAAGCAATGCTGTACGTAACTCATTTCATTTTTTTTAATGTTTTGTACCTCTTTTAATTTATGCAAGTTTTCAAGCTTTCTTGTTCAAAAGCTGAATTTTGTTTCAAACGGGCACGTCAACTCGGTCCATTTTCTCACCCAAGAGGAGAAGCATTGACCCTAAACATTGATATAAAAAACGTAGTAAAGCTGTTCTATAACCTTTGTGATGGACGCAACTTCTTTTCTCACGATGCAGCGACTCTGATTAAATCTCCACATCTGCAAACGAGCACAAAAGTTGTAAATGGAATTACAAATTGAAGCAACCATTTCCTCCGCTCCGTACAACAGCTGTGATTCAACCTGAAGTGCAACCTCATTCATCAACCCAACTGCGCTGCCCACATTTTGTTTTAACAAAAAAGAAAAAACTATTAACCCTAACCCACCTCAATCCTCCAAAATCTTCCTTGCAGTTATGGAGGATTTTGGAGGATTGAGGATGAATGGTATTTCAAGAAAGAGGATTTTGGAGGATTATGAGGATGAATGGTGTTTCTAGCGAGGAGGATGAATGGTGTTTGAGAAACAGGAGGATTGAGGGTGAATGGTGATCGAGGATCTGGGTACCTTTAATTTTTAACACGAATGAAAAAATTTGGAGGATTTTGGAGGATTTCGGATGAATGTATTTTTTGGGGCAGGGCAATCGGAAGATTTTGGAGGATTGAGGATGGTTCCCAGCAAAAAGGGTCTAGAGGGTTGGGGTTAATGCAATTAAAGACAATGAAAAGTTGAGACTTGAAAAATCTGTTTCTTATCATGAGTTCATTTGTTTTTGCGGAATGTCTCTTTGGAAAGCTTGTACATGTAAGTCATACTTGAAGTTATACACGGTGGGAACCAAGCAAGAACTTTGCAGTAGCGGAATGTCTCTTTGGAAAGCTCATACATGTAAGTCATACTTGAAGTTATACACGGTGGGAACCAAGCAAGAACTTTGCAGTAGCAAAATGGAAATTCTCTTTTGAAACGAACTGGGTGGTTACTTGAACAAAAATTCCAACCAGTGTGCTCTGGTGGTCTTCAGGACGTCTTAGTACAAATAACTCAGGCATGCAACTTAGATTTTTTAAAAACGAGGAAATTCCAATCTTTACAAGACTTTGTACAGTGTGTTTTCAATTTTCAATGGCATAAGTGTGAAGTGAAAAACAAGGAAATCAGCTGATCCGAGGAAAAGTTGCCTGATAACTTATCTAACGCTAACAAATTAGCAATTCAATTAAAACAATTATTTTTCAAGGTGATACACCTGAAAGGCATGGCCACCACAGCTTTAACCTATTGAATATGGATGACGGTCATAGTCGCAGTTTTCATCTACAGGCACATTCCTGCATGTACTCAATCCATTGTTTGCCTATTGTTTGTGTTATGTGTATACAATCCTGGGTGCTTTCAGGCAGTACAGTTAGTTAACGGTAGGGCACCTCCGGGCAATGCAGTGACTAACAATGGGTTATGTTTTCCCGGCCCGAAAGATTACTTTACATTTTCAAAGACCAGTTTCAAACAGCAAGTTGGCTTTTTTTTTTACCAAAGATTTGTACGTTTTACTAACCCATAGCACTTTAGTGTTTGCACACCAGTCTAGTGATGGAGGACATCCTTTAACCAGCAGTGTTATCAGCGGTCCCGTGTTTTTTTGTTTGTTTGTTTGTTTGTTTTTTTTAGTTTTTTTTAGGGGGGAGGGTGTTTTGTTTTGTTTTATTTTTTTTATACTGGCATACCCTGGCCTGGCAGGTGGCTCTGATAATGAACTCATTCGTGATTTGTGACAACACACAGGCAATTTCATCACCGAATATTCATTACTGACAAAGAGCTAATGAGTTCTCCACTTAATTTTTCACCACATTAAAATATTCAAAGAGTTGGGATTTAATAATAATAATAAATAATATTCGTGCTTATATAGTGCTTTTACACAAATGTCTCAAAGCGCTTCACAATTATTCCCCATGGTCATCAGGCCTTGAGATCAGTTCTATGCAGCAGTTCGAGATCAGCGCAATCTGTTCTCTACCCTCACATGTACCCATTTATACTCCTGGGTGGAGAGAGGCAATTGTAGTAAAGTGTCTCTTGTCCAAGCACACAAGCACCATAATCCACCGGCGGGGTTCAAACCCACATACCATCGCACGTGAGTCAGACACTAACCATTGGACCAAGGTGCTCTACATTTCCAGTCAAAAGCCTGTTCCAAAGCACTGAGTGCGGTACCTAGGATGTCCCCCTTAAAAGAATTCAAGCCCTGTACATGATGAATGAGATGAGACTTACAAAATCCAAACATGAACAAGTATGCTTACCACGTAGTCTCTGCCTCTACACAGAATATCAGCTGGAACGCCACTAATAGGACTGTGGCTATCTTTAGGATACAGAACATCACTAGAAAATAAGATGGAATATCAGGAAAAGTATGAACCAACATGACAACTTGTCAGACTAACAAACAATTATAAAACAATTAGACATTGAAAATAGTTTCACGACAGAGTCCAAGTCAAGGAAAACGTTTCACATGCTGCCATGTTTAATTAACCACTAACAGAATTTCTAAGTTTAGATTTTTAAAAAATGATAAAAGGTAAGAATTTGAATAGATAACCACAAGGCTTCAAAGATTCCTCAATCAAAAGTGGAAATTAATAAGTATGCATTATACACGACTTCATCTATTCAGCTGGGAAATAGTAGTTGTGCTGCCAAGCGATAGCCACTATGTTAAAAAAACATATGGTACGCATTTACACAAAATAATAATTTAATAATAATGTAGATTTGTAAAACGCACATGTCCGCCATGATCACAGTGCTCAAGACTCTACATTATTACCCATGCTCATCAGGCTTATCAATCAAGTGGAAGCAACTCATGCACAGGCTACGTAGAATATGACAGACAATCAAATGATTTTACACCAAAAACGAAGCGATCTGATGACCAATTTCAAGCCAGAATCGAACACAGAAGAAAAGTAAGAACAAGACATTATTGCATGGGACGGCAAGAAAGTATTCTTCAGATACCTACCTTTTGACCACCCAACAACCCTGCACCAGCATGGCCACTTGTTGCACTGCTCTGAGCACGGCCGTGGAGTCCGGCATTCCTGGTAGGATGGTCAGTAACTGGGGGAACCTCAGCGATTTAGCTAGGGCATGAAAAGAATTGTTCTTATTGATGTGTCAAATCATTCAGCCCAATAAAACTGCATGAAAGGGCAAAAATGTGGGTGATGATATTGGGACAGACCGTGAAAAATTACAAAAAGAGTTTAGGTCCAAAATGCAATACATGTGTTTTGATAAGGGAATTAAATTGGGATGGCCCAATCTTTACTATAATTGGCCATCGGTCCGTGTCACAAGTGAAGTGAGATTATGAAATTATTCTGGTCAAATTATCGGGTTTTGTTTATATATCGAATCTGCAAATATTTTGTGATTATAATCCTAATTGTAGTTAACATTTATGCGGTGACATATTGCAAGATTGCAATAAGGGGAGAAACATAGATTTTAATTTGTATGGCCGCCGCACCCAGTTAGTGTTAAACAAAATAGGGAGGATTGGCAGCCTGAGAGCACCATCTCATTGGTCGGTTAAAATATACGTCATTGGGGAAAGTATTTGAATGGAATTTAGGGATGCAATATATAAAGGGATATACAAGATCAGATTGGGATCGGCATTGGAGATTTCCGAGGAGAGGGCCATTTGTGCGCCAGCCTCGAAGACGGACTTTCTAGTTTGGAAGACGTATTTTGAGAAGAATTACTGAGAGTTATGTGTGTTAGTTTCGTGCCGAACTCAAGTCTGGTCAGACCGTCTCAACTAGCCAAGACAATTTCATTGGGGAGACCAGGAAACCGACAGCTTCCTGTAAGTGCTAATTTTCAAAGTTTAGTTAATTTACAAATTAAATATTGTGCATTGTTAATTATTATCCTATATTGCGGCCGATATACGAAACCTTAAAGGAATTAGTTCCAAACTGTAATTGGGTCAAGTTTCAAACACGACCAATCAGTGAAAGTATTGGGCGATCTTTGATTATTTCCAAGCTCGAGATTTAAAAGGACATTATGCATATCAAAGTGTTTAGTATTTATTTGTATGATATCAAAAATTAGTGGATGTGACAGTCCGTAACAGCAAATCTCCGAGGTCAATATTGACTGATAAAGTTTGGGCAATCACATATTTATTCCCATTCATAAATGCCTTCTCATGCAAAGCATGAAAATCTCTTTTTAAAGATAAAAAAAAATATGCAACTTCAACACCCCTAAAAAATAACTCCCAGCGAGCTTTATTATAAACTGGTTTTGACAGAAATTCCTCTTCTCAGAATTATCAAACATTCATATATGTTTGATCCAATGGAAATTGGAAAATTCCAATATCGATTAATTCAAATTGACTCAGCCCTACTCATGACAGATGCAAACGTACCATTGATGAGCAGAGCTTTGACTTGATCGGGAAGGCTCATTGATTTCAGGTTACTCATGGACAGGACGTTGGATGGCAACTGTGGCTTGTCAGTTTCATCCTCCATAGCCTCCGGGATCAGGTTGGCCAGGTAATCTCTACACGACAAAAACAAAGCTAAATGTCACTGAATAATGTTCAATGAGTGAGCGGACAGTTGTGCTATGGAATTCCAGCAGAAATAACCATTATTTCCACTGAGAAGTCAATTTTGGGACTAAAATGTTTACATCCAAAACGACCTTTTTCGATCATGTCCCAAAGTTTTACAATTAAATTCAAACTAGAAATATGATTGATTTTTTTTACCGACTGCATAGCTTGCACGGTTTACTAACTTTGATGCTTAATTTCTCTAAACGGGAGGTCTAACAACTCCAAGAGAATATAGCTTGGGCTCGGAATGAGAAAATTAAACATTATTACCTATAACTTTCAGTAAATGTCATTGCATCAGTTTTAAAAATGTTCTTCATTCATGTACATAGGTTATGGAAGTGCATTTAGTTGGTGCATTTATCTTGCTCGACGGCCTTGAACTCTGTTGAGATCAACAATGTTGAATTGTGTAATGCATACAAATCAGTAAGAATGCAAATAGCCGTATTGCATTTTAATTAATTTAATAGGGCTGTCCCAAATGTACAGAATATTCAAATTTTCGACTGTCAACCGAATATTCGAATACCTTTTTGCCAGTTCGAATATTCGAGAAAAAAAATATGCCCATACAGATACGACTCTGATGCTATTTTAATAGAAAAGTTACGTCACTTAGCAGTGTCAAATGCCTAATTTTTGTGGACATTAACTTATTGTGGATGGAGGTTTATTGTTCCCGTCCGTAAAACCCTTCATACATACAAAAATAATTACTGCAAAAACACAGGCTGGCGTTTGGTTTCTTGTTATCAGAATGTTATACCATAATACGTACCCGTAATGATCCGGATACAACAGGCACATACAATAAAAAAGGACAATCGGGCAGTCTACAATATCGATCACCGCATGTAAAACACTGGCGTGCTTTGCGGGGAACCTTTTACCAGCGCGGCAAACAGTTGCGGCTGTTGCATAAAAGACTTGATCGGCGAGTATCAAATATTCGAATATTCGGTCAAACCCAGTTTTGAATAATCGAGTACTAAATTATTCGAAAATGAACAGTCCTACAATTTAATACAGTTCTAGGGGTTCACCCTAGGTTTTTAGACCATTTCTGCCACCTTAAGGTTGTCCTCAGAAACCCAAAGTGTTAAAAATTGATGTTTTTGCCGATTACCCCCTTGCAGTCCGACACTTACTTTGCGGGAAGGTTCAGGGGTGAAACTTCACTGTCCATTGCTTGGCAGAACAACTTCTCTCTCTCTGAATAAGATCTTTGCTCCTACAACAAAGAACCACCAACATCATGCCAAGGTCAGCATTAAGTAATCCAACACAACACAGACATGTTAACAGCTGTTTGAGTTTTTCAATAGAGAACTGAAGTTGGTTGACATTGCAAACTGGTTCTACACAAATGCTTTTGTTCCCGAAGTTGGGAACAAAATCCAAATTATTACACATGCACAACAAAGGTTTTTGAAACATGATTCTGTGAATATACTGAGAATTTGCATTGAGAAAAATTGCACACAAAAAAACCCAGCTCAAGCCTCGAAATTAACGCTTACCCACTTACCGGCGGTAAGTGGATTTTCCCAGCGGTAAGTGAATTATTAAAATGGGTAAGTTGCTGGATAAGTGACTGTGAATTATCATCAAGTATGATTATGATGAGGTATAATGAATAAAAGATGTATAATCATAGAAATATGTGTGAAAGTTTTGTATTTTTTTACTTAACTGTATTTGCTCCCAATCCCCGAAATGAGTACATGTAAATGCCTTGTGTCGCGAAGCGCAACGTACATGTATACTGTAAACATCGTCCCAGCATGGTCCGATACCCAGACTGAAATAGTGCTAGTCATAGCCACATATGTACACACAGACGTGCTTTTTGTCGATTGTCGAATGTTCGTGCATAGGCTAGCCCTACAGTACAAACGGTCTTATCTGCATTTTTTGTGAGAATGAGTCTCTTTACGTTTGGGTTTTCAAGAAAAGAAGTCTGAAACAAAATCCAATGCCGATATAAATGAATTAAAAGATGAAGGTGCTGATCGACATTTTTTTTTTTTTTTTTACTTTTGGGGTTTATTTATTGGGCCTAGGCCTATAGGCCCTACTTTTTTGTCCCTTTTTTTTTGGGGGGGGGGGGGGGTGATTTTTTCCCCTTCACATCATTTGTTGTTCCTTTTGGGTGAGAGAATGTTATTAATTTTGTTGATTTATTGTCTTGAACTTGTTCATTTTTTTTAAAGGCGAAGATTTGTTGATGTACGTCAACAATTTTCTAATTAAAAGAGGAAAATTGTCTTGCCAAATGTGATTGCCTGATGTGTGTTTCATTTCTTTTTAAAATAAAAAAAAACTTTGGGTTTTTATAATATAAATACACTGTGTTTCTTTAAATCACAGACATCAGAGATAGTTTCGTGATTTCAATGGTAGTTATGTGACAGGTTTTCAGATATTGCTTTAATAGAAGAATAAACATGCTATATTTGATGAGCCGACTGAAGGTAAGTCATTCTTAAAAATGGGTACGTGGAAAATCACAGGTGAGTAAGTGGTGGGTAAGTAGGACAAAAAATTTAAATTCGAGGCATGAACCAGCTCAAGAAACTGTTTAAAGATGTAGTCTGTGTTCTTTAAACAATACATTTTTTTAATGTTCTGGCAAATTTTCAATTGTATTTCTTATTTTAATGAATTTGTTTTTCTATTTTGGAACGTGCAAAAAGGCTTTTATTGATGGGTTACTTTCGAGCCTCTATCACACAAAAAGATCTGCCCTCTATGTGAACTAAACTATTGTTGGGCTGCAAATACGAGGTGCGATCAAAAAGTTCTGAGACTGCGCCTATAACAAGCAAAAACCATACGTGATTTAAATCTGCTCCAATCCCCTTCAAAGTAGTCCCCTTGTGCAGCGATACCACGCTCCCAGCGCTCCTGCCACGCTTGGAAAGCTCCCTGGAAATCCCGTTCCTTAAGCGCGTCAAGCACCATCTGCGATTCTCTCTGGATCTCCTCCAGTGTCAAAACGGCGACCCTTCAGCTTGAACTTCATTTTGGGGAACAGAAAGAAGTCGCAGGGGGCCAAATCCGGCGAGTAGGGGAGCAACGATTGTGTTGTTGCGGGCGAGAAACTCATGCATTTTCAACGCACTGTGAGCGGGCGTGTTGTCATGTTGGAGCACCTAATTGCCAGTGCGCCACAGTTCAGGCCGTTTGCGCCGAATGTTCTCCCTCAGACGCCTCAAAACGGTGCAGTAGAACTCAGCGTTGACAGTCTGACCCTGGGGGAGGAATTCACGGTGCACGACCCCGCGAATGTCAAAGAAAACGATGAGCATGCTCTTGGTTGCGCTCCAGACCCGACGCGGTCTCTGGGTCGTAGCCGTAGACCCAACTCTCGTCACCAACCACTGATGATCCTCGACATGAAGTTTTGGCTCATCCCGGGCCTGTTGACGGAGATCCTCGCAGACTTCGGTGCTGCTTCTGCTCAAGTTTCAGGTCCAGTGGTCACAAAAAAGCGTGTAACACAGGTGCTGATGTTGATCAAGCGATGTAACTTAGAATACTTTTCTCACAAAAGTTATTGCTTACACCTGCTATATGCACATTACCTGTGCTGCGCTCCGTTCGTTCGCAACACAAACAGTCTCGGAACTTTTAGATCGCACCTCGTTATTCAAAATTTGTAAAGTAACAATTCAATAACTAATATGGGCAGATTTTTTCTAAAAAGAAGAATTTAATCTTCGCAATGAAACTCAAAAAACAACAAAGACATTACAAACATTAATGTCTGACAATATTTAAGGCCTTGTCACACCAAGGCAAATTTTACAAGCAACGTGGAAGCAACTAACAGCTCTGCGGCCTAAAGGAATGTTTTGGGCAGAACAAGAAACAATGGTTCTTTTCTGAGCGCATTGCCTTCCTCATAAAACATGTAAACACTGAAATGTGAATGTTTTATCTTCTGGAGTTTGCCTGGAACTGATTGCCTGTAAATTGTCTTCAGTGACAGGCCCCGTTGGCTGCCCCGAGACTGGAGGGGGGGGGGGGGGGGGGGGGTTCGTCAAACTTTTGGCATATTGTGAAACATTGTGAACACATTCATAATACTTAAGCATCGTACAAGTTTCATTTAACATATTAAAGTGGAACATTCAGTGAAACGTGTACTTTTAAGGCAAAATTTGTAGTAGGTCATCCCGAGTTATAGTGACTTGCCAATTCTTTTCTATTTATTTATTTTTTTTATTTCTGAGCAGAACTCGTCACCGAGCAGGGATTCGACCCCCCCCCCCCCCCCCCCCCCCCACCCCCCCCCCCCCCCCCCCCCCCAAAAGAAAACCCCTAGCCTACGGGCCGGAGTGATATGGCTTTTAGTTAACTGACTGCAAATGTAGCTTTGCGGTCCTACCACATCCTGTACGTGCTTCACCGTACTTTGTAGCATACTCACATTGACTGACTGGCAGCCGAGTGGCACCCACATGTGCTCCGACATCATCTTCTCGGTGATGGGAGTAGGACGCTAGCCGTCTGGCCTTAGCCTGGTCACTCTCCAGCCGGGCAAACTGGACCTTCACCGGTTAGCCTCTTCCTCTTCCTCCTGGGAAGATTCACCTAAAGGGGGGTGAAGAGAAATGCTTTAAGATCATGACAGCAGAATGCTGCAATAATGATCATGATGGACTGACTTGGAGTGTATTAACCCTCAAAAGAGTTGGGGGAGGGGGTGTAATCCACCCCTCCCCTTCGTGGATTTTTTGCAATGTTTTTTACCTTGTGCTGATTTTTAAAATGTGTTTATGCAAGTCGCCCATCACAAGCCCTAGGG